>CM052355.1:3307882-3907882 GCA_028551475.1 Casuarina equisetifolia
TTTGCCGAGCAAATGAAGTGGGTCGACCTTTTCCCATAAAGTTGTCTCTACCGGTTCCAACCTAGCTAGAACACTAGGGCTTGCCTTTCTGAGTAATTCATAAATTGAAGGATAACATCACAATCCATAGAAGGAAACAGAAACCTCAAATCACTATATCTACAGTAACCACTCATGATTCAATCACATCGAATGTGCATGCATATGCGCTGTTTGAAAATTTTCACCCCACCCTGTCTTGACCTATCAGAGCTAAAAACAGGGACTCTTCCTCCTTCTGAGACAGGACAAAATTATTGAAAGAACTGAGAAAAGCTGAATCTTTAACGCAAATGAGTGTGGTTGAGTTATTCGAATGTCAAATTATAGTACTAATGAATCAGCTGTTCACTTTATTATGGTAGGCCTACTCTGCACTTGAAAACTCAGGGAAAAGCAGAGCTCAACTCGTTCCAAGTGGGTGATTATATATCCGAACACTGTTCAAAATGCCCACTGAAGCTAGTGGTTGACTGGGTTGCAATTTCCGGCGTTGGCTCAGAATATCTAGCCTTCTTACGTCAGCCCTCAGCCCACAGAAAACTGGAGGAGCAGTTCGGATTTGTTTTGTCAAGAGAAGGAAATGAGCTCTTAAATTCCACATAGACTGCTTTCGGTATCTTCTGTTCCCTAGCGGTTCATTCAGTAGAGAACAAAGGATAAAGGGAGTGTCCTAGTTTTGTTTTGGATGTGATGAACTTATCTTAAAATCTAAGATATCCAATAAGATAAAACCAGAATAGCCATCTGATGACGTTACAGCTATTTTCCCCTCTGGAAAGAATAAAGAACCAAGACTTCAAGAAGATGAAAGTAATAATCTATCTGTTAATCATGGATTCTGACCACTGGTTCATCCTCTCCAGACCCTATCTTTAAAGTCTAGAAAAGGAATAGCCATTACTTATTTTTGAGCCAAGGGTCTTCAAGTATTCGGACATAAACAAACAATTCCTTTCAGAAGATTTGCTTGTAATGATGATGCAATATTATACTTCAATAGCACGAGATGCAAATACATACAACAAGTACAGAAATTGACAAACTTAGGAGCTCTGGAAATTCTGAATCTCTCTTTGTTGCATGAATTGAGCCATCTAAGATCTGAGATCATGCTGCCCGATTGGGTCCATGTCGAAAACGTTGATGTTCCTATTTACAGTACTGGAAATAGTGTAATCTGGTGGCGGATTATTCTGCAACTTGTGGAAAGTTACACGCGTATGCAATGACGTTATGAATAATCAAGTGCCTAGAAACTAATATTCTCATGAACTTTGCTTTTTCAACGTTTCATTTGGGAACTTACCATTCAAATTCAGTGAAGCATCCTTCTGAATTGAAACTTCTGTCATATCTACAGCATCTTGTAGCTTGCAACCCTCTATTTTCTTCATCAGTCAAAAAGTGATCGGAAAATAAAGAGCCAATGAACATTATGAATCATCTGGTGCAATGGACGAGGACAGAAAATCTTTAAAAGGAATATGGGATACCTTCTCTTTTTCTCAAGTTGCAATAATTACAATAAATTTGTTGCAAGACACGTTTGATTCTTTTTAACCTCCACCACTGAGGTTAGGCCTGACCATGGAAAACCTAGTTAAGTCCCTAGTTAACTTGAGTTCCAGTCCAGTTAGAGTCGAAGATTGTGGTCGCTAAGGATAAATCTTCTCCATTTACTGTAGTGTGTAAGGTATAGAAGAGCAACAACTTCGCCCTTAACACCCACATACATTCCAAGAATGTTCCGAAGACTAAATTACACATTTGATTATATATATAAAATCAAATCTTAGGACCAAGCACGTTACATCATTGCCTGAAAGCATTTATCTTTAGCACAAACAAAGGAGAACTTAGAGAGGAAACAACCATTGATTGCACAATCAAATCTTACTAAAAGATTAGAAAGTTTCAATCAAGTCATTTCACCATTATTATTTTAAGGGAGTTTTCATATTTCTTAAGTTTTTATTTTATTTTTGGATAGACAAAAAAGTGAGGAATTTTGGTGTCTTGAACCTTAGATTTCTTTGATCTTAAATTGCCTTAATTCTAAGTAAGTCAAGATTTTTTAACAAAATATTTCTTAGTTATAAAAAACTCAATAAAGATAGAAATATGAAGAAGCTCATATGTTTTTGTTCTTCACATGGACATCTTGATTTCAACTATCTCTACTTGATGCATAGAGAGATGATATAAAAGCATTTTGGGTTGACTACTTCTTTAATTGGTTTAATCTTTTAGGATGAAATTTAGGCCCACAACACAAAGGCATGAAGTTGTAAATTTAATAACAATTTTATCTTAATAATGCGAAATGGAATTTTTTTTTTTAGGGAAATAACTTGAAATGGTGATAGAATGCCCACTGTGGTAGCTAAATCCAAGAAGGATAAAATCTTAACTGAAGAATTTTTATTTGAGCTTATGTAATTTCTGTTTGATTTTTATCTATTTAATCCCGTTATTACAATGCACTGAAAATATTTTATTCTAATATCATATCAAACCATCAATCTTTGTTTGTCGTAAATATTGCCACCATAAATCTAGTAACCTTATACAGGTTGTCTCATAAATCTGATGGGAATCTCGCTGGATGACTTGTTTTATTATCTTTTCTATATAACCAGGTCAATTTTTAAATAAAAAAATTAATGTTTGTTTTTACAGTATTTTGGCATAGAAGTGTAACGAAGTCTTTTAAAAGTGTTTGGTATTCTTATTTTTGTTGCTGCGGGGAGATAGAGAAACAAGCACGGAGAGTCCTGGCAATAGGCAAACCATGCTGGGCTTGTTCTGGAGCCCTTGCAAGAGTCCATCCTTAATTTTTGCAACCCAAACTCGATCCTGAAAACATCGGTGGGCATCAGCCCAACCAAGCTGAATTATTCAACGCAAAGTACCATTTTATGCTTCCACTTCAGTGACCCTGAAAACGATGGGGCGTATGCTTATCAATGTTCATGCTCCCGCTTCTTTTTCGTGGCTCAACTTGTGTTTATTGTAGCTCCCAAAATGGCTGCCGGCCGACGAAAAGACGAAAGTGACGAAGTTGCTTTGACTACAGAACCATGTCTGTTTGTTGGAGCTAGCTTGAAGGCCAAGCGTTATGCTTGGCTAGATGCTAGCTCTGATTCTCAAGAACACTGGAAATGACGTTCCGAGCAATCTGAGCTTCCTTATATGGGTGTCCGATAGCACGAGACTTCCACGTAAAACCGGCTTAGAACATAGTATTAAGAGTTTGGGTTTGATTTTGTTCTTCCTTAAAATATCGATACATGAGAAACTATGATATCTGTACGTAAAAGAAACGCAACATATCAGCATATTAATTAACGATATAAAGTATACATTAGATTTTAACTTCCACAGAAGCTGAACAAACACAGGACAAACTTCTTAGCTATTTCCAGTAGAATAAAGCCCGAGCTCGCAGAAGGATCAATTCTTAAACGGTGGGGCTTGAAAAGGAGGCAAGAAAGGAAGTGGTGGTGGCAAGACTGGCTGCATTGGTTCATCAAAAACTCTGCCTGGTGACGGTGGCACGGTAGAAAATGGAAGCGGTACCTGCGGAACATCTGGAAGTTCAGGGACCGCCGCTGGAGGCGGCAGAAAGTGATCCGGTGTGTCTGGTGACTGTGGAAAAGGAAAATCTGGTTGTTGAGCTCCATCACTGTCTGGTGCAGTTGGATTTGATTGGAGAGGTGGCGATTGTGGTGGTTCTGGGGGAGAAAATAGCGGGATAAGTGGTGGAGCTTGCGTAGATTGATCTGGTGGCAAATCGGGAAAGGGAGGTGGAAGTAGTAACGGTGGAGCTTCTGGCACGGGAAGATTTGGTGGTGGGTAAGCAATTGGAACCGGTGGAGACTCAGTTAGTTCTGGAGGTGATAACCATGGAATTGTTGGTTCAGAAGATGGTGGTGGAGGAAACATGACAGATATGGGCGGGGGCAGAAGTAGCGGTGGTGGTGGAGAAGGAACCAGTGGCGGTGGCTGGAATGGTGGAGGGATTGGTGGTGGGGGTGACGGAGAGGATTCTGGAGGCGAGGAAGGTGAAGGTGGGGGAGGCGAAGCATACTGCACTATTGGTGGGGGAGATGGAAGTGGTGGGATGGGGATTGAAGGAGGAGAAGGTACGACTGGCGGCAAAGGTGGGGGAGTTCTCCGAGGAGATGGTCTTGGTGTTGACACAAATGGGTTGTCTGGGGAAGGAGAGGTTGGAAAAGGCCATTGGCCGCAGGTTCCAAAGAGGTATTGGAATAATGGATCACAGTTTCCTCTTGTTCTTCCTCGACTTCTGCTTATTCTGCTCCTGCTCTTGCTTCTGTTGCTTCTCTTTTCTATTTCTTCTTTGGTTTGATGCTCCTGTTTCGTAGATGATCTAGCCTCTGTTAGGGTTTGGCTCAGCAACATAAGAGCTACAAGAGTCAGTATAACTACGTTTGCTTTCATTTCTAGTACCTGATTCTATTCTCCTGTTCAAGCTTCCGTCAACGCACAGGTCACATTATATGTAGAATGAACCAGCGGGCGAGTTAAAGATGTAGGTGGGGAGGGTATGCAGGTGCCAGGGAACTCATAAATAAAACACTTATCTCATTAGTTACGGAAACTATTTTTTGCATATTTTTTTGATACTCATTTCTATCCGTGCAGTTGACTTATGCTAAAGTTGATTAGTTACTTCTGAAAGCGGTATATAACACTGTTATTTAGCTACGGAAAATAACACTAGCATGCTTCTTGGATATACTTATATCCATGCAATTACTTGAAGTAAAATTCGAATCCTTATTGTAGATGAGAAGTATAAGTGATTGCCCTTTGATTGTAGAGCAAAGACAATGGAGAAAAAGGGCTTCCTTTTTATGTCAGGCAGATAAGAACATTGCACAGCACAAAAGACAACTTGGGGAGAGAATTTCGCACTCATAATCTGATTCATGCAAGGGCTACCCTAATGTGGGAAGCACGCCCGAACGGCGACCAACTCCTGTACAATGCTTAAATGCACCCTCGACATTTACAGAAGTAGTAAATACTAAAGTGATAAGACTAAACGATGGCCAGCTAGTGTTACGAGTTTCAATATCTAGACTGGGATCGCTCTCTCTCATAGCCTCTTTTCATCTCCAGGCAATCGGACGGATACGGTGATTATTCGAATGGAGGGGCTGCCTTGTTCTACGTGCCCATTTTGACAGAGCTTTGAATGCAGGAGCAGTAGGTCTAGATACTGCTTCCATCACTCGACGTAGACAGGATTGTAACGCCGCTTCGAATGTGAGCTTTTTAATCGAAGTCATACTACTTCCTTTGTTTTTGGGTCACTTCAAGGTCTATTCCAAGCATCAACTTTGGTGACCAAGTGTGAGTATTGATTGAAACAAGAAAATGATCCCCCAATTAACGTCTGTAAATGGGTGAATCGCCCATTACTATAAGAATGGTAACGGAGGGGAAAGGTTTTTATGGTGCGCAGTCTTACTATCAATCATCACAGAGGTGCTTGCTTGTTGGCGTTCATCTCAGTCGCTGTTTCCAGTGGACGACATTTTCATTCCTTAGAAATTAAAGAGACGTAGAATGTGTCCAGAAGTCTTTTAAGGTACCAAAAATTTGACCTTTGAATCTTCTCAGATGTTCCTTTCGCTTTTGGAATGTTTCAAAATGCAGTGGGTATATATTCAATCCTTTTGGATAGGAAGCCGGAGTTTTGGAAACCCACACTTGATTTATTGGTTTTAGACATATCAAATTGACCTTTAGCATGCTTAGCGTGACTTTAAAGAACGCAAGAGACATATATAACGGTACAAAGTAACTCCCTCAGAAAGAGATCATGACAAGGGCAAGCAAACTGAATGCTTCTTTTGTCTCAAATTCCACCTCTTGGTTCCCTGAGGACCACATTAATGGCTTAACGACTGAGTGATGGGTTTGTCCCTTCGAGATGTCTAGGGTTCATAATAGGGGTACCAATCACCCCTAACTTTAGGGTGAGGTAAAAGTTAGATAAGCATGAAAAAAAAAAAGGAATGAGAACGAGTGAAATGGAGCAGCTTTTGCTACATATACCTCAAAGTTTTCGATCCCACTTGTCAGAAGTGAGCAGAATATGGTCAGGACACTTAGTTGCGCTTACTTGTTCGCTGTCTTCTTTTTGTTTACTTTCCTTGCAAACGCAACTGATTTTCAGCCTCATGACTCGGTCACTCCACAAAATCAAGGAGCAGCCGATGCTGTAACTGAAGATGCCATAGGTAGTTTACGGTTTGCTAAACTCATTTATTATTTTTACTTAGTAGAATCGCAGTATAATTGAGACTTTTTTTTTGTGGTACCACATCGACATAAATTTTTACTTTGATAGAAGTCTAGTGCAATTGTCTATACGAATTGAACTGGAATTTAAGAATGAGTGTGGGATCGACCTGTCAGGATGGGATCTTAATTTCAAGGTTTTTAATGAGTCTCTACATGGTTGCTAGAATCAACTACAATTCTAGAAGAAAATTGTATCTGATGTAAGTCTGCTTCAACAACTTTTACATCTCATATTGATTAAGAACAAGATTGGTAGTTTCATATTTTTAACAAAAAAGTCATACGAGATCCTAGATGAAGTTCATAGATTATGCAAAGTATTGGTGAAATATAAAATGACAAAAGAAAATATGACGATGGACATTTAGATGAAGGATGAGAAAATCTAAGGGGTTCTCAAAATGGTTATAAATTCTTATATTCTTAAAAGTTGAGATCTTCAGGATATTATCATCATAAGCACATTACTGCAATTTCTAACGTCCAACTCTTTGCCAAAATTTTAAAAACCATCTACTCCTGCGAGCATTCTGATGTTTTTTTATTCTTATTTTGTTTTGCACTTTTATCTTTGTATGATAGGTGGTCTGAAACGAAAGTATCCGAATGCTAAACTGCGTCATGTCCTTGCGACTTGGCTGCGGTGCAAGAGTAGCAAAGAATGTGAGGAGAGATGCTTGAAAGTTTTACCGAATACGCTACTATATGGTAAATGTGTGAAAAGAGTTCTCGGTAGCCCTTGTGTCTATATCCCTAGGACTCCTTAAGTCACCTTGCTTTTGTTAGGTTTGGAGTAAATTAGTAAGGGTAATTATGTAATTATCATATTTGTATTATGGGTAGTTTATAAAGGTTTCCCAATCTTATTCTATTAAGGTCTCCTAGTCTTATTCTATTTAGGTTTCCTTGGTACTTGTATAAAAGGAAACCTTATGGGAAAACCTAAGAATGAGGTTGAAAGTAATTGAGAGAAAACATAGGTTTTCTGTAAGCACTGTAAGCCCTCATCATAGTGAAAAATTGCTCCTTAGGCTAAGGATGTAGGGATTATCCCGAACCTCGTAATTTCTGTGTGTTCTTTACTTGACTAATATTCTCTTTGTGTGTGCGGTGAGATCCTGAGAGATTCTGTGAGTTTAGATTCACGGGTTTGTTTTCTAACAAACTAGTATCGGTGCATAGGTTCCTAAATTAAGGCCAAGGCTCGTTCTTTGTCAGGCAGTTAGCGGAAGAACGACTATTTTGGTGTATATTTAGCACACCGCACACAAGAAGGAAGCTGTCAACAAAGGCTTTGTGCCTTTTGTCGAACACTTGGTGTGTAATGCATGGAGGGATAAGCTAAAATTGACGTTTCAGGTACGGATTTTCTTCTCTAGCCTTTGTTTGTGTGATTTTTGACTTATTTGTGGTCAAAAACTCAATTGGAGTGCTACGGGTTGTGTTGAACCTGTGAGCCCGAAAAGGAAAATTGTGATTTCTCTTTCGTTTGAGTGTTTTGTGGAGCGATTTTGAGTTCTATAGACTCATTGGAAGCTGATCTATTGATTGGTGTTCTTGTTTCGTCGAAAACCGCTTTGGAATGACAGTAATCGGAGGAGAAAGGCGACTGTAACAGAAAAAATAGGTTTTGTTGACCCAGAGTTAACCCAGTCAAAGCTTGACTTGTTGACCGTTGACCAGATCTGAAGACTTGGCCCAGCCCAGATCCAAACCCGATTTGTCAACCTGGTCCAGCTGTCCGTTGATCGACCGAGCGTTGACTTTGATTGTTGATTGTTGACTTTGATAGGACAAAATTTTCAGGTAATTTTTATGCTAATTTTTGTAGTATTTTTTTTGTGATTTTTGGGAGATATTTGACTGTTTTTGGGCATAATCAGATGGGTATTTTGGTCAATTTGATTGGCATTTGTTGAGGGGTATTTTGGTAATTTTATACTTTCGATTTCTATTTGAGGGGGAAGTAAAAAAAGGAGTTTATTTTGTTGTGATGGATAATATGAATACTTCTGGTAAAGGTATGACCATGTTAAATTCATCTAATTTCCAAACTTGGAAGCTGCGGATGGAAGATTACTTGATTAGTAGAGATCTGTATGATGCTGTGGAAGGAGATTCTGCGAGGCTTGAGAAGCTGATTGATAAAGAGTGTGAGAAGTTGAATAAGAAAATTATCTCTCAAATTAGACAATTTGTTGAGGACAATATTTATCACCATATTCCACATGAGATTAAAGCTAGTGAGTTATGGAAGAAGCTTTAATGCTCTCTATGAACACAAGACTCTTCAGAATAAGGTTTCCCTACTCAAGAGGTTAATTAACTTGAAGTACAAGGTAGGATGACCAATGATAGAGTTCTTAAGTGAGTTTAAGTCTTTGGTGAATCAGTTAGCGACGGTAAAGATTATTCTAGAAGATGAATTGCAGGCAATGTTATTGTTGAGTAACTTACCTGATAGTTGGCAAACATTGGTAGTCACTCTCGCAAACTCAGCTCCAGGCGGCATTCTAAGTATAAAGTCAGTTCATAAAGGTTTGCTTAATGAAGAAACCAGAATAATTGAGCAAGGAGCACATGGACATATAAAAGTATTGGTTATAGAAAGAAGGGGTAGAAACAGATATGTAGACAGAAATAAAGACAAAAGCAAGAGTAGAGGTATAAGCATGAGTAGAGCACCAAATTCTGATAGATCACGTGGAGTCTCACGTTCGAGGAAAGATGTCAAGTGCTATCATTGTGGTAAGTTTGGCCATTATAAGAGAGATTGCATAATATTTAAGGAAGAAGAATCAAGGAATGGAGAAAAGGAAGTTGAAAAAGATACAGTGGCAACTACATCCAGTATTGGGGATATTATGATCTTTTGTGATTCTCAGATCAACATCTCATGTCAGGTTTCGTCTTGGATTGTTGACACAGGTGTCTCTTTTCATGTTACCCCACATGAAAGGTTCTTCACATCTTATTCAGGTGGTGATTTTGGGTGTGTAAGCTTGGAAAATAATGCACAGGCAAAGATAGTTGGCATTGGAGATATAGTCTTGGAGACTAGTGTTGGATGTAAGCTAGTTCTGAAGAATGTCAAACATGTCCCTGAGATTTTATTCAACTTGATCTCTACTGGCGTCCTTGATGATGAGGAATATGATAACTACTTTGGTGGCAGTAAATGAAAACTTAGTAGAGGTTCTCTTATACTTGCAAAAGGGTAAAAAGTCAGTACTCTCTACAAGACTGAAGCTAGTATTCAGAAAGGCAAGGTAAATATGGTGGAAGATAATCACATGGAGCTATGGCACAAGCGACTTGGACATCTCAATGAGAAGGGACTTCATCATTTGATAAAGAACAAAATCATATCAGGAGTTAGTGGTGCTGATTTGCAGTTGAAGCCTTGTGATCATTACTTAGCTGGAAAGCAACGTAAAGTCTCATTTCAGAGAGGACCCCCGTCTAGAAGAAAACATGTCCTTGATTTGATTCATTTAGATGTGTGTATGTTGAAGGTGAAAACTCTTGGTGGCGCTATGTGTTTTGTTACCTTCATTGATGATCATTCTAGAAAGGTATGGGCTTATGCACTGAAGACTAAGAATCAGGTTTTGGAGGTCTTCAAACAATTTCATGCTATGGTTGAGAGAGCAACTGGAAGGAAACTAAAGTGCGTCTATGTAGATAATTGAGGTGAATATAGAGGGCCATTTGAAGAATATTGCAAAACTCAGGGTATCAGGCTTGAGAAGACAGTTTCTAAAACTCTAGAGCATAATGGGGTTGCAGAACAGATGAACAGAACTATTGTTGAGAGAATCAGGTGTATGCTTTCACATTTTGGATTATCTCAGTCATTTTGGGGTGAAGCTATGTGTACTGTAGTAGATCTTATTAACGTGTCTCCTTCAGTTCCATTAGAAGGTGATATACCTAAAAGAGTATGGACTGGCAAGGAGGTTTCTTTCAAACACTTGAGAGTATTTGGTTGCAGGGTGTCTGTTCACATTCCTAAGGATAAGAGGAATAAGCTTGATGATAAAGCTAGAGATTGCATCTTCTTGGGCTATGGACATGATGCTTTTGGATATAAATTGTGGGATCTAACTGCAAAGAAACTAATTAGAAGTAGAGATGTTATCATCTTTAAAGATCAGAGTATTGAAGATCTTAAGAAGATTGAAAAGCCAAGAGTTGTTAATGAAAATCTTAAAGATATAATCCCACATTTTTCTTCCCCAGTAAGTGCACATGAATGGGGAACTACACAGGAAGAGCCACTTGAGGATGTAGCAAGTGAAGAAGTTCTTGAAACTCCAGTTGTTGAAGAATCTGAAGGACATGTTGATAATCATTCAGTTGAGTCATCAACCCAACCCCCAGTGAGAAGATCTAGTAGAGAGCGTCAAACTTCGATGAAATATCCACCACATGAGTACTTGATGCTAACTGATGGGGGAGAACCGCAATGCTATGAGGAAGCTAATGAATGTGATCACAAGAAAGAGTGGAAGAAAGCTATGTGAGAGGAGATTAATTCCTTGCGGGAAAACCACACTTATGATCTTGTGACATTGCCTAAAGGTAGGAGAGCATTTAAAAATAAGTAGGTGTACAAGTTGAAGTCAGAAGAGAATAATCCACTACCAAGGTATAAGGCGCGGTTAGTTATGAAGGGTTATGGTCAGAAGAAAGGTATTGACTTTGAGGAGATTTTCTCTCCTATGGTGAGGATGTCTTCAATCAGAGTTATTCTTGGTTTGACTGCTAGATTGAATTTGGAGGTAGAACAACTTGATGTGAAGACTGCATTTCTTCATGGAGACTTAGAGGAAGAGATTTATATGGAGCAACCTGAGGGCTTCATAGAGAAGGGTAAAGAGAATCTTGTATGTCGACTAAAGAAAAGCTTGTATGGTCTAAAACAAGCATCTCGTCAATGGTACAAGAAGTTTAAGTCATCCATGTTACAACACGGTTATAACAAGACCAACTCAGATCATTGTGTGTTTGTAAAGCACTTTCTAGGTGGTGATTTTGTCATCCTACTCCTATATGTTGATGATATGTTGATTGTTGGCTAGGACATTAAGAAGATTGCTAAGTTGAAGAAGGATTTAGGCAAGTCTTTCGCGCTGAAAGATTTGAGACCGGTAAAGTGAATCCTTGGTGTGGAAGTTAAACGCGACAGAGAACATGAAAAATTATGGCTATTTTAGGAGAAGTATATAGAGAATATACTTTAGAGATTTGACATGGACAAGGTAAAAGCAGTAAGTACTCCATTTGGAAGTCATTTCAAGTTGAGTAAGGAGCAGAAGCCTGAAAGTAAGAGTGATGTTGAGTATATGAAGAAAACACTTTACGCATTTGTGGTTGGTAGCTTGATGTATGCTACAGTAAGCACTAGACCAGATATTACTCATGCAGTAGGAGTAGTTAATCGTTTTCTTTCAGATCCTGGAAAAATGCATTGGGAAGTTGTGAAGTGGATACTCAGGTACCTTAAAGGAATTCCTAAGTTGTGTTTGTGTTTTGGTAATGATGAGCCTGTATTGGTTGGATACACAGATACAGATATGGCTGGTGACCATGATGGGAGGAGATCTACAACAAGGTACATGCTCACCTTCACAGGGGGAGCAGTTTCATGGCAGGCTAGGCTACAGGATTGTGTTGCTTTGTCTACAACAGAAGCAGAGTATATAGCAATCACTGAGGGTAGAAAAGAAGTTCTATGGATGAAGACGTTTCTTCAAGAACTTGGCATAAAACAAGGAATGGTTATCCTTTATAGAGATAACCAAAGCTCCATCCGCCTCAATAAGAACATGTCATCTCATTCAAGGTCTAAGCACATTGATGTCAGATATCATTGGATTAGAGATGTATTAGAATCCAAGCAGTTAGATCTTGTGAAGATTCACATTGATGATAATGGAGCAAATATGTTAACTGATAACTCTATTTTTATAGAGTTATTTTATCTATTTTTTAGGTAATAAATAATACAATGCTTATGAGAAAATATTTGAACTCCTCTTATTTATTTAAATTTATCTTGTTTTTGTAGCACAAGGAGGCAAGGAGAAAAGGAATGAACATGGAGAACTTGATGCTTATTGTGTGGCAAAATTGTAATATTAAGATCAAGAGAGTCAAGATGGGCTTGGGCTTTGGATAATTGTTATTAGATTTTCTATTGTTATTGGATTTTCTATTTAAATAGAAAACCCAGTCATGTTAGGAATTCAAGTCTCAATTAATTTAGGAGTTCAAAACCCAATTATTTTAGGTCTCTAAAACCCAATTGTTTTAGGTCTCTAAAACCCAATTCTACTAGGATAGGAGATAGGTCTAAACCTAAACCCTATTTAAGAGAAGAGAAGAGGCAAAAGAGAGAGGAGGAAATTGAGCACAACTCAAGAAAGAAGCCAAGAATTCAAGGTTTTCTTGAAGAGAAGACAAAAAGGGTGACAGACTTCTTGTTCTTGGATTCAAGATGCCTTCTTTATTTCTTATTACCATTCTTCCTTATTATTTCTTTATGTTTTAGTTTATTTTTGTTAGAGCTACGATGTAACCTAATTATGATGGTATGAATCTTATGATTATTATATTTTACAAGATATTTTATTTATGTGAAGTTACATATTACGGAGTTTAATGCTTTTAGGTGATTAGCTACCACTTAGATGACTTGATTTGCATGTTAAAGACCGACAGGAAATAACATGCAGTTGCTTCTTGTAATATGTAACCATAGATTAAATATGGATAGACATATACCATATTGTTTGTGTGGCTTTCGGTGTAAACTGAGAATATTCATAGATCCTAATGCATTTGATTTGTTTCAATTCACATATAGAGATATAGTGAATTAATGAACTAAGTAGGTTTGCTATACCTAGACATAGGATAGTAAATAAATTAGGAAATTCTGCCATCACATAGATATTATCTCTCTTGCAAGCATAAATAATCAATATTAGTATCTAGTAATTATGGTGAAGTCATATGCTCTAACATATTTCTTGTATTTAGTTTTCTTAGATTTAGTTAGTTAATCTATCATCCATCAATTTGGTTTGCTAGATAAATTCTAGGAGTTATTCACCGTTAGTAATTAGTTGGTCTAGTAATCACCAATCTCTGTGGGACGATATCTTTCTTATCATTATATTACTTGTTCGACATGTTCACTTGCATTTAGATTTCACCGAACAAGTTTTTGGCGCCGTTGCCAGGGATTGGTTGTTTTACTACTGATTAATATTAATACCGAATAATTTTTAGGTTTAATCTAGCTTTTATTTTCCTTTAAATTTTTTTTATTCTTGAAAAAGAAAAAAATTGTTTCTTTTAATTCTTGAAAAATAAAAAAAAATTGTTTCTTTTAATTCTTGAAAAACAAAAAGAAAAAAATCTTTGTTAAATTGTTGTTGAAAGATTAAGTAACAAGGATGGAGAGATATGATGATACATATAGACTTTTAAAAGATTATGTTGCACCAACATTTTGGAATGCTACATCAAACATTAGGCTTGCAAATCAGGCAAATAACTTTGAGATCAAGCTTGTGCTCATCAAGATGCTTCAAAAATCTGTGCAATATAGTGGGCTACCAAATGAGGATCCAAATGCTCACATTGAAGCATTCCTTGAATTATGTGACATGATTGGAGATCATGGAGTTACAGAAGATGTTATTAGGTTGAAACTATTTCCATTTTCTCTTAGAGATACAGCTAAAAATTGGTTCTTTTCTCGTTCTGCAGGATTGATTACTACGTGGGATGATTTGGCTCATAAATTTCTTAGTAAGTTCTTTCCTTTGGCGAAATCTGTAAAAATGCATAACGATATTACTACTTTTATGCAGATGGACAATGAATCAGTGTATGAAGCTTGGGAAAGATTCAAGGAACTTATGAGGAAATGTCCAGATCATGGACTACCCATTTGGTTACAAGTACAAACTTTTTATGATGGGTGTAGTAGAAATCTTCGTTTTGTAATTGATACAGCTGCAGGAGGGGATTTGCACAGCAAAGCTGCAGAAGAGGCGTATAACCTTTTGGAGGAAATGTCAGCCAATAGCTATCAATGGTCTACTAAGAGGCTACCAATGCATCAAGCAAGTGGAGTCTATGAAGTAGATATCTTCACCATAATGTCTACATAATTAGAAGTGCTCAATGAGAAGATAGACAACCTAAATACTCCAGTTGTGAGACATCAAAGTAGATCATATGAATTTTGTGGTGGAGCACATGAGAGCACAGAATGTCAAGTAGGTAACCCTAATGCTCATTATAATGATTATGCTAATTTTGTTGAAATTCCTAGCAGGTCACAAAATGATTATTACTCAAATACGTACAATCTGGGATGGCACAACCATCAAACTTTTTCATGGAGTAACCCAAGTGAGATGAGACTGCAACCAACATTTTGGCAAACAGAAGAGGTGAAACCTAACTACGAGAACATGATTAGTGAGCTAGCCAGCACCACACAGAACTTTACAGAGAGGATTGAAGCAAGATTTCAGAATCAAGAAGCAAGTTTTCAGAGACAAGAAGCTTCAATCCAAAAATTAGAGGTGCAGATGAGTCAGCTCATTAGTATGATCTAAGAGAATCAGGAGGGTCCTTTGCCTAGTGATATAGAGAAAAGTCTTGAAGATACCATAGAGGCAATAACCCCAACATGTGGCAAGCAAGTAGGAGAAGTTGATGTTGACAAAGAGAGTCTCAAAGATAATGATAAAGATGTCAGCATACAACTTGAGGAGGCACCTAGGAGCAACCTTGTTCCAGAAAATCCTATGTCCTTTATGCCTCCAACTCCATCTCCCCAAAGATTCCAGCAACACGTAAAAGATAAGCATTTTTTGGAATCCCTTTATATATCTTTAAAATTACACATTAACATTTCTTTTACAGATGCTTCAGTTCAAATATCTAGTTGTGCAAAATTGTTGAACGAGATATTGGAGAACAAAAGGAAGTTGGAAGTATATGAGACAGTTGTGCTTATTGAAGAATGCTCAACAATCAAACGACACAAGCTGTCTCCTAAACTATTGGAGTTTCATCCTCCTTGAGCAACAACATCCAGGATAGTTTGGCTGAAAACTATAAAGCAAGCGCTTCTTGGGAGGCAACCTAAGCAATTTCGTTTTAGTCTTTTCATTAGAAGTTTTGTCACCACCATCTCCTCAGAGCTCTACATGGATATGACTTACAATCAAGGGAGTTTTCTCATTCCTATTCCTTCATTATTATTGATTTCTTTTCTTTTTACATTGAGGACAATGCTTCATTCAAGTTTGGGGGTAGGGAAAGAACCTTTGTGCTAAATTTGATTGAAATTTTTTTTATGTGTCATGATTACATCCCATGTTGTGAATTCTTGGTGATTCTTTGGAAGATATAGATTTTGTTCAAACCTGCAATTGTAGTGTGAGTAAAGTGTGATTTTGATTATGTTGATCCACCTATTGAGCACTAAAAGTCCTTTATTTTTGAAATTGTGTGTATCTCTAGAGAACATTCATGTGAAGTATGTGATTTTCTTAGATCTCACCTGAATCTTAGAATTTGTTTAATTTTCTCTTGAGGCGAAATCCTAAGCTGCATCTAATTGAGAAAATGATTTAGGCCATTCTTTGGATCGTTTGAGCCTTTCAAGCCAATCTTATTTATTTATCACTAGTCACCCCGCTGAGCTCTGATTCTTATCCATTTTTTTAATGACACCCACATATATATAGCCATAAGCCTTGAACAACTTATCTTATCGTCCCACGCCCATGAACATGTTGACTTGTAGGATGGAAGTTTGTTTGAGATGAATAAAGGTTGAAAGGAAGATGGAGCATGGGAAGAAGAAATTGATTACAATGATTAAGTGGGCATAGTATTCCATTTTTGCAAAAAAAAAAAAGAATAGAAAAGAAAGGAAGTACAACATTTGCCCAAGAATAGAATCCTCTTATCATTCCTTATCATATTTATGCCATTCAATGTTTTGAGTTAAAGCCATTAAGCATAGTAATTGAAATGATTGGCAAGATAAGAGTATAGTGACTACATGTCTAGTACTTTTACTTGTTTTATTGATGCAAGCATGATTGTGGCTTTATGAGTGTTAGAATCCAAGTGAAATCAAGTATTTTTAGATGGAAAAGAATGAGAAAAGTGATGGTAGAAAGTGACAAGAGTTTTTTATGAGATCCTAGAAAGTAATGTGTTCATGGGTGAATTAAGCCTAAATGACTTTCATCTTACCCTTAGCCCAGCCTTACATTACAAGCTTATAAAAGTCCTATTGATTTTTGATTAGATGATTGGCTTACATTAGTGGAGAGAGGAATGAAAAGCAAACATATTAGGTTTGGTTAAAGATTTTAAGAGATTGTATATTAATGTGAATCTATTTGGAGTGCATATAGTTGAAAAGATAAGGACTCACACACACACACGCAGTCAACATAGTTAAGAGTCTATCTTATCTTATGAAATAATTGTGGTGTTTGGATGAAAGCTATATTTTTTTTTTGAATTGTTAAGTTGAGCAATTATGGGAGAATATCATGAAGGGGTTTTATCTAAAACATATATTGTTTATTGCTTTTGCTAGAGGACTAGCAAAATGTTAAGTTTGGGTTGATAACTCTATTTTTATAGAGTTATTTTATCTATTTTTTAGGCAATAAATAATACAATGCTTATGAGAAAATATTTGAACTCCTCTTATTTATTTAAATTTGTCTTGTTTTTGTAGCACAAGGAGGCAAGGAGAAAAGGAATGAACATGGAGAACTTGATGCTTATTGTGTGGCAAAATTGTAATATCAAGATCAAGAGAGTCAAGATGGGCTTGGGCTTTGGATAATTGTTATTAGATTTTCTATTGTTATTGGATTTTCTATTTAAATAAAAAACCTAGTCATGTTAGGAATTCAAGTCTCAATTAATTTAGAAATTCAAAACCTAATTATTTTAGGTCTCTAAAACCCAATTGTTTTAGGTCTCTAAAACCCAATTCTACTAGGATAGGAGATAGGTCTAAACCTAAACCCTATTTAAGAGAAGAGAAGAGGCAAAAGAGAGAGGAGGAAATTGAGCACAACTCAAGAAAGAAGCCAAGAATTCAAGGTTTTCTTGAAGAGAAGACAAAAAGGGTGACAAACTTCTTGTTCTTGGATTCAAGATGCCTTCTTTATTTCTTATTATCATTCTTCCTTATTATTTCTTTATGTTTTAGTTTATTTTTGTTAGAGCTACGATGTAACCTAATTATGATGGTATGAATCTTATGATTATTATATTTTGCAAGATATTTTATTTATGTGAAGTTACATATTACGGAGTTTAATGCTTTTAGGTGATTAGCTACCACTTAGATGACTTGATTTGCATGTTAAAGACCGACAGGAAATAACATGCAGTTGCTTCTTGTAATATGTAACCATAGATTAAATATGGATAGACATATACCATATTGTTTGTGTGGCTTTCGGTGTAAACTGAGAATATTCATAGATCCTAATGCATTTGATTTGTTTCAATTCACATATAGAGATATAGTGAATTAATGAACTAAGTATATTTGCTATACCTAGACATAGGATAGTAAATAAAATAGAAAATTCTGCCATCACATAGATATTATCTCTCTTGCAAGCATAAATAATCAATATTAGTATCTAGTAATTATGGTGAAGTCATATGCTCTAACATATTTCTTGTATTTAGTTTTCTTAGATTTAGTTAGTTAATCTATCATCCATCAATTTGGTTTGCTAGATAAATTCTAGGAGTTATTCACCGTTAGTAATTAGTTGGTCTAGTAATCACCAATCTCTGTGGGACGATATCTTTCTTATCATTATATTACTTGTTCGACATGTTCACTTGCATTTAAATTTCACCGAACATTAACGAAGTCGCTGACAAGAGACAAGTTAGAGATTTGTCAGCGGGTTGCTGGAATGGACTCCAAGTAGAGTTAAGTCTAGGGAGTAATGTTCTTTCTCTTATGGTGCAGGGATGTTGCACTAATGTTACTCCAAAAGAGAGAAATTATTAGGTTTGGAATAAATTAGTAAGGGTAATTATGTAACTACCATATTTGTATTATGGGTAGTTTATAAGGGTTTCCCAATCTTATTCTATTTAGGTCTTCTAGTCTTATTCTATTTGGGTTTCCTTGATACTTGTATAAAAAGAAACCTTATAGGGAAACCTAGGTATGAGGTTGAGAGTAATTGAGAGAAAATAGAGGTTTTTTGTAAGCATTGTAAGCCCTCCTCATTATAGTGAAGAATTGCTCCTTAGGCCAGGGATGTAGGGATTATCCCGAACCTCATAATTTCTGTGTGTTCTTTACTTGACTAATATTCTCTTTGTGTGTGCGGTGAGATCCTGAGAGATTCTGTGAGTTTAGATTCACAGGTTTGTTTTCTAACAACTTTCTATTTACTGTAACAAACAAGATATCTAATCGTCTAGGTTTGCCAAGGTCTGAAGATCTTTTTACTTATCGTCCTTTCGTATGTAATAAAAGTTCTACGCATAAATAAAAGTTGCTCATTCAACATGCTCGTTGCTTGTTGTTGCCCGTGGTTCAATTTTTGTTTATAAGTTCGAAGTTGCAGATTGTTTTTATTTTTATTGGGGTGAACTATAATAGCCCTTGTTTTGTAAGCCTTTGTTATGCAATCAAAGAAGCATTGTTCACTCATTCTTTGTTCCCTTATTCTCTTGCTTTGATCTTTCAATTAACCTTAGAGGCTTAAGCTTGTTTATGTCCAAAACCAGAGCCTAGAATAGTGTTAGAAAACAAACCCGTGAATCTAAACTCACGGAATCTCTCAGGATCTCACCGTAGCCTGTTGTAGATCTCCTCCCATCATGGTCACTAGCCATATCTGCATCTGTGTATCCAACCAATACAGGCTCATCATTACCAAAACATAAACATAACTTAGGAATTCCTTTAAGGTACCTGAGTATCCACTTCACAGCTTCCCAATGTATTTTTCCAGGATCTGAAAGAAAACGACTAACTACTCCAACTGCATGAGTAGTATCTGGTCTAGTGCTTACTGAAGCATACATCAAGCTACCAATCGCAGATGCATAAGGTGTTTTATTCATATATTCAACATCACTCTTACTTTTAAGCTTTTGCTCCTTACTTAGCTTGAAATGACTTGCAAGTGGAGTACTTATTACTTTTGCCTTGTCTATGTCAAATCTCTGAAGTATCTTCTTTATATACTTCTCCTAAGATATTCATAATTTTCCATATTCTCTGTCACGTTTAACTTCCATACCAAGGATTCGCTTTATCGGTCCCAAATCTTTCATCGCGAAAGACTTGCCTAAATCCTTCTTCAACTCAGCAATCTTTTTAATGTCATGACCAACAATCAACATATCATCAACATATAGAAGTAGGATGACAAAATCACCACCTGAAAAGTACTTCACAAACACACAATGATCTGAGCTGGTCTTGTTATAACTCTACTATAATATGGATGACTCAAACTTCTTGTACCATTGACGAGGTGCTTGTTTTAAACCATACAAGCTTTTCTTCAGTTGACATACAAGATTCTCCTTGCCCTTCTCTATGAAGCCCTCAGGTTGCTCCATATAAATCTCTTCCTCCAAGTTTCCATGAAGGAATGCAGTTTTCACATCAAGTTGTTTTACCTTTAAGTTCAGTCTAGCAGCCAAACCAAGAATAACTCTGATTGAAGACGTCCTCACCACATGAGAGAAAATCTCCTTAAAGTCAATACCTTTCTTTTGACCATAACCTTTCACAACTAATCGCGCCTTGTACCTTGGGTAGTGGATTGTTCTCTTTTGATTTCAACTTATACACCCACTTATTTTTAAGTGCTCTCCTACCCTTAGGCAATGTCACAAGATTATAAGTGTGGTTTTCTCGTAAGGAATTCATCTCCTCTTGCATAGCTTTCTTCCACTTTTTCTTGTGCTTACATTCATTAGCTTCCTCATAGCATTGCGGTTCTCCCTCATCAGTTAGTATCAAGTACTCATGTGGTGGATATTTCATCGAAGTTTGATGCTCTCTACTAGATCTTCTCATTAGGGACTGGGTTGATGGCTCAACTGAATGATTATCAACATGTCCTTCAGATTCTTCAACAATTGGAGTTTTAGGAACTTCTTCACTTGCTACATCCTCAAGTGGCTCTTCCTGTGTAGTTCCCCCTTCATATGCACTCACTAGGGAAGAAGAAGGTGGAGTTATATCCTTAAGACTTTCATTAACAACTCTTGGCTTTTTAGTCTTCTTAAGATCTTCTATAGTCTAATCTTCAAAGAAGATAACATCTTTGCTTCTAATTAGTTTCTTTGCAGCTGGATCCCATAGTTTGTATCCAAAAGCATCATGTCCATAGCCCAAGAAGATGCAATCTCGAGCTTTATCATCAAGCTTCTTCTTCTCATCCTTAGGAATGTGAACAGACACCTTGCAACTAAATACTCTCAAGTGTTTAAAAGAAACCTTCTTGCCAATCCATACTCTCTTAGGTAGATCATCTTATAATGGAACTAAAGGAGACAAGTTAATAAGATCTACTGTAGTACACATAGCTTCATCCCAAAATGACTGAGATAATCCAGAATGTGAAAGCATACACATGATCCTCTCAACTATAGTTCTGTTCATTCGTTTTGCAACTCCATTATGCTCTAGAGTTTTAGGAACTATCTTCTCAAGCTTGATACCCTGAGTTTTGCAATATTCTTCAAATGGCCCTTTGTATTCACCTCTATTATCTACACAGACGCACTTCAGTTTCCTTCCAATTGCTCTCTTAACCATAGCATGAAACTATTTAAAGACCTCCAAAACATGATCCTTACTCTTTGATGCATAAGCCCATACCTTTCTAGAATGATCATTAATGAAGATAACAAAATACATAACACCACCAAGAGTTTTCACCTTTAACATACACACATTTGAATGAATCAAATCAAGAATATGTTTTCTTCTAGACAGGGGTCCTCTCCGAAATGAGACTCTACGTTGCTTTCCAGCTAAGCAATGATCACAAGGCTTCAATTGCAAATCAACACCACTAACTCCTGATATGATTTTGTTCTTTATCAGATGCTGAAGTCCCTTTTCACTCAAATGTCCAAGTCGCTTGTGTCATAGCTCCATGTCATTATCTTCCACCACATTTATCTTGCCTTTCTGAATATTAACTTCAGTCTTGTAAAAAGTACTGACTTTTTGCCTTTTTGCAAGTGTAAAAGAACCTCTACTAAGTTTTCATTTACCGCCACCAAAGTAGTTATCATATCCTTCATCATCAAGGATGCCAATAGAGATCAAGTTGAAACAAATCTCAGGGACATGTCTGACATTCTTCAGAACTAGCTTACATCCAACTCTAGTTTCCAAGACTACATCTCCAATGCCAACTATCTTTACTTGTGCATTATTTCCTAAGCTAACACATCCAAAATCGCCACCTGAATAAGATGTGAAGAACCTTTCATGTGGGGTAACATGAAAAGAGGTACCGTGTCAACAATCCAAGACGAAACCTGACATGAGATGTTGATATGAGAATCATAAAAGATCATAATATCCCCAATACCGGATGTAGTTGTCACTGTATCTTTTTCAACTTCCTTTTCTCCATTCCTTGATTCTTCTTCTTTAAGTATTCTGCAGTCTCTCTTACAATGGCCAGACTTACCACAATGATAGCACTTGACATCTTTCCTCGAACGTGAAACTCTACGTGATCTATCAGAATTTGGTGCTTTACTCTTGCTTCTACCTCTACTCTTGCTTCTGTCTCTATTTTTGTCTACATATATGTTTCTCCCCCTTCTTTCTGTAACCAATACTTCTATATGTCCATGTGCTCCTTGCTCAATTATTTTGGTTTCTTCATTAAGCAAACCTTCATGGACTGACTTCATACTCAGAATGCTGCCTGGAGCTGAGTTTGTGAGAGTGACTACCAATGTCTGCCAACTATCAGGTAAGTTACTGAACAATAACATTGCTTGCAATTCATCTTCTAGAACAATCTTTACCGTCTCTAACTGATTCATCAAAGACTTAAACTCACTCAAGAACTTTGTCATTGGCTGTCCTACCTTGTACTTCAAGTTAATTAACCTCGTAAGTAAAGAAACCCTATTTTGAGGAGTCTTGCGTTCACAGAGAGCCTCAAGCTTCTTCCATAACTTACTAGCTTTAGTCTCTTGTGCAATATGATGATAAATACTGTCCTCAACAAATTTTCTAATTTGAGAGACAATTTTCTTATTCAACTTTTCCCACTCTTTATCAGTCAGCTTCTCAGGCCTAGTAGAATGTCCTTCCACAGCATCATACAAATCTCTACTAATCAAGTAATCTTCCATCCGCGGCTTTCAAGTTTGGAAATTAGATGAATTTAACATGGTCATACCTTTACCAGAAGTATTCATATTATCCATCACAACAAAATAAACTCCTTTTTTTACTTCCCCCTCAAATAGAAATTAAAAGTACAAAATTAACAAAATACCCCTATGATTATGCCCTAAAATAGTGAAATATCTCCCAAAAAATAACAGAAAAATACTGTAAAAATTGGCACAAAAATCACCTGAAAATTCTATTCGATCAAAGTCAATGGTCAATGGTCAAAGTCAACGCTCAGTCAGTCAACGGTCAACGGACAGCTGGATTGGGTTGACAAATCGGGTCTGAATCTGAGCTATGTTGGGTCTTCGAATTTGGTCAACGGTCAATAGGTCAAACTTTGACCGAGTCAACTCTGGGTCAAACTTTGACTGAGTCAACTCTGGGTCAAACGTTGACTGGGTCAACTCTGGGTCAACAGAACCCGTTTTTTACTGCTGTAGCCACCTTTCTTCTCTGATTACCGCCGTTCCAAAGCAGTTTCTGACGAAACAAGAACACCAATCAATAGATCGGCTTCCAACGAACCTATAGAACTCAAAATCGCTCCACGAAAAGCTCAAACGAAAGAGGAATCGCAAATCGCCTTTTCAGGCTCACAGGTTCAACACAACCCGCAGCACTCCAATTGATTTTTTGACCACAAAGAAGTCAAAAATTACATAAACAAAGGCTAGAGAAGAAAATCCGTACCTCAAGCGCTAATTTTAGCTTTTCCCTCTATGCGTTACACACCAAGTGTTCGACAAAAGGCTTCTTGGAACAAAACCTTTATTGACAGCTTCCCTCTTGTGTGTGGTGTGCTAAATACACACCAAAACAATCGTTCTTCCGCTAATTGTCTGACAAAGAACGAGCCTTAGTCCTAATTTAGGAACTTGGCGCCGATACCAGTTTGTTAGAAAACAAACCCATGAATCTAAACTCACGGAATCTCTCAGGATCTTACCACACACACAAAGAGAATAGTAGTCAAGTAAAGAACACAGAAATTACGAGGTTCGAGATAATTCCTACGTCCTTGGCCTAAGGAGCAATTCTTCACTATGATAAGGAGGGCTTACAATGCTTACAGAAAACCTCTGTTTTCTCTCAATCACTCTCAACCTCATACCTAGGTTTCTTTATAAGGTTTCCTTTTATACAAGTACCAAGGAAACCCAAATAGAATAGGACTAGGAGACCTAAATAGAATAAGACTGGGAAACCTTATAAACTACCCACAATATAAATATGGTAGTTACATAATTACCCTTACTAATTTACTCCAAACCTAATAAATAGAGCATTTTCACGGTTCTTGTTTAACAGGCCCTATATTGGTTTTCGATATTCTTGATCCAATCATGGCTCGGCTAGTAAGCCTCGATGCAAGTTTTACTCATAAACTTCACACTCTTTTTGGCTTTTGGGGCTTCGATTCGCTTCGTGTTAAGTGTGACTCCCAAGGAATGTAGTGTTTAATTTTCAGACTGCTGTGAGGGGAGGAACTCGTGAAGTATAACTAAAAGGCTTAAGAGATGTCTCTTGGTTTTAACCAATACATTATAAATCAAAAGTTAATAATAATAAGTTTAAGTAAAACTCACAATTAGAATTGATCAATTTCAAGTTAAAGTCTTCACCTTTTCAAATTCCCGAAATGTTAACTCTACTTTCTTATCATACAAACATATAAAGAAGGATAAACAACTTTTACCAGGTCTTAAAACAAATGAGACGAATACAACCAATATCTTGTGTATCAAGAATTACACTACTTCATAAAAGATTTCATTCTTAAATAGTTATTATTTAAATAAAAATGAAAATTTTAAAGAAAATTTGAGAATTGATTAATTTCAAGTTAAAAATATTTTTCTTCATGCACGAAAAAGACTTAACTACGTCTTCCTGTCAGACTAAAAGCATAAGAGATGACCAAATTTTGCTAATGCTAAAAAAAAAAAAAAAGAAACGTAAACTTAACCAAATAAATTATAAATAACGAGCTATATTACTTTAGCAAAAGTTTTGCTTCTTAGATGGCCATTAATTTTAGTATAATACTTAAGAAAAGTTCATTGTTAGAATTAAAAATTTCAACTTTCATTATTTACCCCTTCGAAATTTCAAAATTTTATACCCTAACAAGATTAAGACTTCATAAATTATATTTGTCAAATAAAAGAAAAACTGGAAAAAATTTCCATTCGATAGGACTGATTCTAATCTGATATATTCTACAAAATATAACCTTTAAAATAATAAGATGGACACGTAAAATTAACCACTATGTTATCTCGTCATATTTTTACAACGACATCACTCTTTTCAACCAATATGCTTTTCTATACTCTCTTTACATGAGCTCATCAATCCACTAAGAGTGGCTTCATGAATTCTAAAAATTTCCTACAAGTAAAAGGTCTTGATTCTATACATTACGGTTTCTGAAGACTGGAAAGTAACGAAGAGGAGCAATGGGTGGAAATGTCGCAATGAGGCTTTTGGCGGTAATGATACTGCTCACTCTGCCTAATCTTGTTGTGCTGCAGAAATATGAATCCCTTCCTCCGTCCTTCCATCCCCATCCTGCACTCCTTTCCTCTCATCTTCTTTCTCCCTCTCCATCTTCTCTCTCTCCCTCAGATATTCGACTTCCTCTCATCTGGTCTCCTCATCGATCCGAAGCGTTTAGGGTCGCAAAATGCATTGGTGCCTGTGCTTTAGATTGCTTAAAATTGCATGGAAAAGATGATCCAAAGGTGTTTGCAGATTGTTTTGGTGAAAGTGTGCGGTTTCAATGTTCTATCCAACTATGGGATTCGGTCTATGATTGTGCTCATGGTTGCTCAGTGTCTGCCATCACCCATTTTGAATTAGGTAGGAAAATCCTACTGTCTCTCTCTCTGACTCTCTCACATTCTGTGTGTGTTGGTAATTAGCACTTCTTTCTTCTTATTTGTCTTTTATTGTGATATTGTTGAAACCATGGACTACTGATGATATCTTAAAGATGTTTCAGTCGAATGATCTCTTTTTATTATGACTATTCTTGCTGTAACAGGTTCAGATGAAGCGAACGGCTACATGCAAACTTGCAGCAGAGGCTGTATCGATACTCCCTAGCCGCTTCTCTGCAGTAGTTGGATATAAAAATTGTTGTTCTTTATGCATGATGCAGAAAGAACTCGGTTGGAGTATGTAATACTTTGTACTACTTAAAAGTTTCATAAATGATAGCCATCCCGGCACATCACTTTGTTTTCAACTTGTATGCTTTTATATATTTGAAATGCATGTTAATAAAGATACATACAATCACGTTGAGTAATGCACAATCAGATGACATGGGAATTAGTGGTTAATCAGCATGAACTCGTTGCTTAAAGGTCAATCTTGATTAGGCCCTTGAGCTCTATTGACAATGCAGAAAGCCCTGAATCGGTTACAGGCACTGAAAATCTCCCTAAATTCGCTATGCCGTTTGAGGAACATATATATATTCATGCTCTGTGCAATGATGACACAATCTGATACTCAATGGCACCATATGCAAACACATAAAACAACATACATTGGAAATATGATTGTATATTTGTTAGTATTCCTTTTTTATATAGCTTGATATTCTTATCATGTAGTGTGTTCTATTTTGGAACTTATTTATGTGTATAATAGATGAATATTTTCTTTTATTACTTGTATAATTCGTTGAGAAGCTAGTCTCACATCAGTGCATCAAATTGAGCATTTGTGCCTTATTAATGTTGGAGCTACCACTCACTGCATATATGTTTTGAGATGGTATCTCCAACCTCAAGTTGGTATCAAAGCTATTGATTGGGACTGTTGGGGCTCTTTCCCCTCATATTCCCGTAACATAATTTTTATTAACATCTACTCAATTACGTGAGATATCACATCATGGTGCCCGATTCGGTCGATATCCAAAAACTTGCGGTTTTTCTTTACATTACACTTCCCGTAAAGAGTATAATCTAGTGCCACTTTCCCTTCCTACTTCTAGTATCCAGAAGACTAAATAGTGTTTGGCAACCACGTATCTAGTAAGTCACTAAGATATCTGATGGCGTTTTGCATAATAAGTGCCCATTAAAATTGCTCAGTATTAAATATGAAAGTTTTATATTGAAAAAATATAATTTTTGATTAATATTTAAGTATAAAAATATCTCTTTGAACATATTAAGTATAGTATCAAAGTATAAGTTGATTTTCTATGACTTTCATTTTATTTTCAGTTTTTAAAATAATGTCTACTTTATTTTATTTAATCTTGATCTCAAAGTATGTTTTGTGTGTGAAAGGGAGTGTTATCATTTCTTCTAAAAAAAAAAATGGTGTAAGGGACGTTAGATTCTTTTCAAACACCACATCTTGTTTGCAAATGAAATATAAATTATACAGCAAATAAAAATGATCAATCGATGTGCGCACCTCTAAAATAAATTGAACAAAATCAAAATTGAGGTTTCTCGTTTCATGGATAATCTTTTTTGTTGAAATCGTTTACATGTTTCTAACCTTTTTCCTCTCTCTCTCTCTCTCTCTCTCTCTCCTAAAAGAGAGGGGAAAGCCATTGTTTGAAAGACATGAAAAGCGAAAATTTCAAATTTAAAATCTGCTATAGCACTAGGCATAGGTCACCGGTACATTGTCTAAATTGCTTAACCAAAAAGCCTTTTGACGGCATGCATATTGTCTTCTATTTGTGTGGTACAATAAAGGAAACATGTATTAGAAAGATCAGTCCATCCTTAAAACAAGTAAAAAAGTAGGATACCTTCTTATATAAGGAGAATACCATAATAACATATTAACAATGTGAAATATATATCTGCATTGTTTTCAGCATGTCTTCTTTTCTTGAAAATAAAAAGATCCATGGAGACCTAGCCCACAAGTAATAGGATGTTGTGCATAAAATCCAAATTTTAATACTATGTGTAAAACAATTAGTAAAAGAAAGAGATATCTTCACATACAAGAAGGATAAAAGATCAAAAACATTTATAAGGTGACATATGTCTATATTATTTTCAACAACCAAAAAAACCCCTTTCTATGTCTTTTATTATACTGAACTCTGATACTTATAGTGGCATTTTTTGATGATGCGAAGTTAAGAAGAGTGGTATGACAATTGTTGTATTCCTTCGCAATTGGAATTAATTGTTTCTACATGACTAGCTTCACCTTGATATTAGACAAAATGTCTATTACAATTATAAACAACAAGGGATTATCCAATATGTTATAAATCAAGAGTTATACTACTTTGCCAAAAGTTTCATTCTTAAATAGTTATTGATTTTAAAGAAATAATTTTTTTAATGAAAATTCATTGTAAGAATTGATTACTTTCAAGTCAAAATGTTTACCCTTTTAACTTTTTAAATGTTATGCATGAAAAGATTTAGCTTCACTACGTTATCATACAAAAAAAAAAAAAGACGTAAGTTTAACCAATATATCAGAAACAAATATTTACATTATTTTGTCAAAAGTTCTATTTCTTTGATAGTTGTTAATTTAAATTGCTGTACGAAAAAATCACTGTAAAAATTGTTTATTTCAATTTAAACTATGTACTCTTTCAAATTTGCAAAATGCTATTTGATTTACCATGAAAAGAAAGGTTAATGTTTCATAAAATAAACCTTTAATTTAATTGCTTTTGCATATAAAATTGACCATTGTATTAATTATTGTCATATTTCTTACAATGACATTACTCTTATCAATCAATATGCTCTTTACAACCCTTTTTGCATCAGCACACCAATCAAATAAGACTGGCTTGAGGCTTGCCCCATTTCGATGATACTAGCAGGCTCCACTAAGACGACGTCATGGTAACTTTTTGCCAAATCTCGTAACCAAAGGGACAGGATTTCAGCCAATGGTCTTGGAAATCAAGAGCTGTATAACTTGACAAGAGAAATATAGTTGTTTTGGAAACAATTCTTTATAAATTCTCCAAAATTTCATACACGAAGTAGGTCTTGATCCTGTAAACCTTGCAATGAAGCTTCTGGCGATAATGATGGTATTTTCTATGTTCAAACTTGTTGTACTGCAGACCTACGAATCCCCTCCTCCCTTTCTGCATCCCCATCCTCTCCTGATTTCGTCTCATCTTCTTGCTCCAACTCCATCGTCTCTCTTACCCTTTGATACTCGACGCCCTCGCACCTGGTAGCTCGCGAAGGGCTTAAGTCGCAGGATGCATTAGTGGTTGTGCTCTAGACTGCTTCAGACTCCATAGAAAGGTTCCTAACCATTATGCATATTGTTTTGGGGATTGCGTGATAGAAAGATGTGGTGGCCATGTATCGGATTCAGTCTATGATTGTGCTCTTGGTTGCTCACAGTCCACAGGCACCCACTTTGAATCAGGCAAGAAGAGTCCACTCTCTTTCATTGATCGTACTTCTTTAACCATGCCTAAGCTTTGACGTTGAGGCCCTGGAGTAGTGATGGTAAATTTTAAATCCTTGTTGTAACGGATTCCGATGAACTGAATGGCTACATGGAAACCTGCAGCAGAGGTTGTACCGAGAATTTTTAGCTGCTTCTTTTGCGATATCTGGAGACTAAAATAGGTTCTTCCGTATGCATAATGGAGGAAGAAGATTATGGCAGTACTTGGTACTAGTTCAAGTTTTAAAAATGTGGGCCATCCAGGGTTCATCATTTTCATTTTCATTTTCTTATCTTTATCTGTACTTCTATGCTATGGGCAAAGAGAGGAAATATAGAAAAATACAATCAGATCTTTTGCCAACAAGCTCACCACATAGAGGGGAAACAACCATTTTATTGCCCAATCTAATCTTCCTACAAGAACACGAAGTTATAATCAATTGGGTCTATTTACTTGCCGAGCTTCGCTTAGCTTAGCTTATAAGTAGGAACTAGCCAGGCTAGCTATGCTAATAAGGAAACAAGCATTCAATTAGACTCCTCTTTGAGACTGTAGTGCTGCATACGATGAATAAAGCATCAATAAAATGAATTCCTTTTAGAAGAAGTTAAATAAGTATTGTATTGATATTTTGCAGTAGAACAAGCTGGCTGCCTTACAAGACAAGTGCTTGTTTGAAGTTTTAAAGTTTACCAGATACAAAAAAAAAAGGAAAAAGTTCAAACCCAAACCTTCTTTATCGTCAATAATTGTGTAGAACTAACAACAGAGCACGATTTGGATCTACCGGGGAGTTTCCATGTCCTTTTAAAATGCTAGGCCTCACAAACAAGACAACCATGACGCAAGAAAAGGTTTCTTTGGCTTTGAGTGAGAGCAAAACCACAAGGTGGAATAAGTTTTCGCAGTGATGGCCTTGAAAACACCATCCAGCCAACAATATCAACATTCACTTTATCACACCACTTCAAATTTATTTCCCTTAATACTCTGCAGTTCTGCATCACCTCCTTCACCCCTTTGGTTGTCACATTCAAACAGCCTGCCAAGTTCAAATATCGCAGCCTGCAACTTCTCTTTCCCATTAGAGCCAAAGCATCATCGTTAATTCCAGATCCTTCTGCGCTCATTTCCTCCAGTTTGGAGAGTTCAAAATCTATCGCAAACTCCTTAATCCCACTGCACCAGTTTATCTCCAAATGCCTAAACTCACCACATCTCTTAAAAATTTCCACAACCCCTTCTCCCGTAACTTTTGAACATGAACTTAAATTGAGCAGTTGCAAATTGGGGCAAAAAGCAACGAAATTCTTGACAGTTGCATCGCCTAATTTACCATTTTGAGCCAAGTTTAGAGACTTCAACCGGGGGTTTACCACGACGTCCGCAGTAAAATCTTCTTCTCCAAGATTCGTACTCTCCATTTTGACCTCATTCAGAAGATGACACTTGCTCATTAGGGTAAAGAAGGTAGAATTTGTAAGCTTAGAGCATTGACTGAGGTTTATTGAGGTTAACATGGAGAGAAACTTGGATAACTCAAGTATGTTCTGGTCCGTAAGGAAACTCACTCCTTCAAGGTTTAACAAACTAAGACTCTGGTATTTAGTCAACAGCAATGAAATTCCAGCAAACGTGAAACCATGGCAATGGGCAAGAGTCAGCTTATTTAGTGGGAGACATGCTTCTACGATGGAATAAAGTATTTCATCATGGATGCATGAGTTTGAAAAATCAATAACGCATAATGCTTCAGCGTATATAAATGATTCCTTGAATCCAACCTCTATAGAAGGCAATCGAATTTCGCTTGCCGATATGGACCTCAATTCAGGACTGTAACGAATCACAAAAGCAATACCGTTTTCCGTGATGAAGGCGCAGTCTTGGACCGCAATTTCTCTGAGTAAGGCGCAATTAGATGACAAAGCAATTAGTGATTTATCAGTAATGAAATGGTTACCTGAAAGGTCGATCTTGATTAGATTCTTAAGCTTCATTGACAATGAAGTAACCCCTGAATCGGTTACACCCGCCGAGGATCTCCCTGAATCAGCCAAGCCATTTAAGGAGCAGAAATATTCATGAGGATAGCTGATATCTAGCTTTTCAAGAAGTGGAAAAGACGACGCTATAGCAAACAGATGAATGTCCTGCAAGGATCCGACCCCGGAGAGATTCAAGCTCCTCAAGTTCTTCATACGCAAACCCAATTCTCTCAACCCGTCAAGAGGAAGATTCCTCTGGTCGGAAAGATTTAGAGCCTCGAGGTTCAAGCCTGATCTCGCGATCTGATAGAGAAGGCCTGTGAGGTCTGCGTGGAGCCTGCCGACTTCTATTTCTCTAAGATGTTGGAATCTTCGGAGAATTACAGGTAGGAAAACCGCAGTTTGGGCGGAGACGGTGAGGCTAGCTCGAAGTTGATTGGAGATCGCAAGGAACTGCCTGCAAACCAGCGATAGCGGCTCGAAGTAACGAGGGTGTCCAACGAGCTTGAATATCAATTCCCAACATTCTTCTGGCAGTTGCACTATCGGATCCTCCGACATCGTTTTCAGCACCAAGAAGTGAAACGAAAGGAAGCGACGGCTCTGTACTTCTGGAGAGACGGAATTTGGGGGAGAAGAAAGGGATCTGTCGCCGCCAGAGAAGTGGGGAGATCTAAGATGATAATTTTGAATTTCAAAAGCAGAGACGCTTCTTTGGATCTAAGTATTCCATGGCTTCCGATAATAAGGGACCGGTCGAAATAGGAATCGGGATCCCAACTATTTCCGACGTGATTTGCGCAATCTAGCAACTCGGGTTGAACAAACGATGCCGTTTTTCATGGAACAACATATTTGCAGTATTTTTTTTTATTTTTTTATTTTTTATTTAAAAAAAAAAAACAAGAACACTACCCCAACAAATATTATTGATAATAAAGATATTGGACATAACATCCACACCTCATATAAGTATAACATATTAGTATTGTTGAACTAATTAATTACAGTTCTTTATCAAAATAAATAAATAAATAAATAAGAGATGTAATGACGTAATTTTTATTTATTAACACATAAAAGGAAAGAAGATTGCAATATTAAGGCTAATTAAAACATCTTTTGCTGGTTTATAATAAATGTTTATGTCCACTATGTTATTCAAAGTGAAACCTCCCCTATCCTACTAAAAGGTGGATAATTTGTTGGGTTGCTTCAAAAACTTACATTTTTTACCTTAAGAAAATATAACCATACTTAACGTTTCTTTTGTCTCAACTTGCACCTCTTGGTAACGGCAATTAATGGCTTTGCCCTTCCGAGATGTCTAGGGTTCATGATAGGAGTATCAATCACCCTAACTTTTGGGTGAGGTAAAAAGTTTTTTAGACGAGCACTAGAAAGAAAAGGAATGAGGAAGAGTGAAATGGAGCAGCTTTTTCTACAAATACCTCAAGTTTTCGATCCCACTTTATCAAGAAGTGAGAGCAGAATATGGCCAGAACACTTACTTACGCTTACTTTTTCGCTGTCTTCTTTTTGTTTACCTTCCTTGCAGACGCAACTGATTTTCAGCCCCACGCCTCGGTCATTCCACACAATCAAGGAGCCGCCGATGCTGTAACTCAAGATGGCATAGGTTGTTCTCAGTTTGCTAAAATGTCATCTTTTCATTATCTTTTTCGCTTGGTACAAGTGCAGCAAAATTTTAAGATGTACATCTCTGCATGATAGGTGCTTGGAAACGACGAAGGTATCCGGGTGCTAAACTGCGTCATGTTGTTGCGACTTGGCTGCCGTGCAAGAATAACAAACAATGTAACAGGAGATGCTTGAAAGCTTTCCCGGAGACGCTACTTTTTGGTACATGTTGGAAAGGGGCTTTCTTTAGCCGCTGTGAGTGTACCTGCAGGGCTCGTTAAGTCGCCTTGCTTTCTGTTTATATTATAGCAGACAAGATATCTGATCCTCTGGGTTTGCCAAGGTCTGAACATCTTTCTGCTTATCGCTCTTTCGTATGTAATACAAGTTTTATGTATAAATAAAGATGCTCGTGCGACATACTGGTACCGGTCTGATTTGAGTCAACCGGAACAAACGGTACGGTGATCGAATTTGGGCCTTGGGAAGAGAATAAGTTCGGCCTCGTCAGAGGGAGACCAACACCTCCGGCCTCATTAGAAATGAAGGAGACCTAACACCTCTGGTCTCGTTAAAGGGAGACGACACCTCCATGGAAGAGAATTTCCCAAATTCATTCATCCAAAAAGTCCCCTAATACAACATTTTAACGAAATATAACAAGATATTATGGGCTGGGCCTAACTTGTACTTGGGCCTATATTTGGCCCGTAACACATACTTGTTGCTTCTTGTTGTACGTGGTACAAGTTCCAGTCGTGTCTGTTTGGCTAGAGTTTCTCGTGCTTCTCGCTTCTTTCATGTATACATTTAAGGGTTGGTGAATCATCATTCAATCCGAAACTGCTAAGTTGAGGTTCTTGAAGAAATTCATGTCGTCTTTGCTGTAATCCTACATTCACATTGATGTAAATGGTTCTAAAAACCAAAAAATTAACCATTGCTTAGTTCTGTGTGCTACCCAAAGCTTCACGTGCTCCTTGCCTACATGTAATAGGAAAACAAAGCGTTGCTGGGGTAGAAACATCTAGACGCCGAAACAAATTTTCTCTCTCTCTCTCTCTCTATCTCTCTAGTAGGTTTTCGCATTTGTTTGTAAATTGTATATTAGACAATAAGTTTGATGTTAGAAAGAACACTTATAATGTGTTTTACAAGCTTGAATCATCTCTCTTTTTAATAAAAAATTTTAAGAAAACATGGACTTGAACTTTCATATAGTATTAAAGTTAGTTTTTCTTCCATGCAACTTAACCCAATTCCAAAAAATGAGTCAATCCTTTGTGGTTAAAAAATGAGTTTTACTGTAAGGGAATATTGGATAAAGAGTTTCATATTAGAAATTAAAGCATTAATGTACTTTAAAAACTTGGATAACTTTTTCTCAATGGGGTCTTTTAAGGAGATGTGGACCTTGGCATTTAACATTGTGCATGTCATTGTTGACAACGTAGGAGAAGATGCTCTATGAGAAATTTATTAGGAACTAGCAGGTTGGAAATTGCTCAATTTCTTTTCAGTTCCAATTTTTCAATTATTTTCCTACCGTGGAAAAGTTAATATGAACGAGTCATCCTTAGAAGAACTGAGGGATCGATCACTCCCAATTAGTGTTGAAGAAAGTCAGAATCAGTTTTAAAGGTAATACTCTTTATTCCTACCATTCATTATAAATGGATGATCAAGATATAATATGCAGTCAATTTTGCAACACACAAAAGACTAAATGAAATTTCAATCCTCAAAGGGCATGTTTGTCCATTTCTCCCAGATCCACTTAGGATACAACATTGAGCACATGCTTCGGTGATCGTCTTATAATTAATTGGTAATAACGTGGTACATCTGGAGACACTTATCTGGTCCATACATTTCGGGTTTTAGGCTAGTTTTTTGCTATATGATTGACTTGTTAAGCTATGTTCGTGGTCCATCAAAGGAACCTGCAAACACGTAGCGTAAAATAAAGAATCCTGATTACATGTCAAAACTCACCTAATTAATTTGACTTGTAACCTCTTTTAGAGCTTTCTTACGAACTAGATTTCAATGACCCAAGAGCAAGCAACCTCCTTTTTCATCCTATGTAGTTGTAAAGCATGTTTGCTGAACATGACATCTTATACCGAGTGTCGGAATTCTTGATGGGAAGTTGGCATAATTTTCAAGCATACTCGAGCAAGTGTTAGCAAGAACATCTCGTCTTTTAGGCTCTAGGAGTGAGAGACAACAAAAAGGGTTGACTATACTCAAAATGACTAATCACGTGAAGAAGATATGCTTGTCTTCGAAGTCGGATCGATTCATGGACGCAACTTCCTGCTTGCTGTTTGGTCAACTTGCAGTGTCATTTGGATTTTCTGTGTCCTTTTCCTCAATTGTCAAATTCTAGAAGTTCACATGAGAGTTGTGATGATGTCACGCATGCAATGGTCCTTCGTCTTTACTGATAGCATTTAAGCTTTTTGTGTCATTTGTTATGGTTTACAGATGGGGAGGATATGTCAGTTGCAGTGCAGTTGGAGCCAGCAATATGCTCATGTGATCAATCAATTCTCACCATTTTGGATTTGCCACCTCATGGATATCATTTTAATGGGACTCCATGATTGATTTAAATCATCATTGACTTAATTATCTAAAGTGTGAATAATCTCTACAATAATGGATGTTTAGAGAAAATGTGAAAGTGTTAACATATACGAGTTTGCTGGAAGTCCGCAGTGATTATACCTGTAATGCTTGACAGCGTAAACCCTCTCCCAAAAGAAATAGTAAGAGGTTAGGGAAATGAAGCCAAATTCTATGAGTTGCTCAATCAATCCCGTCAAACAAAAAACAACCCGTATTACCTAGTCTCATATCTACACGATGAGCAAAGGATTTCTGCAGTAGATTGGTAACCAAACCGCAGACTTTAACACAAAACGTCCCTTTCTCTGGTTTTTCCTGTCTTCTTCCTCCCTATTTAAGATACTCCAAAAAAAATTCAACATGCACCTAGGAGCGTCCACTTGGTACCAGTAGACAATACTTTTATCACTTACTAGCCTAGTGTTTTGTGTGGTTACTTCTCTGTCAGATTTTCTATCTCATCTTTCTTCTGAGAAAAGATGCTAATGATGCAATGAAGACGAAAACGATGCTTATAATTCATTTTTCTTACATCCAATGTAAATGGCAATGAAGCTAAGTGCTCTTCTCTCCAGCTGCCCTCATTGCCCACCTCCTCTCCCCCACCAGAGTTGATGTGCTTTTTGAGTTAATTCTTCGGTAACTTGGTAACTGCTACATGGTAAATGCCCCACTCTTCCCCCTCAACAGATGGTTGGATAGAAAGGGATCACAAAAAAAAAAGCTCTTTCTTGGTTTCGCTGCCACTGTTCTTTTGTCCCCTTCTGCTTTTGGGATGGCAAAGATAGATTCAAACTTAGACCGCAAAAGAACTTGGAAAAGTTTGTCAAAGTTGCTACGTTAACACACTCTCCCCCACAGCTCTCTCTCTTTTTATCTCTCCCCATAAGCCAAAAGGGACATGAATCTTCTTGGTCGTTTACTGCCCATGTGGGTGTTAAGCATCACTTTGCTTTCAGGAATATCTGATGCCAGATCAGAGCCTGCTATATCATCCATTTCTGACCCTGTTTTTGTTCCTCGTAGGCAACCCACTTCTCAATTTCCTCTAAAGATGCAGGCTGAAGCTCCAGGTATTTCAGCACTGTCGAGGATTTTCAGCTTTTATTTTTTGGTCCATGAATCTCATCTGAAGTAGGAAGACATTTAGTCGGATATACTTTGATATTTTTGGATGTTAATTTTTCGCTCAGTTTGGTTGCTTAAATGCAGTAAGAGGAATCAGATAACAGCTTTGTTTCTCGTTTAAAATTCCTATGGATACAAACAGTTTGCGTCAGTTATATCGTTACACGTGGAGGGGTTAATCTTTTTTCCTTCAACATATGCCCTGTTTGGTTGCTGAGAAAATGCATCAAAAGAAAAGAACTAAAAATGGTGAAACTTGGCTTTTGTACTTTCGTCACAGCTAACTGGCTCAGTTGCTTGCTACTTCGAATTTTCATTTAAGGAAAAAAGGGTAGAAAATTAGAACATAGAATCAAGTAAAGTGGTTGTAGTATTCTAGTTACGACGGATGTGCAGCATTCAAATGCTTAATTGATGGTTTGCATTCACCTGTTTCGTTTTTATTTCTTAAACGGAATATGCAGTCATAGTTATTTTATGTTAAACAGGAGTGCCAGAGGTCAGAGCAGTGCACCACCAAGACTTAAACAGGAGAATTCTTATTGCGCTCATTGTTGCTTCGACTGTTCTTGGTGCAATTTTGCTGTTTCTGTTACGGTTTTGGATTTACAGATGGAACAACTTGAAGAACTCCAAGGAGAAAAGCCAAAAGAGCTTAGGTATCCCCTGTTCCATGGAAAGTGTAATCGCTTTATCTCTTCATTTAGATATTCCTTGTATCTTTTAAACTGTCTATTTGGATATGATCCGCAGAGGCAGCAAACGGGACGTCATTGAGTCCAATTATGGTTAGATTTAACTCCTTAAGGATGGTCAATAAGAAAAGTCCCTTAGCTATATTTGATTATCAATCATTGGAAGCAGCAACGAATAATTTCCAAGAAAGTAATGTTTTGGGTGATGGTGGTTCTGGAAGAATTTACAAAGCTTGCTTAGATGAAAAGTTATTTGCAGCTGTGAAGAGAATTGATGGTTCCAGACCAAATGCAGAAAAAGAATTTGAAGTAATTGCCCTTTCTGAATTGATTTGGATATCCATTTCCTGGTAGTCGAGTTTTTCGCTTAGTGTTTCCTCTCAATTAATTGTTCGGAATTGCAGAATGAGGTGACTTGGCTGAGTAGAATCCGGCATCAGAATATTGTTAAGCTTTTGGGTTATTGCATCCATGGTGAATCAAGTTTTCTTGTTTATGAAATGATGGAAAAAGATTCTTTGGAAACTCAGCTGCATGGTATATGTTCTTTCTAATAATAGATTCAGACAATGTTATCACGAAAGAGCAAAACTTTTTATCCCCATTCTACTATTTTTTTTTCTTTTTTTCCCTCAATGCTGTAGGACCTACCACAGGATCAGCTTTAACATGGCCTCTGAGGATGAAAATTGCTATTGATGTCGCTAGGTAAGTCCATTACACTGATTTTTCCCCCCATTTTATTAAGTCTACTTTCCCCATTTCTTATGCTAACATGTTGGTATTATTATTAATGTTTTAGAGGACTAGAATATATTCACGAGCGCTGTAATCCTCCTCTGATTCATGGAGATGTAAAATCTTCAAAGATTCTTCTTGATTCTAGCTTCAATGCTAAGGTAAGATCTATATGTTACCCGTTGAAATTGGCAAGCTCACTATGTTGGTTCTTTGTTACGTTTATCTTGACACTTTCTCCTCTAAAGAGATTTTCTTGAATCAGCTATCAGATTTTGGCCTTGCTGTAACTTCCGGCACTGAAAACAAGAACATAAAGGTTTCTGGAACTGTGGGTAATGTAGCACCCGAGTACCTTTCAGAAGGTAGTGTGAGATGCTGACTTCTAAACTGTTTGTTAATGACATGTGTGATGCTGGTTGTATTTGTCTTCCGTCAAGAGCTGTTTTTCCATGGAAGCTTTCCAACTTCTGTTTCTATTCTTGAATGCTCCTTGTTCCACTTACCACCATTTCTTTTACGTTTTACTTTGATGCTCATTTTCTTTTTAAGCTTTTTCTTCTAAATTTCCAAAGACACTCAGATATTGTTGTGATACTTGGAATATAAGCATTTATTTGCTTGTGAAAGTTGTGATGAGTGTCTTGAAGTGGCATATACCTGCTTAAGATGACACATATAATAGGACTCATAAACATTCTTGGATTCAGGTTAATGATTCTTTTAGAAACTCAATAACTTGTGTAACATCCTTGCTACTCGGGTTTGATTTACCAAGAACTGAGTTTATGCCAAACCATCTGTCTTAACAACCAAACCTCCTAAACCTTTTACACAGTCAGAATAGGACAGTGTATCCATTCAGTGGTTGGGAATATGGATTTCATTATGATTTGTGCATGGAATCTACTCTTCCTCATGATTACTTCTGTTTTACGGTAAGAAATCCTGAAAGAATGGCTTCAATGTTGTAGGATGGGTCACACAATACTGTGAGTTTATGATTGGTACTGTTCTTGTGCTTTCATAATCTTAGTTTCATTGAGATGTAAGGAAACCATAATGGCCTCCCAAGTTGGGTAACCAACAAAACAATCAATTTCCTGGTGCTGATAATACTACAACTTCAAAAAGGTTGCCACTTATATCAAGTTTTCTTGTGCCTTATAGATCCTAAATAATAAGTAGAGCTATTTCCTTGGGAGCAAAATGCTAAGATAGTATCTTTTGCAGGTAAACTGACAGAAAAATGTGATGTCTATGCTTTTGGAGTTGTCCTTCTAGAGCTTCTGGTGGGAAGAAAGCCACTGGAGGATGTTGCCTCAGCTGAATGCCAATCTCTGCTCACATGGGTTAGTCTTCTTTGAAGCCCCACCAAGCTGCCTTTTATGAAGTAATTTTAAGATTAGTTCTTGATTTTTGAATCCTCTTTGGCTTGCAGGCTATGCCCCAGCTTACTGACAGATCAAAGCTTCCAAATGTTGTGGATTCTGTAATAAGAAACACGATGGACATAAAGCACTTATATCAGGTTTGTAGATTAAAATCATTGTTGTTTTGGTTCTTGTATGAGCCGTGTAGTTGCTAGAATTGCGACTGATGTTACCATCGACAGGTTGCTGCTGTGGCTATCCTATGTATACAACCAGAACCAAGTTACAGGCCTTTGATAACGGATGTCCTCCACTCACTCATCCCTCTTAGCTTGGGGGTTCACTGAGAATTAACAGAACATACGAGCCAATGATCTGAATCATTGGATACCTTTCCCCCTGTTCCTGATGATCATCATTTTCGGATTAACTTTTCCATGAGATTCCAACTCAGTAAAGTAATGCTAGAAAGGAAGTCTTTGCTTCTGATTTCCTTTTTTGTTGTACAAATGTAACAGTAAGTTTTAGGTCATTTCTACGTGACAAGCTGAAAACTTTAAAGACATGTAAATTTCAATTTAGGTTGCTTCTCCCCTCTAGCTTTACCTGTCAAAGTACGAAAAGGATTAAGAAGCAACATTTGAATTGAAGGTATTCATCACTGTTCTTCACTTTTTAACAGGTCGAAGAACAGAAACGCAATGATAAAATGGGCATCAATCATTACGATTGATAGGTGGACCTGTAGGACAGTGAACAGCTTTTTAAAGTAGCCCATAGAACTATCGACAGGAGGAGCATTTATTTAACAAACAGTAGAAAAACAATAAGGGAAATAAGTATGCAGAGATGGAAAATTTCAGCCGTCTAAGAACTGTAGCAGACATTGAAATACCTTTGTCTTTTTAGTCTCCGGCTGACAGGATAGCCAATCTGTGTTGCCGGATGCTACTGGTAAGGAAACAGACGCTGAAGACTTCGGGGCTTAACCCTTTGGTCGAGCTTTGTTTTAATACCACAGACACGTCCATTGACGTGAAGTTAACCTTAACAACAGCCGCAGAAAAAGAGAACAAAGTATAAGATGCCAATGATGTCGGGATGCGTAAGGATCAAGGGATTCGGCTCCTGCAGTAAGCTTAGTCTGCGAAACTGACAAATACAAGAGCATATAAATAAAAAACTCAGAAAACAGAGTAGCTTGCTTGATCACACTGACATAAAAACAAAGTCATTACCTTTGTTGTTAACATCAAACATGCAAGTAAAGCTAAATCTTGTAAAGTTAAAAAGTCGCCCGTATTGCATGTAGAGCTTCGGGGGACAAGACAGAGGATGAAACATTTTTGAGACTGTAAGTGACAAATTATTGTATGTAAGGCAACTGAGTCATTCGATGCCAAAAGCTGACACTGTTGCAACGACAGAACCTAAAGAAGCAGTGGGATAAAAGTAAATTTCTAATTAGCAACAGGAGAATCCTTAACGGATATTCTCGATCATCCCGAGAAAAGAACAGCTACTTATGGCCCGAGATCTGCAAGTGCTAATTACTCTCTCTCCTTCCCTCTCCTCGAGGAACAGAATCTATGGCCATGTCAGGCTGGCTGTGCATAAGCAGCACAAAGAAGACGGTTGTCAAAATTGTTCATCCTGGTGGCCGCATTGAGCTTCACGAGAGGCCTATCCTGGCGGCGGAGGTCATGCATCGCAACCCAACAAGTTGCGTCGCCTCTCCACATGTGTTCCAGCAGCCATGGGCCATTGTTGCGCCGGAGACGATGCTGATGCCCGGCAAGAAGTTCTACGTCGTACCAAGAAGAACCATACGGAATCTTCAGGGGCTCTCTCCGGGGCTTTCTTTTTCCAGGGACGATGAAATCCGCAGCACTCAATCTACCGCTGTGGAGGAAGAAGACTATGGCACGAATTTTGGTTGTAATCAATTCTTTACGAAAAAGAAGAATACATCAAGACATGATTCAGCAAAGCCAGGTCGCTTTTCTGATGATATATGTTTCACGTGCTTGCCATACGGATCCCATATCAAAGAGAACGGGTGCGACTCAAATCAACAAAGGAGGAAGTCAATCAGCATCAGTTCTTCCCATGGAGGAGAAGTTACAGCAAAGACAACCGATTTTAAAAGAAATGAGGTTAAACCGACTCTAAGGAGAATTCCATCTCCCAGGAGAGTTCCAGCTCTTAGTCATTGGGAGCCATGTCTAGAAAGTGTCGAAGAAGAGTAATTACAATCAGCAATTGCTGCCTTATACCACTTTAAACAAACAAGCGTAAATAGGTGGGTCAAGGATCATAATCCATGTCTATGTTTATGGTTGTACAGGCTTCAGAAAATCTTGTAAACTCTCGTGCTTCAGTCTTCAACACCCTTCTGCAAAGCGGCAAATTTTGCAAACTGCCGGAATAGAATGGCAATAGCTCAACAAGAACAGGCTTCTTTTTGCAGTTCCCGTTAGAACGACAGCGGTGGTTATGAAAATACTAAGAAATTGTAGACAATAATCAAAAATTAACTGATGCAACCATTGGTTGCTGCAGCTTCCTTCCAAATGAGTATCAGTCGGACAGGCACCAATATGTTACGTGTCCATCCCAGATTAGTTTTAGGATTTTTATGGGATATATTATTTTCTGTTTTGCGTTTGTGTGGCTAGCAGGAAACTGCAGAGATGATGGTCCTGGCTCCATTAACGAGCTCTGCCATCTAAATTTTTAAAGTTCCTGTAACCAGGTCAAGAGAATCAATTAAAAACAATTTCAAAAGTAGGCCCCGTCTGTTCTTTGCGAAGAGTAGGAGAAGAAAGGCTCCTGCAATCCAACGAAGACGTTTTCAACTAAATCGAAACACTTCAGATTCTGGCGTGGATCATGCCCCTGACCCTCTGCGACCCAAACATTGGCGAGGGTTTGCCCAATCTCCGACCGCCCTTTTCGTTTCCTTCTGTCCACAGTTTCTAACAAGCCTCCACCGGAAGCTCCATTAGGGTCGTCGTCAAGCTGAACCACGCCGACGCTGACATTGGGTTTAACTTGGTAGCCTTTGGCCAGATTTCTATTATTGGGTATTCCTCTCAACCTCCCTCAGATTTTCTTGCTCTGAATAAGCCTGGATTTCAATGTATTTTGAATGGAATCGTATAGAAATTTAGATATGCCCTCGTGTCAGTTTAGGATTATCCGAAGCGACCGCTCGTACTTCACAAACGCCAACACCAATGAGTTTGCCACTTGTCGTTACGGGAAACAACTGTGAACCAAAAAGACAGTTAACAGCACGTGATCTTAGCTTCTTCCGGAAACAAGACAGCCGAGGATAAATGGATAAAAACTGCCCAAACCCCCCAAAATTTCCTGTTAATCTCAAAACACTTCCTCCCATTGATCCACGCGCCATCTCCACTTCCCCTGCCCTGGTAAAAACACCCGCGAACCTCTTTTTGCTCCAGGTGTTTTCAATTGGGTGTTTGATACTTTGTCTTCCTCCTCCGCTGTCTTTGTTTGTGGTTTTCCAGGATAGCTTGAAGATACCCAGAACTTGGCTATCTAGAAAAGCTGCAAAGCCAAACCCCCAAAAGCTGGCTAAATATGATGAGGCACCTTCCAGAGCAAATCAAGTTGGCATCACTTCTCTACCAAACTTGAAGTTGGGAGATGAATCTCTTAATCGCGGAGAGAAGTGGGGGTTTTCTCTCCTGGAGGAAAGGGAAACCAGGGGAAACACGGCCTCTAAAAGTTGCTCCGTAGATGAAGGTACAGATCTGACCAAATTCACATCCTATAGGGTATCTAGAAATCTAGTTAGGAATTGCTTGCAAAATTAGCTGCATGCAGACTATCTGAAGTTCAAATAGAGGGATTAATGCCACACGTGTCTTTAGTCCAACGGTAATGCATAGAGTTGGCTTTATTGACAAATTTTCGATGTTAAAGCTAGTCCTCAGATTTTCATTAGATACAATAGTTGGGTTCACATTTAAGAATTAATGAATGTTTTTCTTTTTAAGAGTTTTAATGTGTTATTTAAGAAGAAATCACGTTGGAGTGAGTGGAGATTACAGCAAAAACCTCAAGACTAGATATCTGAGTCCGACCAACAAGCTTTGCACATACTGCCTTCCGAGATTACCTTTAGAGATTGAGTTAGAAAAAAAAAATGATTCTTTAATCTAATTTGATTATGCATTTCAGCTTTTTTTTTTTTGCTTTTTAATCTAACACAAAAGGCAACACATGGGCTATGCAATGTCAGCAGCAAAAAAGGTTGCCTGGTCTAGTGATGAAGAAAGGAGCACCTTGGAATCTGTTTGATAGGAAAAGTCTGATCGCGATTTACTCTATCGATGTAGGTGCTTCAAAGAAGGGATGGGCGAAATCACGTGTGTATGAGATCTGTGCTGCAAACTATTGGAACCCCCCTATATTTGAATGTTGCAAAGAGGAAGGGCCAAGCCATGCAAAGATGTATGTTTAACATCTATTACTCCAACTCCAAAGTGTTCCAACTACTATAAGCTTTGATTATTTCATGGTTCTGAACAGGTTCACCTTCAAGGTTACTCTTGAAATTCAAGAAGCCTCAACCACGGTTTTAGAGTGTTTTAGTGCCCCCCAACCGAAAAAGAAAGTAGCAGCAGAGCATGCAGCCGAAGGAGCTTTATGGTACTTGAAGCACATCGGTTATTCTTCAAAGGAAGACTAAATTAATCATTCAGCATGTATGCCTTTGTCTATACCCACTAGGAATCCCATATGTACATGTGCCCGAGATGGATCTTTCCATGTTCATGAGCTTTTGTTCTTCAAGAAATCATGAGTTTGACCACCGGATAACTTTTTCCCGAACTGAACATTAGACTCTAGCTAATTGTAAAGGATATTCTTCGCTATGCAAATTCCAAAGCACACAAGAGGCTTTAGTTTCCTATGACTGCAACTTGAGATGGAATAGCTTTGTTCAAAGAGAGACATTAAATCCCAGTTCCCTAGTCATATGTGAAAGAAAACAAGGTCGAAGAAGGTGACCGAAATTTTGTGAAATTCTGGTGAGATAGAGGAACCCTAATGTGCGATTTTGTGAGAATTTTCTTGATAATTTTATTCACAAAACAATTACAATATATATGATGCTTTACATCATTTACAAAATCAAAAAACATTTACAAATAGATACAAATCAGCTCTATTAAATTTGGAAAGAAATTGTAGTTGGCGACGGAGAAGATTTTGGATGAACAATGAACGCAATCGCAGGTGAAGTAGGTTACGGTGGGGGTCGAGTGATCCAATCGGGTGTCTGGGTCTGGAGCGTTTAGGGCTGATGTGGTGCGATTGGTGACGTGGCAACTTCGGCTGACGTGGCATGGATAGGTGGCGTGGAGTCCTTTAACATCCCTCTACAAGCTGATGGGGCAGATTGCACCGTCAGCTTGGAATGGAGAAGACGAAACCTAGCAGAGGAGAGACCTTTGGTGAAGATGTCAGTAGGTTGATCCACGGAGGAAATGAATTGCAAGTAGAGTTGACCACGGGTGAGGCACTCGCTAACAAAGTAGAAGTCAATCTTAATGTGTTTAGTGTGAGCATGAAACACTGGGTTGGTAGGCAAGTAGAGAGCGGAGAGATTGTCACACCACAAGGTGGGGGGATGAGGAGGCAAGGCACAAAGATCTCTGAGGAGATACTCAATCCACATGAGTTCAGCTGTGGTGTCAGCGAGGGACTTGTACTCAGCCTCAGTACTAGAGCAGGTAACAATGCGTTGTTTATGGGAGCTTTAAGAGATAAGGTTGGTGCCTAAGAAAATGCAAAAGCTACCAACAAGGCGATGATCGTCACGATCACTGGCCCAACCTACATTAGAGAAGGCATGAAGAGAGGTGGAGGAGCTACGGTGAGTCGAAGACCAAGGCGAGGAGTATCAGCCAAGTAGCGCAGGATGCGCTTAACAACTTGCAAATGTTTGGTGGTGGGGCAGTGAAGAAACTGGCATGCAGTGTTGACAGCATAGGCAATGTCAGGATGAGTGAGAGTGAGATATTACAGGGCACCAACAATGCTGCGATAGAGAGCAGGATCAGGAAGGGGGTCACCACTCCACAGGGAGAGGGGATCGTCAGTAGTGCACGGGGTGGAAACAGATTTGGCATCGGTCATCTTGGCACGAGCAAGGATGTCATGAGTGAACTTCGTCTGGTGAAGAAGAAGACCATCCACAGTAGGTTGCACCTTAACTCCAAGAAAGTAGTGAATGGGACCTAGATCTTTAAGAGCAAATTTCTACTGAAGCACATGTAGAAGAGTAGCAATGGGGGCCTGGGGGGACCCTGTCAAAATAATATCATCAACATAGACAAGGAGGATGATGTTGTACCGCGGTGTATGGCGTGTGAATAAGGAGGTGTCAACAACGGAGATGAGAAAGCCAATGGATAGGAGAAACGAGCTCAACTGCTGGTACCAGGCATGAGGTGCTTGCTTGAGTCCATAGAGAGAGCGGTGGAGGTGGCAGACATGGGTAGGACAAGAAGAGTCCACAAATCTGGGTGGTTACTCCATGTAGACAACCTTATTGAGATGGCTATGAAGGAAGGCGTTGGAGACATCCAACTGGCGGATGGTCCACCCACGAGAATATGCCAAGGAGAGGACAGTGCAAACAGTGACCGGCTTGGCAACTGTAATGAAAGTTTTAGTGAAATCAATGTCTTCTTGCTAGTGAAATCCTTTCATCATGAGGCGAGCCTTGTAGCGTTTAAAGGAACCATCAGAGCGAAGCTTGACTTTGAAGATCCATTTGTAGCCAATGGGACGAGCATTTGGAGGAGGAGGAACGAGGACCCACGTGCCATTGCGGATAAGGGCAGCGTACTCTGCAGCCATGGCCTCCCGCCAGTGAGGATCACAAACAGCCTGGGTGAAGTATGTGGGTTTAGGGTAAGGGTGAGCAGAGGCAGTGAGAGCATAGCTCTGGTTGCGAGTGAGGGTGCGACGGGCAATGGTGCCATCTTGAAGATGGGTGACGGGGTGGGTTGTGGGGGAAGAGCGGGTGGGGAAGGTGGTGGAGAGGAGGTGGTAGTGGGGGAATATGGGGGAGCTGTGGGAAGAGGGGAAGAGGGAGAAGGACGAGGATAGGCACCAAAGTGGGGAAAGGGGAGGGGTAGGGAGGGGGGGTAGGGGATGAGGGATGGTGGTAAAGGTAGGCGTCTCATGAAAGATAGCATCGGCAGCAATGAAGATGCGATGGGTTTGGGGGTTGTAGCAATGGTAGCCTCAGGAAGCCAGGTGGGTAGCCCAAGGAGACAGGCCTGGGAGCGAGGAGCTAGCTTGTGGGTAGCATAGGGATGAAGGTAGGGGAAAACTGCATAGCCAAAGACCCGAAGGTGTGAGCAATTAGGGTGCTGGTGAAAGAGTACCTGCCAAGGAGAGCAGTGGTCCAGAATCGGAGTCGGGAGGTGGTTGATGAGAAACACTACAGTCTCAAATGCAAAATCCTAAAAGTGCGAGGGAACAGAGGCCTGAGTGAGGAGAGCAAGACCCATCTCAACAATATGACGATGCTTGCGCTCAGCAGTGCCATTTTGGAACGGAGAGTAAGGGTAGGAGAGGCGTTGGTGAATGCCATGTTGCTGGAGGTACGTTTGGATCATGGAGGAGAGAAACTCGGGAGCTCCATCACATTGAATGGCTTGAAGACGGCAGCGAAGTTGGTTTTCAACGAATGTGTGAAAAGCAGTAAAAATAGAGAGAAATTGAGAATGAGAAAAGAAAGTGTATAGCCAAGTGAATCGGGAGAAATCATCAATGAAACACACATAATATTTATTACCACTAAAGGAGTTAACAGGGGACGGACCTCATACATCAAAATGGATCAATTGTAAAGGAAATGACGACTTAAGGGAATAGGGGGGTGGCGGTGGCGGTGGCGGTGGCGGTGGCGGTGGCTCTTACTAAGGGCACATGCCGTACAAGGAGGGGAGGGAGGGGGTGGTGTACTTTATTGCGGATAACTTCAAAAACGAGAGAAGAACAGGAGATGATGGATGCCCAAGATGACGATGCCACAAGGGGAGAATGCTAGGGTTGGCGATGACATAAGCATGAGGAGAGGACAGGGCACTCGGGGGGGGGGGGGGTTAGACGATAAAGGCCACGATCAAGGGTTCCGTGGAGTAGGACCTGACCAGTGTGATAAGAGACAACCCAAAAATGAGTAGAGGAGAAGAGAAAATAATAGGAATTATCTGACGTAAATTGAGAGACAAAGAGAAGATTTTTGGTAATGGAAGGAACAACAAGGACATGGGATAAAGTAAAAGAAGGAGTGCAGAGAGTACCTATGTGGGTGATGGGAAAGGAGACACCATCACCCATGGTGAGTTGTTGAGAGCCAGTGTAGGGTGTCACGTGGGAGAGACCGGCAGTGGAATCGGTGACATGATGGGAAGCCCCGGAATCAGGAAGACAAGTGGCAATGTCAAGGGCGGAGGGAGGGGGGTTGGGAGGGCCATAATGGGAGATCGAGGGGGGGGGAGCGAGGAAAAATAAGCTCAGGGAAAAGATTAGGTGTGGTAGGGTGCGTGGTAGCTATAGTGGGCATGCGAGGAAGGGTGCATGGTAACTATAGTGGGCATGCGGCGAGGGGTATGAGTCGGTGGGGTAGGGTGCAAGGTAACTATAGTGGGGAGGCAAAGGAGGCGATGCTTCGGTGTGGGAAGGCGTATGGTATGTATAGTGGGGGGGGGGGGGCCAGTGGTGTCGGGGATCTAATGGGGGGCGGTGTAGGGTAGGTGATGTGGGCACGCAGATTCTTCCCTATGCTTATTGCTGACTTGTTGTCAATACTAATTTCAGTTCCATTTCCTTCAGGAATACCAAGCTCTCCAAGCATTCTTCTTATCCAAACACACTCACTAGCTGCTGCAGAGGCAGCAACATACTCAAATTCTGCTGTTGAAAGAGCCACTTAGTTTTGTTTCTTGCTTGTCCATGCAAATGCAATAGAACCCAAAGAGAACACATAACTAGTAGTGCTTTTTGCATCCTTTGAACAACCACCCAAGTCACTATCTGAGTAACCAATTAATTGGAAGTCTTGGTTAGGCTTATACAGTAATCCAAAATTCAACGTCCCTTGAACATACCTCAATATTCTTTTTCCCTTGCTGTAGTGGATTTGAGTGGGATTCTGCATGTACCTAGACAGCAAGCTTACTCCAAACAAAATATCCGGTCTTGTAGCAGTTAAATACATAAGCCCTCCAATCAAACTTCTAAAAAGCCTTCCACATACTGGTGGAGATTCATCAGTCATTTTTACCTTGTCATTAGGTATAAGAGGAGTACTAACCAGTTTACTTAAGAACATATTAAACCTTTTTAGCAAAACTTTTGCAAACTTGCCTTGTGACAGAAAAATTCCTTAAGAACTTTGTTGTACTTCTATGCCAAGAAAATAGTGCATCTCACCCATGTCATTCATCTCAAAGGCCTTCATCATGTCTTCTTTAAACTTCATCAAATCAACTTCACAACCACTAATAAATAACAGATTGTCCACATACAAAGAAATAATCAGAAGTGAATTACCTTTGCCTTTGGTAAACAGAGTAGGTTCATTAAGGCTTTTGTTAAACCCCTGTTAAGTAAAATATTGATTGATTTTGCTATACCAAGCTTATGGGGCCTGCTTTAACTTATATAGTGCTTTCTTTAGCCTTAACACCTTGTCTTCCTTTCCAACTTCTTCAAACCCTTTAGGTTGTTCAATGTAGATCTCTTCTTTTATCTCTCCATTAAGGAAAGCTGACTTTACATCCAATTGAAAGATCCTCCATTGGTGCTGTGCAGCAATAGCAACAATCAACCTTATTGTTTCCATCCGAGCAACATGTGCAAATGTTTCTGAATAGTCCATTCTAGCCTTTTGAGAATATCCCTTCACAACAAATCTAGCTTTATACTTTACAATATTTCTAGCAGCATCAGTCTTGACTTTGTAAACCCACTTGACTCCCACTACTTCCTTGTTCTTTGGTAATTTTGTCAATTCTCAAGTGTTATTTCTTCTAATAGTGTCAATCTCTTCCTTCATTGCCTTCTTCCATTCTTCAACCAATATTGCAACTTCAAACCGAGCAGGTTCAAATTCTATGAAATTGCAACTTTCATACAAGGCTTCCAGGGACCTCATCTTTACAGGAGTGCTCATCTGTTGATCAGATTCTAGTGAGACCTCCAAGGATTCTTCTTCTGTTGCTTCTCTACCTATTGGTTTGACCAAGTTTGGAGATTTTAGAGTAGCTAGGGGAATGTTTTCTTCTGGCAGAGAAGAAGATTTTGCTACTTCAGCATCACTCATCTCTTCTCCTTCTTCCCATACACTTGGTACACTAGAATTTTGATACATAATTTTATTTTCTTCCTAATCCCAGGTAGCTTTCTCATAAAAAACATCTCTACAAATCACTAATTTCTGTTGCTCCAAATTAAAAACTCTATACCCTTTAGACAATGCACTATATCCCAATAATACACCTTTTTCAGCCTTTTTCTCAAGTTTACCTCTCAAAAGATCTGGTACATGAATATAACAAATTACTCCAAATACCCTAAAATGCTCCACTGAAGGTTTTTATTCCAGTCCAAGCTTCATAAGGAGTCATACCATTCAATGATTTCGTTGGACTTCTATTCAGTATATAAACTGCAATGTACACTGCTTCCCCCCAGAATTTTTTGGGCATTTTCTTTTCTTCTATCATGCACCTAGCCATCTCCATGATTGTCCTATTTCTTCTCTCACTAAGTCCATTTTGTTCAGGACTGAAACTAACAGAAAATTGATGAATTATCCCCTCCTCAACACATAAACTCTCCTATTCCTTGGATGTATACTCACCTCCTTGATCACTCCTCAATACTTTTATACTTTTTCCTGATTCTTTTTCCACCAATGCTTTAAATCTTCTAAAAAAACCAATTACCTTATATTTCTCTCTCAAGAAATAGACCCATCCCATCCTAGTGCAGTCATCAATGAATGTTAAAAAATATTTTTTTCCTTCACAAGTTTCAGTCCTCATAGGGCCACATACATCAGAATGAACTACATCTAAAAGATTTAGACTATTTCTACCACTACCCATAAGAAATGACTTCCTATGACTTTTTCTTAACACACAACCACCACATATACTTTCTGTAATTTCTATTGTTGGCAATCCAACTACCATTTTCTTTTCATGCAAATCCTTCAAAGCCTTAAAATTTAAATGCCCAAACCGCATGTGCCAAAGCCAAGTCCTATCTTCTGCCACCCTTAATGCTCTTGGAGAATCAAGCTACAATCTAAGAGGAAAACTCCTATGACTTACCATTTCAATTTTTACTAATTCATTTGTACAATCACTTTGATCAAAGATGTGGCAACTCCTATTCTTAAATAGTATAATATATCCATTTTTCATCATTTGCCCTACACTTAACAAATTTAATGTAAGACTAGGAACCAGCAACACATCCCTTAAGATCTTTGAACCTACCTTTGTTTGTATGGTAATATCACCTTTTCCCTCAACCTCTAGTAGCTCATCATTGCCCAACCTGACATGAGACTTAGCAGAGTTATCCAAGCTGCTAAACATCCTAGCATTTCTACCCATATGATTGCTGCACCCACTATCAACATACCAAACATCCAAATCACTCCTTACAATAGAATGACAAATAGTGCATCCTCATCTTCTTTCTCATCAGAATAATTAACTACTTGATTTTTCTTAAACCTACACTCCTTTTCTACATGCCCGAACTTGGAACAATTTCTGCACTGCGGCTTACCTTTCTACCAACAATATTTTTCAAGATCATTTGTTTTTTTACAAACCTTGCATGGTGGATACCTTGCCTTTTTCTCTCTTTCATTAGGTTTTGAAGGTTCTATGGCAAGCCTAGTTTCAAAGGCTGTCTCTAAAGATCCTTTTTCTTTTTTCCTAGTAGTTCTCTTCTCAAATGCTTCTAAGGACCCCATCAACTCAGTTGTTGTTATATTGGTAAAATCCTTAGTCTCTTCTAGGGTTGTAACAGTGGAATCAAACTTCTCATTCAAACTTATCAATAGTTTTTCCACAACACGCCTTTCAGGAAAATCCTCCCCAAGACTCCTCATTTGACTAACAACATGACTAACATGGGCATAATAATCTACTACAGACTCATTATCACCCATTTTCAACAATTCTAACTTTTTTTCAAAGCTTGAATCTTAACTTGTCGTACCTTTGGAATACCTAGGTATTCATTCTTCAAGGATGTCCATGCCTCATGTGCAGTTGTAGCATGAGCAATCTTTTCAAACACTGCGTCTGCCATAGCTAACTGCATGACCAACAATGCCTTCAACTCCTTTTCTTGGTTCTTTTTATGTTTCTCCTTCTCGGTAGAGGAGAGCTCCTCATCATTTGTCATCTTTGTCACACCATCTTCAACTACTTCCCAGAGACCTTGCCATTTAAAATACGTAGTAATTTTTATTGACTAAAAACGATAGTTATCACCATCAAATGGTGGTAAAGGTAACTGAGAACTGGGGATTGAAGAAACCCCTGAAGAACTCGAGGACCCAGATGACAAAGCCATCGTTTGATAGAACCCAGATATGATCAGAAACCTGGCTCTGATACCATTAATAGAAAAAAAAAAGATTTCCCTACAGTTTCAATCTAAATAAGAGTAAACTGTGGGAAAATCAAAGCAAGGAAGAACAATGGAACAATCTCAATCTTGATTTCAACATAACAATGTCTAATACACCAAGATTAAAGCAAAACAATGTAGATTGAACCCAAACCCATTCAAAACGAAAGCTAAGCAACACCCATACTTATACTAATTTCAAAAACAGTTGATAATAATGACCCTTCATAAAACTTATCTTCTAGAGTCAACGATATCCTTGAGCACTTCAAGTTTTGTTGCCATTTCATTCTTCAAGCTTCGGCATGCCTCTAGTTTCATAGAATAGTGTATTCTTTACAGGAAAAGGGAAAGGAAAGGGAAAGGTCACGGGCAGCGCATTTACTTTTCACCAACTTTTGTAGCCCTTTTAAGATGACTCCACGTGGCAGCCATTAAGCATACTGTTAACACTATTGGACACATCGCAACAGAAATTGCATAGATCGTGTACTTCTTCATTTGCTGGAAAATGGCCCTGCTAGTCAAGACTGCACTAACAATCACACTCAACCCTGGCTTTGTCAGAACTATGTTAGATGCACCCCGAGCTGCATCAGTTGCATCAGCTACGGCAATTCCAATATCTACCTTCTTTAGAATTGGGCCATCATTCACGCCATCTCCTGTCATTCCACATTTACGATTCTTTTCTTGCAGCCTCTTCACAATTTCATATTTATGTTCTGCATGCTTCTATATGTTAGCTCCATCTTTTTAAAATCTTGCAATTGTTCAAATAATTGCATGTTCTTGAATTTCAAAAGAAATAAAAGCTAAAACTGCTTTTCCTTTCCCATTATGTTTTTACAACTGTTCACATGTTTTTTCCAATTTAGTCCAAGACATGTATTCATTTTGCCAACATTTCGACATAAATGAATACGCTCAATTACCAGGTAAGACGCCAGCAAACCCATCAGCCTTCTCATTGTGCTCATCAACAGGAAGGGAAGCTATTGACTTATCCCTGTGTTCCCTAAGGAGGGAGGAAGAAGGGTACATATTCGTTCCCATCCCAAGCCTGTGAGCAGTCTCCTTTCCAATAGCTAGCTGGTCACCAGTGATCATCTTCACATTAACGCCAAGATTGAGTGCACGGTGAATGGTTTCAGCACTATCATGCCTTCATCAAAGAGAGGCAATAGACCCACAAATTCCCATGGTCCTGTGCCTTCCTTAGTTCTATCTGGTAGTGTCTGAAGGTAGACAATCAATGACCAATCACTTCCGGTTAACAATAGCTTCACCAGGCTAGTAAAACAATGATGAAAATTGAACAGACTCACTTGTCTAGCAACAGCAAGAAAGTGTAGACCGCAATCAGCAAACTTAGTGATGATTGCATGAGCTTTCGTCTTTAAATCTTCATGGACGTTGTAGAGCCCAATCATCTGGTAGAGATTCCAAGTGCTTAGCCATACAGATAATGTATAAAAAAAAGTGTAAAGAAAGTCTCAAGGAAAATGTGGGAAAATAGAACAAATTAAAGTGTTTTGGATAATGTATCACTTGTTCTAGCGCGTCTTTGCTAACTCGGTGCCAGTTGCCTTCAGAGTCCATGTATGTTATGGCTGTACACTTGTCAACTGGATTAAAAGGCAAAAAATGGACTTCAGTGATACCTTCTCTTGCCTGCCAAGCAAGAAAGCAAATAACGTAAGAATTTTAATATTTGAACTACCAAAACTTGAAGTTCCAAAATAGATGAAAAGCTTGGATTTCTGAGAAAGGACTGCACTGGTTGAATGTAAACCTGATTTGAAACTATCAAATGAACGGCAATGTAACCTCTTTGAATTAATAAGTAATAGAAATCACGCCATTCATCCATATTATCCATACAATGGAAGCTAGTATGTAGAACTTGGAGTAGAAGTAATGTTCTATGATCATCCTTCGGCCCACTTAAAGTCATACTCCACTGTTAAAATTTGGTCCCTCTTCTTTTCTCACCCCAGCATTTGTACATGACTACTTGCTTTCTAGGCTCCATCTGGATCTTAGACGGATCAGAAAGCAGTATACTTAGATGGCAACCCAACCTATGCACTTTCGATCACTTTCCTTTCTCCTCCAATGAAAAAAGATCCAAGGGTGTTATTTATTTTTCCCTCTTTTTTCTTTTGTAAATTAACCCTCGACAGGTTTGGGTCTAAAACGAATAGCTGAACAAACCCTTGAATCAGTCTCTTCATAAATTTTTTATATGAAAGCATATTGCTCCAATCGCATCCGAAGTGGTAGCAAAATCTGTATGCGGGCATAACTTTCAAGCAAAACCAATAAGGGGAAAATCAAAGAGATTATTATTTCGGTATACAATATACCTTTATGGGATCACCTAACATACTAACAATACAAGCATCAATAGCGTCCTGATTCTCTACCCTAGAAGCCTTAGCCCCAAGTAGAATAAGACCATCCTGGTCCACATCCTTCACAAATAACTGTAAATAAATGAAATACTTCCATGAGCAAATCACCACTTATCATAATCTTTGACTCACTGAATGAATAGACTGCAGTCCAAGTTATTATTCTTTATTAACTTCTTTAACATTAACAGTATATTTCTATAATCTATATACACTCACGCACTAACCTCGACCATCATCTTGTCTACCGTGAGCTTGTTCAAAGTAAGAGTACCAGTCTTGTCACTACAGAGAACGTCCATTCCAGCCATCTCTTCAATGGCTGTCATCCTCTTGGTGATAGCACCTTATTGTGATAGCCGGTGTGAACCAATTGCCATTGTCACAAACAACACAGTAGGCATGGCAATTGGGATGCCTCCAATGGGAAGCACCAGGAGGTTGTCAATCCCATTTCTATACCCACAGTGCTGAATTGGGTACATTACTACTATCTCTAACACCATCCCCACAACAATTGAGCAAATGCAGAAGTTTCCAATGACTGTTAACACCTGACCAAATAATCACCATCCAGTGCACATTATAGAAAGGAAAAAGACATCGTACAAGAATGCCTACCTCTTCAAATTTAGCGTAATATCATTTTGGAGCTGATTCAATCATTTAAAAGTATTTCCTAGAATGTCAGAAGATTTTTATCACTATTTCATCAGTAGTAATAACTCCCTCCCCTTTCTCCCTCTGCCACTCTTCCATTTAAGTATTCCCCAAATAAATTCAGAATATTTCGTACTTGACAGAGAGATAGTAACCTTTTGGAAATGTCCTTGATTGGTGCTCTCGACCAGGTGAGCAGCCTTGCCAAAGAAGGTGTGCACCCTAGTGGCAATCACAATGGCCTCAATCTCACCTTGTTTCACAGTGGATCTAGAGAAGACTTCATCACTCGGGTTCCTTGTAACAGGCAAAGTCTCTCCTGTTAGGGCAAACTGGTCAATTTCAAGAAGGTCCCCCTCCAAGAGACAAGCATCAACTGGGACGATATCTCCTAGTTTGACACTTATCACATCTCCCAGTAACAAGATAGCAGCTTCTTGCTCCGACCATCTTCCATCTCTTAGAATCTATAATCAATCAAGCCATCACAAAGAATTGACTACACGCATGGAAGGTGTACTACTCAACATCATTATTGTAGTCATGTTATCTCGTAGAATTACCTTGGTTTTTGGTGCAAGACCTGCCATAAGTGTTGCAGCAGCATTGCCTGAATTGTTTTCTTCCACGAAGCTTATGGTGGAGTTAATTAGAAGCAATGCCACTATCCCCATAAAATCTTGCCAGTCTGGTGGTTGGCCTTGCAATGTACATTAAGAAAAAGGCAAGGCTGGCGAGGGATGGAGACTTGTTCATCAAGTTATCAAGTTATGCAGGGGTGTTTTTGTGTGTGTGCGTTTGTGTGATAGAAAGAGAGAGAGAGAGAGAGTAACCCTCCATTCGCCAAAGCTATAGCCATGATAGCTGCAGCCTCCATCACCCAAGGAAAAGGATTCCAGATAAAACCCAAGAATGTCCAAAAACTTATTTTCCTGTTTCAGAGTTGCTACCGATAGTTAATTTGTATCAAAATAAAAGTAAATGGAAGAAACTAGACAAGGGTACTAAGAAGATTGGCTTCTTTTCTTGTCCAAAGATTTGGAGCCTCTTTTACCCCTCCTCAGTTGACAAACCTTCTCTAGAGCATTGCAATTGTTCAAATACTTCTTTAATTGGTATGCACTCCTATATACGTGATAAATCATTGGAAATTTTTAAAGAACATTATCTCAAAAATAGTTCTACTACTTAACAGTTTAAAAGATCAATTTCAAGCATAAGTATTTTGCTTGTTGCTTTTTGTTTTTTGGCAAAAACAAGAGTCTAGAAACCATCCCTTCCATCAATCACCGTCAAAATTTCTAGAATTCATAGTTTATTGTACTATTCTTATCGCACAGTAAGTGCCTCTTCTCTTCTGATTGACCACAATAAAAAAGGAAAGGTTACATGCTTGACTAAGCTTGATGGCAATAGGCTCGTCATTTTACAAGGTTCTAAACAGTGAAACAATCATTCCACACCTTGATTACTTTTGATTTCTCACATTTTGTCAACAACCAAAACCTTAAAAAAAATGTCAACGACTAGCTAATAAAATACCTTTTGCTCCAATAATCGACTCTTCGAGAATTTACCAATTGCATAAAGACTATAGAGAACCATCCACATATCCCACGCAAAACAAGACATAAAATGCTCAAGTTCCTATATTCAAGCAAACAGGGCCTCAAAAAGCATCACAAACTCGAAGGAAAAGAAAAAAGAATTTATGACATCAATTTGTGACGAGACTGAAAACACAGAAACAAAGCTTCAGAAACTAACATGTATCCCAATAAGCGTTTTGACACACTATCGAGCCTTTTAGACCTTGCGTATATTGCTAACAAACAATATTCCATTAAGTTCATCAAAGAAAATCGTTCACAAAGTCTCAAAACAGAGATTGCAGAGAAAGCAAAAAACAGACAAACATCACTACATTCCATAAAACGTCAGATGTACAAACATGAAAACTTACAAGATCAAGGTTCTCCTTGCTGATCTCTTCCAAGTTGATGCCCCCGCTCTCAGCCATTTTCCACTTATTTCTTCTTGTTTCGATTATCTCACACCAAAGAGAAGTTCTCACACTCTAACACTCTCACCGCACTTCCCTACACAGAAAGTGACTTCTCACGGCGCCCACAACAATGTCGCAGAAAACAGAAGAGGATGCGTCACCTAAAAATTGCAATATCATGCTTTTCTTTCTAATTCAAAATAGCTTTCTTAAGTCTAAGCTCTTGCTTTAGGAGTAGTAGTATGTAAGGGGCTGACTAATTAGGAGTTGGGCCGAGAGTGGAGTAAGTTGTGAAGTCGAGTCGGGTGGCTAAGTTAAAAGGTAGGCCCAAAGGGGTGAGGAGTCGAAGAGGGTGCGCAATGCGATTTGAGTGAGGGGGGACAGAATTAGGGGGACATTCTGAATAGTTTATTTGGGTGAAGTCTTTGTCTGCAGGCGTAGAGTGAAGCTTGGGCGGTGTTGGGTTCCCGTAATAGAGCCCTGTCGTGTTTTCTTTCCCTTATTCCATCCCTTTTCTTGTTTAGAGCTTCATCAAGATTCCACACACAGCCAAGTATAAAAAAGGGGTCATGAGTTAGAGGTCTCTCAAAGGGCCGATCACCATATCTCAGACAACCACAGTCTCACACTCTCTATTGAAGAATCAAGTACCACATTTACAAGTGGTATTGGAGCACTTCAATCCATCAATGGAAGGCCGAGTCTCCCAGATCGAAATCGAGATCTCTTCGTTGGAGTTGTAGTTCGCATCAGACATGACGCAGATGATGATGGAGATGTAGGAACTTTGATTGTGGGTCGATCTTATCCTATCCCAATTGCAATCCGTGGTGGCCCAGCGTTCTGACTCTACCTCCGGCGGTGGCGATCCAAATCCCTCCACGATGGTAGGTAACCTAATTTTATCCTCTACAATCTCCAGTCCTTGAACCCTAGCGATTTAAGGCTAGATGGGTTAGACCCCAGTGGGTTAGGGCCCAATGGGTCGGGCCCTACTGGGTCTGGACCCAATGGGTCCGGCCCCAACGGGTTAGGCCCCACCGAGTAGGGCCCCATTGGGTCAAAAAACAGGCCTGGGCCCAGCGGATCGAGTTTTTCTGGATCTGAATTTGGATCAGAATCATATTCTGGCCTTTTAAATCGAATTACTCGATTTGATTTCCCTAAATTCCATCATGAAGATGATCCTTCATCCTGGATCTTTCTAGCCACAGAGTTCTTTGAATTCCACGGGGTAGTAGAGCCAGATTGGGTCCGTATTTCTGCCTGGAATATGGCTGGAACTGCGGTGAAGTGGCTTCAAAGCTATCGGGAGGACTTAGAGAGAGTTGGGCAGACTCTAACCTAGGATAGATTTAAACAAGTACTGATGGACAGATACGGGTCTACAAAACCCCGTAATTCCATCCAGAGCATGATGAAATTGGAACAAACTGGGTTGGTAGAACAGTATTATGAATGTTTTAGGGAGGCCTTGTCCACTGCTAGTCCATTGACGGCACAACAAGTGGTAGATTGCTTCATAGGAGGACTGAAGGTGGGAATACAGGGAGATGTAGATGCAAAGAACCCCTTTACACTAAGTGAAGCACTCCATTTTGCGCTAATCTATGAAAACCAATTTTTGAGATTACAGGGTCATAAAACAACACCTTTAATGATTTGGAGAGCAGGGTATGAAAATTTGGGTAAAAGAGAAGGAGCCCCAACTTATCAACCAGCTAGAATGAAGGGTAATTATGGCCCCAACAGACCATAGAATCAGAACCAATCACGAGAATCATTGCCAATTAGAAAGTTCACATCAACAGAGTTGGAAGAAAGAAGGCAGAAAGGATTATGCTTCCACTGCAATGATCTGTATGCCCCAAGCCATAAATGTCAGAAGTGATTATTCATTTGTGAACCAGTATATCCGGATGAATGGGGAGAGAGTGGAGATGGATGGGATCTGGGTGTTGGGGAAGAAGAGTTTACTGAGTGTCCAGACATGGAGGAGGCCATGGGAATATCAACAATGGCTTTATATGACCTAGGCGTTGGAAAACCCAAAACCATGAAGGTAGAGGGACAAGTAGAGTGGTTCAAGCGACAGATAAGGGTGTTGATTGACTCAGGGAGTACGCACAATTTTATTGACCAGAATCTGGTAGCTCGTTTAAGGCTAATAGTGGACTGAACCACCTTATTTAAGGTAATAGTGGCCAACGGACGGGCGATTGAGAGTAAAGGGGTTTGTAGAGGAAGAGAAGTGTAAAGGGTAGGGATGAAGTTAGATTTATATGTGCTTCCCTTAGTAGCGGTTGAAGTAGTATTAGGAGTTCAGTGGCTGGAAACCTTAGGGGACATTGTTTAGAATTTTTTAGATCATAGAATGGAGTTCGAAATGGAGGACAAAAGAGTGACCCTTTGGGGATGGCAACCTAAATCTCCTAGAATGATAGAAAGGAGCCAATTGTAGCAAGAACTCTCCACTAAAGGACAATTATTGGTGGTCCAGCTGATAGGCAGTGAGGGGGAGATAGATCAGGAGCTGAAGAAGGGGTTTAGAGTCGGCTTAGCATAGTATTAGTAGATGGAACAGTTACTGTCCACCTTTGGAGAGGTATTCCAAAAGCCCCGGGGGTTGCCTCCAAGAAGGAGTCATGATCATCGGATAATATTGACGGGAGATGGCAAGTCAATGATTGTTAGGCCATACCGGTATCCATACGTCCAAAAAGGAGAGATTGAGAAGTTAATGAAGGAGTTGATGGAGGAAGGAATAATCAGGCTGAGTAAGAGTCCATTCTGACCCCCAGTACTATTAGTGAAGAAATCAGATGGCTCATGGAGACTTTGTGTGGACTATCGGGAGCTTAATAAACAGACTATCAAGGATAAGTTTCCTATCCCCACGATTGACGAGCTATTGGATGAATTAATTGGGGCGAAATACTTCTCCAAGCTAGATTTGAAATCCGGGTATTATCAAGTAAGGATGAAAGAAGAAGACATAGAAAAGACAGCTTTTAGGACTCACCACGGTCACTATGAATTTTTGGTGATGCCCTTAGGGGTTACGAATGGGCCCTCAACTTTTCAGTCACTCACTAATGTAGTTTTCCAAGAGTATTTAAGGAAAATGGTGTTAGTTTTCTTCGACGACATACTAGTCTACAGCAAGGATTAGGATGAGCATTTGAAGCATGTTTGAATGGTTTTGGAGGTTTTAAGAAGGAACAAGTTGTATGTTAAGCTGTCAAAGTGTGAGTTCGGTAGGACAGAACTGAGATTTTTAAGGCATGTGATAAGTGGAAGAGGAATGGCAGTGGATCTAAGTAAGGTGGAGCTATTATCCAGTGGCCAGTTCCTCAATCTGTCAAGGCTTTAAGGGGTTTCTTGGGTCTAGCCGGGTATTATATGAGGTTTATTAAGGGGTATAGGAAGATCACCGAACCTCTAACTGAACTGTTAAGGAAAGATGCCTTTGGCTAGAATGAGGGGGCCGAGCGGTCATTTGATTATTTGAAGTCTGCCCTAACCCAGGCACCGATTCTAAGACTACCAGATTTCTCACAGCCTTTTGTATTGGAGTGTGATGCTTCAGGTACAGGAGTGGGGCAGTTCTTTCATAGGAAAAGAGACCTATAGCTTACTTCAGCCGAACCCTACATAGAGACACTTGTGTCTATCTACTTATGAGCGGGAGATGCTCTCCATAATCATGGCAGTGCAAAAGTGGAGACATTACTTGTTGGGGAGCAAATTTATCATCCAAACGGATCATAATAGTCTAAAATTCCTACAAGATCATAAGATAGTCACTCTTGCCCAACAAAAATGGCTATTGAAGTTGCTGGGTTATGACTTCACGGTGGAATACAAGGCTAGATGTGACAATACCGTGGCTGATGGGTTATCTCACCAAGGAGAGAGAGAGTAGAAGAACGAGGTCAGGGGACTTGTGCTGCAATTTCGAGTCCTCACCTTCAATGGCTTCAACCCATCAGGGAGGAAGTCAAAAGAGACCCAAAGGTGCAGGAAATTGTCTCTAATGTGGTGGCAGGAAAGGTTGTTGGCCCTGGAATTATAAAGACGATATTTTGACCTTCAAGAAAAAGGTATATCTTCCTTCCAATTCAGCCCTTATTCCTTTGATTGTTAAGGAGATACATGACAACACACATGAGGGTAGGGATAAGACATTGCACCGGGTTAAGTCAACTTTTTATTGGAAGGGGCTTAGGGAGAAAGTAGAAAGTGTGGTTAATGCATGTAGAATTTGTCAAAAAAATAAGCATGAGAATAGGAAACCGACTAACCTTTTACAACCTCTACCTATTCCGGAGCAGGTTTGGGAGGACCTTTCCATGGATTTCATAGAAGGATTACCCTTATCCCAAGGAAAATCAGTTGTTCTGGTTGTGGTGGACAGATTCTCTAAGTTTGGGCATTTCATTCCCCTAGCTCATCCTTACACAGCCATTATCGTGGCTCAATGCTTTTTTTAGAATGTTTTCAAGTTTTATGGTATGCCACGGACAATAGTCTATGATAGAGATCCATTATTCACCAATACTTTCTAGAAGGAACTCTTCAGATTGTAGAATACGAAATTCAACTTCTCTTCAGCATATCACCCACAAACGGATAAGCAAACGGAGGCTATGTACAAGTCCCTTAAGATGTATTTACGGTGTTTTACAGGGGAAGGTCCTAAGGAGTGGGTTAAGTGGATATCGTAGGTGCAATTCTGCTATAATACCAGTTGGCATAGCTTAATGCTACACACTCCATATGAAGTGGTGTATGGAAGGAGCCCCCCTACCATTCCCATGTATGTGAAAGGTTCAACCAAGATTGCATCAGTGGAACTGCTACTGGAAGAGAGGGATGTCTTAATGAAGATTATCAAGAGAAACCTTCAAGCTACCCAGGAAAGAATGAAACAAGTCTACGACAAGAAGATGCGGGAAGTGGAATACCAGGTGGGGGATTGGGTACTGGCAAAATTTTCCCCTTATAGGCAGCAATCAGTAGCCCAACGACGAAATCATAAGCTTAAATCTCAATTCCAAGGCCCTTATAAGGTGTGTAAGCGAATTGAAAATGTAGCATATGAATTGGAGTTGCCTCAGGGATCACAAATACACCCAGTTTTCCATGTCTCCAAACTTCGAAGGTTCAAAAGAGATCTACCAGAATACATGCAGGAAAGGGAAGAGGAATTTCAGAAGGCCAAAGAAGAATTCGAAGACGAGATGAAGCCAAAAATGGTATTGGATAGCAGGGGTGGCAAAAGAAGAAAGGAATTACTGATTCATAAGGAAAGGAAACCACCCGCAGAGGCCACCTGGGTTAAAGCGAAGGACTTCTTGTCTAAATACCTAGAATTCTCAATCTGCACAGATTCTCAGCCTTAAGGACAAGGTTATTCTTAAGTGGGGGGGATTGTAATGGGCTGAATAATTAAGAGTTAGGCCAGGAGTGGAGTAACTTGTGAAGTCGAGTTGGGTGGCCAAGTTAAGAGGTAGGCCCAAAGGGGCGGGGAGTCAAAGAGGGTGTGCGATGCGATTTAAGTGAGGGGGGACAAAATTAAGGGGTCATTCTGAATAGTTTATTTGGGTGAAGTCTTCGTCTGCAAGCGTAGAGTGAAGCTTGGGCAGTGTTGGGTTCCCGTAATAAAGCCCTATCATGTTTTCTTTCCCTTGTTCCATCCCTTTTCTTATTTAGAGCTTCATTAAGATTCCGCACATAACTAGGTATAAGAAGGGGGTTGGGAGTTAGAGGTCTCTCAAATGGCCAATCACTAGATCTCAGACAGCCACGGTCTCACAAACTCTATCGAAGAATCAGGTACCACCCTTACATAGTAGAATTCTGTGGAGGTTGCAACAGTGTGGCCCTCGTAACCAACCAGCAATTTGTCTCTTTATGGAAACTCCTAATGCGAGCAAACGAGCGGGAACGCTAAAGCACCCGTTGGCCCCCGTCCCCCGCTTAGAACAGGCTTTGCTATTCTCACTCTACCTTTTCATCTTCTGAACGTCGAGCTTCCAATCGTGTTGCGCCATTTGTTGGCAATGATTGTGCTTTCCCTTCAACTTGGTTTCGTGGCTGCAAAGGATTCCTCCTGGGGGGAAAAACCCGGACAGGTGGAAGCATGGATTTCGAGGATGATTCAAATTAAGGTTCATGCGAATATAATGACTTTTGTAAAAAAAAAAAAAGAAGTAAATTAAAGTTGGGTCATGAAATTAGAAGAGACACTCATATTTAATATTGACATACATAATATGAAATTAAGTATCTATGCTTTTAATATATTCATTTGTTTTAATGGTTTAGAAGAATGTAAAGTTTAATAACATGTTAAAAAATTGGTTTATGAAATGAAAAAACACACTTATGTATAACAAGCGCATACTCATAATTTGATAATATAAAAGTAAACATTCACATTGTTAATAATTTAATTACTAATAACACAAATAAGTAGATAATTATTACCAAATTCTAAATTTGATAATTCAACTGGGTGTGTAGAAAACAAGAGTTCATATTGAAAATTAATATCTATAACATTAAGTATAAATTAAAAGAGAACTATCCAATCCTTGAGTTAATTTTTGAGTTGTGTCTTTAAATCTTTAACTTAATATTAGAGCTTAGGTTGAATTTATTTTACCTTGTACCATCTTGTGTCCAATGACATTTGAAGGATCCTCCAACTCTTGAACTAATTTTTAGATTGGGCCATTGGACCTTTTAACTCTTTGGATATAAAAACTTCTAAGCCCATTTGAGGAGTAATCTCCAGTGACTTCATTTCGTTTTTGGGAATCGTGGATGGGCATTGGTAGTATAAGGCTCATCTTTGAAAGATCGAGCTGACATGTTCAAGCCCATATTCACCAAGCCACTTTTTCTGTGGTGACCCTTGTAATTCGGCCCAATACAGCATAGCCATGCATGTTCTCCAATGGGCTGGCTTTTACTCAATTTCTGGGATAACATTTGACCACCACGTAATTCCTCCTCCTTGCTTCCTTTTCACTGTATCTTTGTTTATAGATGCACCCATTCACAAACATTGCAATTGAAGAACTGGGATGTATTGTGCTTGACATAATAACTGACCGATGATATCTTGAGGAGAAGCTTCCAAAGCATAATAGTGGCGATGAAATTGTTGAATTGAGAGTTGCGAATGTGCTGGTTAGCTAGAAAAGATGTGGCTCTCAACTCCATATATCGATTTGTATTGTTTAAAACAGTGTAGTATGTCTTAAATCTTAAGTCAACTTCTAATTGAGATTGAAATTTCTAACATGTTATAAGAACTTAAATTCAAACTCAATATTGCTTCACTTGTAGACAGAAATTTTAGTAGAAAGTATTTGCCCACAATCACAATGGGGGATCATGTTGAAAATAGTGTAATATAAGTCTTACTTTACCCTTAGTTATATTTTTAAGTGAGGTTTTACTCTTCAAACATATCCGTGACAAGACCTTTAACATTTGTCACGAGGTACTCTGCATTATGCGACTAAGACAGAGCAAAAGATGGTTTTCTCCTCTTAATTAACATCACGACCAGGATCCTAAAACTTGCCTGCTAACAATCACATGAAGATGATGGGCTGCCGGTGTGGAGGAGCGAAGGAGGAAGATAAATACGGAACACGTAGGAAGGGGCAGGGAGAAGGTAGTCAAAAGGAAAACGAAAGTTTGCTAAAGACGACCGTTCTTTTTAGCCTGTGGAAGGTGGCTGACCATGTGCATGCCAGCACGCAGATATGTTGCGGTAACATCGCTGTCTGGTCCATGTGCAGGGATGGGAAAGGAGAAGAAAAATGGTAAGCTTTGTTTCATGCCTATGTTTTCTTTGTCCCCGCTCGTGCGTGAATTTATGTCTTCTTCTTTGTCTGTGCATGAGAGAGAGGTGGGGAGAGGAGTTTCTGGTCTTCTCTAGAGGCTTACTGCGGGCACTAATTCCAGATCCAACCCACTTTAGTTTGATCCATCATTCTTGAACAAGTTGTTATGCAAAGTTCTGTAGCTTTCTGGGTAGTTCAATTTGGCCCCCAACCTGCACTAACGAAAAAGAAAAAGACGTAGCTCTAGTATCTGAATCCAATGATATGCAGAACCATACACGAATATAAGATCAAAAGCTTTCCTACAAAGTCCTGCAATAATTTGAACGCCAGAAGACTGTCCCCCACATGATTTGGACATCAGATTCCTTGTATCCATCACCAATTATGGCCCCTTCCAAACTTTCCTCAAGGAAAATCCCCAGCTTATGCCGCAAATCATTTTTCCTGTCCTTTCTTAACTAAGTTCTTTTGTCTTGTTCAATTAGGTTATGCTAGCTTAACTGAAAATTGCATTTAGGTACCCCAGATACAGTAGCATTTTCCAACCATTGAATCCATCAACTCGTGAACTTAAAAAAAAAGTGTTCCCATCTGGATAAGAAAATCGTGAGGCATGAGTTTGGAATACAGCAAAGAAGCAACCATCCTTACCAAGATTAGAAGTGGGTAGTCATATAAACTTGGAAAAATACAAGGATGAAAGAAAGGTTGTAGGCGGGACTCCACTGGCCATCATTGCTTTCCACGACATCCAAATATTTTTCCTGCACAAAAGCCAAATGCTGCCCAGCAAAAGGAGCACATAAACGTGCTCCACGTGTCCCATCACCTATTTAGTCCAGTCTTTAGATTTTGTCTTATTTAACAAAGTCACCAATCTTGTTATTTCTCATAATAACAGATAGATTTAAGCTAAGCCGGAGAATGCTCCTGCTTAGTCAATATTTACAACCCAAATCTTTACAAGTCAACAAAATCAAGATATAATCCTATAAGATAAATCTTATCGTTGTTGTAATTTCCTGGATTGAATCAGCTAATTGGTTTACTTTTCATCTTTTTTGTCTTTTTTCTTCATTCTCCACGTCATTCTTCTGTATAGAGAGATCAACAAAAAGCAAAAGAATTAACTATCATCTTCTAGTCTAATAATAATTTTTTCTTAATAAACGGTCATATCAATAGTTTTTGAACCAGATACAATGCATTTGAATAAACTATGAGTTCAATAAGAGTCATAAAACTAATCCTTAGGAATTGAGATGGTCATAAACTCTAAACCCTTAATCTCAATTCCATCTCATCAATAATCAATTTCTAATAGAACTAAACTACTTGACAATAAAGTAACATGCAAGTTTAGTAGTCTACTTTCTCCAGGTAGCTAACAATGTTTGACTCGACGGAACTCTCCGACCAAACATCCTAAACGGATATAAATGGATCTGGTTTGCCTGACTTTGATATGGTAGGAGGGTTTAACGTGTTAAGAATGTGGGTCCAAGTGTTAGATCCTTTTGGCCTTTTTGTAAGCATGATCATATAAAATTAAAGAAAGGGAGTCTCAAACTTCAAAAGTTGGAATGAAACATCATTTTCATCATATGACAAGTAGCGTAGCCTGAAAAAGGAAAATGCTTTGCTTGTAGAAGAATTATGCTCCTTAACATTATTTTCAAACACAGTGACTTTCATTGCAGACTAACGTTTATGAAAACAGAACTTTTTATCAACAACCCAGTAAAGATTTGCTGAAATCAGGTCCTAACATGGAGGGGATGATGAAGAACCTATTGCATTACGGGAGAAACATTGAATTGTTTCTTGCTTCCGACCTTCGGGGGCCGGCAGTCGAGGCAGAGGCACAGAAGCCCTATACATGGAGTAGAGCCCCATTTCTGCATGCGCATGCTGCCGAAATGATCAATCAAGGAAAAATTTAACTCAAAGCCGCCAACTGTGATCCAAATTCATACACTTAAGAATTACCTTTTGATCATTGTTAGAGTAAAATTCCTGTTTACCAAATAGAACATCAAACAACTTGAAGACAAAGCTATGTGGTTTTCATCAGTTCTCACTCCCACGTCTCTAGTTAATGTCCATAGAGAGAAGGTTGAGACGGACTGTCTTTGGCCATTGTCTTTTGTCGAGATGTAGATAAGTTATCCTTTAAATTAAAGTACTTTTTCTGGGGAGGAAAAGTTTTCCCTCCATAGTCTTACCTACTCTTCTTCTTCCAATCAAATTTCCTGCAAAAGAATAACATACGGTTGTGTTCTTGGGGCTTACGTTTAGTACATCTCGTTTGTCTCTCTTTTCCTCTAAGTTATGGAAAAAGAATACTTAAAAATGACTACGCGTATGTGGTCTAAAGTACTGCTTTTGAGGCAAAAGATCAAAGCTTCCTAGTCCATTGTCAGCCGCAAAAAGCAGGTGGTAAAACAGCGAAAGTGTATATTGAGAAGAAATGCATCACAATCAGCCCCCTCAATCACATATTTTGCTTTTGGCAGCGTCTGAATGCAAGTTGTTAATACACAAATTCAAACATCGCTTTACCACAAACTCAAGATCAGCAGCATCAGCAATTCAACTATCAAACTTTTATTTTGAGCCATTCAAAGAAGAGGCTTCTTTTACTAGCTTATAAGGCTTCAACCATACGAGATATTTCTGACGCACCAATCTACCCTCTTGGATCTTCGTTTAATCATCTGCAGGTACTTGGGGCTAGATTCATGCACGCGTAACTGATTCAATCAACATTATTATGGAAGATAATCGACACCATTATGGCCTTCACTTTTCTCTTCCAATCTCTCTCTCTTCCATCTTTTCTTGAGGACAATCCAAGATTGTGAAATCACGTACTTTTCCCAACTTCCAAATCATGAAAGGTACTTCCTCAGCGTGGGTGGCATACCACACTTCTCCTCCACTGACGACTAATAATTGTAATTTCTACTAATGACCCACATCCTGGGCGGGTACATCTGGTCTGCAGAATTGACCCTTCTTGATAAGAGTAGCTTCAAAATTTGTCTAATTTCATCACCTTTACTCTACCAAAGGAAAGGGGAAAAGAAGGAATAGATTGAACCGGTTTCTTCATGATATAACGTTTTGAGCTCCTTGATATGCAGTCTAGTTAGCGATTTCATTCTTGTTTCTCATGCTCTAGTACTTAGTTGTATATAACAGATAATCATTACAAAGTTCTCTGGATTCCGAAAAACAAAAAGTTGCCTCAGAAAACAAAAGATGCGACATGTTTACAGCCTATGTTGGAACGACATTGCAAAGCTCAATGGAGCCGTAATAACGCAACTCCTCAATCATCTGCTCTATATGGTCATCTTCAAGAAGTTGATACTGCTGATCCGTACTCTCGCCTTGACCTTCCATATAACCGGCTCCTCCATTTTCTTCTGCACCGCTTTTAGCAGAGGCAAAAACGGTGCGCTGTACCTCCTGGGGCTCTTCCTTTGCTGATGTTTTGGCCATTTGGAGGGACGCCGTGTAACACTTGTGTAGCTTGGCTGTCAAAGCTGCCGAAAGAAGCTTGGATGAATCCGACCGAGACTCGTTGGGATTGTATGGGAAATTGGTTCGCGCTTTTGGCCCGCACATAAGCCTTGCTGCTTCATCGTATGCTCGAGCAGCATCCTCTGCCGTTTCAAAGGTGCCTAGCCATACTCTGGTCTTCCTGTACACACGCCAAACGTTTCTTTAGACAAAGAACCTAAAGAATTTCAATAGGCTAAAGAAATGAGAGACCCAAGTGCTTCGTGTTCTACAGAAATCAATGAAAATGTATCTCTCAAAACCAATTCATTCTGAAAGGAAAAAAAAAACGAACAAGACGGCTCTTTCAGTAAAAAAAGGAAACATCTTCTGAAAGATGCCAAGAAGGAGAAATTACAATAAAGGGTGGCGGATTTCGGAGACCCAAGAGCCCCAATGCCTCTGGCGTACACCTCGATATCGTTTCTGGGGCCTAGCCATGGAGTTGTGAGAAGAAACGTTTCGAAAGCAAGCTTTGGTATCGATTAGCAGGAGTGACTGGAGTGGGTGTGGCAAAGGAGGTCGTATTTATACGCCTCTTTTGCGGCCTTTCAAGCTTGCAAGCAATTCTGAAGAGGGTCCCACACGGGTTTTGTCCTTCTCTTCTTTTCCTGAAAGTTTTTTTCTTTTTTCAATATTTTTCACATGGGGATCTGAAAAAGAAAAATTTCCTATAAGCTGAACACTTTCTCGATTTCTCTTTTTAATTTTTCTTATTTTCTTTGGGCCAAAGGATGAGAATCTCCTTGCTTCGAAGCAGGTATGATCATCCAAGAAGCATCAAACAATTCCCAAGACAAACTTTTTTAGGATGAAAAAGGTTAAGTTAAGTGTTCGTGAAGGAAAACACTAAGATTTTTTGTATCTTCTATTTTTTTATGTTAAAATTAAGGGCATTTTATAATATTTATGACAATACCAATTTTGAGATATATTTATCTAGTTATTGACAATAATGTATATGTTTAGTCTCACGTTATTCAGATATAAGTATGTAACTAATTAAAAATAAATATTTTTTGTTGTAAAAATATCACATAGTATACCACTAATTAAAATATAAAATTATTTAGTTATAATATATTTATTTTATTTTAAAAATTATATTTAAAAATTTTCAAAATTCTTACAATATATATATATATATATATATTCTTCTACTTTATAAGTCCGCTTCTAAGGTAAAAATAAATTTTTTAACTTATATATTGCATTTCATTCTGGGTTGTTGATAACGCAGTAAAATTTATTTACTTTTTCACTTCTAGATTGTGACCAGAGAATGATACCCAACAATAATATATTGGCAAGATGGCAACGACGCATTCAAAGGGACAAAAACAGGAAGACCAATTTTCTCAATAAGTGGGCTAGATATTTCCTAGTTTTCTACGTTTCACGCACGTCTAGACGATGAAGTGATGTTTCGTAATTAGCGTAGGTGATGGTGGACAGGGCTGCGTGGCTCACATCACAGTTTCTAAACATAGGAAACGAACCCATATCCCAGGATGTACTGTTGAGGACACAACCCATGTTTCATGTGGCTTGTAGCGTTCTAGCAACCATCTTTGACCCTCATCTGCTCTGGTTCATAAGCTAATCCCAAGCAAGCAAAACGGGGAACATCATGGCGTCTGCAGCATCCCATTTTTTGCTTCTTCTGGCTGCGATTAGGTCACTCTCACATGCCTCCCATTGCAGCTTCTGTAACCGCCACTTCAATTGCCTAAGCGTCAGTGCGAATCTAGTGACTGAAATGCATGCGTGTTGATGACTTCTGCCGCATCACGCGTTGGTGATTTCTTTGCGAACTCCGGTTCTTGACAAATAGTCTTAGCCCCTTCGTTATCCTCGAGTGGCAGGTAGGCAGACTGCAAGTTGCCGCTTAAACTAGCTACAGTAGAGTCCTTGTCATCTTCTGCATTGCGTGTGGGATTTCATTTTCATTTTCATTTTTCTATTCAATTAACTGATATGATGGTGTGTTAAAAGGTGAACACTATGACTTGGTAAGAACGTTCAATTTTTTTAATTTTCATTTTATTTTTTCAGTTTCTAACAGTTTTGATAGTTTATTCCGAGCTTATGCTTCTTCAACACGATATGGAGACCATCTGAGTCTCAGTCCTTTTCCAAACAAATCTAAATAAATGGTTCCAAGGACAGTTCGTAGATTGAAGGGACGTATATGAACAGTGTGTTTCTGAGGTCAAAGCAGCATGAAAAGAGCAAATGGCCCATAATCATCGTTTTATAGCACTGCATGTGCATAGTTAAATCGGATAAGACTTGGTAAAAATGCTATTTATGCTATTTTCGCTATTTTCACTAACTTGGCACGAGTAAAATATACAAACTATCTTGAAGATAATGTACATATTCGTCAACTTTATTCATTTCAACGGGTATAAACTCTTTTTCTATCTTTATGTCTTTGTCCAACAGCATGTTGTGGTCTCCCACATGGCGTAGAATGAAGAGAAATATCAAGAGATTTTTTCTACGTCGCAAATGTCGCCTCAACATAACTAGTGAAAATGAATTATAAATTATTTATTTATATGTACGTGTGGCATGCTCACCTTAAACACGAGTTCACTTCTTTAATTCAGCTTCCATAACATATTGCAATATCAACAACTAGCTGTTGTGTAAACAATCTTGGTAATAACTAATGTCAATAGCTATCTCATATTCAATCAAAAACCTTGTGTTTGATTAAGGCCACGCAAACATAAGAGCTTGTGTTTCGAAGTCTAACACCAAAACCACAAAGTTCTGAAAAGCTTTTGCTTACATGTTTACTAACTTTTTGTACTTATTCACTAAAATTTGTGTTTGTACGATTTCGTTAGTGGAAAGTAAGCAAGTCAACTAAAGCAATTATATTAACACCTAATCTGTCCAAATGGGTAATACTAGTGATTTTGATAACTATAATCATGGTTGGATTAATTTTTAAGCGTTCCTGTGAGGCTTAGCTTTCAGATATTGACTCTATGGCTTCCTTATTTAGTAATTCAGTTAAAAATACTACATAATCCTTAGTTAAATGGTAGAATTCGATATACTGAGTCTCTCCTAACTTTGACAAAAAAAAAAAAAAAAAAGAAAGAATGCTGGAGTTTGGGATTGTGGCAATAGAACAAGAAGAGTCTTTTGTGGTACAAAAACTCTAGGCATCAAACGAGGAGGAAGAGTTCAGCTGCAGCAAATGAATGCATTCCTGTGTCATGTTTGACTTGAAGAAGGGACACTACTCATAATAGTGGGATTTAGATCCCAGAACACCCAGTTTAATTACAGTTGGAGATGAGAAGACGACGAAATACTTTTTGGTGCATTTTTCCTCTGGGAATTCTCGCCACGAAGCTTTATTTACGGGATCTTGCTCCTCCATCCCTTGGATTTTCTACAAGATCTTTGCACACAAAAAGAGGTCGTGAGAGCTAATTAAACATTAACATTGTGAAGGCTTCTTTATGATTTCTAGACTCCTGAAGAGATGCCCAAGCTTGAAGCCGCTCATTCGAAAATGGCTGTGGACAAGACAATAATATAGAAGGCTATAGGCCTAGAAAAAGTACAACTCATAGACCTAGCAGGGAAGCCAAGATTACGCGTGCCTATATGGTCGATGTATAAGTCAAAAAAAACAAAAGGGCAGCATTGCTTTTCTGCATTGAAAACGTATGGTTCTGTGGCGTCATGTGTTCCTTTCTTGAAATTTGCTCAACAATCAAAGACTTCTGTACAATTTTGGGCTCTCCAATCCCATGCAAGAGCTTGCTTTGACATCAATGTGGTAAATATATCTTCAGGACCCCGAAACTAGCAAAACTTGTTCTGGGTTGTGATTATTTTCCTAATTTGTTCGTTGTATGTGAATTAGTCAAAAGCCGACTCGGGTACCCTAGGTTTGGTCTCTTCTCCAGGTGCTAACTAGCAGATCCAGGCCTGCTTATCCACAGTTTCTTGTTGTTGCATGATTGGATTTGCTGAGTCAATTTAACCATATCCGGCTTAATCTCCAAAGAATGATGTAGACGTTTCGGCGTCCAGTGAGTTTGTTCATCTACTTCGCTTTTAGGTTTCCCTTTAGTTATCCATCATCCTTCCCTGAATTTGCCCAATTTCGCATATCAGGAGTGGATACATGGATTGTTTCTCCTTCGAACAGATAATTCAGAATCAGTGTCACTTTTCATCTACAATTGCTATCTAGATACCTAATCTCAATAATTAATTAAGAACTCTTTATGATTTCAAAACTACTTTCACTCTTGCATCGAAACATTTGAAAGAAATTCTCTGTTTTCCTTTCCAGATTTGCGGTGCAGATCCACTGCAACACCACCGTGGAGTCATCCAATAGAGAGATTCAGAGAGAACTACACAAAGACCAGCTATAGTGAGTTTGATAATAGATATAATGGAAATTTCAAGAGCGAGATACAAAGTTGAGAATCTGTAAACGTAGATTTGGAGGATCTATGTCCGACTCACAACGTCATCCCCGAGAAACAGTGACATTAGTTCTTACATTCACAGTAGACCATTCACTCGGATCAAAATGCCCTTTACCTACAAACTAAAAAAGCCAATACAAGAAGGAAACTACACATCGTCGTTGTACTACATCCGGAAAAAGACCATGACCAAAATTTTGAACAGCCACGGCAAGTCTAATACCGAGCACCTTCACTTTCTACCAGTTCCAACTCGTGGCTTGCTTTTAACCTCGGACTCCTGGTCCAGAAAAGAAAATTGAAGTTTTCATCAGTGTTCCAAAGGATAAATAGTCGTTTCACCAAATAACTGATTACACTATAAACCATACACAAGAATATACCTGGGGCAGGTGGAGATAAATGTAGGTCTTTGCTGTTGATGGATTGTGATTTTCTGCACCCTTACTCCAGTCATAGCATGTCTACAGAAAAGATAAAGATTTTTAGGTATCAATCTAAATAAAATAGAAAGAGTGTACTACTGGTTTCAAGCCAAAGGAAATGTCCATACTTTGGTTGAATTATGATTCTAAAAAAGAAAATTTGGAGCTCAAACACGGATGCTTAGCAGACAGATCTGATTCACTCACGTTTCCTCCATATCACAGAGGTCATCCAGGATTTGGAAGGATTCTCAAGCATTTCACAGTTAAAACTAGCTGAACAAACCGCTACAAGCAACTAATTTCATATTCTGCAAAGTATTGTGCTAATGTGCTCTCCTTTCAGAGAAAGTATCTAGTTAAAAGAGGAGTAGCAGTATTTTTCTAATGAAGTCCTGGTCGTGGGAGAACAACACTGTGTACAATATAGAGTGGGTGAGGAAGAGAGCAGTAATAAAGCTAAGATGAAGTTTACAACGTCAACCAAAAACAGAGTTACATGACTTTACAGGTGAAGATAGCTGAAATGTGCAAATTATAGCAAAGTGAATTGTAGCAAATTGTTTGCAATGCACCAAAAGAATGTCAGCCAAAAAAAGTTTTTGGACTGCTGAGATAACCATATGAACTATGGCCAAGTTTTTTGCAATGCACCTAACGTTTCACTACCATGAGTTGTATAATCGCATTTTATTTTATCCAAAACATTCTAATCTACAAGACACAACAACATGAAAATGGCCAGCTACAGAAACAGGTCATTTATACTGGACATCACCTTTTACATGTTTGCTTGTCAGTTTGTAAAACATGTGCTTGTGAGCATGACAAAGAGAAAGAGACAGTAATGCAAGATCTTACATGAGAAAGCAAATGTGAAGCAAAGAACTGAATCATTACTGGTTGCAAATTCCAAGAATGAAAAGTGGCATACCGAGTATGCAAATATTGAACCATCATTGTTGAACGTGCTGCAGGGTATGGGTTGACTACACCTTGCCATCGCCTGAAGAAAATAATTGTGTTACATATGCATTTCAGTTAAGAGGCCAAAGCTATAGTGACTACAGAGAACGGACATATTGCATATCACTTTCCATTTTGGTTTTTCTTTGGGGTCTTATACTGCACAAAAGATTCATAATTATATTCACTTCAGCAAGAGCGTCCATTTGGAACCACTTGTTGAAAAAAGTAGTTGGTACTCAGTAAAGAATTAAGAAACATAGAGTTAAATGAAAGGCAGTCCAACCAAGAAAAATGGACGAAGTATGTGTTGAGCTTAGAAAAGTGATCTGGAAAAACCTTAAGCCTTTGTTTACTGTCTTTGTCCCAGAAATTGAAAGCACCATCAGATCCTGCAGTTGCAAAGGTGTGATGCACCTGAAACAGAAGGTAGCCAGTTAAATCTTAGGCAGCAGAAAATCAATAAACAGCACCAACAGTTAACATTCTGAGCGATAACTTGTGTCTTCGAGGGGCATGAAAAATAAAGCTATAGCTAGTAACGAGATACTTGTCAGCAAAAGTACAAGCTAAAAGAAAAATAACTGAGATGAAATGGACAATGGAAAGATAGAAACTTACAGGATGGAAGTTCAAAGAGTTGACAGAATATATCTCATTGGCATCTCTGTGGCATTTGAAGGTGAAGTTTTTACTTTGCTGTGAATCATCGAGATGGTGTACACCAACCCTTCCCTCTATTGAGCCCACCTGTATATAAAGCAACACCAAATTTAATTACCCAACAATCCATCATATTCAATAACATCAAAAGACTTGACCATGTAGTCCGAACAGTTGATTGATAGTGATAGAAGCAGTAATGTCATTGTTCAACAAATAGAGCAACTTGTCACCCAAGACCACATTGGAAAAGTAGAGGAAAACAACCACCCAAAGAAATCAAAAACAGGGCAGAGGATTGAAGTACAATAAGTCAACAATTAGAAAATAAAATAAAAGAAGAAGAAAAATGAAACAGAAATATATATCATATGTAAATCTTTAGAAGGGATGCTATAGGAAGCAGATGCATACCAAGAAACCTTGCTGATCAGGAAAGGCTGCAACACATCTTGTCTGATACTTCAAAGGAGAAGTGATTCTCTTGTACTCAGTCTGTGGGCATTTGGAGAAAATAAGAATTAAAAAATCAAAGCAAATTGAAGGAGAAATTTGAATATAAAAGTGCCAAATTCCGTTGATGTTTGGAACATTATGGCATCTCTGCCATTAGTCCAATATTAAGTAAACTGTACTTCACAATAACAAGGAGGGGGGATGAGCAGTCTATTGACAACTTTGGCTCCTAAATAGCTTAACTCAGAAGTTTTACGTGTCTGTTGAACCAGAAAATAAGTTACTCTGTATCATGACAACACCAACCACAAAATATATGTAGTCATTGATAAGGGAACAGTAATAAAAGAAAGAAGATAACAAAGTAACCTATCAGATTGCTTGATCAGAATCCTTGATTGGACACACAAGAATTAATCAAAGACATGCCAACAGTTTTATAACAACACAATCAACTAAGATTCCCATGTCCCAGATTAAATTCTAACACAACCTATACATCAAAAAGAAAAAACAACAGAGAAACACACCAACCAAAAAAATGTATGATCTTTTGCCAGAAGGTCCTTACATGACAAGTTGTCATGCTTCAGCATATACTATGTAGAAGTCATAGTCATATGACCAATGACATGGAGAGCATTTTTGCTCCAACCTATTAGAGCTTTTCTCCTAGTGGGCAATAGAACAGTTGGATTTCGAGGTGGTCTACTCCATAACCTCTTATAAAAACTGAAAGGAACAATTTAATGATGAATAATTGCCACAATTAGTCAGGTAAAATAGTAAAGTATTCAAACTCAACAAACAATTTTTATATGGTAGTAAAAAAGTTAATTCACATACAAGCTTATTACCAATAAAAGCTTATCAGTGGCGAGTATGGTATATGATATTTGAAGCCAGACTATCACAAGTTCAAAAAACAAATGTGTAAAATAGGTTATTTTTAGCAACCATAGGAAGAAAAAAAGAGTACAACAGCCAATGCTAAGGAAAGTTGTATGCTGTATTTTTCAAAGCAACAGCAGATCATGTTTTAAAATCTTGGTAAATACCAAAAAGAACATACCCAATCAGCCAAAGATAGATGTAAATCCAGCCATATTCTTTCAACTTGCAGACATGCTAGAAACCTAGGTTATAACATACTTTCAAAACCTGACATACTGAGCTCCTAAATTTTCATCAGAATCTAATTTTGAAAGCTTATCATTAGAATGACAGAGTACTGTCCAGTAATTTGAAGCATCTGATTGTTGAAAGACTCATCATTTAGAAAACATACTCGGGACATCCAAATACTTGAGAACATTACCTGTGGGTTCTGCAAGTTGAAGACTACCAAATTTCGATCTGCAGTGCCAACAACCATCAGAGGGTGTCTCACTGTTAGTGCATAACATCGGTCTGGGAGTTGTTGAGTATGCACGGGATTTGACTGCCGAGTATCCCAGTACCTAAGTTATGCTCAATAAGGATAGAAACGTTAACTAATATAAAATTTTAGGAACTCGTGCACACAAGATCTATTGCACAACAATAGATCGAGAGCAAGCAAAAAACCAAAAGGTGCATGATCAACTCTATGTCAGACAAGGATGCACGACCAACTACATGTCAAACAGGGACACCTTTAGCAGGAAGAGTCCAAATATGAAATAACAAAAGCCACAATTAGCAGTGATATCTGTATAACACGAAATAATAGAAATAATAGTTTAAGCTTATATTCTAGGTTTAAAAAGAATCACACTTTTGGCAGGTATACATCCATGCTAAGACAGAAATGTCGTCAAGGTCCATAAACTTATCACAGGCTTCTTAGAATGGAAAAACCAAAGCATAAACCTCCACCCGTTACATGTCACCCAAACCAATTTGTCATAAGGCAAAGGGGAAGAAACAGAAATGCCGATTTCCACATTCAAATTGATCGATCCTTGGATTTTCTTTTGAAAGATCTCTATCAGTAAGAAATGAAAGTTTGAATATCTCCTTTCCATTTTATGATAATGTAAGCATGATAAAAGGGGCACCATGGCACCATTCTAAGCCTTTCATGCAGAAGCAACCACACCTAACAAGCAGAGGAACATCAGTATGGCCCCTTCATTAAACAGGAAGTCTAGGATCTCCATGTGATCATTTATCTTTACTCTGCTATAATGCATGATTTTCTTTGAAGCGACTTCAATAGTGAGGCCACTTTGTGAAGAAGTGCAATAGCCTCCGAAGTCAACACAACAAGCCAAAATCTTTCAATTGACAGAAATCACACCAGCACTCTTGAATCTACTAAAATCTTAAAATTGAATCAGCATGCAATTGCCATTAAAATGCAGAGAGGAATAAATGGATTACTTCAGGGTCTTGTCCCAACTTCCTGTGACTAAGAGGTTCATCTCCGGAATCCAAGCAATCTCTTTGATGGGTGCATCATGCATGGCCACAGTCATAGGCTGACCCCCAGATAAAGGCCACATTTTTGCTTGCTTATCACAGCCCCCAGAAAAGACAGCCGTCCCATCATCTTTCCAAGTTGAGCACAAAACCTTATCAAAAACATGGAAAAAGACAACAAAGAGAATGATTATTGCCATTTTAGATAACAGTGATGGGATTTCTAGAGGTTCTGAAGTTCAGTGTACCGGTTGCTCGTGAGATATTGAAGCCTTCGGTGTACTGCCTACAGCAGTCCCACTTTGCATTATCTCCCAACACCTTACCTACAAAATTACAACCAACAGAAGTAAAAAGGAGGGCCAATAATGATACTTTTAAGCAAGATAATAATGATATCAGTAGAGTAAATAAATAAAAGAAAAGGAAACCAACTTAACAAACCTGATTGTCCCAAGAAGTAGCAACCAGATAATTGGCCTTCGGGCTGAAACTAAGGCTTGAAACAGAATCACTAGGGGGTTGAGCTACCTAGATTTGATTTCAAAATTAATTCAGCTCAAGGAACCCGAAAACAGAAGCAAAAATAAATAAAAAAAAAAATAGCAATGATGAAATCCAATGGCAACAACTAATTAAGATCAATTCAAGACTGGCAGAGCAGAAGTAGTATTTAAAATGACTCAGCTTCTAGAAACTATATTTAGATATATGCTGCCACCACCAATTTTCTCTTCAAAGAAAACATGTAAATTCCCAATGTTAAGGTTCTAGACTCACAACAAAAGACAATTTTATACACAATTGTCTGGCAACTCAATATGTCAAAGGCACCATGAACTTGTATGAGCAAAACAATGGGAATTACTGAAAAAATACTAGGGCCTAGACTTGTTTCAAACACAATATCAGGAACAAAGATTATCCTATAACTCTATATGGCAGATTTTCGTATCAAATTGATAATTCCATCTAATTCTGTTGAAGTATACCAATTCAAAGTATTAATTCATTATAAAATTGTAACTATACTATAAAGTTAGTAAAGAACCAAAGAACACAAGAATTTAAACAGAAATTAAATTATGTTAAATTCATAAACTGAAGAGTAGCCTCCGACTGAAAGGCAGCCACTCCCTCCCTCATAGGAGAGATAGGAGTTCCCCTCTGAGGGGAGGCTTAGCCTCATAAATAATGAATGATCCCCCATTCTTTCTTTGTTTCTTTTGTCGTTTCCTCTGCTTGTTATTTACTTTTTGTTGTTCTAGTCCAAATTCTAGAGGGAAAATTATACAAAAAGTTCATTGAAAAGGAAGAAAAGTTGGATGGAATGGCTAAACGCAAAGGATTTACCATAGGGATTATTAGGAAAAGATTAATACCACAAGAACGATTCACGAGAAGACTAACAAGCGCCACTACAACAGAGTCGTAAATTAATATCGAAAATTAAAACACAAAAGATTAGTACCACAAGAACGATTCACAACATAGTCGTAAATTAAGATCGAAAATCAAAACACTACCCACACCTCGAATCGTACCTCGAAGGATTTGTTCGGGTTAGGATTTGGCGCCGAAGCCGCTCCGAAGGCAGACATTGCACTGTAAAACGCAAATCTCTCGAGTGAGAGAGAGATAGAATCGAGTCTCAAATCTTCTTCTGTGAGCAAAAACGATTCGTTGCTAGGAAGAGAGAGAGAGAAAGGGAGAGAAGAGAGAAATGGATATTCACTTATGCATGTCTTGAGTTTTGTTGTGTAAAAGAGAGATGGAGGGAAATAAATTTTGAGAAATGTGTAGAGCAAGGCTGTTCCTCAGACTGCTTGCTAGTTACGCGAGAGCCTAGATTGCAAAGAAGACGACGGTTGCTTAGATGGCGGATCAGTTTTGGATAAAAGTCCAGGCCATCTGCGAACCCTAATCGCCAGGCTTGTTTACGATTGACCCAATTCTTGTCGGACTCGTCCAATCTACTTTTTTCCTTCCTGGGCCGGATTTTGACGAATTTGTTAACGACCTCAATGATCCAACCTTTAGGGGTTATCACTCGATTATATTTTATTTTTACTCGATCCACTAATGTATTCTTTTATTTGAGAACTTTATATTTTTGGTATGATGCAATTATTTTTTTTCCTCAAGGTTGCTAACACAAAGACTATCATAAATATATTTTGATAAACAAATGATTCACCTTATTAGTATTATAAGGCTTATTGTTCAAACCATGCTTTTGTTTATTTGAAAGGAAATTTGTGATTTTGTTAAGATTTTGAACAATTATTATGGACTTTAAGATTTCCTAAGTCACCTAAATGGCTTGACTTTTGTACTTTCACACTAAGTTTTCTTTTGGGTTCATATAGTATGACTTTTACCTAAAACATTGGTTCATACATTGAACATGGAGAATTTAGGTGCTTATTAGAGTATTCCACAGCCTACACACAATGCAAGAGTAAACTAAGAGAGAATTCAAAATATTAGGATAGCAACAAGTGACATGATCCTACGTTTATTGCTATCATGAAATACTTTTTGAAGTCATATGCTATCTTCATTCATATGACCCACTCGCTAAAAATAAGGTTCATACTTTGAATATGGAGAGTGTACATCAAATTAGGTATGTAAAGTTAGACAAAATATCAACAATTGCTAAGAAGTCATCTTGTTTCATTCATGTAATAAAACACACAAGGAATAATGCAATCATGTTTGAAATTCGAAGCAGGTATGTTTCATTTATTTTGAAAAAATAATGGCCATTTTATGGAAGATTGCAAAAAGTGTCTTTAAATTATTAAACATAAAAATTCTTTGGCTCATGCAAACCACTTCATATTAGTTAAAAGTTATAGTAATGACTAAGATCCTTTTGCTCAAACAACTAATTTGACTTTTGTGTTGTGCCTTTTTCTTAGGTCTATTTAAGATCATGAAGAAGTTTAAAATACATGCCATTGTATAAAAAATTTACTTATTTTATCTAAAAAAGTAAAAATTTAAGGAATAAAGGAAAAAAGATTTTATTGTGTTCAAAAAATTGAAACTCAAATTCCAATTCATTATTCTCATGTAAAAGAACAAACGCTTGTTCATACTATGATTTTGTTTATTTATATGAAAATGAGTGACTTGGTTGAGACTTTAAGCAATTATTATGGACTTTGATATAAGACTTTCAAACTCATGCAAATGGCTCAATTTCTACGCCTTTACACTATGCTTTCTTTTAGGTTCCAAAAGTTGGACCTTTACCTAAAACATAAGTTTCAAACATTGAATATGGAGAATGCGCATTAAATCATATATACATAATCTAATTATGTATGTCTTGGTATTCATTTTAATAATAAAGTGCACTCATACAAATCCTATGGTTGTGACAAAAGACTTATAATTAGTATAAGAAATGGAATGCATCAAAAAAGAAATGAATAAGAGATCAACTATAGAGTTTAGAATGATTTTTGGATGGTTTCCCACCATTAGAGTTCCTTGGAGTTTAATCTTTCATTAAAACTTGGAATTCAAAACTTGTATCATGAAATTTTTCAATTCACACTACTACACCATTTTGAAAATTCCTTTCCTTGCCTAATAAGAAATTCAATTGAAAGTACAAAGCAATGACAACCTATAAGCTTTTTTGATCAACCCCTTTTCGTAAAGATCTCATGATGACAAAAATAAAAGGAAAATCCACAAAGACCATCCACTACAAAAAAAAAAAAAAAGCTTTGACAATAGAGTAATTAATCCACATTATGTAATACAAAGCTCAATAAAATGACTTATTTTAACTAAAGGAAAATAAGGGATTTTAATAGTAAGAAGGAGAATAACAAACTAAGAATTCATAAAATTCAATTTATTCCACTTTAGTTCATGAAGTACTATTTAAAGTGTTAATAAATTTAAATTAATTTTTCACGTCTTACAAATTCAAGTCTAGTCTTAACATAATTAAAAAACATTCATAGGTGAAAGAAAATTGAGTGCTTTCAATCATTAGGGGACCTTGGTAAGTAAGCATAACTAATTGTATTTATGGAAGTAACCAATCTATCATTTTGACGAATTTACACTTTAATCAACTTACAATTTCTAAATCTAGCATCTATTTAGTAATCACAAACTATATCTTAGAGGAGTAGGATGCAAGTGATCTCGTTTATAGTCACCACAAGCAACCATAAAAACTTCCTCCATTAAGACTTAAGAAACACCACTATTGCAAATATTGCTGAATGCACACGTGTGTTTCATGGCATGTCGCAAAAAATTACAATTTCTTTCGAACAACTAAATTTAAGATGATATCATATCTTAAGAATCAAACAGACAAAAAACCTTATAACAAAAGTATAAAAATCCAAGTAGAATAAATATGTATATATTTTACCATGGATTTTGAACATTCCTAATCATTAACATAAGTCATTCTAGGTCCTTTCATGTTATCCAAGATGAAAGAATCATGAGATCCATACAAAAAAATTCCATTCAATTCCATACTAGCATCAAGGTCTATATAGAGTTCATATAGAACTTTAAGCTTTGTCATATATATTGCTATTTCTTTAAGAATTTGTTTCTTCATTGATCTCTTGTACTATAAGGCAAAAAGCATATATATATAATATAGAAGTCAAGAACTCGAAACACTTTTCAAACTAAATAAAAGCTATCATTAAAGTTTACCATCTCAAACAAGAAGAAAAGTCATGCATCTCTTTGGTGGACGGCTCCTATCCACTTATCAACGCAATAATTTTTGGGAGTGAATTTCAAAGTGGTAAGATCAAAGACTTAGAAAGATAAAATTTTCAAGCCTTAATGTTTTTACTTTCATATTCCATCACATGGAAGCTGAAAAGAAAACCATTGTTGAAAGGAAAACCATTTTTGAAAGTTTATTCCTTAACCTATATAAAATAGGATCAAATTACATGCCAAAATTAAAATAGTTAAGGGAAGTTATTGTGAACTAGAAAATGGTGAGTCTTACTAACTGATATTGCTATCCTATGGTTTTTCTTTAATAATTATGGGTCTCATTGTAAGCCAACAAATAAGAAGACATAATTAAGAATTCATTTATACTATACATCAAACACCCAATAACGATATGTATAAATTGTATAAGAAGTTTGATTGATGAAAATAGGCTCTAATGTATTAAAAGCATTAAACATCTAAATTTATTGTTTTTAAGTAGGAGATAAACTCCACAATTCTTATAATATAAAATTTTCCAAAAAATAATGATGGGTGGCTATCTTCCATCCATGCATCATTATAGATATTCCCAAAGTACAAAAAATAAAAATGCATACCAAGTATGGCTCCATAATAAGCAGTATAGCTATCCTCTTTAGTATTTGATGTCATAATCACATAAATGTTTAGATCTTCCAGCATGTTTTGAAAGACACTCCCATCATGGCATGTTTCAACATATATAACTTGCATGCATAATATTAAATCTCTTAATTGTCACTCAGATATCTTATACCCAAAATTATAAAAAGGGATTAAGTTCTCATACCATTTTTTTATAGGTCCTAAATTTATGTTTCTTCTTTAAGACCTTAATGAATTCCAAGAATTTAATTAGAAGCCTACTTGGCATCTTTCCAACTCATGGACATAAAGTGAAAAGGATATTCATTTCTTTGTATATGGAATTAGAGCTAAATAATGGAGAAAATTTATCTATAATATGTATTAAACTAACCTAAAAATTTGTGGCCTCCATGATTTGAATAATAAAGGAATATTTTGTCATTTTTTTTTTACTATTGATCACCTTCCCCTCCTACCTCTCTCCTTGTTCTTCTTGTTGAGAAGTATGGCATATAAATTATAAGCATTTGCATGCTTACCAATGTAAGCATGCCATGATGGTAAATAAAAGTTATAAATCAAATTATGTAATAGAGTTAATCTCTTAAAGTATTAATCAGTGGTGTAAAACTAAATCCTAAAGACAATAAGTCTTTCTTTTCTTACCAAAAAAAAAAGTATTTTCAAAGATTAAATTAATAAAAAACCCATATGGTAAGAGAAAATAATTTAAAAGTTACCTTAGGCATTCCAATACAAACATCATTGTCATCTAGGTGATTGAGGATTATCCTAAGCTTAGTATTCTAAAGGTGGTAAGCAATGTCATCATTCATGAACATTCCTATGTACTTTTCTTTAAGCTTGCCTTTTCTCAACAATTGATAGGAAAGACAAACATTGACAAGCACTTGAATCTAAATGAGTTAATCAACTAAATAAATGGCCCATCTACATGAAAAAAAAAGTCATTCTAAACTTTACACTTCATTCTATCTTTTGCTCTAAATGAAAATAGTAAGTCTTTTCTTTCCTAGAAAAGAAAGTCTTTTCCAAAAATCAAATTACTTAAAAATCCATATGATGAAAAAAATAATTTAAAAGGTACCTTAAGCATTCCAACATAAACATCATTGCCATCTGAATGATTGAAGATCATCCCACACTAGATATTTCCAAGGTGATAAGCAATGTCATCACTTATAAACACTACCATGTACTTATCCTTAAGCCCACATTTTCTTATCAATTAATAGAAAAGATACACATTAATATGTATTCAAATCAAAATAAGTTAATCAATTGAATAAAAAGTCCATCTATAAGAAAAAAATCATTCTAAACTCTACACTTCATTCTAATTGAGTTTATCAACTGAAAAAATGATTCATCTATAAGAAAAAAAGTCACTCCAAACTCTACGCTTTATTCTATCTTTTGTTCTAAATGAAAATAGTAAGTCTTTTCTTTCTTATGAAAGAAAGTCTTTTCCAAAAATCAAATTAGTTAAAAATCTAAATTACAAGAAAAAATAATTTAAAAAGTACCTTAAGCATTCCAACATAAACATTATGGCCATCTAGATGATCGAAGATCATCCCACATTAGTGATTTCAATAGTAATAAGAAATGTCATCACTCACACACAGTATTATGTACTTATCCTCAAGCTTACCTTTTCTCAACAATTAATAGAAAATATATAAATTGACATGTACTCGAATCAAAATAAGTTAATCAATTGAATAAAAGGTTCATTTATAAGAAAGAAATCACTCTAACCTCTATACCTAATTCTAAATGAGTTTATCAATTGAATAAATGGTTTACTTATAAGAAAAAAAAAAGTCACTCTAAACTCTACACTTCATTCTATCTTTTACTCTAAATGAAAACAGTAAATCTTTTAGTTTTTATGAAAGAAAGTCTTTTCCAAAAATTAAATTAGTTAAAAATCCATATGACAAGAGATAATAATTTAAAAGGTACCTTAAGCATTCCAACATAAACAACATTGACATCTAGATGATTAAGGATCATCCCATATTAACGATTTCAAGAGTGATAAGTAATGTCATTACTCATAAACACTACTATATACTTTTCCTCAAGATTACCTTTTCTCAGCAATTAATAGAAAAGATAGACGTTGACATGTACTAGAATCAAAAGAAGTTAATCAAATGAATAAAAGGTTCATTTATAAGAAATAAATCACTCTAAACTCTACATCTCATTCTAAATAAGTTGATTAACTGAATAAATGGTTCATTTATAAGAAAAAAAGTCACTTTAAACTTACACTTCATTATATCTTTTGCACTAAATGAAAAAAGTAAGTCTTTTCTTTCTTAAGAAAGAAAGTCTTTATCAAAAACCAAATTAGTTAAAAATCCATATGAAATAAACATCATTGCCATTTAGATGATTATGGATCATCCCACATTAGAGATTTCAAGAGTGATAAACAATGTCATTACTCATAAATACTACTATGTACTTTTCCTCAAGCCCACTTTTTCTTAGTAAATTATATAAAAGATAGACATTAACATGTACTAGAATTAAAATAAGTTAATTAGTTGAATGAAAGGTTCATTTATAAGAAAGAAATCATTATAAACTCTACATCTCATTCTAAATGAGTTAATCAATTGAATAAATGGTTCATCTATAAGAAAAAAAAAGTCACTCTAAACTCTATATTTCATTCTATCTTTTGCTCTAAATGAAAATAGGAAAAAAAGTCTTTTCCAAAAATCAAATTAGTTAAAAATCCATAGGATAAGAGAAAATAATTTAAAAGGTACCTTAAACATTCCAATAAGTGTTTTCTTTCTTATGAAAAAAAGTCTTTTCAAAAAATTAAATTAGTTAAAAATCCATATGACAAGAAAATATAATTTAAAAGTTACCTTAAGCATTCTAACATAAACATCATTGCCATCTGGATGATTAAGAATCATCCCACACTAAAGATTTCAAGGGTGATAAACAATGTTATTACTCATAAACACTACTATATATTTTTCCTTAAGCCCACCTTCTCATCAATTAAGAGAAAAGATAGACATTAACATGTACTTGAATAAAAATAAATTAATCAATTGAATAAAATGTTCATCTATAAGAAAGAAATCATTCTAAACTCTACACTTCATTCTTTTTTTATTTCCTCTAAATAAGGATAATAAGTATTTTATTTCTTATGAAAAAAGTCTTTCTAAAAGATTAAATTAGTTGAAAAGCCATATGGCAAGAGAAAATAATTTAAAAGGTACCTTAGGCATTCCAATATAAATATCATTGCCATCTAGACGATTAAGGATCATCCCACGCTATGGATTCCAAAGGTGATAATATGGAACCTTGTCTCTCATGAACACTACTATTTACTTTTCTTTAAAGCTACCTTTTCTCAGTAATTAGTAGGCAAGATAGACATTGACTTGCACTCAAATCAAAATGGGTTAATCAACTAAATAAATGATTTATTTGTAAGAAAATAAGTCACTTTAAATACTACACCTTATTTTTTTTTTTTTTGCTTTAAATGAGATTTTTTTGTTCTTATGAAAGAAATTCCTTTTTACAGATTAAATTAGTTGGAAATTCATATGGCAAGAGAAAATAATTTGAAAGGTACCTTAGACATTCCATCATAAACATCATGTCATCTTGATGATTAAGGATCATCTCATGCTAAGGATTCCAAGGGCGATAAGTAATGTGATCACTTATGAACATTACTATACACTTTTCTTTAAGCCCATATTTTCTCAACAATTGGTAGGCAAGACAAACATTGGCATGCACTCAAATCAAAATGAGTTAATCAATTGAATAAGTGGTTTATCTATCAGAAAAAAATCACTCTAAACTCTACACCTAAATATTTTTCAAAGATTAAATCAAATGAAAATTCATATGCCAAAATAAAATAATTTAAAATTCACCTTAGGCATTCCAACATAAATATCATTGCCATCTAAATGGTTGAGGATCATCCCATGGTACGGATTCCAAAGGTGATTAGTAATGTTGTCACTTATGAACATTATTATGCACTTTTCCTTAAGCCCACTTTTTCTTAACAATTGATAAACAAGATAAACATTATTCTACACTCAAATCAAAATGAGTTAATCAACTAAATAAATGGTTCATATGTAAGAAAACAAGTCACTTTAAACTCTACACCTTATTCCCATTTTTTGCCTCAAATGAAGATAGTAAGTTTTTTCTTTTTTATAAAGAAAGTTTTTTTCAAAGATTAAATTAGTTGAAAATCCATATGGCAAGAGCAAATAATTTAAAAGGTACTTTAGGCATTCCAACATAAACATCATTTCCATCTAGACAATTGAAGATCATCCCATACTATGAATTCTAAGGGTGATTAATAACATCATCACTCATAAACACTATTATGTACTTGTTCTTAATCTTATCTTTTCTCAACAATTGGTAAGCAAGATAGATATTGGTATGCACTAAAATCAACATGAGTTAATCAATTGAATAAATGGTTCATCTATAAAAAAAAAAAAGTCACTTTAAACTCTACACCTCATTCTTTTTGTTTGCTCTAAATGAAGACAGTAAATATTTTCTTTCTTGTAAAAAAAAGTCTTTTTCAAATATTAAATTAGTTGAAAATCCATGTGGCAATAGAAAATAATTTAAAAGGTACCTTTGGCATTTTAACATAAACATCATTGCCATTTGAAGGATTAAGAATTTCAAAGATGATCAATGGTGTCATCACTTATGAACATTACTATGTACTTTTCCTTAAGCTCATCTTTTCTTAGCAATTGATTGGCAAGATAAATATTGGCCTACACATGAATCAAAATGAGTTAATTAACTGAATAAAATGGTTCATCTATAAGAAAAAAAAATCACTTTAAACTCTATACCTCATGCTCTTTTTTCGTTTTGAATAAAGGGCTAACAAAGATAGATATGAATGGTGTGCCTATGTGTATGTGTTTGATAAAATAATGGAATATATTTTTCTATTTCAAATTAGGTAAAGTATAGAAATGGTCAAAAATATTTTCAAAAGTATATTACAAAAATTACAAACTTAAATAACAATTTGACCTTGACTTAGAAATAATAAACATATAGATAATTCTTTGCCTTAAATATAATAAACATGTCAACTAATTGAATAAATGATTCATTTGTTAGAAAAATGCTTAAGATCAAAGGAATTTAGGGAACTTGGTGCCTATAATTAATAAAGTTGGTCAAACCATAAATGAAAACTATACATGGTGTACTGATTTTTTTTGGTTCATCTTTTTTCTATAAGCATTCTTGGTGATAACGTGAGAATTCAACTACCTCTTTTAGCTTTAAAAAATAATTACACCAATAGTGGCAAAGCAATGCTTATGAGACGTACAAAAGGACAAAACATGATGAACCCAAAATTTGTTAAAGAAACTTAAGGGAAGAGATGAAGAATGAAAAAAATATGCAAGAACTAAACCTAGAAAAACCAACAAATGCTAAAAGATATATTAGTTGCAATAAATATGAAACAATTACCTTAAAAAAATTAATTGAGTATTTTAAACATTTTCTAAAAATCATAGTAAAAACCACTAAGAATAAGAAACAAATAAAAGAATTTAAATGAATATCTCAAACATTTTTTTTTATGAAATTACAGTAAAAACCACTTGAGAACATGACCTCATGCAAGCAACAAAAACCATAATCTTAAAGAGAGCAATGAAAAATCTACTCTAACTACAAATCAAACAATGAAAATCCATTGAACACTACAAAACCAAATTTCCAATCCCTTGGACTGTACAATTAAGTCATATTGACCATACACATTCTTAAAAATTCCAAGATGATCTTAGTAACAAATATTATCTTATAAAATCTTTATGGCAAATTTTCTGAATCAAATTGATACTTTTTTTTTCTCTGTACTTGTTATTTACTTTTCATTGTTGTAGTTTTAATATGAAGGAAAAAAGAGGACAGAGTTGGATTGAATAATTATCGCAAAGAGTTTACTAATTTCTTTTTTTTTGGAAAGAAAGCTTTATCACTTGTAACTCACAGTCAACAAAACATTGCGTGAGCCAACATTATTACAGAAATTGAAACACATAGCCAGTTGGTGAAAGCAAATACTCATCAAAACTGATACTTTTTTTAATAAAAAAAAGACAATATAAATCCTCCCATTGTTGGGCCTCTCACCATAATGCAAAACTTTTCCCTTCAGCAATAAGGTATTATTATTTCATTGAACTTTCTCAGGTTAATCCGCCTCCGTACAGTTCTCTGGCAATTGTTAGTACAAGAACGATTCCTTCTGCAAAGAGTTTACTGCATGGACTATAAAAGTCAGTACAAGAACGATTCACAAGAAGACTAACAAATTACGAATCGAGAACAATGATCTTTTTCCTCTACAATAATAAAGGCAGTTGAAATGATTCTCACAACCAAAAGAAGAATCCAAGACTAAAAAGATAACCATACAATCCGTATTTACGTACAATTAAAGCACAAGAGGCACGGTGGAAAACAAAATACCAGTTAGTGTCTTTTCTTACAGATTAATTTAAGCTCAAGAATCGCAGATATGTACACGTACTGTATGAGATTTCTGAAAAATAGCAAACGCCACTACAATAAAGTCACACAAGTAAGATCGAAAATCCATGAAAAAGCATCGAAAATTAAAACACAACCCACTACTCAAGGTCCACACCTCAATGGGTATATTCGGACTAGGATACTACGAAGTGGGCCTCGATGCAGACCTTGTAATGCAAAGCTGAAAACTCTCGGGCGACATAGAAGGACAAAATCGATTCTCAAAACCTTCTTGTCACGCCGAAGGAATTATCTATATACTTTGTGAAGTACAGAAAATATAACAAGTTTAAAATAACTAAATTAAGAATTAATTGTGAATGAAATTTCTTATAATAATAAAAAAAATTTAAAAAAAGTTTATAAAACTTTTAGGACTCTACTCAATCACACAATCAATAGAGTACATGAATCATAAATAAAAGAATACATGGTATTAAAGAGCTTATTCTCAATCTAAATAACATACAATAATCAAAGTCCGACAAACAAATTCCAATTCAAACGACTAACAATAATCAAGCATAATGAATATTACAAAACTGCAATGCTACTATTAATTTACTTTGACTATTAGACTATGGGTATGACCGTGACTAGAGTTGAGAACTAATAAAAGATAAATTAAGTTATTTAAATTGCGTGCCTCTTTCTTCAACCAAGACTCCTTATATTTGCTCATAGCTTGTTATCCTAGGTTAGTTGAGTAAACCTCCTCCTTAATTATATTAGGCCAAACTGGTCATAAGAAAGACTCAAATCTTAAGTTTTTTTTTCAAAAGAGATTAGTAGCAAGATGTCAATAATAAAATAATTCACATATTTTTTCTTATCCCTACTTCTTATAAAATGGTCCTAGCATTTCAAACTCCCAATATAATTAGGTTTTGACTATTTTAAATTTAATTATCTAAAAATCCTAACTTAATAATAAATTACTAAAATTATTAAATCATTGGGTTCATTTTTTTCTGGTAGAAATGTCTAATTTAATTTAAAAGTTATCTCTAAAATTAGAAAAATAAATTTATATTGAAATATTATTCAATATCACTTTTTTTAGTTGGATTATTGTCCTTAATACCAAATCCTTCGAGTTGATGTTTTGTCACCTTAGGAGGGTTGTAATTTTGGCCAACGACAATTATGAAGCATTCCAAATGACATCTAATATTTGGCATACAAAGCAGTAGAGGCCACTGTAAGGGAGTCCTTTCCCTCCTAGTCACCGCCGTTGTAGTCTGATCAGCCTGAAGACTGGAAGTTGAGTTGGGCTTTGTCCTAACGAGACCCTAGAACCAAGTGGCTCTCTCTTTGACTTCCTCAGCGGCGATAATGGCATCTCCTTCTCTGCTCCCGGCTTCCGGTAATTTCTGTCTCTCGTCGCCATCTTAAAGTTTTCATTGATTCTCTCCGGTAGCTCTGAATACGTAGGCAAAAAAAAAAAAAAGGGAAGGAGGGAAGTAAGTGCTGAGAGGTTTAGCCATCTTATTATTTGGGGCCTGAGAACGTGAAACCAGCAGCTGACTCGCCAAGTCTGCGGTTTCTTCTTTGTTTTTTGTTTTTTGTTCCCTCCGAATCCAGTTTGGTTGCCGAAAAGAGATACAACAACATAAGCAAAGTAAATTCATCACGTTGAGAGTTCCAATTTGGCTCCTCCATTTTCTTGTAATCGGATGGAGGTCCAAGACTATCATTTTCGAGTCATATGCAGATCTAGGTTCATAGGGCCTGTTAATTCTAGGGCTCGTTGCTTGCATATGCGTGCAATGTGGTATTTAGGAATAGTTGTTCAGGATGATTGAAGATGGCTTTTGAGTGATAAGTTATTTTTTATCTTAAAAAAATCTCCTTCCCCAAGCGGAGGTAAAGGAGTCTAGATTGTCAACGTGATTCCATTTGGAAAATTCAGGTTGTTTGCGTTTGCTTGAGTACAATATTGTACATTTTGTATGAGAAGTATATTATGAGTTATCTCTGAACTAATGTAGTATTTTATGTTATTAGGGAGTTCCCGTGAACTCTGTAGTACGAGAAATATGTTATTTAGTAATTCATGTGCTATGGACTTTGATGTGGGAACTAGTTCAGAAGTTGTTTCTCAGTACAAGAAACGAAGAATCTCTCAAGAAGCTGAATTTCAGTTGTGTGAGGTTTCTAGTGAACTAGAAGCTATCTTACCTAATTTAAAGTTGGTTGATTATTACATGAATCCCTGCTTGAAGGAGTTAGCTGTCCAGGAACTTGCAGACCCTGGTTATTGTAGCCGAGTTTTGGATTTCACAGTTGGGAGGGCCGGTTATGGTTCAGTCAAGTTTCTTGGGGAAACTGACATTAGAAAGTTAGATTTAGACAACATCGTGAAGTTCGATAGGCATGAGGTAGTTGTGTATGAAGATGAAAATGCCAAGCCTGTGGTTGGACAGGGACTTAACAAGGCTGCCGAGGTGACTTTGGTACTACAAGTAAGATCGTTGGGTTTTGAAGAGGAGAAACTGGAGATTATTGCGGATAAATTAAGAATAATTGCAGAGAGACAAGGTGCTCATTTCATTTCGTTTGACCCAGAAAATGGTGAATGGAAATTCTTAGTTCCACATTTCAGCAGGTTTGGATTGAGTGAAGATGATGAAGAAGATATTGTAATGGATGAAGCAACTGCAGCTCAAAGTCCTGTGGCAGTCCGTGGTGGTGAGATTTCTGACATTGATGAAGAAGAACATGCAGGGTCTACTGGTGTCGAGCTCTCTCACTCTCTTCCAGCTCATCTTGGGCTTGACCCTATAAGAATGAGAGAAATGAAAATGTTAATGTTTCCTGATGATGAGGAAGAGGATGTAGAAGATTTTACTAAAATACCTACAGGTCAGAAGCCATCATTTGGTAAACAATACACAAGATCTCCGTTACAAAATCCTGCTCAGAGGATCAGCCATAGATCTAGTCCACTAGTTGCTCGAAAAACCCCTTTGGCATTGCTTGAGTACAACCATGGTAGTTTTGACTCAAACACTCCTGGAGCTATTTTGATGGCCCCACAAAGTAAGGGTGCGTTGATGAAACCCATACAACGTGAAGTTTCAGGTTTTAAACTGGACCTTAAGCAAGAAACGTGGGTAACTGGACACCATTCTCGCAACATAGTGGATGCAGGTTTGTTCATGGGTAGGTCATTTCGAGTAGGGTGGGGCCCAAATGGGATCCTTGTTCACGGTGGTACACCTGTAGGTAGTAATGAATCTCAACGGGTATTATCATCTGTTATCAATTTAGAGAAGGTTGCCATTGATAAAGCGGTTAGAGATGAGAATAACAAAGTCAGATCGGAACTTGTTGAGTTTGCTTTTGATTCCCCATTAAATCTGCACAAGGAGATAAATCACGAAACAAAAGAAGTTGAGGTTGGTTCCTTCAAACTGAGGCTTCAAAGGCTTGTGTCAGATCGATTATCTCTTTCAGAGATCTGTAGGAGTTATGGAGACATTCTTGAGAGGAGCTTGGAAGTTCCTGGGCTATCTTCCTCTACTCGTGTGGTTTTGTCTCACCAAGTAATGGTCTGGGAATTGATAAAAGTTCTCTTTTCCTGCCGGGAAAATAGTTCACCATCGAAGTCCTTGGGTGCTGATAATGAGGAAGACATGATGCAGGATACTAAGGAAGCTTCTTCAGAAGTTGACCCAGAAGCACTACCCCTTATTCGGAGAGCAGAGTTCAGCTTATGGTTGCAAGAGACTGTTTGCCCTCGTGTACAAGATGCAATAAGCTCCTTGAATGAGTCCAGCTATTTAGAACACGTATTCTTACTCTTGACTGGACGGCAGCTCGATGCAGCTGTGGAGCTGGCTGCTTCTAGAGGAGATGTGAGACTGGCTTGTTTATTGAGCCAGGCTGGTGGTTCCATGGTGAATCGTGCTGATGTTATGCGGCAGCTTGATCTTTGGAGAATTAATAGGCTGGATTTCAATTTCATTGAGAAGAACCGGTTAAGACTTTATGAATTGCTTGCTGCTAATATTCATGGTGCCCTGCATGCTGTGAACATTGATTGGAAGAGGTTTCTAGGGTTATTGATGTGGTATCAATTACCACCTAACACTTCGTTGCCCAATGTTTTCCACACTTATAGACATCTTGTCGATGATGGAAAGGCTCCTTCTCCTGTTCCAGTATACATTGATGAAGGACCAGTAGAAGAGACTTTTAAATGGGGTACAGAGAAGCATTTTGACTTCTCATATTATCTTATGCTTCTCCATGCCAGTGAAGAGGGAGAGTTTGGTGATTTGAAGTCCATGTTCACTGCCTTAGCTTCAACAAATGATCCACTTGATTACCATATGATCTGGCATCAACGTTCAGTGTTGGATGCAATTGGTGCTATAACTTCTAATGATCTTCATGTTCTTGACATGGGACTTGTCTCTCAGCTTTTGTGTATGGGGAAATGTCACTGGGCCATCTATGTGATTGTTCATATGCCTTACCGCGAAGATTTTCCTTATCTGCACGCAAATCTCATTCGAGAAATTTTGTTCCAGTACTGTGAATCATGGAGTTCAGAAGAATCACAACGCCAGTTTATTGAAAACTTGGGTGTCCCAGTTGCATGGCTTCATGAGGCTATGGTACATTATTGTTCTCTTATTTGGTTAACTTTAAACATTCCAAACTCTTTTACAATGCCCTTTATCTGGTTTAGTGTGCCTATGATGCATTTTGCAAATACTGAAACTTGTTATTGATGATGTTTTGGCACCTAGCTCTAACCTAGCTGGCAGCGGCATTTAAGACTACCGATACATTTTGGTTGTAAAATTTTGTTGAAATATAATGTTTGATAAGGTTGTAGTTACTTACACTGCAGAAATGTTGGATATTAAACAGATTTCTGATTCTTTTGCTTGAGAATTTGTCATTAAACTACATCATTCCTGACCAATGCAGGCTGTTTACTATTGCTACTATGGGGATTTCTCAAAGGCGCTTGAACACTTTCTTGAATGTGCACACTGGCAGAAAGCTCATACCATCTTTATAACATCGGTTGCTCAAAAATTGTTCTTGTCAGGTAAAATCTCATCTATTGCTTGATTAAGTGATACTTGTGCACTACATAAAATTTTATTATCCCTTCTCTTTACTGGTTGTTGGGAGTCTAAAGGCAATCTACCATCTGAAGAATTCCCGTTCCGCAGCCATGCATAGTTTTGCAGAATTAAGTTACACTAGTACTTGTACAGATAAAGGCAAGATAACTTGTTTACTTACTGAAACCAAAAAGAAGAAGAAAAAAGATAGAATTTTGTGAGTCGTGTACATAATTGGATTTGACGCTTGCCCGTAAAAGTTATTTGGTGTGGTCATTTTGGAATGTGGACTGATGTGTCAATCCAAGGGTGCATTGTTGTATGGGTTTAAAGGTTTATTGGTTCTGTATTCAATTATTGTTTGAGGCTATAATGAGAAGATTATGATTATTAGCTGATTATGCAATTGATTTTGAGAAATATCCTATGGGATGTTTGTCTACGAAGCTTTCCATTTTAGCTTAAATAAGAATCTTTGGTTTTGTGATGTTGTATCACCCATTCCATTGAAGTGGTGGGACCTATGTGTATGTGGAAGAGAGAATGGCTTTTTAATAGTTTTAAGATGTGAGCTTCATCTAATATTCAGATATTCATTTCTGTACCTTCGGATGTCTTATGGTGGTACCACCACAACAATATGATGCCCCATATGTGATCTTTGAAGGCATAGAAGTTATAAGTGATGCCACCACAACCTTTTGGTTCCTTAAAGTGGTGATAACTATGGAAGGATAGTTTTTTGTATTTCCTTAAACGTTTTCATTCTTCATTAATCTGCTGAACAAGCTTTGGAAGAAAAACTTTTGATTGTCCTATTGTGAATAAAATTGAAGCTAGCCAGCTAGCTTGCTGGAACAAGATAAACTTGGGAGAAATAGAGATGTGATTGTAGTTTTTTGTAATAGTGCTACCCACTTTTGTGGTCTTTCCAAAAGGATAGTTGATCTAGAATAACCCAATAATACTCAAAACCAGATATAGCATATCGGATTGATTTAATTGCTGAAGTGTGTTAATGTTTCTGACTTCTCCATTAGCAGGGGGAATGGGTGAGTTTGTGTTCTGGACTTTACATACGTCTGTTAATTCCTCTGTTTTGGATCATTTTCTCCTTTATTGCAGCCAAACACACAGAGATATGGAGGCTTGCTACTTCTATGGAAGACCATAAGTCAGAAATCGAAAATTGGGACTTGGGAGCTGGAATTTATATTTCTTTCTACCTGTTGAGAAGTTCATTGCAGGAAGATAACAATGCTATGAGTGAACTGGTAGGAAACTTATCTTTGATATTGAGATTGTTGATTTTAATCGTATGTATTCTTCTTTCTGCACTTTAGGGGATCAAGGATTACATGCTTCAACTTGTGGTTTTATAGTCGTGAATTGTTTTTGAAGTTTAAACTATGTTGTTAAACTCGTTCCAGCCCTGGACGGATGAATGGATCTTTGTAGCCTTTTCAGTCAAATAAGAAAAAGGGAATTGATGCATTTTTCTATTCAGGCAGTACCATGGATTCCTGATGATATTCTGGGACCTATGACTTGTATTATTGGACTAGTTGTTCATTCGTTTTGTAGCTCGTCCCCTTGGGGTGGCATTAAAAATTACCCTACGTACACAATAACCATGGAACTGATCTGGTTGGGGGTAGGTTAGCAGGGTGAAAATCAATGTGCCAAGGGATAGCTGAAAGCTTATTACAATTGATGTAGTAACTTTTGTTGGAAGAACGATAAAAAAAATTTTGAACGAATATTAGACTAATTTTTAGTGTTTTGTGCGGCATGGATTCATACTAATATCTACTGATTTATGAGGCATGGATTCATATTACGGCTTAAGTTTATGGTTTATCCTAAAATGCATTGAAACTATAACTTGTCTTTCTTTCTCCAATGTCCTTAGGATTCTTTTGAGAGCAGGAACTCTGCTTGTAGAGACTTTCTTGGCCGGTTAAATGAGTCTTTGGCAGTTTTGGGCGGCAAGTTACAAGTTGATTCAAGGTATGAATATCATCCCCTGGCTCAAATTCTACAACCACGATAACATGCATCTAGACTACTTTTCTTTCTGAGACACTTTTTAAGTCATTGGTCTTTGATGTTGTTCTAAACCTCCTTCTGCTCTTCTGCTCTATTATCATTGGAGTTGCATATATTCCATATCTGGGCATTTACCCAAGAATAAATGCCATGTTATCATCAAAAATGGAAAAAACAATTTGCATTGGTGTGCTCTCATTGGGGAAGCGTTAAAGAGAAAAGAGGCACCAATTTTACGTCGACTGTTTGGGGAAAAAAAAAAAAAAAGAACAGAGATTTTTGGTCTATTTTTTGTCGTATTTGTGACAAAAGCAACTTTGACCGAGTGTATTAGCCTAGTCTTTTTCATTTAGTTCTCGTTGTCTTATGTTTCCATTTAGATTCCAATTATTGAGTCTGAAAGTTGTTCTCTACTGTGTTTGCAGAGTAGCCTATTCGAAAATGGCGGAGGAGATCTGTGGTTTGCTTCTTTCTGACATTGATGTTTCAACATGTGATGCTCAGTTGAGCTGCTTTGACACCGTTTTTAGTGCCCCTATTCCTGAAGACCTTCGCTCAAGTTATTTGCAGGGTGCAGTATCTGTTTTTACGAGCTTCCTTTCAGAGGTGGCTTCATAGTTTGTACACCTTTATACTCTCTGAATACTCATGATCGATGCGTGATGTGAATCTGAGTCTTTTGTTGTAAAAGAAAAAGGCATTAAACTCTAATTTTTTGTGGTTATCTGACGATCCGAATTTCTACGCCATATGATCTAATCGCTTAGAATTATGGCATGGTCTTTGATTTTATTTTAAAAAAAATATTACAATACATGCATTCAACTCACATACATTAAACATTAAATCTCACCGTAATTTAAATTTTTATTAATTCGTTACTAAACTAATTGGTTAAGTAACTTTGGAAGACGAGTGTGACTTGGTTTAGTAATTCGAAGACGAGTGTGACGTCGTTTGTAGCATGGAGTTATTTTCTTTAAATAAATTTCCTGAAACAAATGTAGTTAATACTTGTTTAGGAAAGCGGAAATATAGGAGCAGTTTAAGAGTCTCTGGCCAATAAGAAAATAGGTGAGGGGTCCAGTATGGTAGACCCCAGATGGCTAGGGGCAAGGGAGCTAACCAAATCAGCAATCAAACAAAGTGCACCCGCCATCCACTCGACGCACCGTACGCTTCCGGGTCCGGCAGTAGGACTCAACGCGTCCACGTCATCACCTTCCATCTCTCTCCCACACCCCAAAATCCCAAACTCAGACACGCATAAGTGAAACCCATCTTCCCCTTTCTCTTCCCCCTCTCTCTCTCTCCTTCTAGCGGTGAAGCGAGAGGTTTGGAGATTCAATTCTGTCTCTCTTTCTTCACTCTCGCTGGAATTCCTCAAGATGCGTCGCGGTCCGTCGAGGAAGACGGGTCAGCCGAATTCAACACCGTCCGTTAATTCTTCGCCGGTGGATCTCTTCCGTTCTGGTAGACGATCTTTCTCTATCTCTGTATGATTGCTTTTCTCTAATTCAGCTTTGTCTGTCTTAGTTGGATTGTGATGGCTTTTGTTTTGAATTCGATTTTGCTTTTTGTTATTTTCTTCCTGTGCTACTTTGAATGGAGTTGGAATTATTTTGCGCTTGTTTGTACGATTGATGTGCTGGATGATCTCTATCGCTCGTGGCAGGTTTAACCTCTTTGGTTTTAGTTAATTGGTTTCTGGCAGAAGGCAAACAAAAGCACTACTGGCCTTTCTTCTAGAGATGATCCACGATTATCATCAATTTATCCTTTTTTTTATTTTTTTAATGCTTAGCGTATCAATGAAAACTTAAAACTTGGAAAATTTTTCCATTGGGAAAATAAAATGCCCTAATCGGGTGTTTGGGGGCTCAACGATTGAGCAATAGGACTTGTATATCACCGTCCTTACATTAAGAAGTTATTCAGAGCCACTGGCCAAGAAAGAATAGAAGTGGAATGAATTTGAGGACACTACATGCTCCTTTCTCATGTTTCTTCTTTGGTTCAAAGCAATATTAGAAAGAAGGGTTATGACAAGAATGGTTGGTAGTAAAACCTCCAATTCCCACGAACTTTTGAATTGAGATACAATGGAAGACTTCTTCCGACTGGAGTTTAACAATTTCAACTAGTATGATTATTAGCGAAGACAGAAATTTAGGGCCTTTAAAAGAAAATAAAAATTTCAATTTCTTCCTTTTCCAGTTTTGGTTCCTTGTAATGGATAAAAGAAGGGGAAATTTGCGTATGTTGACAATTCCTCTTCGCTAAAAGAAACTCTCTGTTCAGAATATATGAGATGGTAGAGAATGGTAGAGGGAATAAAACCTGCAAACACTCCTCGTTTTATATTGTTCTATCAATCTACTTTCTCTGTCAAAATCACTCTATTTGGTTCACAACCCGCACTTAAGGAGCAAAGCTAAATTGGAATTTAGCGGCAGTATGGGTGGCTTTTACAGTACGCTTAGTTTTCTAGTTCTATCTGAAGTTGAATACGAAGTGAGATTTGGGAATTGTTGTTAAATTACTTCAGTATCATTATAAAATTGTTTCTTTTTTTGGAGAATTTTGCAGAATCTGTAGCAAGAAATTATCGATTTAGATTTTGCATGAATGAGAAGGCATGCAAACAGTGTACTTATGCACGTAAGGGGCCTATATTTTTAATGGGTGTGCTCCATGGGAGACCCAATTTGTGATGAGAAATAGAGAACCACATCAATTTATTGGGTCCAAGGCTTAGTTGGGTTAGTCACAGGCATTATGCATCTGTTGAAGTGAAAATTTTAGCTTAGATATCATGCAGATGGGAGTCGATACTTTTCATTTTTTTTTACTGCTTTTCTTAATTTCTTAGTTATCAATGCTTATGATGGCGTGAATCTCATTTGTTCAGCATCAAGTAAAGCAACTTCAAAAGAGTTGGAACGAATCGATAACCTATTTTACTCATATGCAAATGGATCTTCTGCTATGATTGAGTAAGTCTACTCTACCAGAATACTGAGTTATCTGTAGCTTTAGTATTTCGAGTATTTTCCTTCTAAATTGTGTAAAACTTCAGCTGGGTGTCCTATAAATTTGAAGGCAATATGCTTCAGAGGCTTGTACTGTACTTTTTATGCAGCATTGCATATTATATCACCTGTAGCAATTCACTTGGCATAATTAGGTCCTGATGCATGGTAGGTTGATGTATGCATTATTTATGGGCTAGTGATATAATCTCTATTTTCCCTTTTTAAGCTACGTTTTTTGTTGGACACTTTATTTGCTTGGTTTTTGTTTGTGTTGACAATTTCCAATGTCAACAAATGTGATCCATCTGGATTGCAATTGATATGTGTTAGGATTGTGTCTTGTTTAGTATGTCTCTTATAAGTAATCATGTAACCTTCACTTGATATGTGCTTGAGTGATCTAATTTTATGCCTAAAACTTTACTTGGCTCTGCCTGGGACAATAACGCAGGCGAATTGAGATCCAAGACATTGCTTAATTCTTGCTTGACTCTCACTCGAGCTGGATTACAAGAATTTAACTTTATTTTGAATAGAGGGTTCCTTGTTTAACCTTGATTGGCATCCTCCGTTGAGATATCATATTTTGTGAGTTCTAAAGGGAGAATAGTAAAAGGAATCCTAAAACTCTGATAAAACAGAAAACCTAAACATTTCTCGAGTTAAAGTCACTTCTCTCCTTATTTCTAAATTATTGTAACTCCATCTATTTCTTAATGTAGGATTTTGTTGATAAGTTTACCACAGCTAGAGGGTTAGAGAATAAAGAAGTTATTGAGAAATGGTTTGGGCCCAAATAGAATACCTAGAGTGGGTGGGTTGTTCTAAGACAAACTTTCCTGTTAAAGTTAAAGAGGTATAACCCAGATGAATCAAAATACAACTGCGATAAAGAAAAAGTAATGCATAAGTTTTTGTCTAGAAAGTGAAGAGCTTAAAAAAAAACCAAAAAGGTTATAAAATAGAAATCACTTTGGGTGTGTGGTCATCAACAAAGTCGTATTTTCAAGAAAAGTATTACACACAGACCATTGTTGATTCGACGCAAGATTTGTAACTGCATGAGTGATGTACAAAATATCCTACTTCAAAGCAGCTGCAGAGTTCTGTAGAGTTACAATAGAGGTTGTTTCCTCACCTTTGTTTTTCCTCAACTTTCTATGGAGCTGGTTTGCAAGTTTTACACAAATATCCATGAAATTGTTAAGAATAACTCTTTGTTCCTTGATTCTAAAGGATTTTCTCTTTTTAAAATTCACTGCCGTTCTCAAATCTTCTCATTTCATCAATTGTTTCTTTCAGACTTGGAGTTTGAGCGACTGAACAAGTTTGTTTCAACTTCTTATTATAAAAGAATGTGATAGTTCTAGAGCTGATTTGGAGCAAGGGTCGAGTGGATTACTACAATTATGTTTTAAATTTCTTAATCTTCTGTAAATATTTAAATATGGTTATTGTGTTTACCTTGATTCTGGATTTTGCTGGAAGCCGACCTTCCCCATAATGTGGTTTTTCTTTTGAAGAGTTCTCTAAAAGTTTTTATTGCATAAAAAAGAAATCCCTGTACACTGTTTTTCTTTGCTGCACTTATGTTCTGAGTGGTTCTGGTTTGCTTGTTTAATATGTTAACTGTTAAAGCTTGTTTTGGAACATCTATTCACCCTCTCTAGTTTTGTAGTTTGGTCTAAACTGTTTTTGAGTATCACCTCTTCTTAGGTTTCAAGTATGACTTTAGGGATCTTCTTTAGATTTTTAACTATAGGGATTGCACAATAAGCATTGCATGACAATTAAAATGCTACATCCATAAACAAATATTTTGAAACTCTCTGCACATACATTTCCTGGGTGTACTGATGTTAAAAGATTAAAAATATAAGGTTGAGACTTTTATTTTATAAATTTGTTGGTGATGGAAGGGCATCATATTTGTTAAAATTATTTTGAGTTCAAAATGCACAGGATTCATTTAGTATTATTTTGATTCTGAAAACGATAAAAACAAGGTTTGGAGTAGGATGAGAATACTTTAGCCAAGATCCAACTTCTTAAGAATTGAGTGGGCTTTGGGGCTTTAGAGTATCTTTGGTCATTGAATATCCATGGAAGAAATCTGTTATTCAAAGGTGTCATGGATTCTGGAGGGGAGTTTTTTTGCGAGACTCTTATGATTGAACACCTGGGAAAAAGAAAAAATTATTGCGGACATCTGTTGCATGTAGCGGTTGTGGTGAGATAGTATACCACTTCTTGTTGCATTGTGCTATAGCAAGAGTGTTGTAATTGCTTGCGTTTCCTTTGTTTTGGCTGCATGGGTTAGTTCCTTGAACTATTCATGTGACTGTTCACTAGCTGGTAGCGGATTTCATTTGTTATGAGAGTCATTTGAGTTTGGGGGCAAATCCTCATTATATTGTGTGGAGAACTTGGCGTGCGAATAATCCTTTGCTTCACATGTGCCATGCTAAACAGGAGACTTCTGAGAAGCATTTTCCTTCATTCAATATTTGCTGTTTTGCACGCTTTAGATTGTATATTTCTTGGCTTCTATTTCACTTCCAAATTTTTGTTGTAATTATGACTATGTAGTATACTCATTCTATTCACTTGTCATGATGTCGTCTGCGGGGAACTTTCATGAGGAATTTTTTCGTTTTTTAGATGCAATAAGATTGTATCTCAATAAATGGTAATTGTATCTTTGCCAAGAGAAAGAAGTTGTGTTTACAATTTTTTTATCATGATCACGAAATGACTGCACACAGATACTAGGCAAATTTCATTTTGTATTTATGATAATTAGCTGTTGCATAAAACTCCACTTGTTTAATTCTTATATGAAGCTATAGTCTCAAGTTGGAAAATGCAAGCAAAATGTAATTACTAACTTCTTTTTCAACAGCCCAGAGGGAATTGAATCTCTTTGTTCGGATATGGAAGTAGATCACACTGATGCAAGGATCTTGATGCTTGCTTGGTAAGTATTTGCTTGGTAAATTTTTCCTTCAAGTTCATTTGACCAAACTGATGGCTGTACATACCAGGAAAATGAAAGCTGAAAAACAGGGATATTTTAGCCTGGTAAGATAATTTTATTTACAATATTGTCTCTCTGTTTCTGTTTCCGCTTTTTTTTTTCTATTTATTTTTATCACGCTTATATTATCTTATCTCACCCATTTGTTCTAGTTATATGAATTTTTTTCCCCATTACGAGGGCACTCTTAATGCGTAAGAATATGAAAAGTTATAAAAGTTAAAGAAAAAAAAGAAATGTTTTTCCTCATTTCAGAACTAATGAAAAAAATGAAATGAGACCCTAACTAAAAACTGATTTGACCCCAGGCTCCTTATGACTTTGTCTGCTTAGCCACATAAACCTAGTCTCAATGCAATGTCACCCATAAATCCAGCGTATAAAAAAGGGTTTCAAGCTGTCAAAAAAGTGAAAATTCCTCAAAGTACAGCAACTAGTTGGCTACATGAGGGTTGTTGAGGTTCGAATAAGAAAACTACAAGCACCCCTAGCTGATCTTTACTATAAGAGTTTTATGCTGTAAAATAAATTACTTTACAGCATCTTCCACATTGGAATAATCAGATTGGAAATTCTTAAGAGCCTGCCTTCTTTCTTTAATCTTGATGAATTGTATTGCATTCTTCTTCCATTTCTTGTTCTCTACGTTTCCCATCTTTGTCATTTGTTAACCCTGGATGTTTTGTTTCTTAATCATTGATTGCTATGATTATATGTTGAGACAACGCTAATCTTACAGGAAGAGTGGCGTAGAGGCCTCAAAGCATTGAGAGCTGACACTGTAAATAAATTAAAAAAGGCCCTTCCGGAGCTTGAGAAAGAGGTAAAAATGTTTGAACTGCCACCCTTCCGAATACTTGCTGGGCTTTATGCTCATAACATGCATATGATGCCAACTGATGACCAGTAGCTGGTTGTGAGTTTTCTGATTGTTCTATTTTTCATGTACGTCTGGAGAAGGTTAAGAGGCCATCAAACTTTGTGGATTTCTATTCCTTTGCGTTCCGGTATTGTTTAACAGGTATAATGAGTAGATGGTGAACACTTTTATTCAATCTTGGAACCTGATTTTTACTTTTTATCTTATTTTAATTTTCTATTTCTTTACCTACAACCTTTGTTAATTGTTGTGTTAGAGGAGAAGCAAAAGAGCATTGATATAGAGAGCATATGTGAATTATTGGATCTTGTTTTAGGCTCCCAATTTCGGGTGCAGGTGGACTTGTTTGTTGAGTATTTAAAGGTGAGTGGAAATTTTTTATCATGTTCTTCTCTCCTTTGTTCTTAGTTTTCCTTTTATCTTCGTTGTATTTTTCTTTTCTTTTTTCTTTTGCAATCATAATGGTCATAGTTGATAGATTCATCTCTCATGGAGAACAGGTATCACATCAACCTAAGCTGCTAAATTTGTATGGTTCAGCTCCATTCTAGTTTGGCAGCTTAAGGATCACACTTCTTCACGTTGTTGTACCTCTAACCTCTGCCATATCTTAGAAAAAAGAGCTGAATTGATTGGGTGACTACTGTTTTGCTTTTCTGTTGAGACCGTTGACATCCATATTGCCATTTGTAAAAAGTATGATGTGTTTTCAAACTGTTTAATTTGATAGGTATAGAAAGAAGCAAATGACCAACTATGCATAACTCTAATCTTCTTAACTCTTGAACCCACACATCCTTCTCCTTTGTTTCCCCCCTCGATTTTCTGCAAAAGGAAAAGGTATCAAATAAACAATTTTCCATATGTTTGTCTTCTGGGTGCAGACTCAGAATGATTACAAGGTCATAAACTTGGATCAGTGGATGGGATTTTATCGGTTTTGCAATGAGGTACTCTTACAATTTGGTTACTGTTTTTAAATTCATGCTTGTGTTTCTTCATCTATATTTCATTTATTAATATCATTATCACTGCAATTCCAAGATCTATTCCTGGTAAATTTTTTAATCTGGTTATGCTGCACCTGAACTTGTGTACATACACATTGACATTTTATTCTCTTTTTTTTGTGGGGCGAAAGAAAATGTCTGTGCCTATTGACCTACTTTAGTGTTATCTCGTTTATTCATGGTGATGATTGAACTGTACATGTGATGTGTCATGAATTATTACTTGCACGCCAGTCATTGAAATATGCTACACTTGAAATATGTTAAATATGATCTGTATCTTATAATTGTAATTACTTGACCAAGATTATTCCATATTACCATTACCATTTAAAAGCAAGCATTTTCTTTTTCCTTCTTCAATGGAAATCATATACCAACTGTGGCATTCGTGAAATATCTGTCCATGGATGTTGGTTTTCTACGGAGCTTTATATCTCCCACTCAAATCTATGTGGACGGAAACTGGGTTATTGTATTTCAGAAAATGTGGACTTCATAGAACGAAATTTACGAAGTGATGATTTTCTTTATGATACAGTGGATACTCACTTGTTAAAGAGTCATAGATATTTGCAAATAAGGGAGTTCATAGATTTGACGAATTAGCTAGTGAAGGAGATTCTGAAGCTCATATTAGCTTTAGTTGTAGTAACTGCAAGTTTTTTAGAGTCTTCTCTCCATTTTGCTACTTCTAGTGTCAATGATCTATTTTAGATGTGCTCAAAGGTTACTCAGGCTGACCGCATATTCATCTGGCTCTTAGCCATAACTGTTCTTCAAACTTTATGTTTGTCAAGTTATGGTAGAGGCCTAGGTTGTAGTAGTACCATGCCTAATCAGACATGCTTTCCCATTCACTAAGTAGCAAACTTGGAAGTTTTTATGCAAGCGCTATCGTTAGACAAGAAAAAGAGAATAAGAAATTGAGTGGAAATATGATTTTATTTGGAGGTTGAATGACGAGTTCTCCCCTTTGTTATTTTTAAGCTACTTATTTCCTTGCATTTGGCTTTTTGTGTACACCATGGTATTTTTCCTGATTATTGGAAAATCTAAGCTACAATTGACATATTTAATGCAGATAAGTTTTCCGGATCTTTCCAATTATGATCCTGACCTTGCTTGGCCCTTAATCCTGGACAATTTCGTAGAGTGGATGCAAGAAAGGAAGAGTTAAGTGATAACTTTTGGTCAGCTTAATTTTCTGCTGTAAACCACAGTTAATTTCAGAGTAAGCACACTTAAAAACCCCTTTCTAATGTTTCCAGTATAATTTCAAGTGTTTCAAGTTTTTTTTAAGTTCACTGTTATCTATTTTCTTTTCAGGACCATTCAGATTACACACCTCAAATGCTCAGGATTTTTTTTTTTTTCGGTTCCCTTTCAAACAAAAAAGCATGGTCAATGTCCCCTTACCCTCAGAAGTTACCTGTTTGTGCTATGGATAATGCTTGAGAAAGTCTTGATATATTTATTGCTCGATGATCTTGCGGCTTTCTACATGAAAAATCAAGTACTTTTTGTTATCTAATTAACTGCTATTAAGTTAATTCTGCTAGTTTTTTATAGTGGCTTATATTATGCTCTTGTAGGCTGAGGAGATGACATTATAGTTATGGTGCTTAAAATAAACAAGGCATTTCTTTGGAAGCATTTTTTAAGCTTTTTCTGCAATTATTAGAGTATCTTATTCCTGGCAGCTGTGTTCGGTTGAAATTCTATCCAATGTTCTACTTTTTATTCTGGGAGGGGTTTATGTGACGCTGAATACTGAGAGGGTTTTGATTCATTCTCTTAACCCCAATTAATTTTAAAAATTGACAGACATGTGTGATTAGCAGTTGTAGCAAAACCACCTTGCGCATGCCATTATTGCCTCCCATCTGCCTTTTGCTTTATCAGGGGGACAAGTATCATTATCGCCAACTAATCTGCTTTTACAGAAATGATTGCTACCCATTATTCTCACCTGTCTTAATCGATGATGCGAGTGGTGCCATGTTTTTCCATGCTTTAGTCAAATGATAAGAATTCGAAGCGTTCAGAACCTCCTGTTTCGAGATTTTCTTCACCTCTTCTCTTGACCCCTAGTATGGGGTGGTAATCTATACCCAAGGACTTTGGCAGCCTTATTTCTTGCCCCAGTATGAGGGATATGATCCTGGGGTTTGGATTTGGACCAAGGGTGCCATTGGTTACTCCCTCGGCAGTAAATTTGGTGTGGAATGGAGTATGAAACTCTTTTTCTTTTCATTTTTCTTTTGTTAACAAAGAGTAAGGGGTCTGATTTTCTCCTTTACAATTTCTTTTTAATCTTTTCACCGTATTTGAGACAACATTTTAGGTGATCATAGTCAACTTAAGCTACCGATCATTTAGATGTCATATGGCGTGGGTACCTTTTCATCTCTCTATGTCTTAAATTAATTTAATCTCTGGCAATGACTGCTTTGTTGAATAATACTGTTTGTGTCGTGCAATCAGTTTTGCGATGTTACCTCAATCTGGAAGCCTGCCTTCCTCCTTGCTACCCCAACGAAGGCCAATAGTCCGCGTCAGTACCAAAGTTAAAACGTCATGAGATCTTCTCTAAAAGAAATTCGAATATTGCAGAGCTTAAATTTCTAAAGAATCGTATACCTTTACAGGGTTGTGGGTCCTTCTTGGCTTCTCATTGTCAAATCCTTAGTTCCATAATTGCTTGATAGAGTAGCTTGTAGCGAACAAAAGTAAAAACACTTGGGAGTGAATCACAAAAAAGGCAGCCTTCTGTGGAAAATGACAAACACACCTTCCTTAAATTGTGGCACAGGGACTCACACTAACACCAAGACTTCATTGATCTTCGCAAAGACGTACACGGCATACTACCCCACCTTACCATCCCCCTAAAGATGATTAAGGACAAATTCTAGACATCATTTATCTTTTTCTTTTCCGATTAAAGTAGGCGTTTTTGCTTGGTCCAACTGATGAAATTGACTGCGACAATAAACAGCCTTTACTCTTTGAATGTTGTGTAACGATTTGAACCTGTTTGATCTTTAATCCCTCCAGGGCCATCTTGTCTCCAATAGAATGAAGGCATCCACTTGTTCAGGCAATTGTTTGCATAATCTCAAAACCAGATGAGAAAGAGCGGCCAATAAAAAAAAAAAAAATCATCTTTCCTCATCTCTTCCGAGTGTTTTTCTTTTTGTTTTCAAACAAAACTTAAATCTTCAAATGTTAACCATCAAGATCAAGTACTGAGAATCAAAGGCGAAGATGGAGGAAGCGCACGTCGGGTTCTGCTTCTTCCCCTGCGGGTTGTTGTGCTAGAAGGAGACGAAGATGAAGAGGAAGAATTAGACGTGAACCTGCTCGAATCACTTGTTATTTTCCTCTTCTCTTCTTCACACGGCTTATCGTCCATTCTGTGATGCCGGACCTTAGTTGAATTAAAGGTCACTGGAAGAACACAATTGCAGAGAAATCCTACAAACCAAAATCAACCCAAGACATCAGTTTTGGTGAAGAGTACTACTCAAAATTTTAGTGCCCACAAACGCAGGAACCTACTAATACAAAACTAGTAAATCTAAAATGATCACAAAGATTCAACAAAGCTGGCACTTACCGATTCTTGCAAGCCGATTAACCCAACTTGGGATTGGGTTTCCGGTGAGTCTAATACAAGCATCATTGCAAAAATGGTTGCAGTTTTTGGTGATCAAATTGTATGCATTCCCTCGGTACACCCCTGCCAGCTCCTCCAGGACTGCTCTTACCTCCTCTGGCCCCATATCAGTTTTCCCAATCAAAATTGTCTTCCTAAATGTAAACCCATCACATTGTTTTGGCTCCCCTTCGAAAATTCCAGTCGTTGGATACTCGTGAGCTCCAAATGCATACTCAACACCATGGACTGAAATATACCGGAGATCATGCTTTAATCGACAGATCAAAATATGCAAGTAGTTTGGCCAGCGGAAACCAAGAAAAGAACAAAATAAATGAAAATAAAAATACTGAACGTGCTCTAAAAATCTATAGGAAATTTCACGAGTTTTGGTGGATTACTCGGAAATTTAGAGAAAGAAGAGAAGATAGAGGTAATTTTATCTCTCGCATCGTAGAATGTGAAACTATTTTGAGCTACGCCACCCAGTTCGTAATGTTCATCCCAGTCAAGTAGACATTTCTACAGCTTTCCATGGATCTCACAACAGAAAACAGATAGAACTTTTTCTTTCTTGCACTCTCTCATCATCCAAAGAAAACATAAACTCTGCGCCCAAAAAGCCAGGATCCATTTCATCCGGGGTTAACTGACAACAAGAATGACCAAACCACTGCAGAAGGACTGAACAGAAGAAGCACAGAATCCATTGCAGATTTAGTTAGACAGCAATCTGAACTTCGAGAGCTCACCGAAGCATAGATCTAAGCAATAATGAACCGCACCAACAGCAACAAAGAAGAAATTCATGAAAAACAAGCCCACATTAGACCCACACAACGGACACAGAAAGCAGTACCGCCACTAACCTTGCACCCCAGAATGGTAAACTCCAAGGCCGACCCAGTAAGTATAGCCATTAATTGGTGTCAGATCGTACACGTTAAGGTACACCGGCACTGCCCCTGCGTCGCTGTTCGTCGAACCTTTTCTGCACAACATGTTTTCAGAATCTTCGTGCGTCAACACTCATACCAGATGCAGGCAACGTTTTTTCTTCGACCCATCAACTTCATATCTATAAGTTGATAAAAAAGTACAGGAAGCTTAAAACTCAGAACTTTTATATCATTTGTTAAAGTAAAAGGGAACTTGAGACTCTGGGTTGTGATTTAACAAATCCAATAAGGGTCTAAGAACTTTCCGCCTCTAGCATCACCGGCGGCAGGTGGTGCTGCACCATGAACAAAAAAAAAAAAAAAACTCTAGACAAAGCTCCTATATGAATCGGAGTCACCTAAAACAAAAGGGGTCGGCCTCAGATCACTGGAATGCGTTGGATTTGATGCAGTCTGAGCTGGGAATGATACTGTTTAAAAATTTGAAATTTTTGGGAGAAAGTAACGTTTAGTGGTTTAGTCATTATGGAGGCTAGTGGGTGTCCTATTATCCTGCTATATGTGATCAGTGGATTTTGTTGGTTCTATTTTTTTGGTATTTTTAACAGGGAAGGAATATAATGATTGAAGGTGGCACTGCACGGAAAGCGAGTGGGGGGCACAAACCAACGAGGCTGGTTTACTTAATTAATCTTTTCGAATTCCATCGGAGTGGATATAATAATGGCTATTCCAAATTCCATTGCTGCTAGTTTTAAAGTATCGAACGGTCTGGACTGGATAATGAATTTAGTCAACGTTATTTTGAATGGTAAGATTGCGTTCTTTATGGGTAAGTAATAATGGCAGCTTGGATTAACTTTGCAACCTCATAGGGCTATACTATGGTAAGCGTTTTGTCTTTTTTAGGGATTAAGTTTAAACCTATTTAATTAACAGTCTTGTATGATTAATAAAAATTTTCAAAATATTATTATTAATATTTTTTTTAAAATTAATAGAGATACACTATTTCGCTCTTTATACTAATATGCATACTAAGTATCAACAGAAGAAGAAAAAAGTTATCTTACCTGCACTATTGGAGAAAAGGTGGAGACGTTACTGATGGGATCTATAATTGATACACGAATGTTGGGTTAGCTTAAGAGGTCTTTGGTTTAAATCTTTAATGGGTTTATTTGAGAGTATAAAAGTAAATAGTTTAATCTAAGTAAAAGCAGAGTCTTTTTTCCTCCATCTTGTCTCCCATCACCCTAAGTTGATTGGGTATATGTTAAGCCTTCTTTTTCTTAAGCCTTATTTGTTAAGTAGCTAACATTTATCATGAAGAAAATAATTACCAAAAAATTCTGCAATAAATAGGACCGTTTTTGTATATATCTTATACGTTATTTAAGTTACAATAAGAACAAATTCAAGCCGTTTGAATGTCAATCCACCTAAGCTATGGTCCACTTAGATCATACGCGTTGCGGTAGCTTTCATTGAAATGGAGGTTTCAATTTCCTCCCGGGTGGGGAGCCTAACTTGGACTCTACTCTTTAATGGCTGAGCCCGACTCCTTAAAACGTTGAAAACACAATGAAGGCCCAGGAGGTACCATACCGTTCTTTCATTAGTCCATGGGCTTCTGCTTTGACCTCATTCTGCTTCTCTTTGTCGCTACAATTTCAAAACCCTCGTCTCTGAAACCTCAGAAGGAAGGCAAAGGAAGAAAATAAAATAACTCAAGGCGGCGAAAATAAAATGCAGAGACAGGAACGATGATGAGGCCTTGCACAGGATGTGACAATTCCTCCTCCGACACCTCACCCCAGCCCTTCTCTCCCTCTCTCTCCCCTGCCTCGCCTGTGGCTGACGCCGACCCTCCAGTTCGGCTCGTCTACTGCGATGAGAAGGGGGTGTTCCGGATAGAGCCGGAGGCTGTCGCGGCGCTTCAGCGCATCAAGGGACCCGTTGGTGTTGTCTCCATCTGCGGCCGCGCTCGCCAAGGAATACCTTTATTCTGAATGAGCTTGTTGAGAGAAGTTGTGGGTTCAACCGGATTTCAGCCATACACAAAGGGGTTATGGTTATGGATTGCACCCTTAAAGACAACTGCTTTGGATGGAACTGAATTTAATCTTTTATTGTTATATAGTGAAGGAATAGATGCTTATGATCAAACGGGAACATACAGCACTCAACTATTCTCTTTGGCTGTGCTCTTATCTAGCATGTTTATTTATAACCAGATGAGCGGAATAGATGAGGATGCTCTTGATCGTCTCTTTCTTGTGACCTAAATGACAAAGCATATTTGCATCAGGGCCTCTGGAGGAAGGATTACAGTTTCAGAAATTGGGAAATTCTCCCCGATTTTTGTTTGGCTTCTAAGGGACTTCTTTTTGGATTTAGTAGAGGATAATAGAAGAACAACACTGCATGACTACATGGACCTTGCCTTAAGGCCAATGCAAGGTATTGCAAAAGATATTGCTGCCAAAAATGAGATTCGAGAATCCATCCGAGATCTTTTTCTAGATAGAGAATGCTTCATCCTAGAGCAACCTTTGAACAATGAAAATGATCCACAGAGGCTTGATCAGATTCCGTTTGACAAACTAAGACCTGAATTTAGAACTGGACTGAATGCATTGACAAGGCCTTAGTTGAGATCTCTTATCCCACTTCAGCCCATTTGACCGACTCTAGGTCCCTAACTTTCTGGCTTATTATTTGAATTATTGTTGGCCGTTGAAACAGTTTGGAGCCTCATGCGCTGAGGAATGTCTTACTCCAAGTCAACCCCTCTTTGGCTCCATTTCCCCTCTAGGTTACACTAATCCTAAGATGATATGAAGTAAAGGAACAATTGTTTGCAAACAACTCATCCTATATGAAATTATAGTCAATTTTAATATGCTTAGTATGAACGTGAAGGATTACGTTGGCAGTTAAATAAATGGCCAAGATTTTGTCATGCTATGGAATCAGAGGATGAGAGAGTAAAGTGACATTCAACCCACGTGAGTTCGGTGATAGTGGTTGCAAGAATCTTGTATTTGGCTTATGTGTGAGAGCAAGCAATTATTTTTTGTTTGTACAAACTTCCGGAGATAAGATTTTGGAGTCAAGAAAGATAGAGAACCCTTCAATTGAGTACTGGTCATCAAGGACCTACCCAATTGGTGTTCGAGAAGGTATGAAGACCTTGAGGAGTCGGTGCCTTGGGTGAATTTTGAAGGGGAGGAAAATGTAAGGATAAGATGGACAGCCACCAGTTTTAAAACCCCTTAATTATATGACCAGGTCTTAATACACAATGATTAAAGAGTTTATATTCTTAACATAGGAAAGATTTCATTTCAGAAGAAATCAAACAACCTAATGGGTACACTGTTTCCTACTATTCACAACTCGAATATGTAGAAACTATCAAGCAACTCAAGAGTATTGAACAAAACTTGTATGAGAAAATGAAAATTTAACCATCCTCCCCTTCTCCCTATTTTGGCTCAAGTGATTACAAAATACAAGTAATGAAATTAGGATATTATGCAATTAGAACACAAATTGGATGCACATACTTTAAGACAACTAAGTAGAGGCTATCTCAATCTCATACTTCCTCATCACTGGAGTGGCATATACAAAGCCAGGCCTTGTAACCATCTGAGATGAATATTCCGAATCAAAAGTTCCAACAGTCTGCGATGGACTAGTGGATGCATTAACGCCAGGAGAAGCCATCAACATATGCGGGAACGGGTTTGAAGGTGTTGGAATTTCTAATGCTCCTTCTAGCATCTTCACTACGAGACTCATGGCTGGCCGAGATTCAGGCCTGTACTGAACGCACAATAGAGCTATTTTGATCATTTTCTCTGCAATTTCCCTATATTCCTCCTCTACCCCAGAGGCTTTGATCAATTCTCCCAATGCTCCATGTTCAAACTTCTTCCAAGCACATCTAGGGAACCACTCTTGGCTCTCTGGAACGTGGTTGTTTAGGTTCCTTCTTCTACCTACGATTTCAAATAATAGCATCCCAAAGCTGTAAACATCACACTTATGGGTTATGGGGTATGGCATCCACATCTCAGGTGCAGCATAACCAGGAGTTCCCCTTCCTCCTGTCATGGTGATATGAGTGTTTTCCTTGTTATAGAGCTTGGCCAAACCAAAATCAGCTACTTTAGGAGAGAACTTTTCGTCCAAGAGGATATTTCCTGGTTTTATGTCGTAATGGATAATTCGTTGATGACATTCTTCATGCAAGTAAGCAATCCCCCTGGCTGTTCCAATTGCAATCCCACGAAGCTTTTCAAATCCTAAGACATTGATTTCACAGAATAAATACTTGTCAAGAGAGCCATTCCCCATATACTCATAAACGAGAGCCCTCAAGTGCGCCTCAAAACAGAAACCATAAAGACGAACTAAGTTGAAGTGATGAACTCTTCCAATCGTGCCAACTTCGGCCTTGAATTGTTCTTCAATTCTCCTATCCGAGTGCCCATGGAGAACCTTCACTGCCACTGTGGTTCCATTACTAAAGATCCCTTTATAGACGGATCCAAACCCTCCCGAACCCAACAAATGAATGAAGTTGTCTGTTGCGATTCTGAGTTGCTGAGAGGTAAACTTGATTGGTTTCTCTCTTTCCATATCATTGAGAAATTTATCCATGGTGAATGTCATGAATTGCGGGTCCAAATTAGCAGTGTTGCTATTTCGTCCAGCTCTTTTACGGCATACCACAGCTAAAATAACTATCTTTGCGGCAATTGATACTGCAAAGTGTTAGAAATTGGTAAGAACCACTCAGCTGTTAAGAATTCTTGGTTATATTGATCAATAACTAACAATAAACAACAAATCTCAAAAAAAAATATACAAAACTTACCAACTACCACAAAAACAACAACTATCCCGGCAGCAGACATTGATCTGGAAATGAAGAATAGTGTGGGGTTAACTTACCTGGTAATAAAATGACACGCTTGCCGTCTCAGGAATATGAAAGCTAAATATAAGAATGAGGTAACATCAGAAGTATAAAATAACTATTTTTATTTTTCCTCAGATAATCGTTGATATTTGAAAGCACCATTACAATTTCAAATATTTGGGCCATTGTTTGCATCGAATCATGAAGAAGCAAGCAACTGTAAGTTTAAGAGAAGGAAAGTGACAAATAAAGTAGACAACATAAAGCAACTGCAAATAAATTGACAAGTTGGCAGTCTCATGAATTAGTATGTTAGAGCATTTGGCGTTTTAAGAATGAGGGTACATAGGGAGGATAAGATAACCATTTTTCCTATTCCTTGGATAATTGTTGATACTTAAAAAGCACCACTACAATTTAAAATCTTCTTGGCCATTGTTTGCAATGACTTGTGAAGAAGCAAACAACTGTAAATTTAAGAGAAGGAAAGTAACAAATAAAGTAGAGACAACACAAAGCAACCGTAGATAAAATGACAAGTTGGTTGTCTCATGAATAACTAAGAGCATTTGGCATTTTAAGAATGAGGATACATTGGAAGGATAAGATAATCATTTTTCGTATTCCTTGGATAATCATTGATACTTGAAAAACACCGCAACAATTTAAAATGTTCTAGGCCATTGTTTGCAACGACTTATAAAGAAGCAAAGAACTATAAATTTAAGTGAAGGAAAGCGACAAATAAGGCAGAGGCAATGTAAGGCATTGGAAATACACATTGCAGAAAGTAGAAATCTACAAGGTGATGAACACAAAGCATGAAGCAGATCAGGTATGGCCTCGAACTCCTCACCTAGTCTTAGACGCGTTTAACCCATGGACGAATTCACCTTGGTGAACCAAGACCATGGGGATTCTACGTAGCTTAAGCTTCTCTCTTATTTTGCACGGTAAGCTTAGATAAGTATCAAGTGAGTCCAATTTTTTTTTGAAAAGGTCATATCTAATCTTGAAAGTCAACTTCCTTCTATCAATTCATCAATATACCCATTACTATAAGGTTCAACTCTAAACTCCCATGGTGTAGTTTACTCAACTTCCAAAATTTATAAGGATGTTAAAGAGGAATTCAGATTATGATATCGTGTTAAAAAAATTCCATATCAACACTAGTTCCCCAACATTCCAAGCAATGATTTCTTAAACTAAAAGTTTTTTTCCAAAACCTCATTGTTCTTCTTATTTGCACAATTCATGTTATTTTGTCCCAAAAAACAAATCAAAATGAGACATGAAGGCAATTGTATTTTTTACTTGTTAGAAGGTCTAAAGGCTCAATTCAAAAACTAATTCAAATATTAGATTATACTTTTTTCATTTACATTTTACCAAAAGGATTTTAGTATAGCACATTCATCTTACACATGTTACTACATTTACTAATTCTATGTTTGGGCCATGTATGGACTACCACACTTAATTAGATCAATGGTTTCAAGTTTCATTCCCTAAATTTCAATCAAATGGACTTGTTGTTCCTTAGTTTTTGTAGGAAAAATTGAGTTCAATTAGACAATCAAATCTATTATTATCTCTTAATTCATCCCTTGAATACGATACCATAATTCATACAAAGAACTCTATAAGTGAGTCAAGCAAAAGGTATAAATATTTTCTAAATTTAAAAAATGATCAACGTAGTGGATATATTGGTTTTAACTATTTGCAACTATAATTTATAGAGAAACTACTTCTTGAAAGTTGTAAAGAAAAGTTTATACATAAAAAACTATCTAGCACTTCATGAGTGTCAATTGACAATTTAACCAATCTCTCTTTCTCCATGTTATGGCTCAATCAATTTCTATATACAATTATTGAAATGGTGCATCAAGCAATTAGAACACAAATCAAATAGACATATTTTAAGCCAACTAAATAGAAGTTCTCGGTGAAATTTATTAATCAATAAAAATAAAATAAATGAACAAAGAGCAATTAAGAAACTATATTAGGACTTAGTATTTCAAGGCTCTAATTTCTTTAATTTTCATAGAAATTATACAATTTGAGGGATGGCTAAAGCATAATTTGTGAATTAAGACTAACATATTTAATCTAAATAATGCATTTTTTAAACTTGCTAGTTGTAACAAATCAATATTCTCTTATAATTTGTTGTTCAGTCATTATGTATTATTTATAAGACATATATTTTAGAGTACATTCAACACTTAATCACAAAACAAATATTATGATCTTTAAAAACACTACTAACTTTAAATGTGTAATTCTTAAAACTATTAAAAAGCTAATAAAAGGTAAATTTTGTTGTGTTAAAAAATTTATCAAAACAATTTAAAACATATATATTATCATGTTTGGAAACTTGATGAGACCATATTTTATTTAACGTAATATTGTGAATGGTCTTATCATGGGGTTATATTCCTAATTTTTCATGTGTTGATAAATTTGACTTAGAAATATATTACTTAACATAAACATGTTACGTTTATCGATTAAAATATATTACTTAACATTGTGATTAATTTCTTATATCTCGTGTAAAGTGTATTGAAAGAAAGAAAAAAAAAACACTCGATGAAAATATAATACTTCGCACGGTGTTGTTGAACTTCCTTACCCCAATGTTCTTTTATCCTTAGGTACTTTTTAGACGAGATATAAGATATTAATCACAGTGTTAATTAATATATTTTAGTCGCTTAATGAATACAATTTACCAAGACCTTGGAAGTGAGTGTATTTGCTCTCAGAAAAGCTACTTGCAGTTTAAGGCGTCCTCGCAATTTGTGAAGGAAGAGAACAATGTTTCGCGGCAGAGGCACTTGGGTCTGGTTGGCGAAGCGATCCAAACCCATCCCGGCTAGACCACATTGCACCTCCGCCAACAGCAACACCACCAAACCCACGAGCAATAACAGAAGCAATGCCAGTGACAGTAATGTGGGTGAATCGAGTCAAGGTAACTATGACGAAGCGTATAGGCAGCTGGACAAGCTCGACTTCCCGACTGCCACTAAGATACTTTTCACCGATCCTCCCAAGAAGGAGAAATTTGGGTATTTCTTTGCTTGCCACGTTAGGATCTCTACGATTTGTTGGTTAGTTGTTTGGTATTCAATGTCGCTGCTGTTTCAATTGAGTCTCTGGAGTTTGAGCTTCTTTTGGACATTCTGTCGAGCAGGTTTGCTTCGTTGGTCTTCGATCTGTACTAGGCGGTTTGTGGTTATTACCGGAATTAATTTAACCAGATCATGAATATATGGTAAAAAGAAAGAGAAATTAGGCAGCGTACGGCCAAGCGGGAATGGGATTTTTTTTTCTTTTCTTTTTTTCCCCCCTCCTTTAATCTTGAGGAGCTTAACAGTGTAGCAGGAATTAGGATAATGAGTTGGAAAATAGAAAAGAAATTTAGTGATAATGAGGAAGTTAGTATGGGTACAAATTCACTCTGAGGGTGGTCAAACAAGGAATGAATGCATTTCGAGGGGGGAATTAGCTTAGAAGTGTGTTCCTTATCTGGTCATGATCATGGTTGCGGGTCTATGATTTGACTTTCTTTTTGATGCATCCAGCAAAAAGCTATCTGAGAACAAGATTGATGTTATTAGAGTGTTGTTAGCTGGGTAATTGGTTATCATATAACAACGACGGTTGATGACTGTAGTTGAAATGTTAGCAGTAGTGCAGAGTAGATAACCCACCTACCAATGTCTTCTTTTAGTTATTTTTCCATCAACTCTTGTTCTCGAATCATTGTACTCTTATAGATGCCTTGAAACAGATTGCGATATGTTCAACTGGCTTCGTGCTTCAAAAATTAAATCCACATCTTCATATTAGTGCTGAAATCCCATAACTAATGAATCTAATAGCTCAAAGCCCATTCATACAGGTCACTTTCTGTCTCTTATCATGTATGTGTCGCGATCATGTCAGGTGCACATCTTGTGCTACGCATTGAGTAGATTTCATCTGAAACCTTAGGATTCTGTAAGACGAATGCTTTTGTGGCACCTTGTTTTACTTAGGCTACACTCTGCAGTTAGGTTAAAAAAACGAAACATGGTTTTGACTGGCACTCTACTGATTTTGAGACCTCAATGAGATTATCTTGATTGAGGAAACTGAGTTGAACTGAGAATCTGCTCCTCTCTTTTCCTGGCAAGCTTTTAAATGTGTTCAACAAACACTTTTTGGTGACAGATTGTACATCCATGGTCATGTCTTTGAGTGCCCAATTGAGTCTGAAATAAATGTTGTGTGTGTTTGAATCTTCATTTTTACATATTGTGAACCATTTTTCTAAGTAATACTGTCTTAGCCATGTTGTTTGTATTTGGTTACCCTCTTTGTATCTCCAGGTCCATTGTCAGTACGCGTTCTTATGTGTCTCTCTTTCATGTTCAGGGTTGATTTTCATCTAGTACAACTCTTTTTTGCTTGCATGCCTTCCTTGGGTATGTTAATCTACACATCTCAGATGTCCTTTATCTTGAGATTTCTCTAGCTTTGATGCTACTATCTAAAAAAGCTCATTTCCCATAACAGCTGTTTTTTTGGTGGCTCAATATGCGCGCTATGAAATCAGAAGAATGGAAGCAGTAAGTACTTTTCCTTTCCTTTGATGAGTCTGTCCTTTCTCAGATCGTTTTTGTCATTGTTTCCCACTTCATTTGGGATTGCTGATCCATTTCTTCCTTTCTTTCTTAATTGAAATTTTGCAATAAATTTTTCTTTTGCATGGGATCCACTTTCAGAAAGTTTATACTGATTTACTTAGCGAGTCTATTGGTAAAAGCCTGAAAAAAAATTATGTTTCTAGTATGCTACTGGTGACTTAGATTTTTATGCTTTAAAATTTCTTATTTTGTGTATCCTATTTATTTTCGTACTGCAAGTTGGAAGATGTTGCTTTCTATTCTAATTTTCTATGTTGACCTTAGAAGCAATGCATGTATCTTTAAACCTTTACCCTTTTTCACCCTCTGCTTTTCATAAAAAGTCCAATTTGAAGGTGTCAATTTGGACAATAAAATGCTATGTGAAGCAAGAAAAAGCAATTTCATCTGAGGGATTTTGGCTGTGTTTAACAGTGACGATAGATCCTTTCTAGCTTTGCCAGAGCTATGAAATCTTTTCCTTACCTGTTGCGCTTGTCTGTTAGCTAACTTCTCTTGAATGATTAGTTTTTCCGCCAAAATCTTAGGAACTGGAGCAGAAAAAGAAGAAAGAGGAAGAAGAAAAAATAAAAGAAATGGAATTAAATGCTACGGAAGCAGAGGAAGCTGGATCCGTTCCAGAGCTTTTGGAGGTGAAAGTGAGACTTGATAAACTAGAGGAGGCCATAAAGGGAATTGTAGTTGAAAGCAAACAGGCCAAAACCATAGAAGATGGTAGTCAAAGAAAGGACCTTATGACAACTGAGCCAAACAGAACCAAAGGTAGTTCAGAAACCAGCAGAATGACGGACAGAGATAGTCCTCAAAGACAGGAGTCAGTAGAACCGAGACCAGGGCTGGGCCAAGAGCGAGTGACTGGGGCAGCAACAGCCCCAGATGCTCGCCTGCAGGATCCAAAGGGCAAGATCCAAAATGGAGGGGCTTCTCAAGATGCGAGGACATGTATATAAAAAGCTTCTTCGGTTTATGTAGATAGGAAGGCAGAGAGGTTTTTGTTTTTGACATAACATGCACGGATCTTCTAGGCTCATACTCTTCAAATTCTGCAATTGATTTACATGGTTTTGGGACCAGAACTGGTGACACAGAACGAAATTGTCATTGCTTCGAAGATGAAGTTTCTATCCATCTGAATCTTCTCCTTCTATTCTTCTACTTGACATTTTTTCTTTTTCTTTTCTCCTTATTTTATTTTAAGTGAGTACTTGAGCAATTGATTGCCTCCATTTGCGATTATGCAAATGGTAATAAAGAAGATTTTAGTTTTCTTTTGAAAAGTAAGTTATGGAAATTTGTAATTTTAGGCACACAAAAGGATTATTATCAATATTTTAATAAATTCTTCAAGAGCGCGCTTCATTCAAGTACAGATCTAATGAAGAACTTCATTAGATCTGTACTTGAATGAAGAGCTTTTCTTCAAAAGCAAAAATAATAAATTTTGGCCAAGATTTTCTGATTTTTTTTTCTTTCCTGGGTCACTTGACTACCAAATTAGCAGTTCAGAAATTTTTCATATACACAAATCCATATTTACCTACAGTTTTGTCTGTAAGGCACAAAGAAGGGAAAAAAAGAAGTTGAAAATAAATGTTTAAGCTTATTCGTTGTACATAAACCCTCTTCCAAAACCCTCCATCTCTCTCCATAAACCCTTACCTCCGTCATTCCTTAATCACAGCATTGCATCCTTCCCTACAGCGGAAAGAAATCCTTCAATGGCACGCCCAGTACAATCCTTTCTAAGAAAAACCCTCTCCTGTTCCTCTTCTTCAGCCAGAGCCCTCCGAGTCCATCATCTTCAGTTACAACCAGAAGAATCCATCCTCAATATCGCACGAAACTCTCCCCAACACAGAAATTACGTCTCCAAAACGCGCAAATCTGCCTTCGACGAAAATATCCTTAGGCTCATACGTAACGAGATCCGATACGAGCTGGAACGCTCCCCTCCCGACGAGGTCTGTTTTTTAACTCATTTTTTAGTAATGATTGTCCCGTTCTCTATCATGTCTGAGCCTATGTTGGTTCGGGAGGCAAATGGGTCTGAAGAAAAAGCAAAAAAGTTGGTAGTTTTGGCTTGGTTGCTGTTAGACCTTTTGTTCTAAGGTCTGCAAATTTTCAATACTTTATTGTTCTCCTGGAAATACCACAATTAATTTTGAAGCCGAACCTTGCGTTTGATTTTTAGTTTGGAGGCTGAGAGATTGAAATGTTTAACTAATTGACTGAGCTGAATGGTTACTTGTTAGAATTATTTGTGACTCTGTTACTTACTGCCAGCAATCAAACAAAGCATGGAAGTCCTACATGCTGTTTGCATTTTATTTTGCAGCCTGTGTTTCAGTTGCTTGGCAAGGCTTGTACTTGAATGAAGAGTTATGGAAAAGGGAGTGAGCGGAAGCCTTGGCATAAATGAGCCTAGTACAGCCGTTTTGCAACAATTCTATGAGATTTTTTCTTCAAAAGCGAAAGTAATAAATTTTAGTCAACATCTTCCGATATTTTTTCTTTCCTGGGTCTCCTGACAACCAAATTGGTAGTCCAGAAAACTTTCATATCTCTTCGGCAAGCTTCAGGAAAGAATGTATTATGATTTCTGCAAGGGGAACTTATTTCTTAAATATCTATGAATAATTTCGCCTTAGCAAAGATAGAGCATTGATTTGTTGGCTTTGATGGTTTATTCTGTTCTCATCTTGCAGCCTGTCTCAGAGTTTGATTCATTCATAGTTGATGAGCGACCTAGAGAGCAGTGGATTAAATTGGAAAGAAAATTTAGGGATGAAGACATCAAAATTGAAGCCACCATGTTTGATGGAGCCATTCCTGTTTCGAAATCCGGTGGTGGTGTCAGTGCTGAGGATGAATCGCAACTTCACATTACCTTGATTGTCAATATTATTAAGGGTGATGATGTCTTTGAGATCATTTGCTCCGCCTGGCCAGATAGTATAGAAATTGACAGGTTTTTTGTACGTCATGGCAATAAGATAGGAGCTCAGCCATATGAAGGGCCTGAATTCAAGTATGATTCTCACTCCTGCCCCTCATTTTTTAATAGCATTCCTGTCTCTAGTTATTGAAAGTAAAGAAAAGAAAGAAGTGAAATTTTTTGATTTGCAAGAGTCCAGTAGAATGAAATTTCCTTTGTAGTTGAATTGGGCATTACATGAGTACTATGTTTGGTTGGTTATCATTTATTGTTTTATTTAGTATAGAACAGAGTATACGGTATTTTTTATTCTTTCTTTCTTTTTGTTTTTGGTCAATTTCCAGCATCCAAGGGTTCTTCATCTTTTTTATTTTATAACTGATTGTTTTCAGGGTACTCGATGATGAGTTTCAAGACTCACTTTACGAATTCTTGGAAGCAAGGGGTATTAATGAAGAACTTGCTGTTTTCTTGCACAAGTACATGAAGAACAAAGATAAAACGGAGTTTCTCAGATGGATGGGAACTGTAAAATCATTCATTGAAAAGCAAGTGGAGTGATAGGCTTTGCAACATTCTGGATGAGGTTTTTGGTTGCATCATATATGCAAATACATGATTGTACAACTTCTATTGTTGGTGCATGTCATTTGAGATGGACATTGATATGGAGTCATGACCCAAGATTTATTTGCTTAGAGCTGCTAGTAATGCTAGCAAAATTACTCTGGTTTTGTTGCTCTGAACTGGGTATGTGTATGAAACAACGTAGGGGATAATCTCCCATCTCCAACTCCTTAGGCAGCTTAGAGGCATTGAGCAACGAAATTGAGTACACAAGTTCTCAGGTCTTGGCATATACGCAAATACAGGGTCCTGACCTCGACAGACTTATGTTTGTGGAATGAACAACATGTATGAACTTTTGGAATTAAACAAATCCCTGTTTGTAATTTTTGGCTTTGTTTGTGAAAGTTAGTATTATCTTCCGAAAAGGATTATATTCAGCTTTTAGCTGATTCGAAATGTTTCTACTTTATTACCAAATTTGAACTTCCAACTTGTTCAGAGATCATCCATTGATTAAAACTGAATTAATGGGGTCAATGTTGCCAAATGAATGGCCTTCGCTTCTTTAGAATTGTTAGTTTGTGGTGGACTTCGACTACCAGCAAAGCCATTCTCACTCTTTTGAGTCCACAAATTTAGTCATGACCGCCAATTCCATGGTGCGTGTCATTTCGCTTGGTTAATGGGAACGTTTTGGGGAAAGGCTTACGAGTTTATAATCATCAAGGCACTTGATTCTTTTACTATGCCTGTGAAACTCCTTTTTTTAAATCATAAGTTGCCGAATTTCAGTGAGTTCTTTTGTACTTGGTAGCATATGTCGTTCTAAATCTTGTCGTGGCTAGGTAAGCTGCTTACGGCAAAAACACAACATGCAACTGTGGTTGATTATTCCCAAGATCAAACGCGTTGAACCTAAATATGATGCTAAATCACTTGTCACCTTTGTTTTGCGATGAAGTTTTTAGAGCAGCGGCCTAGTTTATTGCTTCCCGGTCAATTTGTTTAAGCTAGTCTTTTTGGGTGTCTATCAAGTCAAGGAAACGAAATTCGCCTACAAATTTCACCTGATAGTGTCATGGAGATCTCCAAATTCCGCTTGGATGTGTTTGTCCATTTACCTTTAGAAGAAAAGTGAAGACAGGCCCCCCACTATCAGTGCTTGATACTACTGTTTTCGTCTTAACAGCTTTTTTATTTTATTTTTTTATTCCCTCCTTCTCTTTTATCTAATCAAATGATGCAGACAACATAGTTCACGGAATTATAGATCTTTCATCTACCGTACCAAATCAGGATCCACATAGAAAAAATATTCCCCCGTGTTGAAGCAATCAGTAGGTAGCTAGTCCTAGTACAGATTTTCCAAAAGTTAGTCTAGTTTTTGAAAGTGAAAAAGATGGTCTAAAACCTATCTACGAATTTGAGTTTTGGTACATCTCCACCACTTTGAACCATCACTGTCGTGGATCCGAGGCAATTGTGTAAATTCGTTGAGCCGTGGATAAGGTTGGAGGTTCTTGCCCTCTGGTTCACGAGCAAAGTGCTGCTTGTCAAGACCTCGGGGCCTCTCTATCCCGAGCACGTCTTCTGGTCTGCATCAAATTTGATAGTTTCATTGGCCAAAAGCTATAAAGTCAGAGGACCTATAATGGCCCCTCCCTCGACAATAACAAGACACGGGATTTGTCTAGTTACAGAGTATATGAAGTGATTGGACTAGGAAATTGGACGTCCTGCAGTGAAAGGACTGTCGGCTGAACATAACATTGATTCTTTGTTGGAATTTTAAGATTCCTTTCATATTGTGTAATTGGTTGGACTTGAAGTTTCTCCTAAGATGTCATTTGGTTTTCTTTAATTTAATCTTATTGCCCTAAGCTTGTCCACTTCAGAACGTCGGAATGGAAAGGTTTATCAATAGATCATGGAATTCCTTTCTCGGTTGGAATTTGAACTTCATACATGCTTGAACGACTGTCCTTCTATTGATTTCGTTTGGATTCGCTGCTGAGAATCAAGAGTTTGGTCAGATAAAATGTTGATTCTCTAAAGAGACTGAGAGGCAAGGAACTGATCGTGTCACCTGACTAATGTTACAAAAGGAAACTTCTTGGGGTTTCCCACACCATTTTTCAATTGTTTTTGAAAAAAAAAGAGAAAATTTTAAACTATTCTAACTACGATTGTGTATACAGCAAATACTCTTGGTGAATAAGAGTATTTTTCACATGTTTCTACTGAAAATATTTATTGGTAAAAAAGAGGAGAAATGAACGTGATATTTGTAATGTATATACCACTGGTAATGCATATAATAAATAGTATAAATAATTACAGGTTAACATTACAATGCTAAATCAATTTTTTTTGGATTAAGTAAGTCATTTTTTAATGAATATGTGACACAAGCTAAAAAGAATAGTTTAAGAAATCTCGTAGTCGAATCTTTTTATATTGTTACTTTAATTACTCTTTACAGCTCAATGTTCCAACTTCTAATAGACAGACAAAGATCATACAATGCAAGGATATTGCATTATATTTGCTCTACTCAATTATATTCAAAGAAGAGTTGAGACTTATTCTTAATATAAGTCTTGGAGAAATTTTAGTACAACTTGATCAAAGGAATCTATCAAGAAAAACTCATGTTATGAGAGTCTTTCTTTATAAATAAGTAACCTAATAAAGTTGTGTTTACTAATACCACCAATCTCAATAAAATTATGCAAGTTAACCTCATCATTAACTTTGCATAGTTCATTGTATACCTCTTTACAACACTAATTCAATTTAGAGAAAGTGGATTTTAGATTAGATGATAACTTGAGAAGATCTTTCCAAATCCATGTCATAATATTTTTGATGTCAAGATGCATTAGTAAAGTTTACATACATTTAATATTGTGTATGCATGTATTTTCTAAGGAAGAATAGGTGATTATTTAAATTCTAGAGCATGCAGCTAAGTAATACCCAATTCCATCTTTTGGGGTCTAGTAGACCACTTGTCAAATAACTTTGTGAATTCTATGATCTTCAGTATTACATTACTAGAAAAAGTGTATGATCTTCTTCCAATAATATAATCAACATGTAATTGCCCATAATCAATATTCTTAATTACCGAAAAGATCCACATTCTATTTCTGTTTGGCCTTGTAAGACAAAAGAGATTTATATACATGTCTGATTGCGTATAGAGCTCAAAACTATTATGACATATTTATCAGACATGAATTATATCTTTTGAATGTCCGAGAAGAATCCTAACACTCACTGATCTCGAAATTTCTGTAGTTTTTACTACAGGGTAAAAAAAGGAAAAAAAAGAAGAAGTAAAAAGCCCTGTGGACGGACCTTTTGGTAGGGAGGGAAGGTCCCCCCGGACCCCGCCACCCTCCCCTCTCCCAGGCCGGGGACCTGTCCCCGCTTGTGGGACAGTATTTCGCAAAAGAAATCGTTGTGAATGTGGTGGCAAGAGCAGATGTGGATGGAACATGCTGCTTCTCTTCAGTCAAAATCATGATCTAGACATGGCTCCCAATCACGCATAAGCTTTATTCAAGACGAACCCCATTCACTACCTCTAATTCCAGGTTTAGGAGACGAATAGATATCACAGAAAGAAGATGAGAGAAGAAGAAAATAGGAAAATAGAAAAAAAAAAAAAAACAGTGAGAGCTGTCTGTGTACGTCAACGTAGTCCAGGGCGGGAGAAACCATGCAGGTTTGTGTCTTCTCTCGCAGTGTGTTCTCATGTTCCAGCGGGCTTATATTTTTCTGTTCTTCCAATGAGAACTTGAAACAGTTAAAGTCGAAGGAACTTCCGAATAGCCAAAAGGTCTGTCAGTGGGATGGCCCGTCGGCCAACCATCACTGTCTACAAAGAGAGAGAGAGAGAGAGAAAAAGTGTCTCTGTGTTGCGAGTACGCGTTTGCATGTCTCTGTCTCTGTCTTGTCAAGATTACTTCGAACTTGATTTACTAAGAGAAACCCAAAAACTGAAGAACTAAATGATCAAAGATGTTAAGTCCAGTCTTTTGAACGTGAAAATCCGGAGAGACAATATTGGCTGTTCTAGGAATACTAAAAACAAACCTTTCGGTCTCTCTCTCTCTCTCTCTCTCATTCACCCACTCGCCGCATTTGGCGTTCAGATTTCGATTCAGAAGTTAGATTCTGGGCTGTGCAAAGTTTATGCATGCAGAACAAACTTTTGGTGCAATTGGTTTTCAGTGTTTGGTGGCGGAAGAGTGTCTCGAGGGTTTCAGAAGGGGGTGCCACTTCAGATTGGAGACCGTGAATATGACAGAGAAGACTTAAAAAATGGAAAGGGAATCGGTGTCTTTACCTCAAGCCTGTAATGCACCCAACGCAGAAAGCCTCTTTATAAAAGAAAGGAAAAGGTAGCCAAAAGCGTTGGTCATACTGCCCCCTCAGAAACCGAAGTTAAAGGCACAAAATCAGTAAGAACTGGCGGAGATCGTAAGGGTGTCAAGGCTGGCAAAAGAATAGGATACCAAACTTTTGACCTCTTAATCAGAATTTCCACTAACTCACTACTTAAGTTAGTTGGCTAGCTAGTTGATATCAAAATTATTGGCCAGGTTCGTACACCACAAACCGATTCAACAGAAATGGTCCTGCTCTACAGCGGGAAGAGCTTAAATGTCTATTCTCTGTCTCCTTCTCCGGATGCCTTGTTCCATGTTTATATTTGTTTATATAATAGTCAAGGAAGGTAGAGGCACCCCTTTCTCGTGGCTTCTTTTCCTCATAGCTGCTGCGATGTTCTAACACGCCATCTCCAAAGTCAAAAGTCTGTTTCAGGAGCTGCAAAGCCTAAATAAAATATATAAGGAACAAAGGATGGATAAAACTATTTTTCATGGAAATTTTCTTACCCCAATAAACAACATTACAATCAACCTATGAGTTTTTACATTTTGGAATATTTGCATCCCATATACTAATGATAAAAAGATTCCCAATATCTTTTAACCAAACAATCACTCATCGAACAAACCCGTGTTCGATTATGCAACCGGTTCTCCGTAACACTTATCATAGACTTAATTATTTATAGAATTATAGTTGGTCTTATCATAAATAATACCAATAGGTACACATGATATGTTTTTTTGTTTCCCCTAACTTCATTGTTGGAGCACACATCGATATTACAATTGTCTAGTTGATTATCTAATACAATGAACTCTAAGGCTAAAAGTTTAGATGAAAAAAAAAATTAGGCAAGATGGATCAATCTCTGCCCATAAATGCTGCAAATGAGTAATTTGGATTAAACTTATTATGAAACGATTACTCAGCTCATGAAAATTGTTAATCCATACCGGTTTAAAGTAAGTTGCTTGATGATGATCCTTCTTTTATCACAAATTTTATCATTTCTCTCATCACTTGAAATTGTTGCTTGGAAATTTGTACTAATTTGAAACATTGAGGAAATCTTATCATTCCTTTATAGGACCAATGAAAATTTACTTAATTCCAATATACTTTTTATCAAAGCGTAAATGAACGGAATGTCAAAAGAATAAATTGATAAATAAGCAATAAGCAATGATACCATTGAATTCACCACGTATAATATCAGCCTTTAGTTTATCAAATCTCAGCACCTCTTCCAAGTTGTGCATATGAGGTTGCCAATAACCTTTATATAGATGTGCTTTTAACTTTGTTATTCAGATGCTAATCCAAAATTATCGTTGATGACCATATCTAAAAGAAGATCTTTAATTCAACTTCAATGGAATCTTGCTTGAACAATTTAGTTTAATACCATGACTTGATTGCTTGAAAATGCAGTGTTTGCTATGGAAATTGTTTTCTTTTAAATGAACTTATCCGTAACTTGTTAAAAAAATTAAAAATTTGATATATTTTGAAGCTCTTTAGGAATACTATGTATCATTTTATATTAAACTACTTAATATATTTTGAGTATTTAAGGTTTTGAGTTTTTTTTTTTGTTCACTTCCCCTTATCTTCTTAATTTTTTAATTTTTTTTCTTCCCCCTCTCCCTCTCTCTCTCTCTCTCTCTCTCTCTCATCATCATCATCTTCACCTTTCGACATTTCTTTTGTTTTTTTGTTTTTGTGTCTTACAGGAACTAAAAAGGTGGACGAGTGAAAGTAATAAGATGATTACCAATAAGTTTAAAGAAGAATATAAAGAGAGAATGATTAAGAAATAGAACAAAGTCACAACCTTCATCATCAACCATATTTGAGCCAAACTAAATAACGAGTAGATTTTTATGATGGTAATCCACCAAAAAGGGTAGGGATTAATCATTTGAAATTGCTTCATAGTTGCACTCACAAGAGAAAAAAATTGGACCCAATACAAGATTTTATTATTATTGTTATTATTGTTATTATTATTATTATTATTATTATTATTATTTTGTATTCTTACACAAAACACTTGGCATATCTTCGTTTATATATGTCAAGTTTTTTACTTTAACATAATCTGCTATAAGAAAAAATGTGGGGCCATTGTCATTGATTGGACTGCTATCTTTTTATTTCAATAAATGAGTACATTGAGAATTTATTTGTAAGTACAAAAGCACAGACATGTAAACAAAGTAGAATTATTTGGGTTGCTGTTGTGGCTGCAACCTGTCCGATGGGGACACTATTCAGAGATTGTCAATCCACTGTTGGAGAGAAGCGTATTCTCAACTTAAAAAGTGGTAGTTCGCAATCATATCCCAAACTCTTTTGTAGTCACTCTTCAAATATTTACAAGCTCTAAGAGACTGTTGATGGTGATTTCTGTGGGTTCAAAACTCAAAAGGCTTTTCTTAAAAAGAGTCGGTGAAAAGAATGAGTTGTTTTGATGGTATGATCTAAGAGAGAAGACCACCGCATGGAATTAATTTCGCACCAAATCTCGGCAAATGATAGCTCCACATTTTTCAAGTGTCTTTTTCTCTTTCCAACTGCTCTGTGAAGGTGTTTCTTAATTCAAAGGCAAAACGGAAGGTTCGCAATATTTTAATGGAATAAGGTAAGGACTAAGGCAGACCAACACAAAACAATTGACAGCCCAGCTGATTCACAGATAAACAGGCAGATTCCGCACAAGTATGTTTCATTGACAAGCCTTGTGTGACACTACCGTCATCCTTTCAAAACCCTTCGTTAGTGTGGGATTACTATGAGAGTAGACAGTCATATAACTAGATTTTCAGTGACTTTTAGCCTTAATTCTTGGAGATTATCATTAACATTATATTTGGCAGTACACATCAAGAGGATCTGGACCCACTAGGAATTGAGCTCCATCTGTAGATCCTCTTGGTAAGAAGCTGTGAAAATGAAGCTTTACCCATAATTTAATACAACAAAATAAAAGTACGCTGAGAAAGAGGATTTGATAGCATAGCCGAGAAGTCATTATGTGGCTTCCTTTCACATGGCTTCCGATACCTACCCCTTTGATTTTAATAGAGATGGTCTATTAATTCAACTGCAAGTGGATCATGGATGTCATTCAGAGTAATCACAGGCCTTTAGATTGTGTAATTATGTGGGCCATGTTAGATAGCAGTGAAAAATGACAAGGATAAACCTCTGAAAACGTGCTTACATCGCTTGGACTGTTCTCCGGAAGTAAGATGGGTTAAACTTCCATCAAAGAGACCCAAAATAACATCTGGTTTATATTTGAATCCCGTGTGATCACTCGAGTTCGGGCATGAGTGTTTATGCAACGGATAGAACTTTTATTCTGCCACGTTGAAATCAAACTTTTAACGGCTAAAAACGTCCCGAGATTGCCTCCGAATAAAAGAAAAAATGATCCCTGATTTTTGCTTGTGGAGCATCTGATTACCCAAGTATGCATAACAAAGTTTATGAAAAGCGGAATACTGAAGTGTGTATTACAAAGCAACTTCAGAGTTCCAGATCCGAACCAAACCCAGAGACTTGGTAATACCTAGTAAAGATCAGCGAAACCAAAACTACCATGTTTTCTTTTCCAGATGAAACGCATTTACACGACTGGCAATTACACACGAAATGAAAAATCACTTCTAAATCAATTGAAAAGAGAAGAACAGAAAAGGGTAGATTTAAATTGGGGGAGATGGACTACTTAGAGCTTAAGAGATAGGTCAAGCTTCTGTAAATCATCTCGCTTAGTCTTCAAATGACCAACGTTATCCCGCCAGAACCCTCCAATTCCGTCCGTCGACGGAGAAAACTTCCTAGGGCTCTCGAATCTTGCAGCTCCACCAGTCGTGGAAGATGCTAGTGCCGCTCTAGCATGATTCTCTGATGCATGCCGCGCAATTGCTGGCTGTTGGTCAAGACGCTGCCTCGACCACCGATTTTGCGGATGGATGTGAGAGGAAACCATGCTTGAAGATTGATAAGCGGGCTTCTGAATCATGTCGTGCACCTGAATTCCAAGAGACTTGTTGAAAGAGCCATGCAACGGAAGAGAAGCCATGATAGGATATCGGCTTTCATAAGCTGCACTGATTTTCTGGCCTCTTTTTGCAAGTGTCCGCTCCCGTTTGTGCGCATTTTGGTGTCCTCCGAGTGCCTGTGAGCTATAAAATTTTCTTTGGCAGTAGTTGCATGAGAAAACCCGGGGCTCGGTTTCATTACCTTGAGGCGAGTTTATATCGAAAGAACCGATGAGATTGAGTTCTGGCTTCGACCCACTGTTGGAGTCCTTGCTAGCGAGACTTAGATCCAAAACAAGATCAGGATTTGCGCCCGGTTGGTGCTTTAGATCTTCTTTTTCTTGTTGCTTTGCCTCCTTTGGGATTTCAATTGAGGATTTTAGGCATGGTTGAGACTCTGAAACTGAGATGATGGTTGAAGTTTCAGAAGGAGATGGCTCTTGGTTTGGAAGCCCCATGTGGAGAAAATGTTGTGTGGCAATTTCCTCCTTGTTGGTGATGGAATTTGCGTTTGCTAGCTAGCAAGATGAAGTATTTATGGAAGAAGTAAGAAGAGATCCGTACTATGAATATGTTGGAGGATGCATCTATTTGCAGTTACAAGGTCTTAATATATCAATCACTTAGAGAATAAGACTTCCTCCTGCGTGAGTGTGCGTGAGCGTGCATATGAGAGAGAAAGCATTTCTGTATTATAAAGCTTTTTGATTGGGACTCAGCAGGAACGACCCATGTACACTTTTGCTTGTATATGCCCCATTCCATGTTTCTCCAAGTTTCTTGCTTTTGTCTTCCCACTCTTGCCATCTTATGTTTCTTGTTATCAGAGGTTTACCCTTTTTTGGGCATAGTCATGTACAACATAACCTATCACGTACTAGCACCCAAAGGTACGAATTAGCCGCTTCTAGATTCCAGATTTATGTTCGTATGTAGAATGGACTTGTCATAGACAAAAAGCTGTGGCTTTCTAGAGTAGCAAACAGCGTACGACGATTTGCAAAATCTTGACGGAAACTTGCTGTCCTTATGCTGTACAATGCTTTATCCATCATAGAAATGACTTCTCCTAAATTTTCCCTGATACTGCAGTCTACTAACGACAAAAAGAGTTCAATTTCATAAGGAAATTCGATAGACTAGAGATGTTTATATTTAACTGCCAAAGTTATGAAGCGCGTAGCAGGTGGTAATCAAGAACCATGATGGTAGCAGCAACCATTAAAATATGAAGTTAAGGGACTGTTGATTGGAGGGTTAGGACCTCTGGCGAGGATTGCTTATTTGGTATTTTTTTTTTATTTCAGCTTCTTTATCATTTGGTCGAAAAATCAACAATTTTATGCAACACAAAGAGGGGTTAGACATCCAATCAGTAACTTCGTCCAGCTCCACAAGCTCTTGACATCTGGATCACAGTTTTATGGGGTTTTAATATGAATCTGATAGTAGACCCCTCACTCCCAACTAAAAAGGTTTAATTCTGTACGACAAGGAGCCTTTCAGATGCATTAACAAAAAGTATGAAAGCATGAGCAAAATGCCACTATTCCAAAAAGCTAATAATATGTGACACCCGATGGGCCACTTTCTATTCATTCAAATTCTGATCGTCATGGGCAAAAGATAATAAACAATTTTAGCCGTCATTTACTTGTCGTTACATGATAAAATCAATGCCAAGGTTTTAAAATACATTAGTATCCGATTAGTCAGTCTTTGTCTGGTCTTTTTACTCAAGACTTCTAGCTGTCTAAATTTTACATTGTTAAGTATTTCTAATCAAGTTTTATAAGATATAGTAGTGCCATGTTCTCTGTTAACATCACGTAATCAAACTCACTTGATTGATTCTTGATTTGGTCTTGTCAAGCGTGGAGATTTTAAAACTTCAGGACTGTTAAGGCTACTTTTATGTTGCATGCTTTTTCTTTTGGTCTCATATTCATCTCTGAGCTCGGGGTATGCTCTTTTCCCTCTGCAGGGTGGTCGTATGGGCATACAGCACACTAAAAAGTACTTGGAACGTAACTGTATCAATTGTACTTGCGTATATCCCTCTGAACCCTTTGCTACATGGGGGGCTCGTATCATTGTTCAGGTGAGTGGAACTTCTCACCATCCTTCAAATCTTAGGGACCGAGTGAACTTTAAAGAACGTGAACACTGATCAAGTAGATTATTTTATAAGTTAGTTGTTGAAGGAAGACGCCTCGATGGGGATGGTTAAAGGACAGGAAAATAGAAGTGCCAGGGAAACATTAATATAGCTAATATGCCATTTTTTTGACCTTCTTTTACTCCCACAATTTTTCTTCGACAAGCCTTACCGTTGCTGTTTATGTTATTACTAGAAATAGTGATAGTACGTTGTTTTACTCTTAGTATACCCAAACGGGGCTTTGCAGATGAGACAGCTAAAATAATTGAAGGCAACAAAGGTCTTTTTAAACGTCCAAAGCATGACAAGGATGGTTTTCATTCAAGGAAGCCAAGCCAATTTTCTTCTTCGATAAGATTTTATCCTCCACTAATATGTTTTTGTGGTTCCAAATGCCCCCTTCTTTCCCACATGGGAGAACTTGATGTCACTTCATTAATAATCCAATTCCTTGAACACCCACATTGTAGATGCCATATCTTTCTCTCTTGGGCCACTAAGGAGACATTGTTCACAAAATGGTACTGCAAATTGATTTACTTGACAGACGGTTGAATCCGTGATTTCCAAACGTTAGGTAAGCCCCCACCCTTAACAAAAGCCTATCACATCTGGGTTTAAGCTTAGGAATCTGTTAGGCTGTAGTCAATATCTAATCATTACTAATACAAGCCGAAAAAATTAAGGTGTCAGAGGGAGAACTTTTTCTGAATCTTTCACGCTCCATTGGGAAGTAATTCTTTGACCTTTGATGGATAAGTGAGAACTATCTTTCCAGATTACATTGAAGCTCCATTAGTGGTGTCTTAGGATCATTCCTTGACGAGAAAGGAAAACGACAGGGAAAAGTAACTTCTGTTCGTATGGAAGTCTTAGGGTAGAAGATAATATATATCATGGAGGATCACCATCTAAGTTGATTGAAATGTGCGACCTCCCCATATTTAAAGGTGGTGGTGTTTCCTCACAAGCTTTGGCAAAGGAAGGCGGCGTGGAGCTGGAATGAAGCATTTAAAAAGCCTTCAAATTCCATAAAATATGGCAAGAAGCTTCAGTTTTAGTCATATCAGGATATGAAAAGCATAAAGTTAGTGTAATATGGAAATTGCGTATAAATTAGGCTACGCAACTTCCCCTTTTTTTCCCTGTACATTTCCAGAATCGGACAGCTGATTTTCAAGTTTAAAAGTTTAGCTAAAGATGATGTTGAAGTTAAGTGGACCTGGGAGGTCATCATACCAACTCCGCTGTGCCCCGGAAGAACAGAAGCTTATCTCTAGAAAAGTTAAAGACTTGCCATTCTTGAAAAAGTTAGGTTGAACGGGAAATAATATCAAAATCACATTATGACATGATTAATGGGTATCACGGTTCAAATTTTTTTTATAATCTCTCGGACTTTTTTTATTACATAGCTTTTTCTAAAATCCTAAACATGCTTTGTAGAATAAATTTTTGGAATTTAACACGTATGTTTTGGAATTTTATGACAGCTTAAGAATATTATAAATAATAATAAGATAAAATGTGGTTATGCAATTTGAAAAGGATGTCTAAGATTTAAAGGACAGTATGAACTAGAATTCTCAAACTAATCAAAGCATATTAGCATGACCTATGATAGAATCACCAAAAATGTTTTATTAAATGAAACAATCCTTTCTTTTTTTCTTTTTCTTTTTTAAATATTTGAGTTTATTCATCTAAAAATGTCAGAAAATAAAGGCTTGGAAGTAATATCTTAACATTATAAGCTCATCTACAAATAAAAAAAACTAAAGTTAAAATCTTTCAACTATGATACAAAAAATATTTACATGAAATAATTTAATATTCCTAAACAATAATACTCTCTCACGTATTATTTCCTTAATTCTTATCAACAAGATTGGTATATAAGAATTAGTCCTTTCATGTACCATGTTCTTGACACGGCCCCCACTATGGCTGGTGTGTAATGCCCTCCTTTATGGCAACTAGGAGGAATGATACTAGCATGGCTTCCTTCTTTATTCTCTATAGTTTTGCTTGCCACTTTTTTCTTTTCAAGGAAGTGCCTAATCCTCGCAATCCTTTTTGCTGACGGAGACAAAACCACCATGTTATTTTACAACAAAGGAGAAACACAGAACTTTCAAAGGATATTAAACACCGCAAAAAGTGGCCATACTACTTTCGTGGGAGCCAACAATCCTTAGAGGCTGAGACAACAAATTAAAATCCTTGAAACAGTAACACAATACTGTTGTGTTCACAAAGTGTATCAACACATGAATCTTAAGAAACTGTGAATTTTATGTAATCGACAACTTCCTCTTACAATTGCTCTTTCTATCAAATCAACTGATCTTTCCACTTCTCCAAACATTCGTACACTTTGAAAACTATCGATGCATTTCCACGTTATAGCGTGAAGTTCTAAGACTTACAAAGCATTGATTATGACTACAATGATGGAATACCACTTTCTTAGGGCTGTATGTGATCAAATAGTGCAAGATATTTCCTATTTTGGCGAAAGAAAACTCCTCTTGGCCCATCGGTTCCTACTTTAGCCAATCTACAACCTGTTCAAACTTAATATATTACTTGTTCACATGTGTTTCGATTTTTTTGCATTTAATACGTTTTCTTGAGCACAGCCAAAGTAGCTACATGCAGATTAGCTTATTAAATTCGTAAGGTGAACCATTCTAGTCCTGTATTGACAAACGATTAGGTAAAAAACACTTTAGTTCACCAACAACATGCCCAGAAAATCTTCTGTTTTCTAGAATAATTGTTTTTAGCATCAATCAATCATAATTGCACGCTTCTGGATATAACTACTGTTCTTTAGTCAGGCTAGGGAGAAAGAGAAAATAAAATAAAAGGAAGCAAAAATTCAGCTCAAGGCTTGGAGAGAAAAACAAAGATTGCTTTTAGAGACGTACTTAACAAGCATTAAGTGAAAACAAATCCCTTATAAAAGTAAAACAAAATCCACAGATTCTCGGGACAAGAATCCTTAGGCTTGTTTTGAAGCAGCTTGACTGTAGAATGAGCCTACAAGAAAAACCGTGAAAGCAAGTACTAGGCAGAGGTTTTATGTTAGGGTTCGAACTTGTCGGATATTTTGGGATATTAGTGACATACTATAGTAATTCTGTATAATAGTTTACTGGATAATGCTTTTTTTTTTTTTTTTTTTACTTTATGTTCTTTAAAGGTGTACTGCGTGCAATATTATCCAAGTACATAGATTGAAAGACGTAGATTCTGTCTCCTCTACCTTTCCATCATTTTAGAATTTTACTTTCGTGTTTTTCTTTCAATGTAAACCAATGAAATGCATGAAACACCAAAAAAAATGTAACTTCAAAACTGTCGAGTCTATTTGATTGCCCTGAGTTTGAACATAGGTTCAACTAAGATTGGAAAGCACCAACATACCATCATTTTCTCTACGACTCCATTAAAGCAAAAGAAAAGTGAATGAATTGTAGTTTTATTTGTCGTCGGTGAGTCCCGAATTATTGTTCACCAGTTGCGGTGAATTAAAGACTCATAACTGGTTGGCATCTTCAGAATACTGCAAACTAACCCAATTAATTATAAACACTGATGAAGCAATATTCCTTCTTAGTTTGCTGTAAGCCCGTGCCTTTCGGGCAAAGATCTACAGTTTTGGTTATTATGAAAGGACAAAGGAAGAGATACGAAAATAAAAGAGATGATTCGAACGAAGACTTTGAGTGGTTTTCTCAGTTTGTTGACGCATACACAGGAGGGAGAAAAGAATGGAAAAGAAAACATTGATTTCGACCTAGGCTTAATATGGTAACCCACGTCCTTGAGTTTATCCACCCATCACATCCGTTTGAAAAACCCAGATTTCAGTTTATCTATAAAGTCTCCGAATCCAATTCTCTATTCCAGGGTCATATCAACTCTACTTCATCGTCTGGGAAACGAAAACAGAGTTGAAAGTACTGTTATTTGGGTATTTGGGTATGTACTTCGATTCTCAAATGAAGTTCTCTCATTTATCACTAACAACACTCCCTAAGATGTTAGTCTTATGAACCGTAGGTCCTCGTGCATAAATCTACCTAAAAGAAGAAACCAATGGGAGATTCCCAGGTGTCACCGGGAGGTGGTTTGTCGTTATATGTGGGTGATCGGCATGGGGACGGCGACAGGTGGCCGACAAGAGGATGGAGGAGGTGATGTTTGGAGCCCTTAAATTGCGCTTTTAAGTGGTGTCTTTTTCTAAATGACTAGGCCTCTTCGTTAAAGTAAAACATAATCAAATTCCAAAAGCGAGAATGTTAGATAAGCATCATTGTTGGGACGAACTAATGAAACACAAAAGAGATACAGATGGAGGAAGAAACATGTCATTGGCTTTGAGTGCACTTGCTTTTGAAGGTATCTGCTTGTCCGTTTCGAAGACACCCAGTATGATTCCTTTTGTTGTGATTTGCTTGCTTCGTCCAGTCATTTCGATCCCAAATCCATTGGTCGATTTTTTGTCTGTCTATCCAGTGTAGATTGGTGTTTCATAGTCGTCTTTGGAGAAAGTAAGGAGTTGCCATCACCATCCGGCGCACGTTGAAAGATCTCAGGATATCGATTTGATTACCAACCACTAAGAAAGGAGACATGCATATACTATCTTCTTCAAAAGTCGCAGCAGAAGCAATGAAATCGAGACGTCATGTCGGCAGAAATAACCATAACACGAAAGCATCTTCTCCGGATTCTTTAACCATTTCGCCTTGCAACTTTTCTTGAACTTGACTGTGCTAGGGCAAAGGCTCAAGCGCATGGAAGGGGCCGTCTCTCCTCCCTCTGTGCGCTCATCTATCTTTTCCATCGTAGTTACCATCTTCTCTTGTCGTCACCCTCGAGGTCGTCCATCGTTCCCGATGACTCGTTTCTTGAGTTACGTGCTAAGGAACTATCAACGTAGAGTACTCATTTGGCCAAATCTTCCTTTTTCTTTTTAATGTTTTTAACTGCACAGAAATGTCTGTTGTCGAGTCTTTCTTGGGATACTCATCATCCCCTTTATATTTCTCCTACTTTGATCAATGCAATCTTGTTTAGAAAATTTTACTGAATCACGGCACATATGATTCCAAATGTCCAAAAAGATGTCTGTCTCTCCAAATTCAAGAGCATACTTTGCCATTGGTTCTCCCCTCCACAACTTTTAGCAATTCTTCAGCAGCAAACCTGAATGCTCATGGGTGAAGGCGAAATGCAAGAACCTATCTGTTCGAGTTTTTCAGATCATGATGAACCCCTACATCAGAATTAAATTAGACAATTGATATCATTTCACTAACTAAAGAGGTTACTAGAAGTACATAAAATTAGTCAAGATCGTCTGTAATCATTTCATACGTTTCACTCCGGCAAATTCAAGAAACTATGGCTTGAGTGAACACCTTCGTGATGTACTTCATTGACTCGGAATCAGCCCAATGCTTCGTTCTATGTGCTTCAACGGGTGATCGACCGAAGCAGTGAAGCTTTGGGTTGCAAGACAAAAACGTCCCTGTCATCACCAAATAGATCCCCTAATAAACTATTTGTGGACGTACGTCCCATAACCTTGTATACAATAAAAAGCGCAACAAAGATCGTTCCGAAACCTCTAGCACTGGCTTCAGAAGCCTGATCAGCTACCTCTCGATACAGCACGGAAATGATGATATACCAGTTTAGCTGAATTAATTAATGGTCTCAAATTCAATGGGTTGAATACAAGCTGGTGGACTACTGAAAAATAGCCTGACACATTGAAGACTTATACCTTTTATTTTGTTTTTCTTCGCGGACGATGATCCAACTGTAATCCGTTTCTATAATATCAACCAACGTAAGGGAAAAGGCTGTGCCAGTCCAAAAATCAGCGACATCAATTTTATATCAGCGGTCACACTTGCGAAGGATCGGGCTGTACATGTCCAGGCCTAGAAAGTTTGTACTTTGATTGGTATTGCAATCTATTACAAAGATGAAACAAATATAATGAACTTACCCCAAAAAATAGTGTCACCCCATTGACATTAGACTACCTCCGTAGCCCACAAGAAGCATCAGAACAAGCATACAACAATTTCACTACAAGCATCGGGTAGGAAAGCACCAATGTAGATCTTCACTTCTTCAACCAGTAGATAAAAATGAGAGTCGTGCACACCGATGCAACAAGGGAAAGTATGATGGTATCCATGGACTTTTTCCTCTTGATGGCGGAGAGAATATTATTAACCTGCACCACAACGTCAAAGAAATATGTAGATCAAATAGACAATTACAAACAAGTAACAACCAACATAAGAAATCGGGGAGGAGCTCCAGATATTTGTTTTCTAGATAATAGAAACTAAAAACACAATTAAGTATTAATAACTACACAAGTAAAATCTACACACCGTGGGAAGACGGCTGCCAACATTGCCGAGCTTTGAGTTGATACCACCAAAAGTAGAACGTTGGAGGACAAGTGTACCAAATGTTGCCTGAGCTTGCGAGATCACAGTATCCATCTACAACAAGAAAGGCACAGTTTGAAAATCAACCTTTCAGCACATTCTTTCTACCTTAAGTAGATATAATCACCACAATCAAGCAAATCCTAAAAAAGTTTCAAAAATCAGTCAATTGTACATTATTGCACCACAGAAAAATGTTAAACAGATACAGACGTATCAATGCTAAACGGATAGAGACATGCCATTGACCAAAGAAGATCTGTACACTCCAATATGGTTAAGATCCAAGTAAATGAGGAAGTTCTGTTCTCACGACATAAAATTTCATTGGATCCATATTTCACCAAGTCTATTGCCAAGTTTTCGCTGTCTGTACTGTGCTTAAAAAGGAGAAATATCGTGGATTAGGGACTAGAAGTTGCACCATCCACAAGGGACTCTCAATCTTAGAGAAGGAGAAAGTAAGGATTAGGCTGTTCTGTAGTTTCGGCGGTTATGATTGAAACTAAGAAAAATTACAAAACATCCGTTATGGAAGATTTAGAATGATGAAAGAGACTGCATCTGTGACAGTAAGACATTAAGACGGCTGTAGAGAAGTTCAACTTTCACACAAGTCAGGTTGCCCTAATTAGCAGATTTATAGAAATTACTCCATCCTACGCCAGTCACATAAAAACTAAGATTCTGCCAGAACTGTTTGGTATAAACTGTGCCTGGATTACAGATCAATTCCATACTTCTAACAAGCCTAGGAAAATAAAACGTAAGTGAACAGGAGAAAGCTATTTCATAATATCAGGTATGGGTATAATCTAAACATGACCAACAAAGGGTTAAATTTTGAGAAACATGTACTTATACCACTCTAACCCTGATCCTTTTGTATCACATCTTAGTGTTAAATTGCTTTTATCACACCCCTGGGCTTCAGATTGATTTGATCACACCCCTGAGCAATTTAAACATTCTTTAGATTGCAGGGACGTTTCTACAATTGAACTCCAATGGCACCCGGAATTCACAACATGATCAGGCACACCCGAAAAAAGAAAAATAAGTTGGCTAGAACGGTTTTCGTTCTTACACATGGGTTGCCAATCCAAAGGCTTCAGAACTTTTATTCTGTAAGGGAAAAGATGCATGGTGTAATTCTAGATAATAAAATACCCATAAATAGCCTTATTTTGACTTAAATCCCCCAACAAAATCTCCAAAATAACTTGAAGTTCTCAATTGACTTTATGAACTATAATTGCTGAATATCATGATCTTCAAATAAATAAAGTGTTATTTAAATAATTAAAAATCTAAATAATCTTTTAGGCACCGATCCTAAAATATAGATAGGAAAGTACAAAAACGGCCACTCTATTTGGATCCACCAAATTAAAAGAACTAAAAAACTTAGAGTTGAGACATTCTAGAACCCTAAGCATGCACATCACCCATCATAGTGGTCATCGGGTCCACTTCAAAGCCAATGTCACCTCCATGTTGCTAGTAGCTGGCTCTCGCTTGTGCAAAGAAGTTGATTTATCTATCCCAGGTATGCTAAATATTTAGGTTGAAAAGGTGGAGATAATATTCGTTACAAATATTGGTGATGATCCTTAACACCATAACAAATGTCAATATCCCTAGGCATGTTACATAGGAAACAAATGCACTCACCTATTTTACATTTCCAATCATTTTCAGCTCACTTCTATGAGCCTTTGTGCACAATTGCAAAGCAGAGATTGTGAGATACAGATGTTTAAAAATTTTTATGTGCGTCTAGATGAACATATCTAAAAAATAAAACAGTTTTGTGGCATTCCACGTGAATCAGGGACTCAATACCCATACACAAGGAGCAACAGTAAACAGGATACGTGTAAATTCTGGCATGAGCATATAAAGGAATGCGCCACTCATTGTAAAATGAAACAGCATATATATAAATTCAGGCATGAATTGCAACATAAAAGCAGAAAAAGAGAGATCTGCTTAATGGTATGACCTGTTGCTCCTTTGTTGGCTCCTAATTCTCATGCCAAAATTATCCATAACTTAACCATCCAATGAGGATATATGAACTCAGACACACAAAGATGTACCATTTGTACTTTGCATACCTGTCCTGTACTTCGGCTAATAGATGCATGCTCTTTTAGGAGAGCTTGCTCTGCAGAAATAGCACCCTCTTCCAAGTCTAATCTTGTCCGATCAAACTCTCTAAAATCGTCAAGAAGTGAAGCACGGTCTTGCTTAGCTTTGAGCCTGGATCTGAGACCATAAAACTCCTGCACTTCAATCATGTCTAACAAGAAGTTGGTGTCTGACAGACTCAAATCTTTCTAAATAACAAGTATAAATCATAGGAAAGACCATGCAACATGTTAAAGAATATTTAAGCCCAAAAGAAGAAAAGAAGAGGAGAACGGATCAGATATGCTGCACTAACCACTCTGGCATCGAAGTCTTGAACCAAAAGAATAAAAAAAAAGGAATGGTTCAGGATGAGGCTTAAGAATTGATCATCCATATTCAAACTTCAAAAAGAAAATACGAATTCTCTTCACAGTAAATTCAGAGCAAAGCTCTTTCATTTTCTGCTACAAAGTATTGAAGTGAAAGAGAAAAGCATCGGAACAAAATCACAACCCGCCTTAATGGTCCTCTGTCCTCTTCATGTTGTTAATTTGGATCAGGAAGAAGCTCTTAAGCTTTATTATTCATTGAAATTCAAAAGAAGGAACTTGACCTAAAACAAAAATAAAACAGAAAAGAAAAACAGAAGAAAAAAAGAACGAAGACTTGTGAATGATGCTTCTTCCTCCTAATGTATATTCTTTAGCAAAAAAATAAAACAGAGAAGGCAATAAATTAAAGAGCATGAGACTTGATGAGACACAAGTGACAAAGAAGGCTTCAAATTTCTTTCATCTAATACATGGTCTTAAAATCTCAAACAAAAAATGCGTGAGAGCTCACAAAACATAAGTAAAAAGGCCCAACATGCTCCAGCAACAATTTGAAAGAGTGCAAAGGAGGTGCAATGCCCTTGACACCAGGGTGGAAGGCTGTGCTATGAAGTTCATTCAATGGCATATTGCACAATGGGGCTAAACATTAGTTAAGAGTCAACAATACCTTGGTAAACTCTTGAAGAACCACTTGATGCCTATTTAAGGAGTGAGGGACCATTTCTGAACCACCGGATGATACCCAAGCTTGCATCTGCGAATTTACTAGCTGGAGCTGCTTTAACGATCGGTCAATTGCAGATTCAAGATCATTCTCTGAAGCATCACTTTCTGTAGTGACCTTCGTAGAAACTATATCACGATATGAACTCATCTGCTTATCCAACTGGGCTTCAAGCTTCCGTTGCTGCAATTATATTTGAATGAAATTTCCTTATAAGAAAGATATTTTCAAGCTAGCAAGGCTCAGGTAACAAACCACCGAGAGATCAGGTCCTGTGAACCGAGAGCTAAATTACTTATACCCAAATTTAATAGAAGAAAGCATGCACATCATCAGACATAAGTTAAGTCAAAGAGGTTGGCAGACAATAGCAATCTATCAAGAATTCAGAATCCAATCAATGATCTTACTTACTTTTCTACCATCTGAGAGTTTATGCCTATCTATATGGTTACTCGCTCAATGATTTGCAAGAGTTCAACTTTCTGGAAAATTATTCGCAACAAAACCAAGAAATGAAAAATATCCCATGGAAGGGAGATGCAACAAGCCTTCTAATATAGGTTTTAAGTACCATCCTTGGTAAGTAATTACTTCTTACCCATGAAGTCTCATGCGGGAATTATCCCCATGGGGGATTGCTCGAAAAATCTAAAGAATTCATGATGGAATTTATTGGAAGATGCTCTTAGCAATGACATTTACAAGATGGGCTGATATACCACCCCTTGCTTGTTGTCATAGTTAGCCAGGTATGTTTACTACAGAGCAAACTACGGAGAAGTAATCCACTAAAGGATGCTAATGCACTCCCAATTGAAGACAGATTTTAGACAAACGAGTGTTAAAAAGAAAAAAGCACAAATCTTAAGACTTGAAACTTCTAGGAGATCTGAAGACAAAGACACAATTGGAAAACTAAGAAATATAAATGGTCAATAGGAAAATTACTCAAACAACACTTCGTAAGCTTATGCGATCAAGAAAAAGAAAGGCATCGTCTAAAGCTCGGAAGACCGGCGATTGCATTTAATACAGAATCGTTAGTCTCTCATTACTGATATTGTCAGCTATCGAAAACGAATTCTCCTGAATTACGAATTGTCATTAGCAAATAACAAACAGTAATAGCAAATCAAATTCATTAGAATTCGCATTAGAAAATTTCATCCCTAAATTGTTTCTTATCATTAACTAGTACCTTGATACAGAACTAATGTAAAGACGCAACAGAAATATATTAATGAAGCAAAATCGAAGCAAAATACAAGAAAAAATTAAAAGCCGATCTCAAACATCCATATTTTGAACCAGAAGAACGTCCAATTCCGGCTGCCGACTCCCCCAAGGAGGCAAAAATGAAATCCGACACACCGATTATCATCGAATACTGAATTTCTTATCACCTCCACTATCTTTCCATCAAGCAAACGGAATCTAAGAGAAAACTACAGAGGCAGAGACAAAATCTGACCTGGTCGCGAAGAGCGTACCATGAGCTCGACCCCTCCATCGCTCTTCCAAATCCTCTTCTCTCCGGAAAATTTTGGAACTTTCTCCTTCTTCTTCTTCTTCTTCTTCTTCTTCTTCTTCTTCTTCTTCTTCTTCTTCTTCTTCTTCTTCTTCTTCTTCTTTCTAGTCGCCAAAGATTTGGATTTCGGTGGTCGTTTGGCGACGAGGACAGATCGTCTGCTTTTCTCAACGGCAATAGGAGACTGGGCCAACCGGTGGTTGCGTGCTCCTTAAGACAGGTACACTTCCAGAGGACGCGATTGTAGTCGTCTTCCCGTATTTCTCACAATTGATTGATTCTCGTGGTTGTACATAGTATACAAAAATACCCTCTCCTTTGCCTTGAAAGACACTGAAGGTGTCCCAGATGCACAACTCGTCGAACCAGGAGGGGGCACAAAAACTTAGAGAGTATGTGGCCCATAAAACTTAAATATGTTTTTATTTATTACAGTCAAAACTACTTTACTTTAATGGATCAATTAATAAGTAACTCATTCCCAGGCTGAAAGTAGTTTTACTGACAATCTTATAAATATAAATTAAATTACAAATATTTTAGTAAATGAGTATAATTTTTCTCTTTAAAACTTATAAAAAATATTTTTTTTTGATGTATTAATAACGTGAGACAACTATTATTTAACACTATGAATATAAATTACTTTATAAGTAATGAGATAAAGCAATAAGTGATGACTACAATGTCTATAAAATTAATCTCTAAATAGTGAATTTTCTTGTAGATCTATTCATAACACTTCGAATTTGAACAAAGAATTATCCTCGTGAATGCTAAACCCATTTCCACGCCACTCCAAAGCATTTTGACAAACTTAAGCCTATCTCTCTAATGAGTGCGCAGGGGCCCACTTCAAAGTCACTAATTAGAAGATCCTTCGTTAAAACATCGCGGCCTCGAGGCTGGGTCCAATATTAACTCATATCTCAAGTCCATTGGGACTGAAGGATCTCTCTCCCCCCGACTTAAAACGGACGAGTGGCGAGAGGCCACCAACGTGACCATGGTCCGTGGTTGCGCACTTGCTTAGGGTTTTGCGACTCTTGTCCTCTGTTTTGTTCGCCAACCTCTCTCTCTCTCTCTCTCTCTCTCTCTCTCTCTCTCTCTCTCTCTCTTGTTTTCTGCTGCCGCGGCCAGCCCCCTCTTCCGTTCTTTTTTCTTTCTTTCTTTCTTTCTTTCTTTCTTTCTTGCTGCCACACGCGCGTCATATATCTACCAAATTCGGTTAGGATTTTCTGGTCGGAGTCTGTTTGGTCACGGAGAAAGCTTGGGAGAACTTTGCAGAAGCTATTTCGTTTATACCGTAGCTAAGTAAATAAGGAAATAGTAATGGCGGAGGAGGAGCCAAAGCCCTTGGCGTACATACCTGAGATAATACTGAAGAAAAGAAAGAGCAATGAAGAATGGGCGCTCAAGAGAAAAGCTCAGTATGAGGAGAGGAGCTCTCTGATGAGGAAGAAAGCCAAGCTGGCCTTTATCAGAATGCCCGAGGACTTCATCAAGGAGTACCGCACTAGGGTAACTACATCAACAGTATACTTATATTTATTTATGGATCTTTCTGGTTGTATGCTTGTGTCATTGGAGATATTAAAACAAGATTTTGAATTTGTTTGCGGTGGAATATGATTAATTGTTTTCTGGGCTGCTAGGTATTTGTGTTTCGCGCAATAATGCCAAGGTGTGCGAATAGAAGACAGGCGGGACAAGACTAGTTTTGATATTGATGATCAGTTTGGGAGATTGATTGATATGCTTAGGATTAAGTTTAAACCGGACATTGGGAATATGAAGTGCAAGATGTTTGCCTCCATATTTGGTATTAAATAGATTTTTGATGGGTTGAGTACTGTTGAGGTCTAATATTTTGATGTTTGCCTCGGGTATGACTAAGTAACTATCATATATCGCATGGCTATATACTGTTATAGGTGCTATCAATTGTTCTTTGCTTCCTCTGTTTGACATGTTAGATTGTGCCTTTTGTTAATTGTGTAATAGCATTGGTGATAGTGATGGTGAGATTTCTGTCCATGAGAAGTGTTCAGTAGTCTCTGAGCTGATGTTTGTTCATTTAGGTGGTGAGATTTTCAAGACTTAAAGCTCTAGGTATTTGAATGTTAGTCTTTCATGTGACTTGCATTTTGAATTTTAATTTTTCTTGAGGATAAGTACTTCTATGTGATGAATATTTCTACCTTATCTGCTTTATCATGATATCGTCTCTTGCCTGTGTAAATTTTGGGACCCGATATTCCTGTTGAATAACCTTCTCTGTTGTTTTCACCTAGGAACTGGACCTCATAAAAATGAAGCAGAGGACAAAGAAGAAAAGACCAGCGCTAGCAGTGACAGAACCAAAGCTACTTTTTGTCATTCGCATTCATGGGTGGGGTTTATCAACATTTGGTGTCAATTTTCTGTTGTATCTCCGCTTTTCATATCTCCGCATTCTTATTTCTGATGCCTAAATCTGTTCTCAGGAAAAGAGAAATGCATCCAAAAACTAGGAAGGTCTTATACAGCCTGAAGCTGAGGAAAATATTCAGTGGTGTATTTTTGAAGGCAAATGAAGGGATTCTGGAACAGCTGCAAAAAGTGGAGCCATATGTTACATATGGGTAGGACACGACAAATCCTTTTCCCTACTATTGCGCAGAAAATATAGATAGCCGTAGGAGAAGGTAGAAAATCTAGTGGGCATGCCATGACTGTTCATGATTGCTAATATGAAGCGATGCCTATGTGATCATGTTGTTGGAACCCAAGGAATCATAAGCCATATCTGTGTTACATTGCGAAGAGTGGCTTGTGACGTTTGCAATCAAAACTCCTTAAAATAATTTGTAAAATCCAATTAATGCACAATAAATACAGCAGTTAGCACATACGCACCTTCACAATCAACCCATTTGATTTAATTGTGTTTTGATGGAATTGGAATGGCGTAGATTTGCTTAACTTTCTGCAACTTGATTGGTTTCCTAGTTTATAGGCTATAATTCATCTGTGCTCCAATAATTGATAATGTAGAAATATCTTTATTTTTCGTTTAGAACAAGGAGCAATTAACTGTGAGCTTGTCTTTAGTTGTTTTCCCATGTTTTTGGGTTCTTTTGGAAGACACATTGGCCTGTAGTACTCTTTGTAGAATAACTTATCCTTTTCCTAGACAGCAGGGAACCAGAGTGATTTTGACGATCCCTTCCAGTGCATTGAAAAATATTTCGTCATTTTCCTTTATATACTGTGTCGTCTGGCCAAGCTAAAGTGGAGTCTTGAGTTTCCAGGGATTTTGTTACCGTATGAGAATAATCTGAGAATATCTTTGTTGCTCTGTGCGTCTTAGGTGGGCATTACCCTTATCATTAATAAGTTAATTGTTTCTCTGTTCCTCAATGCCAAATAACCAAAGCATAGAACTTTTTTCACCTAATATTTCAGATTTTGTCTGGCTTGCATGAGTTTTTGAAGCATTGTTGTAGCTTGCTGACATTGGGGAGAGTTTGGTCTGATTAGCTTAGCTAATGCATATATGGGAGATATAATACTGGTCTTCACGTGGCTGAACATTTGTCCGAAGTTGGCCACTTTGGGCTGCTAGAGAGACCAAGTTGTGAGCTTCCGTCAATAACTACTTTAGATGTTTAAATTTCCACATACAATTTGGAATTCTACTTAGAAGATAATCATATGATACTCGTTGCCTGCATATTTGTGCCAACATGACTGCAATAATAATTTCTCATTGCATCGGATTCTAACAAGATTTGCTTGTTGGCGAAGAAACGCTAATTTAAAGAATGTTAAAGAGCTGATTTACAAGAAGGGTCATGGAAAGGTTGACAATGAGCGAGTTCCACTGACAGACAATAACACTATTGAACAGGTATATCTTGCTGAATCTTTGAATGGCTTTGGACATCTTTTATGTCCATAGACTGAATGCTTTTTTGCATGTGTTATGTTTGTAGGCGTTGGGAAAGTATGGTATTCTATGCTTAGAAGATATTGTGCATGAGATCGCCAGTGTTGGTCCGCATTTCAGGGAGGTTACTAGTTTTTTATTTCCCTTTCAACTCAACAAGCCAGAACGAGGATTGAAAGGAACAAAAACGTTATACAAGCAAGGAGGAGACAGTGGGAATCGCGAGGATCACATCAACGAACTAATCAGTCAGATGAATTAAGATCACATATGAAAAAGCATATGAAATGTAGTTTATCAAGTGCCCCTAGTCATCTGCAGTGTCATGTATTGCAATTTTGAAGCTATTGTTAATGAGTCTGCTAAATCACGTCCATAGTTTGTGGTGCTTATGTTTCTTTCTAACTTGACGAACTTGTTGGATAAATAGTTCTGGAAATTACCATGCAATTTGATTGTGAAGGATCCGTATTGTTGGAATGGCGCTTCTCCAAAAAAGAGAGAGTGATTATCAGGGTTCAAAATTGTGAAAAAGGGAAAAGTGAAGGACTTGACTAACTTCAACTATAATATCTACTGATGTTTTGTTAAACTGAATGCTGTTCTGTACCGGAAAACCGGAAGCACCGGTTAGACATAACATGCGTAGGATTTTGAAAGGAAAACAAAACCTATCTCCCTCCATTTCTGTTCTAGTCCAGGTTCTCTCAAGCATCAGAATGTCCAGCAACGGCGAAGATCCCTGGTGGGCTTCAGACAAGCTATACCACCTCCTTTTCTGCTTTTCTCTCACCGTTCTCTTCTCATCCCTCGCTGCCCGTACCGGCCATCCGTTCCTTCGCCGCCACGCCATCGCTGTCGGATCCATACTCTCCCTCCTCGCCGGCGCTGCCAAAGAAGCCGCCGACCATCTGGGATTCTTCAAGTCCTCCGGAGCCTCCGCCAAGGACGCTGTCGCCGATTTTGTCGGCGTATGCGTAGCTTATCTCTTGCTGTCTATGCTCGGTTTACCGGAACGACCAGAACCCGATCCCGTCCAAGTCCGGCCGGTTTCGATGGTTTGAATGGGCTATTTCATCCGGGACGTTCGTAGGGTGGAGTGTTTTCCTGAAAACGAGTGGGACGTTGGTTAGGGTGGTAGAAGATGATTCGTTCAGAGCCGATCCTCTGTTGACCAGATCATGATCCGGGCCGGTCCGAGGTGTATTGACAGTTGAGAGGGGTCGAGTCTGAGAGATTGTGGGTTCTAGCATTTTGTGGTCGGTGTTTGGGTGGCCGAAGAAGATGAAAGCGTGTTTGGTTGCACAGAAAGTGTGGGAAAACAAAAAGGGGTTTCGAAGATCGGATTTATGTGTTTGAATTTTGATGGAACAAAAGGTTTCAACTCAAGTGATGGAAATCATAACTGCTGGACAAAGTTCAGATAAGAGTTTTCTGTTTTTGCTTGTCTGGTCACTGAGAAATGAGGGAAGACTACCGTTTTGTTCAAAATTCTCGCCCCAATACCTATACGGATTCTGGCGGGTGGCGGTAGCGGCATTTGTGGTTTATTTATATATTCAACCATTGAAGCATGCTTTGATCCAGCAACAACCAAAACCTTACAAGTTTCTTTTTCTGGATTCTCTAGCACTGAATTATTTGGGACATGATTGAGAGCAATGACAAGAATGTATTTATCGGAATCAGTTGAGGTATTTTTTCTCCTTTCCGATTCTTTTGTAACTTTGTGATCGAACATGTTACTTATTCTCATTTCCTTCATAGGTCACTGTACCTGGCGAAGAATTATAATTTCTTATGTGCCCTTTCCTCTCCTTTTGGCTACTGTAGAATTAATATAGTAAATTCACCACATTCATATATATATGTACCACTTTCCTGCTGTAAGTTCAATTGTCTGGTGGGTTTTGTTGTTAATGTATAATTTCACCACTTCTAGTTTAGTCTTTATTAGGCTACTATCATGAGTAGTTCTCTCTCCACCCAAAAATCCTTACCCTGCCACATTTCAAAACCTCTAAAGCTCCTTCACAAAGCAGGAGATGTAATGCTTGCTTAAAAATTCTGGTTAAGTATTAGAAATCTGATTAATAAGGTTGTGCAATGGAATTTTGAGATTGGAGGGCTTAACTGAGCCTGATAATAAGCCAATGCCCAGTAAACCAAGTGAGAGGTCAATGCCAGACTTCCTACAGCCTTATATTGTAGATTTACAAAGTTTAAACTTTATTGCTCAATTTTGTACTTTTTGAGAGGTTTGCTATAGCTTTATGGCTAGCCTTCAATATACTTGAAATGTATAGTAAGGGCTCAAAAATGCCTTTGGTGCACAATTTAGCTCAATGCCTTACTTAAGCAACCAGCACTTACGAATTAAATATATGAAAAGAGGGAGTGGCTGTATTTCTGTTGAGTTATCTAATTATTAGGAAGAAAAATTAGAATTCAAATTCAATCATACCTTTGAATGAAAATAGAAGTGCTACGGGTAGCCATGAGGTAAAAGCCTATTTGGAAGCTGAAGTCATGAAGTATGCTACTAAAGAGTTCTCCAATATGTGGCCTAAACATTGTTTGGTCCTGCTCTTTATTCTTCCAATTTCGGTGGAAGGTTTCCCCTATTTGAAAAAGGAGGCTCTATTTTTTGCCCACCAACCACAAAACCCTGCCCCCGCTCTCCCCCCCCCCCCCCCCCCCACAAACAAAAAAAAGAGACTCCATTTTTTATTCACGTCCATGTGGAGTTTCATCTATGAGTATTTTTGTTCACATAAGGCCAATAAGTCCATAAAAGGGTTATGATCATTCGGTCTTCTTGGTGTTTCTTGTTGCTTCTCCATGATTTTGTTTAATTTAGTGAACCAAACACCTTCACATGCTGTGAGCTTGAAGTGTATCAGATGTTTATGTTGTACTGAAGTATTGATGCGTTTCAAGTGTATTGGAATAGGCAGAGTTCCATGGTTGATAATTTTTAATTCATGAAAACAGAATAGAGAGGTATACTGATTTTATTCTTCTGCTTGAAACCATGATCCCATCATTTCATTTAGTTGGTGTCTGCTACTGATTAGGTCTTGCGAGGAAGTTTGAAAACCCGGTTCCCACCATGTGTTGGTGATTCATAATTGCGTATTTTATTGAAAGAGAAGAAACTCTTGTCCAAAATTTTGTTGCTTCTTTGAGCGAGGAGCTGTCAGAAATACTACAATTGTACTGATTGTCATAGAAAAACTTGGCACATGACTCGGGCTTTGATCATTCCAGTACTGAAATTTATTCCCTTTTATTTCAGTTTAATGGCATGTGGTCATGGCTGTATCCAGAACTATCATTGGGGCGGTTTTAGTTTTCTGGAAAAGAAAGAGCATATATTCTCCTCTCTGTAACTACATTCTCTTGCTAAAGTTGTCCTACACTTGTTAAAGGCTCAGACAAAGATGTATCGGTGTTGAATATTGATAGGAATGCTCAATCTTGAAACTGAATGCAGTATTATACTTGTACATGCCGCTGACAAGGTCTACAGCCTCAGCAGAGACGTTTGATAAGACAAAAAAAAGAGAGAAATTTTTTATTCCACAAAGTATTAATGTGAACCATTACCCATGATAGGAGTGGATCATTGACTTGATGGTCCTTCCTTGATGGAGATCCTCCATCGTTTGTGGCTAAGCCTGGGGCGTACCTTTTTCTTCATTATTATGTCAGTGAACTACAGCTCAATATGGCAACTGCCCATGAGAATGAAGCGCAGGATGAATTCTGGGGCTTGAGAATCACCGTGCAAATTACAAGGGGGCAAAAGAAGATTAAGGCTAAACCATCTTCGTATTATGGCACTTCCATTGCAGGCTCAAGATTCCAATAGAGGAGGAAATATCAAATGAGGAGACAATTTTTTACATGTCCTTACATTTCTTTTATGGCCAAAGATATGGTGGAAAGAAAAGAGAGACCTAAATTATCACGCTTTAAAACCCTGAGGTTTGTTTTCCACCTGTTCAATATGTACTTGAAGGAGAAGATAAAGATGAACTCTAATGGGAATACTTTATAATTGTCATTCCCCTTCTGCAGAAGAAAGCTTGACTATTATACATGTATTATTGATACGGCTGATTGATGGTAACTTGTTAATGTGATATGTATGTGCCCCCACCAAGCTGAAATCATCTCCCAGATTATTGTACTCAGCTTGATCCTTGTTCTTATCACCAATGTTGTGTGATGATGTTGTCGGCGTTCACCTTCTGAAGCTCCTGGTTGTAGGCTTTACATTTAAGTCACCATCTTCTTCTGGCAGCCTGACGGCAGAGTAGATTCCTGCACCGCAGAGCGCCCCAAGGATAGGAGCAGTGAGGTAGATCCATATTGCTTTGTAGTTGTTTGCTGCAACGGCTGGCCCGAGTGTTCTCACCGGATTCATTGAAGCTCCGGTTGTTGGCCTGCAAACATAGCACAAAACAATTAAACAGATCATCTTCTCCAGGTCATTTGACATCCCTTGTAACCATATTTCAGGAGATTTAATCATTGAATTATGGACGTTTCCTGTTGCCCAAACCCAACTTGGCTCTATTTTCCTTTCCTGGACATCTACTTTATTTTCTAAGCTCTTTTGTCGGTAAGTTTCACCATGTTCAGCTAGTCTTGAAAGGAGAACCTTATCTTCTGACCATCTTTAGGAAGTGCCATGTGACTGCCCCCATGAAAATTTTTGCATTTATATCTCTGTTAAGCCTACCAGTCCACATGCCTATGCCATTCATGAATCTTTAAGACGCATAGCAGGGAACACAACCCATATTATGTTCTCGAGTTGATGATTGGTTAAAGTCCTTCAGTTCAGTTCAGAGCAAGTAGGGTTCTGACATACCCGGCGATGAGGATGTTGAGCATGACAGTCGCTCCCACCGCGATTCCCGCCAACTCTCCCACCTGCACGGCAGAATTTTAAATCAGTGATGGCACGTTATGTTTACTCTATCTACGCCAATTACCGAAAGCTAATGTTGCTTTCATGAGGTTGAAGATAACGAATCTTCAGACTATAGAAAATGGTTGACGAAGTTTCGCTATTGAAGGTCTCGCTAGCATTGAAGTTTGTCTCTTAAACTTGATGCCACAAGAGAGGTAGTTTAATCAGCAGACCATGGCACAGAAACCTAGTTTTCGTCAGTGGACTGCACAAGCTTCAAGCTCCAAGGAGACGGGAGTGGCCAGATCCTATAGAGTTACGAGGGAAAAAAATTCAAAAATCTACCTTTGTTTCTTATTTTCATTTTTAATAAGAAGCTTATAATCATTTTCGATACTTAATGAAACCTAGATTTTTGAAATTATAAAACCTTAAAAATCGAGCTATTAGAAATAAAAAACTCAATATCATGACCTTGATCCTAGTGAAGCCGACAACCTCAACTATTTTATCATATTTATGGGAAAAAGAACCTTTGCATACGGGCCGACTATTTGTCGACTCTTGTCCCTATCACCTTGCAAGTATAGTATCTAAGGAAGAGATTGCCCTCTCGTGAAGATGGAGACGAAAAGGAAACGACCATTTTGTCATTAATTATGGACATAGTAAAGAAAATAAGACCGTTTATAGTAATCACGTACAGCCCTTGTGTCGGTGGCGACGGCTGTGACGACAAACATGAGGTTGAAAGTAATTATCAGCTCCAAAGCAAAAGCTTGGCCATAGTGGCCAGAAGGAACAGTGATACCCCCTCCCATTATGGGATGGAAAATCCCCTTTAGTGCAAATGCAGCACAAAAGGATGCCAGAACCTGAGCTCCGATGTAGAGCGGCACCTGAGAAAACAACAAAAACTAGCGTTAGTGAAGGGATTCTCAGGAAGCACGGAAAGAACAGTGGCGTATGGGATGAAATTTGTACTACATGTTTCCAGGGGAAGTGTTTCAGAGCAGCAAAGGCAATGGTGATAGCCGGATTGAGATGGGCCCCTGAGATATGTCCGGTGGAGAGAATGATAACCATGACAGCAATGCCGGATGAAGCAGCACAGCCAATGAGGGTTTCTGAGCCTTGAGTCTTTTGGTTCACAATGGCTGCGGCTGTCCCAGCAAAGATCAGTATGACAGTGCCTATGAACTCAGCTCCAACCTGGTTTTGTCATTATCGACAACCAGTAATTGAATTATGGGTTAGTGTTGCTTTTCTCGTGAAAATAAACATATGATAGTAACGTGATATGTTTCCTTTTGTGTCTTTGACAAGGTTTCTCTCTTTCTCTCTCTCTCCATCTCTGGGTCTGTCTCTGTGTGTTTTGCGTGTCTGAGATGCCTTACCTTTTTTGCGAGTGGAACAGGAGAGGGTGACAGAGAGCAAGAGACTTTGGGTAAGGTGCCGTCTTCCAAGGTCCATTCTTCGACGTTGAAGCACTTACAGTTCTTGAGAAGGGATCTCCTGCCATTCCCGCTTCTCTCTGCCTTGAACCCACCGAAGAGTGGAGCTCCTGGAGTGCCCGGCGTTGCTGGTGTTGAAGGCGCAGATGGGACTTCCTTACTGTCCATCACTTCGAAGCGAAACTGAAATAATAATACAGACGACCAAACCTCGAGGTAGAGGCTGGTGGAGAGAGAAGCTCTGAATTTCAGTTCCACTGCTTTGTCCCTATGTTTTGAAGAGCGTACTGAGTGGTCTGATACTTCTACTGACAAGGTTGTTGACTTAGGGAATCCCAAGCTAAAAAGTGAGAAGAGAAGTTTGTGGTCGGAAGTGGTGGAGCTGAGGTAAGAAAGCAGCTTTTGGATCCAGAAGTGGATGGTGGGACATCACACAGAGTCTTGAATATGGTATGCTAGAAACAGGACTTTTTAACATGGGACATGCATTATTGGTTTCCTGTCTCAGTTACATAGGATCCTCCTTGCATTTCAATTTTTTTTTTTTTTTTGCTATTTTTTCTTCCATTCAACGTCTTCACCCAATGTGGGATTGCTGTTTGTGTTTCTGAGTGCTAAAGAACAGAGAGATGCAATCATGGTAGGTAAACTAGAACTCACATTTTTAACCCTTTCCTCCAGATATTAAAAGCAATCTTTGGATGTGCGTGATTCACGTGGCAGGTGAACTGGTTGCGGGTAGAAGAAAGTCTTAATAACGGCAGCTTAGACGGCTGCTTTTCTGGGTGGAGTTCTTTAACCGCAGTGCTCTATTCTCCTTTTGTCTTCCCCCCTGATCAGTAGACTAGAAAAGACTGCATAAGTGCAAGTAGTTCGTGGTGTATGATAGGCTCCCTAATCACCATTGATGGAGTATTGCTCTAGGCATTAAATATTGATGCACACAAAGAATCTTTGATATTGAAGGAGTAGTCGTTAATAAGCTAAGGCCACCAACTCAATACATTGTGAAGCTTGTCCATAGGCTTTCCTTCCATAATTCCTAAGACATAGTGGAAGCGAAAAGCACTTGATAGTGGCTTCATTAATTAAACCGAATTCTTAAAGCTAATCTTGTTCTTGCCTAAGCTTCTGTCTTCCTTCAAGTGGTTCATGAAGAGCATGCTGATAGAAGTTTCCAGACAATTTTCAGATTGATCATCTTGTACCACTTACATCATGGTACATTTTCCTTTCTTCAAGCATCATAACTGATTCAATACTGAGGCATTGCCATCGCTGGTCCCAAATTTGGCTTTCAAGAGCCAGGAACCGTAATCATTCTGCACGCATCATGCATGAAAGCTGTTGCTGCAAATAGCTCTTCTTAAGAAGAAAATGCTAAATGGAGGAATATATTGAGGAGAAAAACTGTTGGTTATCGAATCAAGTTGCACGGTAGAAGTGTTCCTGTATTAGATACTACAGCTTTACAAAAACTAAAGGCTCTTTCCAGCAAATGAGTATAAATAAAAGGCAGTGAAGGGTGTGGTTCTGGACTTGCAGGAATACTTATGTTTCTTCAGTGTAAAGAGATATTTGGGCGGTGGGGAGACACGCTGTGGTTTGTTACAAAATTTTCTTCAAGGAGGAACCTTGTACAACGTAGGTTATAAGATAATTTAGATGCTTAATATGCATCAGACTCCTTGGGGACAAAGCATACAACTATGAAAAACAAGTGATGGTGGGTAGTGCTGTGTGAAGTGCCACCTGCAAGGTAATGTTGCATATATACTGATGTGATAAGGTTACAGTGGTCGTAGAAGTAAAGTTGGAGATGCCATGGCATCGCGTAGGCAGGCATTTCTAGGGGTTGCTGCTGCTTTTTATCTTCGGATACTTTTGCTCGTAATGTGAAAAATCAATACAGGGAAAGTTTCGTCTAGCAAGAATAATTATAGGGGGCATATAAACTCTTTCCGAAACAGTGTTCTCTATCTCCTCTCCTCTCCTTTGATTCGCATTTCTAATTCCTTTCGAACTGGTGGTTTCATTTTGATTTGAAAAATGACTGGCACTAGAATCAAGATAGGTGCTCGGGGACTAATGTCTAGGAAGTAAAGAAACCCGGGTCTTTCAAACACATCTCCTAATCTTCTTGTCTGGGTCCTTAGTGAATTACTATCAAAATTACCACTCTTTTGTTAAATCTCCCTCGTCACCATCATGCCTTCTGGGCGTGTGGGACAAAAGAAGGGGGAATGGCCTCTTCGGTTGTTTTGCAAATTCAGGGTATCATAAGGAAAAGAGAGTAGACATTTAGTATAGTCTTGCTTTCTCGTGAAGAAAAGGATCCAAAGGTCGGTGATTTAAATCCAAGGTTACCCCAACTAGGAAGGACTTGTAGGAATGCAATGCATCTGGATGTTGATCGTTAAGACATTGCCAAATAATGGAGCTCCTGGGGGTTAAACCTTTGGTGGCAATGTGTATCATTCTGTCTCGCACTGAGCGTGTGAACTGCATCAACCATTGAAGTAAATGGAAGTTCATAGATTTGCTTCCACAAGTTACTATGAAGGCTTCTCTTCTTTTGTCCTTTCAAGTCCTAGAAAAGAAAGTAACTATACCTCCATTTTTTCAGCTCCCATAGTAATTTTTTATGACAATTCCACCACCTGAATACTTATTTAAACAAATAAATACATCCAAGAGGTACTAATAAACAACCTCCTCACTTGATTTTTCTTTTTTTTACTCCAAAGTTTCGGAGAAAATAGTTGCTAAGAAATTTGGAGGCGTGAAATGCTCTAGAGGATGCTTCTCAGATGTTTCTACAAGACCATATGTCCGTGTGAAGAGTGTAGGAAAAGGTCATACCGACCCCTTGACAATAAAATAAAATCTTCAGCACGCGTCAACACAGGTTTCCACTCACAAGGAGAAAAGTGGTGGAGCTGGGTTCTCCATATCCATTTGCCAAGCTGTGCTACTACAAAGCACACGGTGGAAGAGGTTCGGGTCAATTGTTGACCTGAATTTTCTAAGTTCCATTTCACCAAAAGCTACTTTATGCTCCCACATTTACATGTTCAAATTCTATTCCTTTTCGGTCTCTGTTCCAACTCCGACCAATTTGCTTTCAAGTAGTGCCCAAAATCAAAAGTGCCATGATATTTGATAATGCGGAGCACTATCTGCATGCTTTATGGTTAATTCCCTGGGTGTTCTTTTTTTTTTTTTTTTTTTTGCTAGATAAAAGGCTAGACTAATTAAACAAGAAACTTGAGGTAGCCTAATTAAACCATTTCTAAATATAAAAAAGAGGAGAGAGTATTGCACTTAATATTAAACTTAGTCATATATGACAAACGTACCTTTTTCATATATAGGAAGCAGCATTCCGCGTATTTCTCTTTGTTTTTCTTTTCATACTTTGATTTAGAGGTGCTTTAGGACATTTACGAGGTTGAAATTATTGTAAGTTTTGAGTCTAAAATCCAATTTCACATTCCTACTCTTCAAACACAGCATATGGATTTGGGCCGTCAAAAACATGTCTTTTGTTCCAATCCAACTATCAAAATGGGCCATAAAAGTTTACCTGTGTCCCTTAAACCGATCCTGGTATTAAAACAGACAATCCTGACAACACACAAGACTAAAACCCGACAAACCATGGGCCCAAACCCTACCGCAAAAACTTCACGGGAAAAGCCGCCTCATCGCCCTGCTTCTGCCCTCTTCTTTCCTCTCCTTTGATCTACTTCGTCCATGGTATCCCAGATAAACTGGTCGATTACCATTATTAAGGAGGGCGACTAATCTACTAGCCGAAAAATCTCAAGGTATGCTTCGGATCTCCACCTCCCAGCCTTTTCGTTTCCATAAGCTGCCCCGAAATCTATTGGGTTACGGTTGCTTCTACTTTATGAATTTCATTCACTAATAGTTCAGAGGACAAAATGAATTTTTGCATTTGATGTTCTGATGAAGTCGAAGTAATCTTTTTCCTTTCGGATTCCTTTGGAAATTCCTTTTTCCGTTCTTTTTTTTTCTTTTTCTTTTTCTTTCTCGCTGCCCACACGCGCGACAATCTCCTTCATTTTTCTCCTCTGATTAAAACTTCGCCGCGTCAGGGCGTCATATATCTCCCAAATTCAGTTAGGGTTTTCTGGTAGGAGTCTGTTTGGTTACGGAGAAAGCTTGGGAGAACTTTGCAGAAGCTATTTCGGTTACACCGTAGCTAAGTAAAGAAGGAAATAGCAATGGCGGAAGAGGAGCCAAAGCCCTTGGCGTACATACCTGAGATAATACTGAAGAAGAGAAAGAGCAATGAAGAATGGGCGCTCAAGAGAAAAGCCCAGTATGAGGAGAGGAGCTCTCTGATGAGGAAGAAAGCCAAGCAGGACTTTATCAGAATGCCCGAGGACTTCATCAAGGAGTACCGCACTAGGGTAACTGTATCAACAGTATACTTATATTTGTTTATGGATCTTTATGGTTGTGTGCTTGTGTTATTGGAGATATTAAAGCATGATTTCGAATTTGTTTGCAGTGGAATATGATTAATTGTTTTCTAGGCTGCTAGATATTTGTGTTTCGAGCAATAATGCCAAGGTGTGCGAATAGAAGACAGGTGGGACAAGACTAGTTTTGATATTGATGATCAGTTTGGGAGATTGATTGATATGCTTAGGATTAAGTTTAAACCGGACATTGGGAATATGAAGTGCAAGATGTTTGCCTCCATATTTGGTATTAAATAGATTTTGGGTGGGATGAGTACTGGTGAGGTCTAATATTTTGATGTTTACCTCGGCTATTACTAAGTGACTATCATGTATCGCATGTCTATATGCTGTTATAGGTTCTCTCAATCGTTCTTTGCTTCCTCTGTTTGACATGTTAGATTTGGCCTTTTGTTAATTGCGTATTAGCATTGGTGATGGTGATGTTGTGATTTCTGTCCTTGAGAAGTGTCCAGTAGTCACTGAGCTAATGTTTGTTCATCTAGGCAGTGAGTTTTCAAGACTTAAAAACCTTTGGTAGGTACTGAGTCTTTCATGTGACTTGCATTTTGAATTTTAATTTTTCTGGAGGAAAAGCACTTCTATGTGATGACTGTTTCTACCTTTCCTGCTTTGTCATGATATCATCTCATGCCTGTGGAAACTCAATTTTGGGACCTGATATGCCTGTTGAATAACTTTCTCTGTTGTTTTTACGTAGGAACTGGACCTCATAAAAATGAAGCAGAGGACAAAGAAGAAAAGACCAGCACTAGCAGTGACAGAACCAAAGCTACTTTTTGTCATTCGCATTCATGGGTGGGGTTTATCAACATTTGGTGTCAATTTTCTGTTGTATCTCTGCTTTTCATATCCCCGTATTCTTATTTCTGATGCCTAAATCTGTTCTCAGGAAAAGAGAAATGCATCCAAAAACTAGGAAGGTCTTATACAGCCTGAAGTTAAGGAAAATATTCAGTGGTGTATTTTTGAAGGCACATGAAGGGATTCTGGAACAGCTACAAAAAGTGGAGCCGTATGTTACATATGGGTAGGACACGACAAATCCTTTTCCCTACTATTGTGCAGAAAATATAGATAGCCATAGGAGAAGGTAGAAAATCTAGGTGGCATGCCATGACTGTTCATGATTGCTAATATGAAGCGATGCCTATGTGATCACGTTGTTGGAACCCAAGGAATCATAAGCCATATCTGTATTACATTGCAAAGAGAGGCTTGTGACGTTTAAAATCAAAACTCCTTAAAATAATTTGTAAAATCCAATTAATGCACAATAAATACAGCACTTTGCACATGCATACCTTCACAATCAACCCATTCAATTTAATTGTGTTTTGATGGGATTGGAATGGCGTAGATTTGCTTAACTTTCTGCAACTTGATTGGTTTCCTAGTTTATAGGCTATAATTCATCTGTGCTCCAATAATTGATAATGTAGAAGTATCTTTATATTTCGTTTAGAACAAGGAGCAATTAACTGTTAGCTTGTCTTTACTTGTTTTCCATGTTTTTGGGTTCTTTTGGTAGACACATTGGCCTGTAGTACTCTTTGTAGAATAACTTATCCTTTTCTTAGACAGCACGGAACCAGAGTGATTTGACGATCCCTTCCAGTGCATTGAAAAATATTTCGTCATTTTCCTTCATATACTGTGTCGTCTGACCAAGCTAAAGTGGAGTCTTGAGTTTCCAGGGATTTTGTTACCGTATGAGAATAATCTGAGAATATCTTTGTTGCTCTGTGCGTCTTAGGTGGGCATTACCCTTATCATTAATAAGATAATTGTTTCTCTGTTCCTCAATGCCAAATAACCAAAGCATAGAACTTTTTTCACCTAATATTTCAGATTTTGTCTGGCTTGCATGAGTTTTTGAAGCATTGTTGTAGCTTGCTGACATTGAGGAGAGTTTGGTCTGATTAGCTTAGCTAATGCATATATGGGAGATATAATACTGGTCTTCACGTGGCTGAACATTTGTCCGAAGTTGGCCACTTTGGGCTGCTAGAGAGATCAAGTTGTGAGCTTCCTTCAACAACTACTTAGATGTTTGAATTTCCACATAGAACTTGGAATTCTACTTACGAAGATAATCATATGATACTCGTTGCCTGCATATTTGTGCCAACATAACTGCAATAATAATTTCTCATTGCATCGGATTCTAACAAGATTTGCTTGTTGGTGAAGATACCCTAATTTAAAGAATGTTAAAGAGCTGATTTACAAGAAGGGTCATGGAAAGGTAGACAATGAGCGGGTTCCTCTTACAGACAATAACACTATTGAACAGGTATATCTTGCTGAATCTTTGAATGGCTTTGCACATCTTTTTTGTTCATAGACTGAATGCTTTTTTGCCTGTGTTCTGTTTGTAGGCATTGGGAAAGTATGGTATTCTATGCTTAGAAGATATTGTGCATGAGATCGCCAGTGTAGGTCCGTATTTCAGGGAGGTTACCAGTTTTTTATTTCCCTTTCAACTCAACAAGCCAGAAGGAGGATTGAAAGGAACAAAAACGTTATACAAGCAAGGAGGAGACAGTGGGAATCGCGAGGATAACATCAACAAACTAATCAGTCAGATGAATTAAGATCACATAGGAAAAAGCATATGAAATGTAGTTTATCAAGTGCCCCTAGTGATCTGCAGTGGCATGTATTGCAATTTTGAAGCTATTGTTAATGAGTCTGCTAAATCACGTTCATAGTTTGTGGTGCTTATGTTTCTTTCTAACTTGACGAACTTGTTGGATAAATAGTTCCGGGAATTACCGTGCAATTTCAGTACGACGGATCCGTATTGTCGGAATGGCTATTCTCAAAAAAAGAGAGAAAGAGTGTGATTAAAGCGTGTTTAGTGCTGGTGGATAGTGCTGTGTGAAGTGCCAGCTGCAAGTTAATGTTGCATATAAACTGATATGATAAGGTAGTGGTCGTAGAAGTAAAGTTGGAGATGCCATGGCATCGCGTAGACAGGCATTTCTAGGGGTTGCTGCTGCTTTTGGATTCATGAACAACTTGCTGCTTTTTATCCTCGGATACTTTTACTCATAATGTGAAAAATCAATACAGGAAAGTTTCGTCTAGGAAGAATAATTGTAGGAGGCATATAAACTCTTTTTGAAACAGTGTTCTCTCTCTCCTCTCCTTTGATTCGCATTTCTAATTCCTTTGGAATTGGTGGTTTCATTTTGATTTGAAAAATGACTGGCACTAGAATCAGGATAGGTGCTCGGAGACTAATGTCTAGGAAGTAAAGAAACCCAGGTCTTTCAACCACATCTCCTAATCTTCTTGTCTAGGTATTGGTGGATACTACCAAAATTACCACTCTTTTGTTAAATCTCCTTAGTCACCATCATGCCTTCTGGGCATGTGGGATAAGTGAACGGGGAATGGCTTCTTCGGTTGTTCTGCAAATTCAGGGTATCACAAAGAAAAGAGAGTAGATATTTCCTAAGTCTTGCTTACTTGTGAAGAAAAGGATCCAAAGGTCAGTGATTCAAATCCAAGGTTACCCCAACCAGGAAGGACTTGTAGGAATGCAATGCATCTGGATGTTGATCGTTAAGAAACTGCCAAATAATGGAGCTCTGGGGTTAAACTTTGGTGGCACCGTGTATCATTCTGTCTCGCACTGAATACTTAAACAAATAAATGCGTCCAAGAGGTACTAATAAACAACCTCCTCACTTGATTGTTTTTTTTTACTCCAAAGTTTTGGAGAAGATGGTTGCTAGGAAATTTGGAGGCATGAAATGCTCTAGAGGATGCTTCTCAGATGTTTCTGCAAGACCATATGTACATGTGAAGAGTGTAGAAAAAGGTCATACCGACCCTTTGACAATAAAATTATTGTGATCAGTTCCAAGCTTCAGCACGCGTCAACACAAGTTTCCACTCACAAGGAGAAAAGTGGTGGAGCAATTTGCCAAGCTGTGCTACTGCAAAGCGCATGGTGGAAGAGGTTCGGGTCAATTGTCGACCTGAATTTTCTAAGTTCCATTTCACCAAAAGCTACTTTATGCTATCAATCTTCGACCAATTTACTTTTAAGCAGTGCCCAAAATCAAAAGTGCTATGATATTTGATAATGCAGCACTATCTGTAGGCATTATGATTAATTCCGTGTGCTTTTTTTTTTGTTAAGTAAAAGGGTAAACTAATTAAACAAAAAACTTGAGAAACGTAATTATACCATTTCTAAAAATAAAAGAGGAGAGAGTATTGAACTTAGTCATATATAATAAATGTACCATTTGTCATACATAAGAAGCAGCATCGTGTATTTCTCTTTGTTTTTCTTTTCATACTTTGATTTGGAAGTGATTTACGACATTTATGAGGTTGAAATTACTGTTAAGTTTTGAGTCTAAACTCCAATTTCACGTTCCTACTCTTCAAACAGAGTACATGGATTTGAGCCGCCAAAAACATGTCTTTTGTTCCAATCCAACTATCAAAATGGGCCATAAAAGTTTACTTGTGTCCCTTAAACCGATCCTGGTATTAAAACAGACAACCAAGACAACAAACAAAATAAAACCCGACAAACCATGGGCCCAAACCTACCGCAAAAGACTTCACGGGAAAAGCCGCCTCATCGCCTTGCTTCCGCTCTCTTCTTTCCTCTTCTGTGATCTACTTCGTCGATGGTGTCCGCGATAAACTGGTAGAATACCATTATTAAGGAGGGCGACTAATCTACTAGCCGAACAATCACAAGGTATGCTTCGGATCTCCACCTCCCAGCTTTTTCGTTTCCATAAGCTGCCCCGAAATCTATGGGGTGACGATTGCTTCTACTTCATGAATTTCAATCACTAATAGTTCAGTGGAGAAAATGAATTTTTGCATTTGATGTTTTGATGAAGCCGAAGTAATCTTTTTTCCTTTCGTATTCCGTGGGAAATTCCTTGTTGTTCCGAGATACGAGAAGTGTTTTTTTTTTTTGAGATTATCATTTATTGTAATTAGATTAAATAGATATGGACAAGTTGCTCAAAATGACGTTCGGATGGGCTAAACAACGAAGAGGATGCATGAAAGGAATATGCGACGCAGGCAATGGTACCTGCTTCGGTAGATATGGGCTGCAGGCGCTTGAACCTGCTTGGATCACGTCTCAGCAAATTGAAGCGGGGCGGCGAGCAATTACACGGAACGTAGTCCGCGGTGGTGGGAAAGTATGGGTACGCACGTTCCCTTTCAAAGCCGTCACAGGAAGGCCCGCAGAGACGCGCATGGGTCGAGGGAAAGGAGCTCCCAAACACGCAGTGGCGGTAGTTCAACCGGGTAAAATCCTCTTTGAAATGGGTGGAGTGCCGGAAAATGTAGCCAGAAAGGCTGTTGCAGTAGCGGCATCCAAGATGCCCATACGGACTCGATTCGTCGTTGACTCTTGTAAGTTTCTCTCTTGATTGTTGGTGTTTTTTTGTTCATGATTATGTACAAATAATATGTCACGGTACTTGTGTTTTTCTGATATTTCCTTCGGTAATATTGAAATCCATGAACAGCTTCAGGAAGCTCAACAGAGCATTAAGAAAGGGTAGCTGGTATGCGATCAGGATCAAAAGTGTGAACTTTCCTATGGAAAAGACTTGGGAGAGGATAATGTGATCTTTTGCCGAAATCTTGAACATGGATGGAATAAATTGAACTTCATGAACTCTTAATTTGTTCTTCTTCTTTCTATTGTTAAACTACCTAGTTTGCCTTATGTTAAAATGGTGCATTTTATTGAGCTTAATGTTACCGAAGGAAATATCGCTTAGTCCTCTCTCAGTCTGCTCGCTAGAAGGAACAAACTGTTTCTTTTCTTGGTCTCTCCCTGTTCAACCTTCATCTCTTTCTGACCTTCTTGCCAAAACCCTCTCGACTGCACCCATTTCTTCCTCTATATAGCCGCTGGCCAGTTCTTTTTATGAGAAACATACTGTAACTTGGGATGAGGTAAAAGCTTCATCTTTTTAGTTTGGTTGGTTGCAAAGTTAATTTTTTGATCTATTATATCTACACGTTCCTTATTTTTTTAAACTGGAACAAAAACTGATATTGGGAAAGATATGAATTTGGAAATAACAGAGAAATGAAATATATCTAGTTTTTGAGTCTAATATTTTGGATTATATACACAAATAAGCACCTAATATTAACTACAATTTGATTGTTTTAGCTTGAACATAATGTAAGTATTCCTATTTACTCTATCTTTCCTGTCTGTTAATAAGATAAATCACTGAAACCATATGCTTACTTATCATCAAACTCTGGTTCCATGTCAATAATTTCAGGAAATGGATCCTTGCCATCCAACTAAAGTGCATCTCCACCAATTTTCTCAGAAATTGATGTTGTAGCACTAGTACCCATACTAGTAAGAGCGAATTCGATGCTTTAAGAGACATCTTGGCCTTGTGCCAAGGCGTTACTTGCATGATTTTATGCACAAATTACTAAATCAAACCTCCCAAATTCTTTCTCTAATGCAGGAACTATGGCACCTTCGAAAGTCACAAGTTCTTGAACTTGTGCTATGTTTAAGTTGAATTGTTCCATGTCAACTCCAATCTCATCATTGTTGCCTCCTAGCCTCGCATCTATAGTAGGTGCTGCATGCTCCTCTCTTGTTTCTCAAATTCTTTCACTTGATGAACCATCCAAATAAGGGTTTTCTCTACCACTAACTCCTACAATTCAGGTCACTCTTCATTATACCTTATATTGTTAGGTGGGGTGTTTTCTGATACCTCAATTTCTTTGCTATTATCCAGCCATGTGTCATATAGTTCATCGTCTTTTGAATCTTGAATATTGTCTATTCTCCCATGCATGTTTTGGTTAAACTTTCCATCTTGCATCAAACTATTGAAATACACATTTTTTGAAAATTTATAATTAACTCCTTCAAAGTAGTTGCAACTAGTAGAGGAGCAACTTGCAAATGGAAGGGCTCTAAGATGTATGAGGACATCCAATTCTAAAAATGCCTTGGCACAAAACTTAAAAAGTTTTGTTCCAGTTTCTTGTTTGCATGTAGGTAATGTTCATGTGATTAAAGCAATGGTGAGAACTAAAGTAATAGATGCAAGAATTATGAGACATAAAAATGATCAAAGCATTCATTATTCTTTAGATGTGCATCTCATCACTATTATCAAGCTAAAGCTATTAATAGAACAGCTTTTGGAGGGATTAAATTATATGCAAGACTTTGTATTGTTATAAGCATATGGGAAGAGTTTTCAACATAGATATCTATAAACTTCTTGCCTTGCCCTTTCTCTCTTAAAAATTATCATGAAAGGTGTCTACATCTCTTTGGAAGGCAACCATTACAAATAATAAGGATTTGGACTTTGTTGGAGTGCTCATCCTACAGTTGTGCCCTTACACATGACCAAGCAACTGCATACAACCTAGCTTTCTAATCATAATGTGGGCATCCATGCTTTTTTCTCCTATGCACCAATATATAAATGTTATTTCCAAACTCTTCAATTTAGGATGTTTCCACTAGAGGCATGGTTCTTAATTACTAATATCTAAATGTTTCTAGAAAGTATGATTAAGCCAATTATCTTCTTAATATATTTCTTTAGTCATCAACTAAAGAGAATTATTATTACCATCTCATTGATATAATTGTAATGATACTTGTTGTTAAAGAAAATTACCTTTCCCAAAAAGTTCAAGGTAGCTAAATATGGTGGTTGTACATTAATTGATGAAAGAAAAGATGCTTTAAGTGCTCCTAATGTTGCAAGCTAAAAACCTAACCAAATAGTAGTAGGTTCATTGGACTGGAAAATGCTTTTAACCTTATTGACCCAACCTCTTTCTAGAGCATTTGTTGTCGCCCCTATCAAAAGGACATCAAATTTTGATTGCCAATGTTCAAATCTCAAGCCACCAATTTATGAAAGTTGTAAGACATTTAGCACTCGTAAGTATGCCTTTGAATCAAAGATAAGAAATCCAATATTTATAAGTGTTTAAGGATGTTGATGAACTTTAATAAGGGTTCAAGATAAAGATGATTTCAACAATTATACCTAATATATCATGAATAATAATCATGACATCCAAATGATGATGAAAACAATCACTTTTTTCTCATATGATAACTGTTTATCAAAGATAAGAAACCTTAAATAGTTTCACCTTCCTTTCAAAGTGAATGTGAATGTAAGGACAATGAGAGATTGATCAAATGAAAAAGGAAAGCTAATTAGAACTATTAGTCACCATGAAATAGGAGGGTAAAATTGATTCTAATGCATAGTTAAAAACCTTGACATAACATTCTTAGTAAATATGATAAACATCCCACAATTAAAAGTGTTTTTAATGTTTTAAGTGTAGTTATCTTGACAAAAATTGGGGATATTGCTTGGTTCTTTATGGATCCAACTTCCAAAACATCATGGTCAGTTGGATCAACAAGTTTCCTTTTCTTATAGCATGGCTACATATGCATCACTAGCATATGTGTGATCATTCTTACTATCAATGACATTCAAATCAACAAATGTGTTCTTGATAACTTCCTATGCAAGATATATTGCCATCCTTATTGATGATATGATTGTAAATTAGTAGACCATGAGATATGACTTCCAACAAGAATTAAATATGATAACTTATTATTAAGTGTTGTTAGAGAAAGCTCCATGCTTAAAGAAGAGTTACTTGAATTGAACAGCCCAATAAAGAATGCTTTAGGCATTGACAAATGAAAAGAAAAATAGATGATCAACACTAAATGTCAAGAGGCAATGGACATATAAGATTGTCCAAAATATTTTTTGGAGAACAAATATGAAGAAAGATAGTAAGGTGATGGTAATATACTAGACAAGTTCTACAATTGAGAAAAATTGTATATAAAAGCTTTTGAGAAAATATATTCTCTAGTTATTACAAAGTTCTACAATGACAACTTTGAAAAGAATTAATGTTGAAGGATTTATTATGATTATTCTTTTCTTGGATAAGCGGGAGGTAAATGATTTACTATCACCATCAAATGAAATACTCTAAATTTATTGGTTGGTAGAATATTAATTTTTAGGTATTTTCACTACTTTTAGAAAGAAAAAAAACAGTGATGCTCTACAATTGGTACCTTTGCAATTATATACATTAAACATAAAATTAAATAAAATAAAATAAAATAAAATAAAACATTGAAAGCCATCAAAGGTTTGACGTAGTAAATGGAAACATTGAAAGATGTAGTAAAATAAAATAAAACATTCTCTCTTGCACTAAGAGTGTAACTGCATCAACCATTGGAGTAAATGGAAATTTATACATTCGCATCCACGAGTTACTATGCAGGCTTCTCTTCTTTTGTCCTTTCAAGTCCTAGAAAAGAAAGTAACTATACTTCCATTTTTTCAGCTCTCATAGCAAGTTTTTCCACGAGTGTTCCAAGAGCACCTCGAAGGGCCAACTGAATACTTATTTAAACAAATATATAAATCCAAGAGCTACTAATTAACAACCTCCTCACTTATTTTATTTTATTTTTTTTCTCCAAAGTTTGGAGAAGATAGTCGCTAATTTGACCTGCATTTTCTAAGTTCCATTTCACCTAAAGCTACTTTGTGCTTCCACATTTATATGTTCTAATTCTATTCCTTTTCCGTGGCTGTTCAATCTCTTACCAATTCATTTTAAAGCAATGCCCAAAATCAAAAGTGCCTTGATATTCGATAATGCATGCCATATGGCAAACTCGGTGTGCTTTTTTTTTCCCGCTAAATAAAAAGGTAGACTAATTAAAAAAGAAACTTAAGAGTAGCCTAATTAAACCATTTCTAAATATTAAAAAAAAAAAGAGAAAGGACGGGGTTCATTCTAATTTTATTCTCGTGGAGTTCGTATTGAACTTTGTCGTATATGACAAATGTACTATTTGTCGTGTTTAGGAAGTAGCATACCATGTATTTCACATTTACGAAATTGAAATTATTGTAAGTTTTAAGTTCTTAAATCCAACTTCACATCCCCGCACTTCAAATAGAGCCTTTGGATTTGGCTCGTCAAAAACATGTCTTTTTGTTCCAATTCTCATTATCTAAGTGGGCCATAAAAGTTTAACTGTATCCTTTAAACCAATCCTAGCATTAAAACAAACGACAAGGAAACCGCAAAACTAACCCCTGGCAAACCTTAGACCTAAACCCAACAACAAAACAATTCCAAAGATAAGCTCTTGCGCATTGCCCTCCCTTTCTTTCCCTTTCTTTGATCTACTAGCTCCATGATGTCTTGAAGGGCGACTAATTTACTACCAAGTGACTAATTTACTATCAAAAAGTCACAACATATGCTTCATATCTCCACCTCTTGCCTTTTTTGTTTCTAATATGCCTTTAATTAAAATCCAAAATTAACATCCAGTAAACCTTGGACTCAAACCCAACCGCCAAACACTTCCAAAGAAAAGTTGCCTCATATTCTAGCTTTTACATATCACCTACCCTTTCTTTCCCTTTCTTTGATATACTAGCTCTATGGTGTCTTGGAGGGCAACTAATTTACTAACGGGTGACTAATTTACTATTGAAAAGTCATGAGGTATGATTTGGATCTCCACCTCCCACCTTTTTCGTTTCTAGTATGCCTTTAGTTAAGACCCAAAACTTACACCTAACAAACCTTGAGCCCAAACCCAATTGCAAAACACTTCTAAAGAAAAACTGTCTCATCTTCTAACTTCTGCGCATCACTATAGCCGGTAAGCCTCCTTTCTCTTAAGAGCTCTTAACATAGTGACTTGGGCCCTAGTAATTAGGGCTTTTAAGATTGATTTCCTTATAAGGTACTTGATAAGGGCATCTTCCATGAGGAATGGTGGCTAAAATACTTATAAAGGAGACAAGGGGCTCATTGATTAAGAACCCTAAATAGTTAACACTAACATAAAGAAAATTGGGGAAAGTAAATGTTGCCTTTTTCACCATAGTTTTAACATTACAAAAACATGTTCTCTTAGGTTGAGTATACTCATTTTCCTAGTTAACCCAAACAAGCCCATAGACTTTTCCCAAAATGATAGCCTAATCTTTTTTTTTAACAATTGAAAGACACAAAACAACTCTAACTTATATAGTACCCAACAACCCATAACAATTCTTCTTCCCCACTCAAATTAAAAAAAAAAAACCCAAATAACATCACCCTTGGCCTCAATGCTAAATTGTATCCAAGAGCTAGGAATTAGGAAAACGCACACATCTTTAGCATCATGGAACTCATCAGGACCTCTTTCCAACATTACTCTTAAGTAACCAATAAACCTTTTAAGCTTAGAGGTATGGAAGACAAGATGAATCCATGCTCTCACAATGAGGTTTAGCTTATAAGTCACTACCTGAATCCTTTTAAGGACCACGTATAGACCACTAAACTTAGGTTTAAGCTTTTAATCCTTACATTGCAAGCTAGAGGTATGTTTGTACTATAATAGCTTAACATATACTAGATCACCCTCATGAAACTCGGCCTCTATTTTCTTCTTATCATGCAACCTCTTCATCCTATCCAAAATAGCTTGTAAATTCCACTTTATCCTCCCCACTACTATATCTCTCTTTTCTAATAGTTGTTATACCAAGGCCACCTTGGCGATTCCCTTGACATATGTTAGAAAAGAGGGAGGACTTCTCTCATAAACCACTTTAAAAGGAGTATGTAGCATAGAACTATGCCAACTAGTATTATAGCAATATTGGACATATTGAATCCATTTAACCCTTTCCTTTGGACACATTGAATCCATTTAACCCATTCCTTAGGATGCTTCCTTATAAAACACCTTAAATACATCTCTAGGGTTTTGTTTAGCACTTTTGTCTACCATTTGTCTAAGGGTGATACATGAAAGAGAAATTAAATTTGGTATTCTAAAGTCTAAACAACTCTTTCCAAAACTTACTTATAAATAACAAATCTTTGTCATAAACAATTGTGCAAGGCATCCCATACAACTTAAAAATATTATCAAAGAGTTGAGCCATTAAAATGGTTGCACATGGATGAGATAGTGGTATAGAATGCCCAAATTTTGACAATCAATTAACTATTATCAACACAATTGACCTTCTTGAAGATAAATGCAACTTTTCAACAAAATCCATAGCAATGTCTTCCCATGCCTGTTTTGCAATTGGAAAAGGCTACAAGGTTGCCATTAGTTAGGTAATTTTTGCTCTTATTATATTGACAAACAAGGCATTCCATCACTTCTTGCTCAATTGAGCCTTCATTCCCTTCCAATAAAGAACTACCCTTACTCTCTTCAATGTTTTTTTCCATTCCTTCTTGGAAATAGTATGTATCTTTTAAACTGCAATAGGAATGAACAGGGAATCCAAAGGTACATACACCTTCACCTTGAACATGGCTCTATCCTTAAAATTCTAGGGGCTTATTGCTTTTTCTTCCTCAATTCTTTTATTCATTTCCTAAGCTTCCTAGTTCCTTTTTATCTCCTTATTAATTGGACTTAACCATTAAAGATTAGGGGTAGATATTGCAACACTCATTTCCGTAATCTTATTCTTTAAGTAACCTTCATTCTCTCCTTTATCTAGAAAGCCTATCCGCCATAACATTTTCACAACTAGCTTTATATTCAACAAGAAATTCATACCCTCTAAGCTTTAACAACCATTTTTGCTATGCAAGGGTCATTATTTTCTAATCTTCTAGGAACTTAAGACTCCTCTAATTTGTTCATATGATAAATTTACTCCTAAGAAAATAGGGTCTCCACTTTTGGACCGCTATAGCAATTGCCAACATTTCTTGCTCATATATGGAGAGTTTCAAATGGTTACGATATAAAGTTTTACTAAAATAAGTAAGGGGCCTCCTTTTTTGTGATAATACAAATACAACTCCAATTCCTAAAGAACTACATTTAAGAACAAAGGGTGCTGAAAAATTTGGTAGCCTTAAAATGAGAGATGTTCTCATGGCCAACTTCAATTTGTTAAATGCATGTTGAGCTCTCTCGTCCCACACAAAGGCATCTTTTTTTAATAAATTAGTGATGGGCTATATGATGTGACCATACCCTAGCAACAAATCTTTAATAATAACTTATTGCTCCTAAGAATCCCTCTAATGCCTTAAATGATTTTGGAATTGGCCACTGAAGAATAACCTCAACCTTGATGGGATCCACTACCACCTCTTTAGCACTAACCATATGTCCAAGAAATTTTAGCTTAGTACACTAAAATTCATATTGAGACAACTTAACATGGAACTAGTTCTTCCTTAGGTTTTCAACACCACGCACATGTGATATAGATGATTGTCCTAACTTTGCTACAAAATAGACCTAAAGTGTTGTTTATGTTACTCTATTTTTAAAACTACATCACACCTTTCTACGTTTAGTTCTTGCATCTATTTTTCATTCTTAGTTTCTTCCCTTTAGTTTCTTCAATAGATTTTAGGTTCATGGCATTTCGTCCTTTTGCATGTCTCATAAGCATTGCTTTGCCATTATTGTTATGGCTATTTTTTTAGAGCTAAAGGAGGTAATCAAATTCTCAAGCCATTACCCAAAATGTTTACAAAAATAAATAAACCAAAAAAAGCCAATATGTGATGGGCAATTCTCGTTGATGGTTCATCTAAATATGTTAATTATAGGCACTAGGTCCCCCAAATTCCTTTGATCTTGAGCATTTTTCTAACAAATGAATCATTTATTCAATTGGTTAACATATTTATTATATTTAAGGTAGAGAAATATCTCTATGTTTATTACTTTTAAGTCATAATCCAATTGTTGTTCAAGTTTGTAATTTTTGTAATATACTTTTGAAGTTTATTATATTAAACACACACACGCATGTAGGCACACCATTCATATCTATCTTTTTGGACCCTTTATTCAAAGTAAAGAAAAAGAACAAGGTATAAAGTTTGGAATGACTTTTTTTTTTCCTTATAGCTGAATCATTTATTAAGGTAATTAACACATTTTGATTTGAGTACAAGCTGATGTTTGTCATGCCTATCAATTGTTGAGAAAAGGTAAGCTTAAAGAAAAGATGAACATACCATGAATTGTAGCCTTTTCAACCCTAACCTTGTTTTTCACTCCTAAAGAAGTAGTAACTTTGTATTAATTATGGATAACACTCTATTTTTTTGTTAGAGGATTTTTAATTTTCTTAACAGACAATGGTAATCAAGAAAACTATGTCTTTCACTCATGCAAATTCATGGAATATTGTTTGGTGGGTTTAGTTGTGCAATGTACGAAAATACTGAAATATAAGATTAAATAGAAAGTAGTTTATAAATTTATTAGGAATTAGTATCCTAAGAATAAGAGTGATTGTTGAAATTATGAATACTAGTTAATGGTTGATTTTCTGTTATTGTGATTTTGTTCTCTTATTTTTTAGTCCTTTTTCATTTAAAATTTTCAAAGCAAGGCTTTCTTGTTTTCTTTTGAGTTATAACTTATATTGTGTTAGTAGTATCACTAAGATTTAGAAAGGGGAAGGCAAGCTAAAACTTTATTTTTTGTGCCTCTTGAAAATAAAAATTATCACTTAAAGTGTTAACTATTTGGTACTTTGTGCTTATTGATTCACCATTGCTTAAGATTTAACTCATTACCATTTGTTTCAACTACATCACACCTTTCTATGTTTAGTTCTTGCATTTATTTTTCATTCTTAGTTTCTTCCCTTTAGTTTCTTCAATAGATTTTAGGTTCATGGCATTTCGTCCTTTTGCATGTCTCATAAGCATTGCTTTGCCATTGTTGTTATGGCTATTTTTTTGGAGCTAAAGGAGGTAATCAAATTCTCAAGCCATCACCCAAAGTGTTTACAAAAACAAATGAACCAAAAGAAGCCAATATGTGATGGGCAATTCTTGTTGATGGTTCATCTAGATATGTTAATTGTAGGCACTAGGTCCCTCAAATTCCTTTGATCTTGAGCATTTTTCTAACAAATGAATCATTTATTCAATTGATTAACATATTTATTATATTTAAGGTAGAGAAGTATCTCCATGTTTATTACTTTTAAGTCGTAATCTAATTGTTGTTTGAGTTTATAATTTTTGTAATATACTTTTGAAGTTTATTCTTAACCATTTGTATTCTTTACTTAATTTGGAATAAAAATATCTTTAATTATTATATTAAACACACACACACATGTAGGCACACCATTCATATCTATCTTTTTTGACCTTTTATTCAAAATAAAGAAAAAGAACAAGGTATAAAGTTTGGAATGACTTTTTTTTTTCCTTACAGCTGAATCATTTATTAAGGTAATTAACACATTTTGATTCGAGTATAAGATAATGTTTGTCATGCCTATCAATTGTTGAGAAAAGGTAGGCTTAAGGAAAAGATGAACATACTATGAATTGTAGCCTTTTCAACACTAACCTTGTTTTTCACTCCTAAAGAAGTATTAACTTAGTATTAATTATGGATAACACTTTATTTTTTTGGTTGGAGGATTTTTAATTTTCTTAACAGAAAATGGTAATTAAGAAAACTATGTCTTTCACTCATGCAAATTCATGGAATATTGTTTGGTTGGTTTAGTTGTGCAATGTACGAAAATACTGAAATATAAGATTAAATAGAAAGTAGTTCATAAATTTATTAGGAATTAGTATCCTAAGAATAAGAGTGATTGTTAAAATTATGAATACTAGTTAATGGTTGATTTTCTACTATTGTAATTTTTATTTTCTTATTTTTTGGTCCTTTTTTATTTAAAATTTTCAAAGCAAGGCTTTCTTGTTTTCTTTTGAGTTATAACTTATATTGTGTTAGTAGTATCACTAAGATTTAGAAAGGGAAAGGCAAGCTAAAACTTTATTTTTCATGCCTCTTGAAGACAAAAATTATCACTTAAAGTGTTAACTATTTGGTACTTTGTGCTATTAATTCACCATTGCTTAAGATTTAACTCGTTACCATTTGTTTCAACTACATCACACCTTTCTACGTTTAGTTCTTGCATATATTTTCATTCTTAGTTTCTTCAATAGATTTTAGGTTCATGGCATTTTGTCCTTTTGCATGTCTCATAAGCATTGCTTTGCCATTATTGTTATGGCTATTGTTTTAGAGCTAAAGGAGGTAATCAAATTCTCAAGCCATCACCCAAAGTGTTTATAAAAACAAATAAACCAAAAAAAGCCAATATGTGATGGGCAATTCTTGTTGATGGTTCATCTAGATATGTTAATTGTAGGCATTAGATCCCCAAATTCCTTTGATCTTGAGCATTTTTCTAATAAATGAATCATTTATTCAATTGGTTAACATATTTATTATATTTAAGGTAGAAAAGTATCTCTATGTTTATTATTTTTAAGTTGAAATCAAATTGTTATTCAAGTTTGTAATTTTTGTAATATACTTTTGAAGTTTATTCTTAACCATTTGTATTCTTTACTCAATTTGGAATAAAAAAATCTCTTTGATTATTATATTAAACACACACATGCATGTAGGCACACCATTCATATCTATCTTTTTTAACCCTTTATTCAAAGTAAAGAAAAATAACAAGGTATAAAGTTTGGAATGACTTTTTTTTCCTTATAGATAAATCATTTCTTAAGGTAATTAACACATTTTGATTCGAGTGCAAGATAATGTTTGTCATGACTATCAATTGTTGAGAAAAGGTAGGCTTGAGGAAGAGCACATAATAGTGTTCATGAAATATGATACTGCTAAACACCCTTAGAATCTCTAGTGTGGGATGATCATCAATTGTTTAGATGGCAACAACGTTTATGTTGGAGTGCCTAGAGTACATTTTAAATTCTTTCCTCTTGTTATGGATTTTTAACTAATTTAATATTTGAAAAAGACTTTCTTTCATAAGAAATGAAGGACTTATTATCTTTTGGATTTGATTCTATACCACTAGTCAATGCCTTAGGGGTTCAACTCTATTATATTAGTTAATCCCTAACTTTTATCTACCATCATGATAGGATTACACCAACAAGCATGCAAGTGTTCATAATTTGTAAGCCGTACTTCTCAAGAAGAAGAAGAACATGAGAGAAGGAAGCGAAAAGGTCATCAATAGCCAAAAAAAGACAGAACATTCCTTTATTATTCAAATCATGGAAGCCATGAACTTTTAGGTCAATTTAATACAAATTGCATATAAGTTTTCTCCCTTATTTGGCACTAAATCTATATGGTAAGAATTGAATATGTTTCTCACTATATGTCCATAGGTTGCAACAATGCCAAGTAGGCCTCCAATTAAATCCTTGGAATTCATTAGGTCCTAAAGAAGAGACATAAACTTAGGACCTATAAAGAGATGGTATGAGAACTTAATCCTTTCTTACAGTTTTGGTCATGAGATATTTGAATGATAATTAAGAGTTTCAAAACTATATACGTAGATGGTTTTTGATTTTTTGTACTTTGAGAATGTTTATAATAATGCATGGATGGAAAACAAGTATGCAACAATGTTTAGAAAATGTTTAGAAAATGGAAAACAAGAAGAACGACATGCAATAATGTTTAGAAAATGTTGCATTATATGTATTGTGGAGTTTGTCTTCTACTTAAAAGCAAAAGATTTAAATGTTTAACGTTTTCAACACATTAGAGCCTTGCTTGATCAATTTAACTCCTTAGACAAGTTATACATATTATTGTTGGGTGCTTGATGTATAGCATAAATGGATTCCTAATTGTGTCTTATAACTTGTTGGCTTGTAATGAGATCTACAATTGCATAAGAAGGACCATTAGATAGCAATATGAGTCAATAAGATCTGCCATTTTTCAATTTTCAATAGCTTCCCTTGGTTATTTTAACTTTGGTACGTAATTCAATCCTATTTTGTTGCAAGTTAAAGAATGGACTTTCAACAATGGTTCTTATTTCAGCTTTCATGTGATTGAATATGGAAAGAAAGACATCAAAACACAAGTTTTATCTTTTCCAAGGCTTCAATCTCGCCATTTTAAAATTCACCCCCAAAAATTACGATGTCAACAAGGTTATAGGAGTTGTCTACCAAAGATATGCAAGGCTTTTATTTCTCTTTAGGATGAAAAGCTTCAATAATGGCTTTTATTTAGTCTAAAAAGTGTTCCAAGTTCTTCACTCTTCTATTATATATATGTTTTTTGCCTTACAATACAAAAGACTAGAAAAGGGATTAGAGAAAAGATAAATCCTTGAGGAGATAGCAATAAAGGTGATAAGGCTTAGAGTTCTATATAGACTCTTTACGAACCTCGATGCCAACATGGAATTGATTGGAATGTTTTTGTATGGACCTTAAGGTTCTTTCATCTTATATACCATGAGAAGACGTGGACTTGGATGCCATGAGTAAATATAGATGTGTGTGTGCGCACACACACACACACACACACATTCTATATGGATTTTCATACTTTGTGATAGGTTTTCTATCTGGCTGATTCTTAAAATATGTTGTGATCTTAAATTTAATTGTTTAAAAGACATTGTGGTTCTTTAAGACATGCCATGACACATAAGCATGCACTCGGTAATTTTTGCAATAGTGGTGTTCTTAGGGCCTCGGTGGAGGAAGCTTTTATGGTTACTTGTAGTGATTATGTATGAGGTCACATGTATCCTACTCCTCTAGGATATAGTTTTTAATTACTAAATAGATGCTAGATTTAGAAATTCCAACATGATTAAAGTGTAAGTCCTTTAAAATGATAAATTGGTTGCTTCTATGATCTAGTTAGTTATACTTGCTTGGAAAGGTTTCTCAATGAGTGAAAGCACTCAATTTTCTTCTACCTACGAATGCTTTTAATTATGTTAAGATTGGACCTAAATTTGTAACATGTGAAAAAGTGTTTTCATATTTGTTGACATTTCCTTATTGGTTTCCTTATTGAAAATATGAAATTCTAATATTAAATATATGAATCATTTGATCATTTGATCATTTGACATTTACTTATTGTGGTTTTTTAAGACATGCCATGACACATAAGCATGCACTCAGTAATTTTTGTAACAATGGTGTTCCTGGGGCCTCGGTGGAGAAAGCTTTTATGGTTACTTGTAGTGATTATGTATGAGGTCACATGTATCCTACTCCTCTTGGATATAACTTTTGATTACTAAATATATGCTAGATTTAGAAATTCCAACATGATTAAAGTGTAAGTTCTTTGAAATGATAAATTGGTTGATTTTATGATATAGTTAGTTATACTTGCTTGGAGAGGTTTGTCAATAAGTGAAAGCACTCAATTTTCTTCTACCTGCGAATGCTTTTAATTATGTTAAGATTGGGCCTGAATTTGTAACATGTGAAAAAATGATTTCACATTTGTTGACATTTCCTTATTAGTTTCCTTATTGAAAATATGAAATTCTAATCTTAGATATATGAATCATTTGATCATTTGACATTTACTTGTTGCGATTCTTTGAGACATGTTATGACAGATAAGCATGCATTTAGCAATTTTTGTAACAGTGGTGTTCCTGGGGCCTCAGTGGAGGAAGCTTTTATGGTTACTTGTAGTGATTATGTATGAGGTCATGTGTATCTTTCTCCTCTATGATATAGCTTTTGATTACTAAATAGATGCTAGATTTAAAAATTGCAACATGATTAAAGTGTAAGTTTTTTTAAATAATAAATTGGTTGCTTCTATGATATAGTTAGTTATACTTGCCTGGAGAAGTCTCTCAATGAGTGAAAGCACTCAATTTTCTTCTACCTGCAAATGCTTTTAATTATGTTAAGATTGGGCATGAATTTGTAACATATGAAAAATTGATTTCACATTTGTTGACATTTCCTTATTGGATTCCTTATTGAAAATATGAAATTCTAATCTTAGATATATGAATCATTTAAGCATTTTAAAATATTCACATGATCCAATATATTATGAAAATAACCATAACAATTCTTGCAGTTGCATCAAGTTGGACAAACAAATTTAACACATGTTTAATACTCATAAATTGACAATTGTTTTTGCTTAATTAAAACTCTACTACAACTGTGTTTCAATTATTTCCTAATCTACTTAAGGTTTTTTAGTCAGATTATGTTTAGTCATAAAGGAAGCTTGGGGAGAACTTTGCACAAGCTACTTTGGTTACATTATAGCTCAACAAAGAAAGAAATAACTATGGCGAAAGAGGAGCCAAAACTACGTACTTGAGATAACTTTATCATAATGCATAAGGACTTCATCAAAGAGTACAACACTAAGGTAACTATGTCAAAAATATACTTATTTATTTACAAATATTTATGGTTGTGTGCTTGGGTTATTGGAAATTATTAAAGCAAGATTTTGAATTTGTTTATAGTGAAAATTTGGTTAAGTATGATTAATTGTTTTCCAGGCTATCATATATTTGTTTTTCATGCAAGGATGCAAGTAAAAGAAAGGTGGGACTAGTTTTTATGCTATCACGGGCTTACAAAGGCTTATGACAGGCTTGGGCTTATGGAGATCCAAGTTGGTGATGATATTCAAATGAAATATGCTAAGATTGACTAATAAGCCTAAGTCCGTTGGTTTAATGGTTGAGGCATGTGACAAATGGTATAAAAGCCTAGTTCACGTCTCTCATTTGTTACATGTCTCAACCATTGAGTCAAAAGATCTAGGCTTGTTGGTTAGTCTCAGTATATTTCATTTGAATATCATCATCAACTCGAACCCCCATAAGCCTAAGCATGTCACGAGCCTTTATAAGCACATAACAAACCACCATGTTTCGCAACCAATGTTGCTTCGACTCACTCTTCGACAGCTCCACTAGACGACTTCATTCTGGCCCCATAAGTTTAAACACCCTTTTGGCCCATGACATTTAGTCGCCAGGTAGCCTTTTCTTGTAGCGCTTTTCATAGGTTGCCCTTTTTGTGGTTCAAACTTGAGACATAAACCTAACTTTGATACCATTTGTCATATGTCTTAAATATTGAGCTAAAAGACCTAGGGCTATTAATTAGTCTTAACATATTTCATTTGAATATCATCACCAACTTGAACCTCCATAAGCCCAAGCTTGTCACAAGCCCTCATAAGCCCATGACAAATGTTGATGATCAATTTAGGAGATTGATATGCTTAGAATTATGTTTAAATGCCAAAATTTGAAGTTCTCTTTGAAGTGTTTCTTGGTAGGAGCAACTATGGCTTCGTTGATTTAAGGTGCATGGATTCAAATGGGTAGTAGTTTTTCCTTAGGAATATGAAATGTATGATGTTTGCCTTCATATTTGGTATTAAATAGATTTTGGTTAGTTTAAGTATTGTTAAGGTCCAATATATTGTTGTTTACCTTAGGTATAAGTGACTATCATATATAGCATGACTACATATTGGTATGGGTGCTCTTAACCATTCTTTGCTTCCTTTGCTTGATATGTTAGATTATGTCTTTTGTTGATTGCATATTAGCATTGGCGATGGAAAGTTGTATGTCCACGGGAAATGTTCAATATTCATTGAGCTAATGTTTGTTCATCTAGGTGGTGAGATTTTTTAGACTTAAAAAACCTTTCATGGGTACTTGGATGTTAGTTTTTCACGTGACTTGCATTTTTAATTTTAATTTTTAATTTTTCTAGAGGATAAGTACTTCTATGTGATGATTGTTTTTACCTTATTTATTATGTCATGATATCATCTCTTGTCTATATAAACTCCATTTTGGGACAAAATATTCTTGTTGAATAACCTTCTCTATTGTTTTCAATTGGGAATTGGACTTCATAAAAATGAAGCAAAGGTCAAAGACGAAAAGACTAGTGTCAGCAGTGATAGAACCAAACCTCCTTTTTGTGATTTGTATTCATGGGTAGGGTTTAACAACATTTGGTGTCTATTTTTTGTGAAAGCATTAATGACAAAAAAATGATTATTAGATAATGTTTAAATATAAATTTGTTTCTTTAACTAAAAATTCAACTTTTAAATTAAATTTAGACTAATATACAAACTAAAAATGTTAAACCCTATGGTTTTGAAACCTAAGCCATGCAACTCCACCCTAAAAAGCTTGTGAACATTCTTTTTACCTCAAGCACTTTGTTCTTTCTGTTTAACCCGAGCCAAACTTCTATATTGTCCTTGTTTCTTGCTTTGAGGTACCAAGAAAGCAATTATTTTTAATTTAATTTTTTTTGGCACTTTCCATTTTTTACTTTACTTTTAAGCCTTTTGTGCACCCAAATAATTGTTATGGGTGTGTTTAGACACTAAAGTGAGAACCAAGACAAATACAATTAGACTATGAGTAATTCTAATTAGAAATTTTTACAAGATAAAAATAAAATCATAAGTTTATAAGACCAAAATTTAAAATTCATTTAGTTGTTATTTAGGTTTTAATCTCAAAACAATTTACTGTTCCCATTTTCTTATTCTATTATTTATTTAATAGCCCCAATTTCTAATTTAAGATGACTTGATTTTAGATAATTTCAACCATAATTTTTACTTAAAGGACAATACAAATTAATACTTAATTATCTAAAAAATCTAATAGTGAAAGAAACTTAATAATACTAATAAGTCAAAAAATCAATAAGCAAACCAGCATTAAAAAGAGAACAACAATAAGTAGGCAAACCATCCATTTATCAAAATATATTTATGATACTCTTTGTCTAAGCAAACTTGGGGAAAAAAATAATTACATCGCATAAAAAAGGAAAGGTTCCCAAATAAAAAGGTGCGTTAAATCAGTCGAGAGATAACCACCCCCCATCATTTAAGTCGTTTGCAAATTCCTCAAAATCCGGCCCAGTACGAGCCCGGCCGATTAGGGTTCGTAGATGGCCTGAACTTTTATCCCAAACGGATCGGATCCGATAAATGCAGCAAGGCTAATTACTCTAACCCGATATCTGTCGGCCCTGAGGATGGCCTCTTCGATGTGCTTGTTGATGCCCATCCCATCTCCCACTCTCTCTCTCTCTCTCTCTCTCTCTCTCTCTCTCTTCCAAGCGACGATGCGTCTTCGCTTACAGGAGAAGTTTTGATACTCGATTCTGTCTCTCTGTCACTCGAGAGCTTTGGGTTTCACAGTGCAATGTCTGCTTTCGGGGCCGCTCCGGCGCCAAATGCTAAACCGAATAAATCCTTTGAGGTACGGCTTTTGAGGTGTGGGTTGTGTTTTACTTTCCGATGCTTTTTCTCGGATTTTCGAGCTTAATTGTACGACTCTATTGCAGTGGCGTTTGCTGTTATTCCTGAATCTCGTACATTATGTGTACACATCTACAATTCTCGAGCTTACATTTATCTGTAACAGAAGATACTAACTGGTATTTTGTTTTCCCCCGTGTCTCCTGTGCTTTAATTGTGTCTTACGGACAAACTGTAGGTAAATACGGATTGCATGGTTATCTTTTTAGTCCTAACTCTTGTTTTGGTCGAGGGAATCATCTCTACTGCCTTTGTTATTGTGAAGGAAAAAGATCATTGTTGTCTGTCGGTAAATTGTTAGTCTTCTTGTGAATCGTTCTTGTACTAATTTTTTTCCTAATTGGTAATTAGGTCGGACCAAAAATGCTTTCCATGTCATTGGTCATATTACTATGACTTCTACATGTTATTTGCTGAAGCATGACAAGCTGTCATGGAAGGACCTCCTGGCAAAAGATCATACATTTTTTAGGTTGGTGTGTCTCTGTGTTGACTATCTATTTGATGTATGTGTCGTAATTTAATATGTGGACATGGGAATCTAAGTCGATTATGTTGTTATAACACCTGGCATATGCCTTTGACTAATTCTTGTGTGCCCAATCAAGTAATCTAATAGATTACTTCGCTGTGTTCTCTCTTTTATTACTCTTCCCTTATCCAAGACTACATTTATTTTGTGATCGGTGTCATCATGATATGAAGTAACTTATCTTTTGGTTCAACAGACACATTAAAGAGTCAAATTTGTCAATAGATTGCTAATGTCCCTTCACTGTTATTAGGAAGTACATTTTACTCAATGATGGGCTAACATTGGAGATTTCATAATGTTTCAAATGTCAACTGAATTTGAAAGCCTTAGATTCAAATCTCTCCATCAATTTTGTTTTGATTTTTCGAGTCTAATTATGGTTCAAATGTACACAGACTAAGTACAAGAGAACCTTTCCACCTTTGAAGTACCAGACAAGATGTGTTTGCAGCCTTTCCAAATGGGCAACGTCTCTTGGTATGCATCTACTTCCTATCGCATCCCTTCTAAAGGTTTGCAGATGATAATTATTTCAGTTTCTGTTTTCTTCTTCTTTAATTTTATTTTTTAATTGTTGATTTTGTGCAGTTCAGTCCTCTGCCCTGTTTTTTATTTCCTTGGGTGGTTGTTTCTCCTCGACTTTCTCAATGTGGTCTAGGGTGACCAGTTGATCTATTTGTTGAACGATGACATTAGTTTTCTTACTTTCTTCCACAGTGATCGACAGATGATTGGGCTTTGGATAGATAGAAAGATAACTGATATGGTGTTAGGTTGAGTGAGGATATTAAATTTGCAGCTGATAGGTTGTGCAACTAAGCCCCATTCTTGGGCTTTAATTAAGGCCTTTGTCTTAACTAGGTGCTAGAAATTTTGGTTTTTGAAGTTAGAGGTGAAAGGGAAGTTCTCTGTTGAGGGAAGTGGATCATGTTTAAGCAATCAACCTTACTGAATATTAGTGAGTTTAAAGATATTTTAGCTAAAGGGTTGGCACAACCACATCCTTGGTCGTAGCTAAAAGTTGCCACATTTTGAGGACACACAAATGGAAATTTTGGACATTCAAGAAAAGTCACCATTCATCTTTCTTATTCTATTATTTGTTAAATAGATATAATCTTTAACATAAGATGATTGAGCTTTAGATATTTCATCTATAATTTTTAGTTAAAGGACAATACAAATTCAAAAGTAATTACTAAAAAAATCTAATGATAAAAAATAAAAATAAAAACCCTTATAATACTAATTTGTCAAAGAATCAATAGGCAAGTAAGTGTTAAAAAGAAAACGATAATATAAGTAGGTGAATCATCCTTTACCAAAATATATTTATGACATCGTCTTTGTGTTAGCAACCATGAAGGAAAAAAAAAACTGCATCCTACAAAAAATAAAAAGCTCCCAAATAAAAGTATACATTATTGAATTCAGTTGGGGGGAAAAAAAATCGAGTGATAACCCCTTCAAGGTTGGATCATTCAAGTCGTTTACGAATTCATCAAAACCCAACCCAAGAAGGAAAGAGTGGATTGCACGAGTCCGAAAAGAATTTGATCACTTGTAAACAAGCCTGGCTGATTAGGGTTCGCAAATGGCCTCGACTTTTATCGCAAACAGATTCGCCATTTATGAAACCGTTGTCTTCTTTGCAACCTGGAGACTTGCGTAACTAGCAAGCGGTACGGGGAACAGCCTTGTTCTACGTTTCTCAAAATTTATCTCCCTCCATCTCTCTTATACAGCCCAATTCCCAAACTTAGATTCGTATAAGTGAAATCCATCTTTCTCTTCTCTCTCTCTCTCTCTCTCTCTCTCTCTCTCTTTCCTTGCGACGAAGCGTTTTCGCTCATAGGAGAATTTCTGCTTCTTTCTCTGTGTCACTAGAGAGGTTTGGGTTTAAAAGTGCAATGTTTGCCTTCGGTGCTGCTTCGGCGCCAAATCCTAATTCCAAGAGGTACGAATTTGAGTTGTGGGTTGCGTTTTAATTTTCAATCTTAATTTACAACTCTCTTGTAGTGGTGTTTGTTAGTCATCTTGTGAAGTGTTCTTGTGAACCATTCTTGTGCCATTGGTGATGTAATTATTAAGGAATTATTTTTGTAGTTGATAGGCAATTATTTGTATTTCTTTATTTGTATTTTTTATCTTTATATATCCATACTTTATAAAGAGATATCCTATGTACATCTTTATTCATTCAATAGAATACACGAAAGTTCTCACATTCATGCTCTCTTTCCTCTCTCTTTGTGACAATCTTTTACAAATAATCCCCATGGTAAATCCTTTGCATTTAGTTATTCCATCCAACTTTGTCTTCCTTTACAATTAACTTTTTGTATAATTTTCCCTCTAAAATTAAGACTAGAACAAAGGGAAGTAAATAACAAGTAGAGGAAACATCAAAAGAAACAAAGCAAAGAAAGGAGATCATGAATTTTAGATTTTTGGCTTATAAACTCACTGCGTATTTGGGAGCTCCTTTCCCTCGACCCATTCGCGTCTCTGGGGGCCTTCCTGTGACGGTTTTGAAGGGGAACGTAGTGTACATTCCGTGTAATTGCTCGCCGTCCCGCTTCTATTTGCTTAGACGAGATCCAAGCGGGTTCAAAGCGCCTGCAGCGCATATCTACCGAAGCAGGTACGATCGTTTCCGTGGGATATTCCTTTCATGCTTGCTCTTCGTTGTTTAAGCCATCCGAACGCCCTTTTGAGTGCCTTGTCCATATCTATTTAATCTAATTACAATAAACGATAATCTTAAGAAGAAAAAAAACCACATTTCTCTTAGCTCGAAACAACAAGGAATTTCCAAAGGAATTCCAAGGAAAAAGATTACTTCGGCTTCATCAAGACATCAAATGCAAAAATTCATTTTCTTCTCTGAACTATTAGTGAACGAAGTTCATGAAGTAGGAGCAAGCGTAACCCAATATATTTCGGGGCAGCTTATGGAAACGAAAAAGCTGGGAGGTAGAGATATGAAGCATACCCTTCATTCAGATGTTGAGAGGTAAAGTAGACAATTCAGATGTTGATATTAATCAAGACTAAGAATATCTTTCCAAAAGAAACTTTTAACTTAACATATCCTTCCGAAAGGAAGAAACTTTCGAGATAGACTTTTAGATTCAAAGAAAAGTACCTCTCCGGAGCTGAAGGAACAGGTTGATGGCAACATGGACTCACCAGACTCGCCAAGGATTCACAGTTTGGCGACATGTGACTCGCCAACACGAAAAGGTGGCTAACACGAACGAGCCAGTTTAAGCAAGAAAGGTCAAAAAACAAAAAAATGGGGCTTCAGAGTTAAGATTAATCTGTAGCTTTGCGATACCATGTGGGAAAACATACATAAAAATTGTGAAGATCATCTCAGTGCAAATGCGTAGTGAAACAATTGTTGGAACAAGTAAACTGTGTCCACAGACTTGAAGAGAGAGAAAATTTTATAAACAATTGCTCAAGAATAATAAAAATATTCCCTACACTTAATACAAAATAAACGGGTTGGGCTTACAGTCATTCTAAGTCTAAGGCCCAATAGTAACATGAAGAATTGGGTCAATCAAAAACGAGCCTGGCTGATTAGGGTTCTGTCATTGGACGGCTTTGGGTTTTACAATAGGTCTGTTTTCGCGGCCGCTTCGGTGCCGAATCCTAATCCGAGAAAATCCTTCAAGGTACGGACTTTGAGTTGTTTGGTTGTGTTTTATTGATATTTTGTCCTGCTTTCTAGGTGGTTGAGTTGAATTCACTTTGAAATCAAATTTAGGTAGCTCAACCCCTAGTGATTCTGTATCATATGCCTCAGTTTCGGCCCGAAGACTAATTATTTTGTTGCTAGTTCTAGGGACAACCAAGTTTGTTGATTTGGTTTCCTCTTCTTTTATTAATTTACTCTCTTAACATCGTTATTATTTTGCTTAAAAGTATCATTCTTGGCTCTTCTTTTCAATTTTGTTGGTTGTAATTTTGTTGAAGTTGGCTGGATTTCATACAATAGATATAAAAACTTCAAGCCGTGAAAATTGGCTGGACTTCGCAGACTGCAATTGCTCATTACTCTTCCTCCTGCTAACATTTTCCCCCCTCTTTGAATATCTTACCGGCCTGACATTTTCCGCCCTCTCTGAATATCTTACTGGCCTGACATTTTCCACCAAGGAAGGACTAGAAGAGGAAGAAGTAGTGGAAGTCCCTTTCTAGACACACCCTCGGGACACTTTTTTTTTTTTTGGTCATTCGTGGCTATGTTTATTCACAATAAGGGAAGATCTATGATCGTTTGGGAATTTCTGGGAATGCGTATGGTGAGTACGGCTTAACCGTAGGGTACGAGGGATTGGCAATGTTGTTTCACAGTGTTCAGTGATTCTTTGTTTTCTAATTTGTAGTTAGCATAGATTTTCGTTGCTCTCTTTGACACAATAGTTTTTGTTGCTTGCATGCGACCATGTTTTGAGTGATTTTTACAATGATTTTCAGAAAATGTCCAAGATATTTCGTTAAACTGTTTTTAGCTGATTGTTTCATTGCTTATTGCAATCTTGAATATGTCTTTGAGCGTTTGTTTGTTTTTCTAGATTTTGTTCTTTCACCTATTTTCATCCTCCATTTCTTCTCCTAGGTTACCTCAACAGATTTTGGATTCATGGCATTTTGTCCTTTTGTATGCCAAATGAGCATTGCTCTGTCGTGTTGTTGTTGCTACTGGTGTCTCAAATACCTGTAGAAAATGATCAAGGAAAGCATGCCAAAAAAATGGTATCTATGACTCAGAAATCTGCATCACTTTCCCCCCTATTGGGCTGGGTAAGCTTCAATGATAGCTTGTGTTTGGTATGAGAAGTGTTCCAAATTCTTGACACTTACGTACATATGTTTTTTACCTTGCAGTACAAGGAATAAAAAGATGAACTAGAAAAGAGACGAATCCTCAGGGAGACAAGAAAAGAGTTGCAGTGGCATGAAGTCCCCTTGAATGCCAGTGTGGAATTGATTGAAATGTTTCTACATGGACCCCATGGTAGTTCTATCGTGACTGTAAGGATGCCTCCTTCTGAACACTGGGAATGCCTGAAATCAACGGTAAAAAGAATGTGAGTGTGTATGTGTGAGTTGTCTTTGTGTGTGTACTCTGCACACCCATGTGTGTCCTTTACTTGGATTTTCATATTTTTGTGATAAGTTTTCTATTTGTCTAACTGTTGAGGTATGATTTGCTCTCAGATTCAATTGTTCGACACATATTGCGGTTCTTGGAGAACAATTGGCATAAGATACCCATATATATTCACCAATATCTACAGGAATGGTGTTCGAATGCAGGAAGCTTCTATGGCTGTTTGTCTTGGCTATGAACCAATCCCCTGGACTAGTAGCCCTCAAGGATTTGTTCTTGAGTAAAAAATAAATGCTAGTTTCAGAAACTACAATGTGATAAAAGTGTAAATTCTTTTAAATATTTTACAGTATTATTTAAGAGTAAAATTTGAATATTCTAAGGATGTGTCCTAAAAGTTTGAGTTTTTCTTTGTATTAATAAATGCTAGTATTTCTAATTTTCATTGTCAAAAGAGGCTTTTTGTTTCTTTGTATCAAATAAGTTATTTTACTAAATTTTTGTTTAACCTCTAATAATAAAATAACTTATTTGATACACGGAAACAAAAAACCTCTCATGTGAATGAAACACAAAAGATAATTTTGTCTGTGCAGGTGGCGACGAGACATTTTCAGTCTTAGATTGATGTAGTTTCCTTTGGTTGGGTTTATTCTGGATTACATAATTTTATGCAGCTGCTCGGGACAACTAATTTTCCATCCATTTGGTAGCTAGGATAATGTATTTGGGAGAGGCAACTCTGTTGGCTGATAGGTTTCACATATGCAACATGAACTAGGGATTATATTCATCTTTCCCCAACGGAGACAGAAACTGTAAAAATTTTTTGAACTTGGATGACATCACCATGCCTTTTGCGGTGTCTGCTCCAAAATATGGAACTAGAGATCGGCCGGCAACAGGGTGGCAATGAGGGAGGCGTTAGCCGAGCTCACTGAGTAAGAAAGTGAAAAAATATGTAGATGAAGAGGAGGAAGCAATAGAGGCGACCAATTATATTGCGAGAGAAGGAAGAGGAAAAGACTTGTGCATAGATATTTTAGAGCCAAGTTGACTCCACGGTGGAAATGTTCCTGTATCAGATTGTATAGCTTTACAAGAACAAAAGGCTCTTTCCAGCAAGTGGATATGAATAAAAGGCCGTGAAAGGACGACATCGTTCATCATCCAATATCCAAAATGGCGTCGCACTTGTTGTCCAGTTGAAAACGACATCGTTGTGCAATCTTGCAATGATGTCGTTCCTCTTATCTGCCCTTCAACGACACTGTTTTGGGCACCTTCATTGCAACCACCGTGATGGCCTTAGGCAACGTTCCTTTCTACATATTGCCTCATCATGGTGGAAGTAGTGGTGTTTGCATACGTCTCAGACTTCCACCCATTCCACCACAGCATAATTCGCATAATCCATTGGTAATTATTTATCTAGCTGTTCCGTCATTTCTTCAACGAGAAAGAACATTTTTCTTATAGTTCTCAAGACTGTATAAGTCAGTATAATGCTTTCAGTGTCATACTCAAATGCCGCCGTTGAATTTTGAGGTTCCAGCCAAAGGGAGGGCATAACAAAATGGAACATGATGAGCTGCAGCCCACTTATTGTTTTGATGAGTACAAAACTATACTGTTAGTTCACATTCATCAAAAAAAAAAAAAAATCATGAATCTGTGACTTTTTCTTTGTTAAAACAAGTAAATCAAACAGAGAAAAAATTAATAATAGGTGTATTCTTAGTTTGAATGATAATTCTTTGATTTCTTTAACTCCATCAACAATTCTAAGCGGGACCTCTTAGTGCTAAATGAATTTAGAACCCTCTGCGTTTTTGTTACAGAGAGATCTTTGAGAAATTTTCCATAAGATTAGCAAAAACTGAACAAAATTAACATGAACAGTTAAATCAGAGACTTATTGAAAGAATCGGTAGATCTCATGGTTCTAAAACTGGACGATTGCTTTCAACAATCAATAAGCAGGACCAAATACAAAAATCAATCCCCAAAACTGCCGCTATGGGTTTTATTTTCTTAGTAACTGGTTCCACTACTTTTATGCAAAGATATCTGCCATATAACTTAGCTTATAAAACATGCGGAAATTTGAGGTGTTTGCCGAATTCAAGGTGACAGTTGCACTCTACGCTCCAGCTTAATCACTGGGGAGCAAACCTCTTCCTCAACTTGGCGAGTTCCTTAGCATCCAAACCAAAAGCCTTCTCCAAAAGCTCTTCTTTGATTCCAGATCCAAAAACTGCGTTCGGAATCTTCTGCAAGCCCGGGTTTTGGCTATCGAAGCTCCCTAAAATGGTTGCTGGGGCATCTCCAACATTCATTTGGAAGTGTAGTAGGCCTCTAGGAAACACCATGACCTCGCCTTTCCCGATAACTTTGGCAAAAATCTTGTTATTCGTATCAACAAATCCGGAGTATAGCCTTCCCCGCAGCACGAATGCAGTTTCTGTTGCTCTGGGATGGAAATGCGGCACGTTGATGCCGCCGACACCAAAGTCCGCTCGTACAAAGGACATGCCAAGCGTGTTTAAACCTGGAAAGACATTTGAATTCACTGGGATGGATGAAAAGCCAGTTTGGGAGTAGTTTCCAGGAAACTTTATTCCCGCGAATGTGAAGTCTTCCACTGTGACAGCTGATGAATTCTTGCATGACGGGTGATGGGTTGCAGAGTGTTTGCTGGCTATGCAGAAGTCCAGGACTGGATCTGGGTCAGAAGCAAAGACTTCATGGCTGCAGAGGAGAATAACAACCAACAAGATCCCCATTTTTTGCGTCATTTTAAGACTTTATAATGGATCAAGAAGAAGTGGAATGGCTGCTGAAGATTTGGATAGATGGAGACCGCAATACCTTGAGTAAATAGTTGCAGAACAGGGGAAGACTTGAGGCTAATACAGGCTGAAAGAATGAATTTTGCTTGGTATAATTATAGGAAGTGCATTCTCCATGGCCTAGTTCGCTTGCAGATAAAGAGAAGGGATTTGTTAGCCCAAAAGATGGCATCTACCAACTCAGATTTGTTTTTGCCTTTTGTCCCCTTCTAGTGGGAGAATTGGTTGAAGTGAAGAGGAGCTGTTCTCATGGCTTAAATTATTGCTCGACGCTTATATCCAAAGACAGAATGCTAACGTATCACTCACCTAAACACTTTTCTATTACTTTCTTTATTGAGTGACCAAAATCCAAGACACTCCCAACCTCTACAGATGGAAAGACTGCAGTATCATTATGGTTGACAAAAGTAATCCCTTCCACACTGCTAGATTTCAATCTCTTCTCAATTACATTTCGGATTAGTAATAATGGCGATTGTATTACTGAGTCTTATGCAAGTTATGCGGGGGACCACCTGGTGATTCTGGATGTTGTCAGGAACACTGTGTTTCGGGTCCCTTTCTTATGTACGTGAAAAAGAGAAGAAAAAAATGGCCTTTTCCTCAGGCACATCTCTTCCTTGGGAAATAATACCGCAGACAATTCACCAGCTCCTATACATTCAGAATATCACACAACGAGATGTATCATTTAGTCAATTGGAAGATCATAACCCAACAATGTCTAGACCAGAAACACATATGTTGAATTATTAACGATTCTAACACTTGCTCTACAACAGGGAGGAAAGTTTCTAAGACGCCTAACATTGTTGACACCAAACCATTTACCTGAGATAAGGAAACTGTTCAACGCTGACATGAAACTTGTCTTTGGCTAAAAGACAATCAAAAGTAGAAAAATTTTCAAGAAATTCAAATATATATAAATAAATAAACAAAAATACAAATATTAAAGAGAGAGAGAGAGAGGGCAAGAGCATACTTCTGAGCCTAGGATGCATCATTGTATGCAAACAAGAATAAAACTTCCTTCATTATATGACCTCCCAATAGGTTGGCTTGAGAAAAAGGTAGAATCAAAAGAGAAGCATAAAATGAACAACAAATTATAATGCTACAAGACAATCAAAAGTAGAAAACCTCCCCTAAGGTCCATCTTCCTTGACTTGTATGTGGGTTGCAATATCAACATCAAGTTGCAGAAGAATATTAAATAGTTAGTTCAACTTTGTGGAGTTAGAAACAACAGGTGAAATTAAGGTTGGTTGAGATAACTAGATCATAGCGATGAAAAGTATGATTGATCCCACATGCATTGCTGTATACTCTTTACTGAGTATAACCCACCAATGGTAGAACATGGAAACTCCAAAGACCATTTGGTCAACAAAACAGTGATACACCATAAAGTTTTGAGGTGCCACATTGTTCAGGTATTTGGGTCTCTCTTCCGGCGTTTTCAGTTAAGTAGACAATATCTTTCTTCTGCATTTCGGGGCTGTGGATATTGAATACTCTTAAAGTGACAAAATATAAAAAGAAAACTAAATTGACAAACAAATGTCAATGTGAACATAAATCTGCATACACATGTTAATGTGTACACAATTCTTCAGTCATTTTGGCCATCAATCAGTTCACATAAACCCCTATAAGGACGACTGGCTGTCTCACCCATAACACACACCACAGAATCCAAGGCTTATTGTCCACTCCAGTATACAGTTCTTTCAGTCTTATCGAGGATAAAAATCCGCTCAGCCAATAACTACCTATATATACGTATAGCCACATATGTCCAGAAAGACTGGCACAGCACTGGGAAACGAAACAATCTTTTGCAGATTATAATTAAAATCTATAACCCAGCATTTTCCACTCAACAAATCCGACCACTTTAAACCAAATTTGATGACTTTAAATTTGTAACAGTTACAGCAAAAATCGAAACGATAAGTCGAAGTCAACTCCCAGCCTACCTCATGATCATATTAATGCATTTAGTTTCTGATAATGTGAAAGGCTCTATTGTTGTGTTGGATGTCAGATGCGTACACCCCGTGTAAAGTGGTGTAGATATTTTGTTTCTTTGGTAGCTGGGCAATCTATCAGCTGCTGTTCTGGAACAAATTTGCAATTTTAGCAAGTCCCCATATTGTATCCTGGCCACTCTTCAAGGCCCCAGCCTTTTGATCTGAATGTTGAATAAATTTATCTTAATGGTTGAGATAAATATTCAGGGCTCATTTGAAACTTGTCTAAAAATATTGTTCTAAATAAGTGAATTTGCTTATCAGATGTGGAGATAAAGGTTTGTACACAGCAAAATTTTGAAACTTGTTCTTCATTTACAAGCTTCAAAATATAATTTTCTTTTTGTGATTTCCTTGATTGGCATCATTTTGTGAGACAAAGTTATTACTACCATCTTATCCCCATCTTTATTCTTTTTTTTTTTTTTTTGTGTGTAACAAAGTCTTGCAAATTTTAGATCACATGATTTTACCATCTATGTGTTGGAATAATCTTTTATGAACTAGTTCTAGCTGAAATAACATCTCTTCTCCTTGTTAGAACAAAGTGGAGGGTGAGGTCCTGATCTGACAAGTAGTTGATATTTAACTTACCAACTAGAAGTACATGGTGCCATCAAATAAACTTGTTATTTAACACAATCATCCTAGTTAACATAAGTTATATAAGAATCTAATTGTGCCGTCAAATAAGTTTTGAACAATATATGATATGTAATCCTAAAAAAGGTAAGAAAAAATAAATACTTTCACCAATCTCCTAGTTAAAAGATGAATTGTTGATTAATACGTTAAAATGTTTGTTTTCTTTGCACAAAATAACTTGAGAGATTTTTTATTCCAAATTGAGTAGGAATTGAAAATGGTTGAGAACAAACTCATAAATTATATTGCAAAAATTGGAAACAAAAATAACAATTCAGTCACAACATAAAGTAATAATTTGATACCTCTGTATGTTGAATCTCATAAATATTTTGTCTTAATTATTTGTGGCTCTACCATAGAGAGAACATATTCCTAAATTTTATTAAGAAAATCATATTAAATCAAAAAGGGTTTTCACGAGAGCCAAACTACCCAGCATTTTATTTTAGCCTCACATGAACCAAAGTTTTTGGTCATTGCTAAGTGGGTTTATGCTTCTATTTTTCTATCTAATCAAAACTGGAGGTGTCCTCAATTCAAACTTTTATTCTATAAACCAATAGCAACTTGCGTGGACCATAATGCCAGAACTATCATATAACTCAAGAAATATAAAAAAATCTTAGTTATAGTTCTAGTTATGTCCTAGAATCACAAAATTAATTTAATATTAATTTTATTAAGGAATAATAAAAAGATTACATGATTTATTTGGCAATTGGCTAGATTTCGGACCATAAAAAAAAAGGGTTGGAAACATTAAAATTGGGTGCAATGCCGTAAAATCTTCAATAATCTCACAAAATTACATTTAATGCGAAAATTTTACACTAAAGAACATCGTAAAAGATTTAAAGTATTATCCTGCCAAAAATGTAAAACTTATATGTGTAATGCAAAATCTTTTAAATCTTTGACGATTCTAAATTCTAGAGAGTGGTGAGGGTTTAAGGCTAAAGGACCCTCGTCCGTTGCCGTTTGTTTCCAGCACTGGCATTTCGCCATCTGTACGGGGCTCCCGGTCATTTATGACCCTCGCGAGCTGAAATTACTCCTACCGGGAAAGCGCTACACGGTCCACCAGGAAGATTGGAAGAGGGAGAAGCAGTAGAAAGGAGAGGAAGATACAGGACTGTACGTCTCTGTCCCTTCCTAGACACGCATTTTATTTTTGGTTTTTCATTTGTGGCTATGTTTATTCGTGATGATGGAAAATCTGTGGTCTTGTGAGAATTTCTGGGAATGTGCATGGTCAGTGTGTCTTAGTTGTAGTTTGAGGCATTGGAAATGTGATTTTCACGACATTCAGTGGATTTTCTTTGTCGGATTTGTACTTAGTGTGGACAGGGTTGGAATGGGTTGGTCAGAAGTTTGGAGGAAAACTATTTCTTAAATTTCTTAGTTTATTATTTTTCTTAGTTAAGTTCAGTGGCAAGTCGTATGTCGGCCGAATTTACTGGGTACTTAAGAAGTTTGGAGAAAATCCAATACCTCAAACTGTTGAAAATGGTTTCTTTTGGGAGTAATATTGGATAATAGTCTTCATGATTATGTAATGGATTAACTGGTTTCGTCAAGGGGAGATATGTGTGCTAGAAAGAAGGATTGTTTTTCTGTTTGTGTAATCGGGGAATACGTTGTAAAACCTGTTTCCTGAATGTTAAGACGACACTTTTTAGCTTCGAAACAAATTTGCTCAACTGGCTGGGTGACTGACCAATTTTTGGAGGTAGCTAGGCAGCAAGAGCTTATAGATTTCTGGAAGATGTGAAAGTGACATCTGATATTAGAAACATTGGGGGAAGCAGTCATAATGTTTGTTGGACTGAAATTGCCCCAAAAGTAGATTAGGTTGGTGAAAAGAATTTGTGAAATAAGAATTCTACAATCGAGTAAATAGCTTAACATAGATCTTCTTTTCCTCATTATTCAAGTACTTGCCTCTCAGTTAGATGTCTAAATTCATTTTCTTCAAGTGTCTTAAATGCGTTTGGCAAATTGTAAGCAGATGAGTGGTTTGCTTCCATTTTTGCATATAAATCTAGAGGGAACCCAAAATTGTACAAACCAGTAAACAGCTAAAAACGAATCTTCTTTTCCTCACCATTCAAGTGCTTTCCTCCTTGTTATGTCTCTAAATGTTTTCTTCTGTCGTAAGTGTGCCGATTTGCCTCACTTAATAAGATCATATGAAAAAATGGAATCAGACCGCTTGTTTGGTTTGGCATATCGACTAGTATCTTAGTGATTTCATTCCAATGTTTTTGTCACTTTTTCTACAAAATTTTCCTTCACCCAGCAATCTTTGCCTTTTCACCGTTCTTACATATTTTTCACTTCAACATTGGGGGGGGGGGGGGGAGGGGGCGGAATTCAGAGGGAGAAGAAGAGGCAAAAATTGGAACAAAAATATCATTTGATTCGTCGATCCCCCCAAAAAGAAATAAGTAAAGTTCCATTGTTGAGTGAGAGGGAGGGGGGGGGGGGGGGGAATAAAACCATATGTAGCTGGTGAACTTGACAGAGAGTCTCTATATAACCATCTCAAAGTCTTATTGTCCCACATCCATATGAGGAAAGAAAAAGATAGTGGGCCTCAACCGTTTGTGAAGATTTATTAAGAAGGACCTTAAAATTTTTGTTCCAAATTTTAAGAATACTAGGCATATTTAGGAAAACTCATCTCATGTTGCTTTCCTACTCAATATTGGAGGCTTTTTTCCTCAAATATTTGAGCCTTGGAGCTTCACACAAATATAGTCTGGTACTTATAGGACTTCTGCAAAAGGATTCCTACTTTTATGTTTGTGAAATACACAAGTAGCTTGTAACTCCTCATCTATCTGGGAAAGATAATCAATAGTTTTCATTTCCTGGCCATATGGTTTTTGTAGTGTGGCTGTGCGGGAGAAATGATTCACTAACTGCCCTAATCTCCTTAAATGGTTTTCATATTTGGAAAATCTCTACCTTTTAGATCATGACAAATGAGGGTTCTTTTTGTGTTTTTGAAACGGTGTCATTCTTTGAGAATGATGTCTAAGTAAATCTCTCTGTCCTCTAATCTTTCTTAGCCGTCAGCACTAGATTAGTTAGTTCATACTTTCTTTTGTTTCCCCTTTTGCATACCTTTCTCGGTTTTCTAGTTGCTCTCTTGAGATTATTATTTTTTATTGCTTGCTTGAGACCATATTCTTGAGTCGTTGAAGGACATAACATGTACTCAACCAGAAAACGTCTGAGATATTCCTTTAAACCTTTTTATCTGGCTGTTTTATTGCATATTGCAATCTTAAATATTTCTTTACAATATCATTTATCTTTCACTGTGCTGGGGCTTTATATGTATATATATTTCATTTTAGCTGGGCGAAACTGCTGCGTAATGGTGATTATAATCTTATCTTACAGCCTCCAAATGGACTATAGCTCCGAAGAGTCAGATATAAGTGAATCTGAGATCAATGACCATGTAGAGAAGCCATATGAGCAGCTGAGGTCTGGAGAGTACAAAGTTAAAGACCAGAGAGGCACGCTTAGATGTCCCTTTTGTGCTGGGAAGAAGAAACAGGATTACAAGTACAAGGAACTGCTTCAACATGCTTCTGGAGTGGGTAAAGGTTCTGCTAACAGAAGTGCAAAGCAGAAGGCAAACCACCTTGCCTTGGCAAAGTACTTGGAGATTGACCTAACCTGCGAAGTGGATCAAATTCAATGTCCAACTTTACCACAACCTGTCACTCAACCTCCAAAGGAAGATGATCTTTATGTGTGGCCATGGATGGGCCTCATTTTTAACATAGTGTGCGAGCCAGGAGATAGAAAAACTTTTCATGGTTCTGAATACTGGTTGAAAAGGTTCAGTAAATTTAAACCATTGGAGGTTCATATTTTGTCAGGTGAAAATGACCTAAATGCACAAGCTATAGTGGAATTTAATGGCAATTGGACTGGTTTCATGAATGCAACTGAATTTGAGAAATTGTTTGAAACTAAGCACTGTGGCAAGAAGGAATGGAGTGCACATAAAATGCATTTGGGATCTAATGCATATGGGTGGTGTGCACGTGCTGATGATTACAATGCAGAAGGGCCAATCGGGGACTTCCTTCGAAATAAAGGGCAATTAAGAACTGTCTCTGATGTTGACCAGGAAGCAGCTCAAAGTAGAAATAATGTTTTGGCAAACCTTGCGGATAAAATTGATGTTACGAATGAGAATCTTAATGAACTACAGTACAAGTACAATGAGAAGACTATGTCCTTGAGTAGGATGGCTTTGGAGAAAGACAGGCTACACGCTGTTTTTCTTGGAGGTTTGTTTCCTGGTGCTTTGGTGCTGTGTGTCTGTTGATATATGCCTCACAATACATACCTACCCCTTTGTGGTTTCTGAGTCTAGTTAAAAATTGTCTTTTTTATTTTTATTTTTTGTTTTTTATGCTTGGCAACACGTATGAATATGGAAATGTGGTACTGTAGGACCAAAGGTCACCTAAAGGTCTGGTGAATGCTCAGTTCAAAACAGAAAAAAGTAACGGTATTATTATTACTTACTGCTGGATCTGCATGTTGGAACCGAGAACTGATCATAAAATCTATAACTGTATGCTGTGAAAGGAAAAACTTGTTTCAACTTTACACTTTGAATAAGTACGTGGTGTTCAGACCCAGGATAAGACAAAATCACAGACATTAGACATTACCTTTAATTTATGTTAATTGGAAAATCATTACGCCTAATGTGAAATATGTTTTACTGTTTTATCTATCAGAAATAAGTAAGATGCAGCGGCTTGCACGTGAGAATGTTCAAAGGGTTTTGGAAGAACAAGAGAAATTGAATCACGAATTGGAGACTAAGAAAAGGAAACTTGATTCCTGGAGCAAAGAATTGAACAAACGTGAAGCACTAACTGAACGAGAGAGACAGAAGCTTGATGAGGAGAAGGAAAAGGTGATATATGCAAGCATGAATTTCCAATCAACTGATATTATTTTTTGATTAGTAAGAGGTTTTTAGCATTAAATTTCACTTGCTTAATGCTTTTTCTAAGTCTTAATATCTTCAGACATGGTCGCTGTAGATCTAACTGGTGTGATATGAGCATTGTTTGTCTTGGGTGCCTGTCTCCTGCCAGAACGGTGACTAATTCAACATCTTCCTATTTATGCATGAATTACTTTCACTTTTACAGTAATGGTAAATGTTTACTGTTGTCCATATCTATATCTAGCGTAGTGCCCTAAGTTTCCTTCAATTTGAACTAAACCAAAACTACTGATACTGCTTGTTTGAAATAAGTAAATGACAGGTTTATTAGAAGCTCTTTGAAGTGTACAATGCAAAAGAGTTGCTTTAGTGATGTAGAATGACGCTTCATGCTGGATACTGATGTTTGCTTTTGGCACTTACAGCATGATTTGAGGAACAATTCACTTCAACTAGCATCCATGGAGCAGAAAAAGGCTGACGAGAAAGTCCTAAGGCTGGTTGAAGACCACAAGGTGTGTTCCTGTTCCTGAGGTTTTAACTAGTTTATTTTGTGTGCTGCTTAACAGTAGATTTTCATTTTACACTTTCTGTTGCATTCATTAATTAGGAATTTTAATTTTTCAGAGGGAGAAAGAGGAGGCCCTTAATAAGATTCTTCTGTTGGAGAAGGAGCTGGATGCTAAACAGAAATTGGAAATGGAAATTGAAGAGATAAAAGGGAAACTACAAGTGATTAAGCACCTTGAAGATGCAGATGATACAGCAGTTCAGAAGAAGATGGAGGAAATGAACGATGATTTGGAACAAAAAGTTGAGAATCTAAATTATCTGGAATCCACGAATAGTTCTCTTGTTGCTAAAGAGCGACAAAGCAACGATGAGTTACAAAAAGCTCGCAAACAATTAATTGTGGTATTATTTCTTTTGTTTTATTTATGCATGTGATTTCACTAAATGCATATGATTTGTATTTGGAGTACCCTATGCATCAAATAGTCAATAGTTGAATATTGTGCTTAACGGCTGTTTAGCATCATTGTCTTGAAGGTTGTATTAATTGTATCTGAAACATATGGTTTCAAGTTATGCATAGGAATCAGAAACTGCTGGTTGAGATTTCTCACTTGAGAGATCTCAAAACTCGGGAGTAGCATATGACATTGTTGTCCAATTCACTTTGTGGTTTCTAAAAGGAGATGGAATTGAGATAAAGCTTCTTAGTGATTGATGTGGTTTCGACAATTCATGGGCCTAGACAAATAAATGACATTCAACAGATAGCAATTGTGTAAGCTATTGCCTTTTAGTGTTCCTGAAATGCACAAGAGTAGAGAGATAAGAGAGGACTACAATTGACTGCATTGCCCTATGTTCCGTAATGGCATCTAGTGGATCATAAAATAAAAAGGCACCAGCTCCTAGTGATGAATCTGCCCATTATCATGTCATGTACCTAGACCAAAGAAAAATATTGTAGTAATGACCTTTTGACGTCTATATGTATGAATTTTTGATGTAATGGAAGTTTTTTTTTTTCTTTTTCCCTCATCAGGGTTTGAGTGATTCGCTGGGTGCTCGCACTAATATTGGAATAAGGAGAATGGGAGAAATTGATGCTAAGCCGTTTCAGAATACATGCAAGCAGCGATTTCCCCGTGGGGAGGCAGATTTGAAGGCCTTAGAGCTGTGCTCCTCGTGGCAGGAGAATGTGAATAATTCAAACTGGCATCCTTTTAAAGTTGTTGAGAAAGATGGTACTACCGAGGTATATTCATCAAATACTGTTTAAGCCTCTTATTGTTGTATCTATGTACAATGTTCCGAGCTTTGTGTGAGTTCACGTTTGATGTATTTGTTATTTTAAAAGCATGAACGAAATTAGTTTTAGATTTTCAATTACTGCTTACAAGTTATCCATGTTGGGATGAAACATAATTTTTTTTTCCTTTTATAAGTGTGTAGTTTTAAGCATGCGTATGGTGGCTGGAAAAGAAATTGCTCATGTTGGTTTCTCTGATTTCAAAAGTTACTGGATTGAACTCTTTCTTTTGGAAGTTCTCATTTGTATTGAGCAAATGGTTGAAATATTAATTGTTTGTCTTAATGCACGTTGATGCAGGAAATATTAGATGAAGAAGACGAAAAGCTACTAAATCTCAGACAGGAGTGGGGGGAAGAGGTATGCATGTCTGTTATTACAGCATTGAAAGAGATCAATGAGTATAATCCAAGTGGTGGATACATTGTTCGTGAGCTTTGGAACTTCAAAGAAAATAGGAAAGCCACATTAAAGGAGGTCATCAGTTACATTGTAAAGAATACCAAGACTCTTAAACGCAAGCGACAGTGAGACAGAGGTTAGTACTTTTTTGTACATCTTAATCCAGGTTTTGATAAAGTCAAAGGGGTTTAAACATTAGGCTCATTTGCTAGCCCAGTGCATTTTGGGTTGCCTTGCCAAATAAGCTTCATAGCTAATGGACTTAATAAGTTCCATCACTCCTTGCCACATTAACTTGATTTGTGCCAGTTAGTAGTTAGTGTGCTTTGGTTTAGTTTAGCTTCTTAACAATGACATTTTTATAGCTGATTATCCTGAATCATGTATATAAAACTCTTGCTTGAGCCATTTAGGATTTAATATGCAGGTAACGACTTGTATTTGTCATTATAGGGTTTGACAATTGAGAAAAAAGAAGAGAAATCTCTTTTAAGTGAAAAACCTGAGAGAACTTTATGTGAAAAAGCTGATAAATAGGACCATATCTCCATGACCCTCCCAGCTGCTTGGGTGATCTGCGAGGGGTAGTGACCCTTCTAGTTCATTTGATGGTTTGCTCGAAAGGAATATTTAGTCAATTATACTTTGTGATTTATAGTTAAATACTCGGTTATACCTTATTACAACAGATTGGTAGTTTCTGAAAGGCACAAGATGGTAATGCATTCATGGTAGAAAGACAAAAGAAGACGCATCAATTATTACTCATACTCAAATTTTAATAATTTATATTCGTGATGGATATTGTAAGATCTAAAAACCTGTTGGTGATACAGATTGATATTATGGTTGCATTGATTTTGGGCAAGTCCTACAATATGAAGATTGCACATCTTGTTGAAGTTTTATGAACTATTGTTTTATCATTTGATTTTCTCATGCTAGGCAATGCCGGAAAGTTGGGAGACGAATTCCAAGTGAGAAATGGATGCGGAAGCCATAAGAGATCTGAAGGTTGGGAGCCTAAAGTATCGTGTATATAAAATCAGTCGGCTTTATTTCTCTACATGCTTTAGAGTTAACTTCTGAACTTAAGGTTCAGTCGAACTGTCTACTCGACTTCTTTATAGAAGTTACCTTTGAGTTTCAGAATCGTATGTTATGACAACATTCCAAGCTGAACATTTTGGGAGCTTTATAAATTAACCTTCTTTTGGCCATCAATTGGCATTATCAAAGTTGAATGTAGGTTATTTTCTAAGAGTAGTAGATATAGGTCAGTTCCTCATTGAAAAAGAAAAAAATTGAGTCTTGAAATGTACATTTATACATACATAGATATGGGTATACATAATCATGTATACAAAATGAAACATAGTTATAAGTTGAGATCTAGATCATTTAAGTTATCCAGAACAATGAATGATCAACTTCATGATAAAGAAATATATACAAAATTGAGCACAAATATGAGTTTGGCAAAGCTAACTTTATTAACTCAAATGATAAGCACTCACCAATAATTAAGTAACCAACGTAGTATAGAACATCAAAAACATATTAACAGTAATGGTTCTTACAACACACAAGAAATGCACACGTTAATTGAGCAATTCATGACCAAGCTTAAATCCATGAGAAGAATAAATAAACCGAAGTTTGTGCTTAGAATCCAATAAGGAAACAAAATTGAGATTGATTTTAGGTAAAATATGTCAAAGGAACTAACTTCACAACGTCACATTTCCTTTCGCTCGCTCTTAAAAAACATGCATGAGAAAGATGCGCAAATGAAGTTTCTGTGCACCTTTATACGATCACTCTATTGATTATTGAAACCTAAATCACAAGCTATTAAATTTCTCTAGTTAGAAGAGGTCCTCAAACTTATTGAGGCACTTGTTTTCTAGCATTTTGAAGAACAAACTGAAAATCAATGCAAGTTCTTAACATCAGTTTAAGTCTAGTATATATTGGAGTATACATGATGCCTGTAGACAGTTCTTGCCCATGTAACCAATCTACTCCCTTAAGATCCTCAAGCCACCAAGAAGGTTATCGCAGAAATTTGATAAAATAAATACTCAGCATCAGAAAGTTTAGAAGCCACAAAGTCTGTCCAAGCTCTTGCCCATTTGGACTTCAAAAAAGCACGTTCTCACAAGTAGCCGGTGAGCATTGTCATGAAACAACCATCACAAGGAATCCCGCAGAATGTTATTAGCGATTGATCCAACAGGCGATATTTCGGATGGGCAAAAAGAGTCCCTGAAAAATGAAACTGTTGCATCCATACTGGTATACCTTAATTCTTAGAAAATAAGAACTAAAAATTCACTGATAACAAACTGACTATTAGTAGAAAAATGCGACATCCTGCGCTACGAATGTGAGAAAAAAAGGAAGGGGGAAAACCCTGTACCTTAGTTTTGAAGATTGAAAAAGCAGTGAGGTATCTGACCGAGAAGGTTGCAATGAAGTTGACTGCAGGGATGCGAACCTGTGGTTCCTTCAACTCCCATGTGCAACTGATGGCATACGAGAAGCACAACATAAAAGCAATACAATCAAGCCAATTATAATTTCTTATATTCCTAACAAACCACATAATTCCTTTGAAAGTGAAGATCTACATACTAATCAGAAAAAAGCATATTAACCTCTACATTTTGATTTTGCTTCCATATATAGACGATCAGAATGTCATTACCAACCAAGATAAATTTTTGCGCAGCTATATGCAAACACATCAAAATTTTGCGGTGATACAATCATGAATACTCTAGATGGCAAGAAAAGTCTTTTTTTTTTCCTTCTTTTTTTCTCGGGGACAAATGGCCATTGCTCCGGTGAATCCCTTCCACACTGACAAGTCAAGAGATGAACAGACATTCGTTTTCAACAGTTATACAAGTCCAGAAGATGATCAATAAAACATGTGGAAGGTCCTGCACCAAAGAATAAGCCAATAAGGAAACATGAGAATAAACAGATGCCTTGCAAACAAACTTTGTACAGAGAGTGAAAGGAAATAAAAGCCACAGCCAGTGAAACAATCCTCATTTTAAAACCGCCTAAAGTTATTTTTTCAATTATCAAATTGAGGGCGTATTCATTCCATGCTCAGCACCTTACTATTGGCATGTTGGCCTCCCTTCATTTGGGCTATCTATAGCTCATTCTACGGAATACCTACTATGACCAGATCCAATAGTTGCAGAGCTATCTACCAATAGATAAACACACATGTAATTTGAATGTATAAGTACCTACATCCATAAATAAGTAAATGTGTAAATTGACACATGTATGTAACATAACAACATGTTCAAATTATCTTATTGCACTCCCCTCATGCCCCACCTAACAAAAAACTTCTAAAAGGAAAAGGGGGGGAATTCAAACACATGACAAATGCACGTGAGCTGGTCTGTGTTTGTCCAATGATTCATTTCAAACAAGCGTCCATGTTTATGCAAATTGGCACAGAGAATACAAACGGGGTAAACAAGAGAGAAAAGAACAAAACCAAACAGTTGAAATCAGTCGCATCATCAAACAACGAAATCTTGAAACACAGACAGAAACCAGCATCCAGGAAATTTCCAGTAAGACCTTTAGTGCGCACTGCATATATAATGTTCCTACCTCAAAACTCAAAACCGTTACTTGAGAAAAGTGAACAAACAGCAAGGGCGATTTCAGATGAAATGAGATATAACCAAAAAGTAATACCATTCCACTGGAAAAGCTCGGAGGGCCAAAGATTCATCAAGCTACCATCACCAGTCTTAAGACACAGGTCTCATCTGTGTAAAAGGAAGCTAACATATGCCTGAACTTGCAAGCTGCTAGTATCATTAGAATGCAGGTAAGTATGCTAGACCCTTATGCATATACAAAAGGAGGGGTTGTTAGTCGTTTCAATGTGTTCCCTTCCGTTATTGAACACCATCACAACCAGTGACTTCTCAAAACATGGAGTTCAATACTGATGAATTGTCATCCTTCTTGCAAAGATAACCAACAGCTCTAAAGAGATTTTCAAACCAAAGAAAAATAAGGAGTGATTCAAAGTAAGGCGAGTTATAAATGACATGACATACAATTCTGTCTCGGCATCCATCTCCCATGAGTTTAAAGAATTGCCAATACTTTGACTTTAGGAACGTCTTAACGATCAAAAGCTAGGATAGCATAACTTAAAAAAAATTCGAAAGAATTTGCTTCTGCTCCTCGATTGTTTTAGTTTTAAAAAAACTAGTCCATAGGTCAATTACACACCTTTTCACCTAATTCTTATAAGTAGCCAGCACATTGAACTCTCCATAACTCAAAACATCATATTAACCAACCATGTCTATGGAATATCTTTTGAAGTTCCCAATTGAATAAAGAATTAAGATTATCGTCCTAAACTATCTTCTCTTTACTGATAAGTTGCCCATAAACCTTCTGTTTGTCTACCTCAAGTGGGACCTCGTCGTAGAGGTAAGAGTTGTAGAGGATAACACAAGAGAAGTATCCGAATAAAACTTTTTGCATAGAGTCAAGAAACTTTGTTGCCACAGAGGGTATATAATACAAAAGGATGCACGGGTCACAAGCATACAATTGGCAGTAACACTGTATCTAATTTCTTTATCTTTCAATATCTCTCACTCTTTTGAATGTGTACTCTATCCGCTCTCAACACCTAAACCATACAACACACCCGCATACTTATCCATCGGGCCGCTAAAGAAATTATCCTTCAGCTTCCTGAAGGCACACGAGGTGAGCAAACTATCGGAGCCGGCCTGGTGACTCACGCCGACCCTCTCCACCTCCAATAACTCCGCCAACTTGTTCAGACCACCGTGCAAGCTATTGCAGAACTTCATCAAGTGCTTGATATCATAAACCCTTGGAAAATACAGATTGATCAGATCGAAGAAGCCCACCTGTGTGTCCGGCAGATTCTGCCGCGTCAGCAACTTCAGTAAGTAACCGAAGTCGTACCCGCTGTGGAAAGTCACCCAATGGACCCCGTCGTTCAAAACGACACCGGAGGACATCAGGAGCTCCCCAAAACGCACGGCGTCCACGCCCCTCTCGTTATTCTTCGCGAAGTCAATGCCACTCTGCCGGAGAAGCTCAATCGAGTCGGTGGCAAAAACGTCGGAGTTAGGGTCAAACTCCCGGAAATTGAACTGCCAAATGAAGCTCTGCCCCGTACCGCACGTCGGCAAATTCCCATTTTCGTCGGAGAAGGTAAGGCCGAGCTGGATCAGCTTGAGCACGTCGACGTTGTCCTTCAGGGTTTGATAGTGGTACTCCTGGCTAGACCTGAAGTTTCCGACGGGTCGCAGAACAATCCCTGGGAATTCTGTGTCCATCGCAACGTACGGGAAGTCATCGACGATATCCCGGATCAGTGCGAATTCCGATTCTAGATTGTCAGCCCACACCTCGCGGATCTGGATTGCGTCGTCCTTCAATAGAAGTGGCATTTCCGTTCCGATGAAACCCTAGAACTCTTCAACAGGTCTCCCCAAGAGCGGGGATGATACCAGAGATGACTTTTTCTGTCGCCGCATATACTGGGGATGAGGGCGGCGACAGAAAATGAGAGACAAAGAGAGACTTCTAAGGCGGAGATGATACACAAATGGTTTTGTCCTAACCTAAAATTAGCCATTCTTTCTCTTCCTCTTTGGTTCTAGAATCTTCAAGCCAATTACCAAATCACTTTGGAATAAAAATAATATAAGTAACCCAACAACTCTTCCTGTAGGAAAGATTTGCACTCTAATCATTCCTTAATTTGTATGCCTTGAGTTTTGGAAAATAAAATAAAAAACTGTTTCTTGACAATTAAGATCTTTCCTTTTAAGTCTTGTTCTTGTTATAACCAAATGCGGGACCGCTGTGTCGGCTTTGGGAGACCCACGTGGAGTGCTCTGGAACAGTGGTTGTCGCCCCTCCGTGTTGTGAACTTTACTTTCAATATTCGAAACCATATGTTACTTTAAATTTGTTTATTCCAACATATTGTGACTCTTGCATAGGATGTTCTGTTGTCATAATAATATAGTTGTTGCCTGTGAAAAGTCATTACATGAACATATGAATACTGTTGAACTTAAATTGTATGTCTTTTGAATTTCTCCTATAAATAGAGCCTGAAATTTAGTCAGAAAAACTTGAGGAGGGATATGGGTGGAATTGAGACGAAGAAGCTTATAGTTGTAATTATGGCAGTGATTCTCCCTGGACAAGTTGCCGGAGAAGGTGATGACTCTTCCCCTCCTCCTCTTCCCTCCCTCAGTTCTTCTTGGTCTCCCTTTCGTCATCATGGCCAAAGTTTTGCTTCTGAAACGCTGTTAGACGCGATCTGCTTTCCACCTTGTGTTCCTCTATGCTTATCCAAAGCAACTGGGGAGACAAGATTCAGGCGCATCTCGCGTAAAAGTATTAGAATAGGGTTCTTTCACAGAAGGCTTATAATCTGTATTGAATTGTGCATGTCGGAATGTGAGAAGTTAATTCAGAATTGGTCTCCGATGGTCCTTCAAGTACGTTGTTGGTGGAATGTTAAGTTATAGTAGTCAAAGTGAGGATCTTGATGTAGTACTAAAGTTATTTTTGCTGCAGTAATTTATGGTGAGATTACATATTTTTCTAGAGAGTTGAAATCGTTTATACTTTCTTAATTGTCCATCAACTTAGGTGGCGAAATCTTATCTCAATTTGATATGTTCCATGAAGTATATCAGAGATATACTAAACAAATCTGGCGCACAAAAAGAAAAAAAAATGGTTGTAATATATTTCTTTTAGTACTCGTAAAGCATACGAATTTCTCCAAGAGTACAAATTTTCCCTTTTATGGAGGGTTTCCAAATGGTAGACGTGTAATTATTACACGAGTCCGAATGTCAGTTTTATTAGGGTTTAGGTGGATGCCAAAAACATTGTTTCATATAGCAAGGTTCGAGTCACGGACGAAAAAATTTGAAACTTCGTAAAACAGTTTGATAGTGGCATTTTTCGTTCTTTTTATTCATGTAACGAGATTTTCTTAGTAATATTGCCTTAACTTGAGTAATGGATTAAAATTCTATAATATGTATTTGGGAAATTTAAACTCCAGAAACGAAGTTGCCCACCAAAGAGGAATCACACCAAAATGATGGAGCAATTGCAAAGCCAACAATTTAACAATGTTGATAAAGTTGACTATTAGATAGCAAAGTTCCCACGTTAGAGAGAAAATGTATTCATGATATGCCTTATAAGTTAAACAACCTTTATTCTCAATGAAGCTTTTTGAGAAAAGGTAGCTTCACCTAGGACTTTCACATAATATTAGAATTAATCTTTCTTTTGTGTATTCCTATCCAACCTCATAAATGGGTCAATCCTTCATTGGCAAAAGACCTATGATAACTCTATTTTTATAGAGTTATTTTACCTATTTTAGGCAATAAATAACTTTAATAATTGTGATAAAGCATTTGAACTCCTCTTTATTTACCTAAATTTATCTTGTTTATGTAGCATAAGGAGGCAAGGAGAAAAGAGATGAACATGGAGAGCCTGATGCTTATTGTGTGGCAAAATCGTAATATCAGGATCAAGAGAGTTAAGATGGGCTTGAGCTTTGAATGATTGTTATTAGATTTTATTGTTATTGGGTTTTCTAAATAATTAGAAAACTTAATCATATTAGGAGTTCAAAGCCTAATTAAATTAGGAGTTCAAAACCCAATTGTTTTAGATCTCTAAGACCCAATTCTACTAGGATAAGAGTAGGTCTAAACCTAAACCCTATTTAAGAGAAGAGAAGAGGCAAAAGAAAGAGGGAGGAGGAAATTGAGCACAACTCAAGAAAGAGGCCAAGAATTCAAGGTTTTCTTGAAGAAAAGACAAAAAGGGTGACAGACTTCTTGTTCTTGGATTCAAGATGTCTTCTTTATTTCTTATTACCATTCTTCCTCATTATTTCTTTATGCTTTAGTTTATTTTTATTAGAGCTACGATGTAACCTAATTATGATGGTATGAATCTTATGATTATTATGTTTTGCAAGATATTTTATTTATGTGAGTTATATATTATTATGCTTAATGCTTTTAAGTGATTGGCCACCTCTTGAATGATTTGATGTGCATGTTTGAGACTGAGAGGTAATAATATGCAATTGTTTCTTATAACATATAACCATGAATTAAATGTGGATAGACATATACCATGTTGTTTGTGTGGCTTTTGGTGATAAGATAATCGAAAGATTTATTGTAAACTGGGAATGTTCATAGATCCTAATGCATTTAGTTTGTTTCAATTCACATATAGAAATATAGTGAATTAATGAACTAAGTAGGTTTGCTATACCTAGACATAGGATAGTAAATAAATTAGAAAGTTCCACCATCACATAGATATTATCCCTCTTGCAAGCATACATAATCTACATTAGTACCTCATAGTTATGGTGAAATCGGACACTCTAACATATTTTGTGTATTTAGTTTTATTAAATTTAGTTGATTAGTTTATTCTCTATCAATTTGGATTTGTTAGATAAATTTTAGGAGTTGTTCACCGTTAGTAATTAATTGGCATAGTAATCATCAATCTCTGTGGGACGATGCTTTTCTTATCATTATATTACTTGTTTGACATGTTCACTTGCATTTAAAATTCACCGAACAACCTAGCTTGGACTGCAGGAGAATATTGGATTAAAAGTCCTACATTGAATAGAAATATATTTGTGATGCGTATTATAAGCTTAGATAATCTTTTACCTCAATAAGACTTTTTGAAAAGAGTAAACTTGGGTCTTTTCTAAAGATAACCTTAGTTCAAAAGATGACTATTATTATTTTGGAGTGTATTTGTAATGTATATTATAAATTTAAATAATTTTTTTCTCAATAAATTATTTTGAGAAAAGGTGAACTATGGCCTTTCAAATAGTATTAAAATTAATCTTACGTCTCAAGTTTGAATAATGAAAGGGACAACCTATGAAAAAAGGACTACTCAAGGCATAACTGCCACGAGTAGGGTTGAAGGAATGCTAAATATTACAAGTTAAATCCTTTAAAGAGAGGTGGATTTAGACCTTTCAATTAGCATCAAAGCTTAGGTTGAATTAGTTTTATCCTGTGTGATTTTGAGCCAAATGATACTCGGTATACAAGATTAGAGTCTCATATCCAAGATTAGTAAATATTAAAATTTAAAAGTTAACTTGTAAATTAGGATAACAAATTCACATTGACATTGAGTGATCTTGGGTATAACAATTATATAGCAACCTTTTCTAATTCGTTAATTCCTCCTTAACCAATACTTTATCAATTCTCCCTAAATGAACACTATACCTTTAAGTATTTATGTTGTAAGAGTCATCTAATTAAATGATCTTGATATTTGCCAAAATATCAATTTGGCCTTGAGTCTAACACATTCTAAATCCTTTGGTCTTAATAAACCTAAAATCAAAACACTATTTATACTAGTGTCATCCAACCAGCTTAATCATATGGAATCCAAATCAGGGAGAAAACCATCTTTAGCTCTTCCACATATGCAGTGTAACATCTCGATAAATCAACCATTCTATGAAGAATAAATATACTTTTAAGCCTAATAGTGATTCCTGAACTATTTTACTATCTCACAATTTTAGCAATACAAAACCATCACCTAAGATTTTCCTTTTTTTACCTTTTCCATATGGTGTTATACGATCTATCTCTCATATATGCTATTGCCAACTGACAACATACTAGAAGCACTAAATGAAGAGAACTCTCCTTCTTGAATCCTTCTTTAGGAGTGTAACAACCTTTCTTTGGAACCCTCTACCTTGGTTAACCACATAACCAAGAAATCCAAGATAACTGTAGAATAGACAAAACTATCCTTATTTCTATCATTGTCAAAAGACAATAATAAAAGTAATAGATGAAGAACACCTATTCCATCCCTATTCAAGAGCATAATTATCGACCTTTTGAAATATTAACCTTCCATTGGAACCTTCAACATTTGGCCAAATGCATGATCAACAAATCCCATATGCCAAGTAGAGTACATAATGAAGCCAAAGCAAATTGATACAAAAAAGTCTAATAAAATTCAGAAAAAACATTCATAGTTCCATTAGTGATAGCATAATAAGCACTAATAAACTAAGACAAAGGTACCAACAACTATAATTCTCTTATTCTATTTTTGTCATCATTGATTTATGTCCAACCTATTCAATGCAAAGCCAATTTAAAATTCACCATAGGTTAGAAGACAAAGTCCAAACACTAACACCAATATTCATCAATTTTGGACTTTCCTAGAACTCGGAATCATAAACCAAATATACCATAAAATACTACTTAAAATTTTAAACAAGGTTGACAAAAATACATGGGAAAAAATATCGCTTATGCATTTAATTCACACACCACTTCTTGTATTCGTGTGTGGGCCTCACATGCCTTTTGTGCATACACTTGACACACCATGGGCAATCAGCTACACATGCATTTCACACACCTAACACTGCTCTCACACAAGCTACCTTGCTTCATAACCTAACTTTCATTCCTGTATTCTCAATCACTTTTTCGATTGATTTCCACTACTAATACTTCCTAATTAGTGGATGGATCATTTTGTCACCTTGGATTTTTTGATCTATTGCCAGTTGCTAAATTTTTGCTGCCATCCGTGACATTTAAAACTTGACCCAACATTATTGGCCACACGCTGCCATTAATGGCCACAATTCTTCCATGGTTTACCACCATAATTAGCTATAGAGCATGCTCAACATCATTTCTCACTCCTAAACGTCATCAATTGGGGCCATTCCATTAAAAGTTTGTTGGACATTCATCCGCAATCTGATGGATTCATGAATTCAGGTTGAATCTAGCTCAACTTAGTAACTCAACCTAGTTCTCGGGCCAACTCAACAAACTTGGGCTCGTGCCTAGCCCATTTTTTGGCCCGTTTACCAGCCCACTATCTTGACTTATTTTTAGTGGGCTTAAGTTGGTCTTCCATGGGCTTAACTACCCTAACTATGGCTTGTTCAATCTAAGCTTAGCTTGGCCCATTATCTAGATCCTTTGATCTAGTCTATTTCATTGATACTTGAATTCATCTCGATCTACTAACTTGGACTTGACTTGGTTAACCGATCCATTCGCTCTAACCCAACTCACTACGTGAGTGTAATGATGCGCCTAATCCACCTTGATCATCTAAGCCCAAATTCGTGTCGCTTTAGAATTCATACAAATTATAAGAACTTGCATGCTTACCAACATAATCCTACCACGATGGTAGATAAAAGTTAGAAATCAACTAATGTGATAAAGTTAATCCCCTAAGGCATTGACTAGTGATGTAGAACCATATCTAAAAGATAGTAAGTCTTTCCTTTCCTATGTAAGAAAGCCTTTTTCAAGAATTAAATTAACTGAAAATCTGTCGCAAGAGAAAATAATTTAAAAGGTATCTTAGGCATTCCAACATAAACATAATTGAAATCTGGAGGACTGAGGATCTTCCCAGGCCAGGGATTCACACCGTGATTAGCAATGTTATCTTTCATGGATACTTCTATGTGTTTTTCTTCAAGCCTATCTTTTCTCAGGAAGTGATAGGCATGACAAACATCAATATGATAGATTCATGAATTGAAGTTGAATCTAACTCAACTTAGTAACCCAAACCGATTCTCAGGCCAACTCAACAGACTTGGGTCTATGCCTGGCCCATTTGTTGGCCCGTTTCCCAGCCCACTATCTTGACTTATCTTTGGTGGGCTTGAGTTGGTCTTCCATGAGCTTAACTACCCCAACTATGGCTTGTTAATCTAGGCTTAGCTTGGCCCATTATCTAGATCCTTTGATCTAGTCTATTTCATTGATACTTGAATTCATCTCAATCTATTGACTTGGACTTGACTTGATTGACCGATCTATTCGCACTAACCCAACTCACAATATGAGTGTAATGATGCACCTAATCCATTTTCTCACCTCGATCATCCAAGCCTAAATTTGCTTCACTTTAGAAATCATACAAATTATAGGCATTTGCATGCTTACCAACGTAATCCTGCCACGATGGTAGATAAAAGTTAGAAATCAACTAATGTAATAAAGTTGATCCCCTAAGGCATTGACTAGTGGTGTAGAATCACATCCAAAAGATAGTAAGTCTTTCCTTTCCTATGAAAGAAAATCTTTTTCAAAAATTAAATCAGTTGAAAATGTATCGCAAGATAAAAGAATTTAAAAGGTACCTTAGGCACTCTAGCATAAACATCCTTGAAATCTAGAGAACTAAGGATCTTCCTAGGCTAGGGATTCATACCCTGATTAGCAATGTTATTTTTCATGAATACTACTATGTGTTTTTCTTCAAGCCCACATTTTTTCAGCAATTGATAGGCATGACAAACATCAATATGATGGATTCATGAATTTAGGTTGAATCTAACTCAACTTAGTAACTCAACCTGGTTCTCAGGTCAACTCAATAGACTTAGGCCTGTGCTTGGCCTATTTTTTGGCCCATTTCCCAACCCACTATCTTAACTTATCTTTAGTGGGCTTGAGTTGGTCTTCCATGAGCTTAACTACCCCAACTATGGCTTATTCAATCTAGGCTTAGCTTGGCCCATTATCTAGATCCTTTGATCTAGTTTATTTCACTGATACTTGAATTCATCTCGATCTATTGACTTAGACTTGACTTTGTTGACCGATCCATTTGCACTAACCCAACTCACTATATGAGTGTAATAATGCGCCTAATTCATTTTCTCACCTTAATCATCCAAGCCTAAATTTGCTTCGCTTTAGAAATCATACAAATTATAGGCACTTGCATGCTTACCAATGTAATCCTGCCACGATGGTAGATAAAAGTTAAAAGTCAACTAATGTAATAAAGTTGATCCCCTAAGGCATTGACTAGTGGTGTAGAACTACATCCAAAAGATAGTAAGTGTTTCCTTTCGTATGAAAGAAAGCCTTTTTCAAGAATTAAATCAGTTGAAAATCTGTCTTAAGAGAAAAGAATTTAAAAGGTACCTTAGGCACTCCAACATAAACATCCTTGAAATCTAGAGGATTGAGGATCTTTCTAGGCTAGGGATTCATACCGTGATTAGCAATGTTATCTTTCATGAATACTACTATATGTTTTTCCTCAAGCCTACCTTTTCTCAGGAAGTGATAGGCACGACAAACATCAATATGATGGATTCATGAATTTAGGTTGAATCTAACTCAACTTAGTAACAAAACCTGGTTCTCAAGCCAACTTAACAGACTTGGGCCCACATCTAGCCTATTTTTTGGCCCGTTTCCCAGCCCATTATCTTTACTTATCTTTAGTGGGCTTGAGTTGGTCTTCCATGAGCTTAACTACCTCAACTATGGCTTGTTCAATCTAGGCTTAGCTTGGCCCATTATCTAGATCCTTTGATTTAGTCTATTTCACTAATACTTGAATTCATCTCGATCTATTGACTTAGACTTGACTTGGACTTGACTTGGTTGACCGATCCATTCGCACTAACCCAACTCACTATATGAGTGTAATGATGCCCCTAATCCATTTTCTCACCTCGATCATCCAAGCCTAAATTTGCTTCATTCTAGAAATCATACAAATTATAGGCACTTGCATGCTTACCAACGTAATCCTGCCATGATAGTAGATGAAAGTTAGAAATCAACTAATGTAATAAAGTTGATCCCTTAAGGCATTGACTAGTAGTGTAGAACCATATCCAAAAGATAGTAAGTGTTTCCTTTCCTATGAAAGAAAGCCTTTTTCAAGAATTAAATTAGCTGAAAATTTTTCGCAAGAGAAAAGAATTTAAAAGGTACCTTAAACACTCCAGCATAAACATCCTTGAAATATGGAGGATTGAGGATCTTTGCAGGCTAGGGATTCATATCGTGATTAACAATGTTATCTTTCATGAATACTACTATGTGTTTTTCCTCAAGCCTACCTTTTCTCAGGAAGTGATAGGCATGACAAACATCAATCTGATGGATTCATGAATTCAAGTTGAATCTAACTCAACTTAGTAATTCAACCTAGTTCTCAGGCCAACTCAACAGACTTGGCCCATGCTTGGCCCATTTTTTGGCCCTTTTCCCAACTCACTATCTTAACTTATCTTTAGTGGGATTGAGTTGGTCTTCCATGAGCTTAACTACACCAACTATGGCTTGTTCAATCTAGCCTTAGCTTGGCCTATTATCTAGATCCTTTGATCTAGTCTATTTCACTGATATTTGAATTCATCTCGATCTATTAACTTGGACTTGACTTGGTTGACCAATCCATTTGCACTAACCCAGCTCATTATATGAGTGTAATGATGCGCTGATAACTCTATTTTATATAGAGTTATTTTGATTATTTTAGGTAATGTTTAATATAGTTTTTATTAATTCATATTTGTATTTAAGTATATTTATGTATGTTTTTACTATTTTATATAGTAAACCCAAAATGGAAGAAAAAGAAGCAATAAATCATGCAAAATCAATGTTTACCATTTATCTATGAAGAATGTGAGAAGCAAGGAGAAGAAAAAGACAGAGAAAAAGAAGTAAAAGAGGAAACACGTGGGACCCTATGTTGAAGAGAGAAGTGTTAAAGGATGGAAAAAGAAAGAAAAGGAAAAAAAGGAAAGTTAAAGAAAATTATGACCTATTGGGTTTTGGAAGCTGATTAACAAAAGAGAGGAGAGACTGAATAATCGGGTTTGGGGGGAAAGAACAGAGAATAGAGGAGAGATTGCGGCGGCTAGGACCTCGTTGGAAAAGCAAAGGCCACACGTGACAACGCTGGACTCTGTAGACGCTGGAGGTTTGGCGAAAGTCGATTGTGACGTTCTTTTTCGGCGAAGGTACCTATTCCCGGCTAGTCTTTTCCTTTTTTCTGGCCAAATTTGAGAGATTTCTGGTGTTTCTGTATCAAATTCACGGCGGTTTCTGGCGAAGAAGTGCGAACACCAACTTTGTCCATTACGCTAGATCTACACGTTTCTGTGGCAGCTTTGCACCATATTTTTACAGATCTGCAACCTAGGTGTCCCAATCCACATTTCTGAAGGTTTCTATGAAGACTAGCGGCGGACAGTAGCACGTGGAGGTGCGTGCGAAAGCACGTGACGGCGCGTTTCAGCTTAGTTTTCTTCTGTTCTTTAGACAGCTTCTTCTTCACCCTGTGATGTGCATATTTATGCAATTTATTTTGTGATTTGAAGACATTTGGTGACAACTTTAATGTTTTTAAATTTTAGAATATTTTGTTCACGTTTTTGCACTGATTTAGTTTATTTAAATATGTTGTTTTAGTTTAGTGTGTTAGAGCTATAATGGAACTTAATTATAATTTATGAATGTTATGATTATTTACGTTTTGTGAGATATTTTATGAATGTGAAGTTGCATGTTATGGAGTTTAATGCTTTTAGGTGATTAGCTACCACCTAGATAACTTGATTTGCATGTTAGAGATCGACAGGAAATAACATGCAGTTGCTTCTTGTAATATGTAACCATAGATTAATATGGATAGATATATGCTATGTTATTTGTGTGGCTTTTGGTGATAATATGATCGAAAGATTTATTGTAAACCAGGAATATTCATAGATCCTAATGCATTTGGTTTGTTTCAATTTACATATAGAGATATAGTGAATTAATGAATTGAATAGGTTTACTATACCTAGACATAGGATAGTAAATAAATTAGGAAATTCCGCCATCACATAAGTAGAATTAATCTTGCTAGCAATGATAATCGACATTTGTACATAATAATTAGGTAAAATTGGATGCTTTAACATCTTTCATTTGTCAAGTTTAGATTAAATTTAGTTATTAAATTCACAATTTACCATTTCAGTTGGCTAGATAAATTCTAGGAGTTGTTCGTCATTAGTAATTAATTAGTTTAGTAAACACTAGTTTTCGTGGGACGATATCTGTACTCATCATTATATTACTTGTTTGACATGTACACTTGCATATAAAATTTCACTGAACATGCGCCTAATCCATTTTCTCACCTCGATCATCCAAGCCTAAATTTGCTTTGCTCTAGAAATCATACAAATTATAGGCACTTGCATGCTTACCAATGTAATCCTACCATGATGGTAGATAAAAGTTAGAAATCAACTAATGTAATAAAGTTGATCCCCTGAGACATTGACTAGTGGTGTAGAACCATATCCAAAAGATAGTAAGTCTTTTCTTTCCTATGAAAGAAAGCCCTTTTCAAGAATTAAATCAGCTGAAAATCTGTCGGAAGAGAAAAGAATTTAAAAGGTACCTTACGCACTCCAACATAAACATCTTTGAAATCTGGAGGACTAAGGATCTTCCCAAGCCAGGGATTCATACCGTGATTAGCAATGTTATCTTTCATGAATACTACTACGTGTTTTTCCTCAAGCCCACCTTTTCTCAACAAGTGATAGGTACGGCAAACATCAATATGATGGATTCATGAATTCAGGTTGAATCTAACTCAACTTAGTAACTCACCTTAGTTCTCAGGCCAACTCAATAGACTTGGGCCCGTGCCTGGCCCATTTTTTGGCCCATTTCCCAGCTCACTATCTTGACTTATCTTTAATGAGCTTGAGTTAGTCTTCCATGAGCTTAACTACCCTAACTATGGCTTGTTCAACTAGGCTTAGCTTGGCCCATTATTTGGATCCTCTGATCTAGTCCATTTCACTGATACTTGAATTCATCTCGATCTATTGACTTGGACTTACTTGGTTGATCGATCTATTCACACTAACCCAACTCATTATGTGAGTGTAATGATGTGCCTAATCCATTTTTTCACCTCAATCATCCAAGCCTAAATTCGCTTTGCTCTAGAAATCATACAAATTATAGAAACTTGCATGCTTACCAATGTAACCCTACCACGATGGTAAATAAAAGTTAGAAATCAACTAATGTAATAAAGTTGATCCCCTAAGGTATTGACTAGTGGTGTAGAACCACATCCAAAGGATAGTAAGTCTTTTCTTTCCTATGAAAGCTTTTTTTAAGAATTAAATCAGTTGAAAATCTGTCATAAGAGAAAAGAATTTAAAATGTACCATAGGCACTCCAGCATAAACATCCTTGAAATCTGGAGGACTAAGTATCTTCCCAAGCCAGGAATTCATACTGTGATTAGCAATATTATCTTTCATGAATACTACTATGTATTTTTCTTCAAGCCCACATTTTCTCAGCAAGTGATAGGCACGACAAACATCAATCTGATGGATTCACGAATTCAGTTTGAATCTAACTCAACTTAGTAACTCAACTTGGTTCTTAGGCCAACTTAACATATTTGGGCTCGTGCTTAGCCCATTTTTTGGCCCATTTCCCAGCCCACTATCTTGACTTATCTTTAATGGGCTTGAGTTGGTCTTCCATGAGCTTAACTACCCCAACTATGGCTTGTTCAATCTAGGCTTAGCTTGGCCGATTATCTAGATCCTTTGATCTAGTCCATTTCATTGATACTTGAATTTATCTCGATCTATTGACTTGGACTTGACTTGGTTGACCGATCCATTTGCACTAACCCAACTCACTATGTGAGTGTAATGATGCGCCTAATCTATTTTCTCACCTCGATCATCCAAGCCTAAATTTGCTTTGCTCTAGAAATCATACAAATTATAGGCACTTGCATGCTTACCAATGTAATCCTACCATGATGGTAGATAAAAGTTAGAAATCAACTAATGTAATAAAGTTGATCCCCTAAGGCATTGACTAGTGGTGTAGAACCACATCCAAAAGATAGTAAGTGTTTCCTTTCGTATGAAAGAAAGCCTTTTTCAAGAATTAAATCAGCTGAAAATTTATCGCAAGAGGAAAGAATTTAAAAGATACCTTAGGCACTCCAGTATAAACATCCTTGAAATTTGGGGGACTGAGGATCTTCCCAGACTAGGGATTTATACCGTGATTAGCAATGTTATCTTTCATGAATACTAGTATGTGTTTTTCCTTAAGTCCATCTTTTCTCAGCAAGTGAAGGCATAACAAACATCAGCCTGCACTCAAATTAAAATTAGTTAATCAACTAAATAAATGATTCATCAATAAGAAAGAAAAAAATGTCATTCTAAACTCTATACCTCATTCCTTTTTCTTGCTCTAAATAAAAGGCCAACAAAGACATATATGAATGGTGTGCCTATGTGCATGTGTGGTTGCTTGCATGTATGTGTTCAATAAAATAATCAAAAAGATTTTTTATTCCAAACTGGGTAAAGAATACAAATGGTTAAGAATAAACTTCAAAAGTATCTTACAAAAATTATAAACTCAAACAACAATTTGATTATGGCTTAAAAGTAATAAACATAGAGATAGTTCTCTACCTTAAATATAATAAATATGTTAATCGATTGAATAAATGATTCATTTGTTAAAAAAATGCTCAAGATGAAAGGAATTTAGGGAACCTAGTGCCTATAATCAAGAATAAAGGCTAAACCAGCAATGAGAGCTACCCATTGTGTACCATCTTCTTTTGGTTCATCTATTTCTATGAGCATTCTAGATGATGGCTTGAGAATTCGACTACCTCCTTTAGCTTCGAAAAATAGCCACAACAATAATGGCAAAAGAGCACTCACAAGACATATACAAAGATGAAACAACATAAACCCAAAATTTGTTGAAGAAATTAAGGAAAAGAGATAGAGAATGAAAAACAAATGCAATAACTAAACCTAGAAATGGGTGTTGTAGTCGAAACAAATGGTAGCAAGTGAGATCTTATGCAATGTGAATCAATAAACAAAAAGTAGCAAATAGGTAACACTTAGAGTGATAAGTTATGTCTTCAAGAGGCATGAAAAATAAAGCTTCAACTTGCCTTCCCCTTTATGATTCTTAGCAACACTACCAATACAATATAAGTTATAACTCAAAAGAAAACAAGAAAGCCGTGTTTTAAAAATTTTAAATGAAATAGGACTAACAAACAAGAAAATAAAAATCACAATGGTAGAAAACCAACCATTAACTAGCATTCATAATTGCAACAATCACTTATACTCTTAGGATAATAATTCCTAATAAAATGATGAACTAATTTCTATTTGGTCCTATATTTCAGTATTTTTGTACTTCATTCAACTAAACCAACCAAACAACATTCTATGGATTTGCTCAAGTGAAAGACATAGTTTTCCCTGCTACCATTTCCTATCAAGAAAATGAGAAATCCTCCAACTAAAAAATAGAGTGTTATCCGTAGGAAGGGAAGGGGGAATGATGCAAATGTTCTAAACATTAAAGTTTACAATAATGATAGAGTCACCCTGTTTGTATCTCTTTATACCTTATCTCAAACAATGTTCTACATAACCTCATTTTATTCATCCTAGTGCTCCTCTTTGTATACAAATCATAAATCCTGCAAAAATAACCTAAAAACAAAAAATGCAAAAATTTACCCATTTAACACTAGAAAATTACCATACACACACAACCTATCAAGTCTGGTGCCTTAATCATTTAGGATAAAAGTTAGAAACTCATTCAGATTGCTAGGACAAGATTTCTCTTGCAGAAAGACGAAATGAAACAGCTTCTGGTCTGCACTTAACATGATGAATAAAACAAATCATAGTAGCATTATAACAGCTCTAGAGGTAATCTCTAGCCCATTTAATGCCAAAATCCACAAAAATAATGGTCAATTTTGCATTTAAAAATTCCACCAAACTTTTTGTTTCATATTTTGCTACAATTACTTGCACATGAGCTATAGCTTGAATGGAAATTCCAATTCACCTATCAATAAGATATGTGTGTACATGAGTTTGAGTATATGCATGTATTGGTTGCTTAACATCCCAAAATGCAAGAGCATAAACCTTCTTAGGGGTCCGCGATTTCAGTTAAAGTCAAAAGCCACCAATGCCTTCATACTTTATTTACAGCACAACAACCTCTTCCCCACTCTAAACAATAGCATTTGCATACTTTATTTAGGTTAACACACTGCCACACACCCCAAACTTTACCCACACTCTAATAGTGATTCAATTATTTATCTGCCCTCTAAAATTTTAATAGTTAAAAATAAAAGAAATACATTTACTCTTCACTTTCTAGGTACTTACTGTTATCTTTCTGGATGGATCTAAAATGAAAGACCCTAAAGACCAACATTTTGTAGTTCAATGATAGAACAATTGTTGGAATATATTTTAATGATATTAGAATATATAAACATTTTAATGATGAGAAAAATGATAATTATAATATGAAAATATTATAACCATTTTGTTGGAATATATTGATAATTAAATAAAATTATAATATGAAAATATTATAATTAATATTTGATTATTTATGAGTTTATGGAAAAAATAATGCTAAAATTTGTATGCAGGAAATTGGGTTAAAATGAGCCCAGTCCAAAAGTCTAACCCAATCCAAAGTCTGACCCAATCCAGAGAGATGCAACCCAGGCCCAGAGTGCGACTCAAGCCCAGAAAGCGACCCAATGTGTGACCCAGTGCGCGACCTAGTCCAGAATGCACGACCCGTGAGTAACTTAAGTGCTGTGACCTAGAATTCAACCCGCGATGATACTATGACTTCGTTGGTAGATTTGGCCGTCCATTTTACCTCCGATTAAGATACAAGATAGCTCGTTGGAAAGCTAATGAAGAGAAGAAGATTTTTCTGAAGAAAAATCAAAGATCCACTGCTCAGAGAAGATTAATTTGAAGAAATGGTGAAGCTCATTGTATTCTTGCCCTAATTGCTTAAAAGTGAAATTGGAAGCAGATTAGAGGGCTTTTGAAGATGATTTCAAAGGGTTTTTGTAAGGAAGAAGATGCTCTATCAATCTGTGAAAGACCCATGAAGAATTGATTCAAGATTGGAGAGAATTGAAGAAGATTTGAGTGAGACCCGAAACTTGCTCCACAGAACCCGAATTACAGAACTTTAAGCTTAGACCAAAACTGCGCCGTTTTGGATGGGGTTTTGAAATAAATGAAGGCAGAACCTTTTCCACGACATTCTATCTCTCTTAAGCTTAAAAATGGACAAAGAAGAGGGAAATAAGGAGCTCTAACGGGAAGAAGATTTGGTGGTACTCAAAAGTGTCAGAATGACTCTTTGAAATGAGAGGTAAGTTGCTTTAAAGGTATTTAAGCAAGTTTGTCTTCACCATTGCAATAAGTCCAAAAATCATAAGCAAAGAAAGCAAGTTTTGAAACATCTCATACTACTCATTCTAGCTCATCCAAACCTACGATTTTGATCTTCATTGGGTGATTAATTTCTAAGCTCATTACTTGCTTACTAGAGAATCAATTTGTACTTCATTATACTCTATTATTGAAGTTGATTTTCTACAAGTAGACTCTGCTATATACTTCTATTATTGAAAATGAATATACTGCCAATGGTAGTTGTTGTGCATTAGTTCTTCAATGAAAAATCAACTTGCTGATTTTGATTCATTTCAAACTTCTATATCCTTAAAGTGTGATAATACAAATGTTATTAAATTACAAAATTTGCATCAATACATGAATGTATTGGCACACATGTGCATCATAATTAGCTTCCATTGTCAAAATTCCCTTTCTAGTAACAAGAAATGACCCTTCCTAGTTTGAGGGGGAGTTTACTTAGTATTCAGCTACATAACTCCAAACTCCGCTGCAAAATTCCAAACTCTACTACAAACTCCATTCTACAAAAATGGTAGGTGCTACTACTTAGGGGGAGCTCTTGATTAATCATATCTAGTATGATCTTTCCAACTTTTGTTATTTAAGAATACAACACATGCTTTGTAAGATCTATCTCTACTCTCTTATGTTGCTAGAATTTAAATTCTGGACATGTTGTTGTGAATATGAATTTGCAACTATGTGTGTTGCTGTGAACTTTGACTTCTATAAATATGATAGTGTTGTAAACTTTTAATTATGATCATATGGTGCTGATATTATGATAATGGTTGCTGCTGTGTCTTCCTCATATAAATCATATATCTTGCTGAAAAATTCTACATAATGTTGAGAATGTGAAATGGAACATGGTATGTATTGAGCACGTATGCTCTCATTATATTTCTATGGGGAGATATTATCATGCAAAAAATTTATCTCACCATAACCCTTTGTTATGTGGCTGGTTGGCTTACTTTGCAAGGAAGCTATCCTTGAGGGGGAGCTACAAGCTCTTGGAGATAACCACATACCATAATTCTTATGATTTTGGTGTAGATAAATGTTTGCTTATTTTGGTTATAGTCCATGGTTTAATGCTTTTGGTGTTGATAAAACAAAAAGGGGGAGAAATATATGTTATGATGCTACGTTGATCATATATCATATATATTTGATATATTGTGAACTTGTTATAAGGGGAGAATTTGTTATAACATGTGAAATATTAGTCATATGTACCTTAGGAGAAATATATATTGATTATATTGGTCATATGTGCTTTAAACTTGTTATAAGGGAAGAAATATATAACTTGTTCTAGAAAATATATTTCTTATGGATTATATTGATGTGTGTTGAATTTGGATTAATTTAGGTATCAATATATATGCTTAAAGTTGTCCAACAAATGATTTATTTTGGAAACTTGAAAAGTGAAGAGTTGTTGCTCTACTTTGGAAACTCATATTGTATCAAAATATTTTATTTTATCATCATAAAAAAGGGGGAGAATGTTGGAATATATTTTAATGATGTTAGAATATATAAACATTTTAATGATGAGAAAAAATGAGAATTATAATATGAAAATATTATAACCATTTTGTTGGAATATATTGATAATTAAATGGAATTATAATATGAAAATATTATAATTAATATTTGATTATTTTTGAGTTTATAAGAAAAATAATGTTGAAATTTGTATGCAGGAAATTGGGTTAAAATTAGCTTAGTCCAAAAGTCTAACCTAGTTCAAAGTCTGACCTAGTCTAGAGAGATGCAACCTAGTCTAGAAAATGTGAACCAGGCCTAAAGTGCAACTCAGGCCCAGAGTGCGACCCAGTCCAAAATGCACGACCCGCAAGTAACTTAAGCACCGTGACCCAGAATCCAACCCGCGATGACGCTGTGACTTTGTCAGTAGATTTGGCCGCCCATTTCACCTCTGATTAAGGCACAAGATAGCTCGTTGGAAAGCTAATGAAGAGAAGAAGATTTCTATGAAGAAACATTAAAGACCCACTACTCAGAGAAGATTAATTTGAAGAAATGGTGAAGCTTGTCGTGTTCTTGCCCTAACTGCTCAAAAGTGAAATTGGAAGCAGATTAGAGGGCTTCTAAAGATGATTTCAAAGGGTTTTTGTAAGGAAGAAGATGCTCTATCAATTTGTGAAGGACCAATGAAGAATTGATTCAAGATTGGAGAGAATTGAAGAAGATTTGAGTGAGAACCGAAACTTGCTCCACAGAACCCAAATTACAGAACTTTAAGTTTAGACCAAAATTACGCCATTTTGGATGGGGTTTTGAAATAAATGAAGGCAGAACCTCTTCCACGACATTCTGTCTCTCTTAAGCTCAAAAATGGACAGAGAAGAGGGAAATAAAGAGCTCCAACGGGAAGAAGATTTGATGGTACTCAGAAGTGTCAGAACGACTCTTTGAAGTGAGAGGTTAGTTGCTTTAAAGGTATTTAAGCAAGTTTGTCTTCACCATTGCAATAAGTCCAAAAATCATAAGCAAAGAAAGCAAGTTGTGAAACATCTCATACTACTCATTCTAGCTCATCCAAACCTACGATTTTGATCTTCATTGGGTGACTAATTTTTAAGCTCATTACTTGCTTACTAGAGAATCAATTTGTGCTTCATTATACTCTATTATTGAAGTTGATTTTCTACAAGTAGACTCTACTAGGGTTTGAACGAATTTGGGACTTTTGTCCATTTACTCTGTATTGAGCCTCTAGCAGTTGTTTGAAGCTTTTGAACTTGTATTGCATATCTTACAAAAGCTTAGTTCAAAATTTGTAATAAGCTTGATAAACTTTGATTTGTTGATGTGTGTTAAGACACACATTGTAATTGTGATCCTTGGTGTAAGGATTGTTTGACTCCTTGAGGATAAGTTGGAAAGTGTAGAAGAAAGTTTCTCCTAGCTTTGTAGTAAAGTGGACTTCAACTGGTTGTGTTGAAAGAGAAGAGGGTAGAAGTAGGTGAAAAAGGGCCGAACCACCGTATAAACTTTTGTCTTATCTCTTTTGTGTTTAATTATTTTTGAATGCTTTATTTGATTGCAAAAAATGATTGAACATAAATTAGAAGTGAATTTTTAAAGAGAAACCTAATTCACCCCCCTCTTAGGTTGCTATAGGATCCAACAACAATCAAATACGTGCATATGTATGCCCATCCTATAGCCAATGATACTACTCTTGATTGCCTTAAGAGCATGAATGAGATTAATATCTAGATCCTTCTGCTTTTATTTATTATTTGAACGTATGGAAATTGGTAAAACTTCCTAGGAACCGATGACATAGGCAATCATGTGACTTGACCGAGGGAATTTCCATTTTTTAGTCTGGAAATCCAAGCAACATTAAACTTGATATTCGCAGTTCTCACTTTTTCTATTCCCTCTATTCTCTCGTTTCACAAATGCAAGTTCAATAATAATTTATTTACGTAGCCAACGAGCGCAACTAAATTATATTATGTTAAATAGTGCTGAGTTACATTCAGCATCCAAAATACAAATAAATTTTTCACATCCATATTCATGACACGCACAACTATAATCTAAATAAACCAAAGAAGTTATCTCTCTATCATACACAATAACAGTGACAACATCATCCGCACATGCGTTTACAAATACTAGAAACGATTTTGCATTACAACATGATTCTGAATTAAGATTAAGAGAAACAAAACCACAATACTGAATTAAACTGTGTTTGTAATTAGAGGAAAGGCGAGAAAATACAAGAAAACAATAATACTGACAACTTAAGCGAAGACACTTCGAAATCTTCTCGTAGTTTTCCGGCTTACTGTAGATTTTCCTTGCTATTTTGTGTTTGCTAAGAATCTATTTTATATCAAGGATATGAGAACACACAAGATCTTAGCCAAAGCTTCCATTTAATATCTATCTTGTTTTCTTAGTTTTCATGGGAATGAAAAGCAAAAAAGTGCGTAGACGGAGAAAAATCGAAGAAAAGAATATTTTAGTATCGGAGTTGAGAGGTAGATCCGAAACGGAAGATCCACCTAGCCGAGAATTCGAAGAGTCACCGGGCCGACTCTACCAGAGTGTGAGGTGCTTCTTAGTTTATTGTTCCGAGAATTCTTCTTTATGTTAAGAGAAATGAAACCACAATACTGAATTAAACTGCATTTGTAAGCAGAGGAAAAGCAAGAAAATACAAGAAAACAATAATATCGGCAGCGTAAGCGAAGACTTGAGCTTCCATTAATATCTATCTTGTTTTCTTGATTCTCACGAGAACAAAAGGTAAAAAATTGCGTAGACAAAGAAAAACCAAAGAGAAGAATATTTTGGGAGCACTTACAGTGTCAGAGAGGTAGATCTGAAATAGAAGATCCACCTAGCCGAGAATTCGAAGGGTCGCCGGGCGGACTCTACTAGTGTAAGGCACTTCTCAGTCTATTCTTCCTAGAATTATTCTTTATGTTTGTTCCTCAAGTATAAAAAGAGGAGAGAGGAAGGGGTTCATTCAAATTTTATATTCAAATTTTATAAACATGGAGTTATCATTGAACTTGGTCATACGTAAGAAGCAACATACCATGCATTTCTTTGTTTTTCTTTTAGTACTTTGATTTAGAAAGTGCTTCACAACATCCATGAGGTTGAAATTACTGTAAGTTTTAAGTTCTAAAATCCAATTTCACATCCCCACACTTCGAACAGAGCTTTTGGGTTTGGGCCTTGAAAAACATATCCTTTTGTTCGTAATCTAATTATCCAAATGGGCCATAAAAGTTTACCTTTATCCTTTAAATGGATCCTAGTATTAAAACAGACAAGAAGGACAACCCACAAAACTAAAATCTGGCAAACCATGGGCCTAAACCCTCAGTAAAATACTTCATGGGAAAAAGCAATCGCATTGCCTCGAATAGAGCATTTGGGTTTGGGCCATGAAAAACATGTCCTTTTGTTCCCAATCTAATTATCCAAATGGGCCATAAAAGTTTACCTCTATCTTTTAAACTAATCCTAGTATTAAAACAAACAAGAAGGACAAAATTAAAACCCGACAAACCATAGACCCAAACCCTCAGCAAAATACTTCATGGGGAAAAGCTACTGCATCACCTCGAATAGAGCATTTAGGTTTGGACCGTGAAAAACATGTCCTTTTGTTCCCAATCTAATTATCCAAATGGGCCATAAAAGTTTACCTCTATCCTTTAAACCGATCCTGGTATTAAAACAGACAAGAAGGACAACCCATAAAACTAAAACCCAGCAAACCATGGGCCTAAACCCTCAACAAAATACTTCATAGGGAAAAGCCACCGCATCGCCTTGCTTTTGCCTATCTCTACCTTTTTTTATTTGATTTACTGCCTCCATGGTCTCTGGGTTACGCTTGCTCCTACTTCATAAACTTCATTCACTAATACTTTAGAGGAGAAAATAAATTTTTGTATTTGATGTTTTAATGAAGCTGAAGTAATCTTTTTCCTTAGAATTCTTTTGGAAATTCCTTATTGTTCTAAGCTAAAAGGAATGTTCTTTTTATTTATTTATTTATTTTAAGTTATTGTTTATTGTAATTAGATTAAATAGATATGGATAAGGCACTCAAAATGGCATTCAGATGACTTAGACAAGGAAGAGGAAGCATGAAAGGAATGTCTGTCGAAGGGGATGGTACCTGCTTTAGGGGATATGGGTTGCAGGTGAGTCCACTTGAGTATATTCAAACTCGACTAATTAACCTAAATTGAGTGGAACAAACTATGAGTTGTAGTGATTTCATTGCATAAACATATCAAACCCGACTCAAGCTTAATTAAACAAATATGTATAATTATAAACCCTATTTCAGATTGTTCATCTTGTTTATTAATTTTTGCTTAATCCATTAATATCTAGGAGCTCAACTATACCTTCAACGAAAAAGGAAAAAAAAAGTAATGTTTATTAACTTACAACACTTTTTCATTTTGAAAGACCTTATTGGAAAATAGGTGATGAATCCTTGAGTTTTTCCTTTGAAGAATTCACAGTCACAAGCACTGCCATTCATAGTTGAAAGCTAATAGCAGCTTGTGTGCAGCTCAATGCCAAGTCTTTGAAGCATGTTTCTGCCTTAACTCTGTGTTAGTGTCCAAACATGTGCCCAAACTTGGTCGGATCTTGTGCGCCGCTACCACACCCTCAAGACGTGTTAGAACCTTACCTTGAGGATTGATTCACTAGATTGGTTAATGGCTAGATATCTTCCAACCACGTTTGGAAACAGTATTTCTTACCTATGTTGGAGAACAGAGGGAAAATAGATTGAACATTTTCCTTAGAGGGGAAAACAACCTTTTACAATAACTAACTTACATGCCTATCCTTGGTTGCCCCGTCTTCTATTTATAAGCCACCTCTGGCACTGACGACCACTGACAGGACACCTACCATTACCCCAGTTATACATACAAAACACTAGCAGTATGTTTGTCCTTACAGTCATTAATGCTAGTAACACTTTGCACGTAACTATGACCCTAAGGCACTAGGACATGCTTCTTGATTACCGAGATTACTTCATGTAATTGTTCTAACAAAAGTCATTCTTTCCATCCTTCTTATTGGTAGTCAGACTATTACAATGATGGTTTAGATAGCCCATCATTTCAATTGTCGTGGGGTCCTTCTACCTTCCTAGACGCCACTTAGTGTCCACCAATTCTTCCTTGTAACATATCTTCCCCCTCATTCAGAACCTTCTCCTCAAGGTTGAACTACAGGTATTGTTGGAGGAATGGTACTACATCAACCCAAGTTGCATCAGAAAGGTCTAGACCTTCCCATTGAACGAGGACTTGTGGAGTGCGCTTGCGAGTGCAGCGCTGGAGAACAGTGAGGGGGGTGCTTGTAATTCTTTTGTTTCTTCATCTAATTTTGAAAGGGAATCAAGGACTCAAGCAGTGGGAGAGAGAAACTTCTTTAATTAGGACACATGCACCACTAGATGGATTTTACTGTTTGGGGGAAGCTGGAGCTTGTAGGCGACTTCCCCAATTCGTTTAATGATCTCATAAAGGCCCAAATAACATGGGGACAATTTCCTACTATGACTGAGTTGCAAGGAAGTTTGTCAGTATGGTTGCACATGGAGATACACCCAGTCCCTAACTTGGTATGTTACCTCAATGTGCCTTCGATCATAAAAGAGCTTCATGCACTCTTGGGAGTCTTGAAGCCTTTGCTTGAGCTCTTTCATAATGTCATCTTGACTATGGAATTCTTACCCCACTAGCTCAGATTGTGTTGTTCTCGGGACATAGGCCATGAGATGTGGTGGAGGCCTCCATAAACAATTCCAAATGGAGATTTGTGAGTGGCCAAATGCTCTTGAGTGTTATAGCATAACTCGGCCTAGGGTATCCAGCTCTGCCATTCACGAAGCTTATGGCTAGTGAAGCAATGTAGATACATCTCCAAGGAACGGTTCACCACTTCAATTTGGCCATCTGTTTGGGGATGATATGCCAAAGACAAATTAAAGGAAACACCTTGAGACTTAAATAATTCTTCCCAAAATTGACTTGTAAATATCGCATCCCGATCACAAACAATGGACTTGGGCAACTAGAATTGATTGAAGATATTAGTGAAAAATACTTGAGCAATAGATTGTGTTGTGTAGGGATGACTTACCAAAAGAAATCTGGTAAACTTGGAAAGTCGATCCATAATCACCAAGATAGTATTCTTCCCATGAGGGGGGAGGGAAGACCTTCCATGAAATCCATACTAATGTCTTCCTAAACGTGTTGGGGAATAGGTAAAAGGTTGTGTAGGCCAACCCGGAGGTGGGCTTCTCCTTTTTATTTCTAGCACACCTTACAAGTTCAGACACAAGTCAGCACATCATCTCGCATCTTCTTCTAGTAAAAGATAGATCTTAATCGTTGCAAGGTCTTGTGTGTGCCCTTATGACAACCCTTATGACAACCCTAATGCAACTCTTTAAGAATTACAAGAACCAATGGAGATTCCCATAAAAGGAATATTCTATTTAAAAAATAGAATAATGTCATCTTTTACCTCCCAAGGCCCTAGCAACTCTCCTTGTTAGGCCTTGCGGCTAATTTCAATGAGCTTCGAATGAGTGGCATGCTCATCCTTGATTGGTTGCAACCAATTAGGCAATAGTGAGGTAATGGGGCTGAACTACATTAATCCACCTTCATACTTTCCTTTCTTTTCCTTGGGTTCTTAATGCTAAACTTTTCCCCCACTTGGAGTCATCTTTTGGGATAATGCATTCGCAACACGGTTGCGATGCCCAAATTGATACTTGATGTCAAAATCAAACCTCATAAGTTTTTAGAGCCATCGTTACTAAGTAGGGGTTGTGATCTTATGCTCCCATAGAAAACTTAAACTTATTTCATCAATGCGGACCATAAATTTTCTACCAAGGAGTTAGTGGCACCAATTCTTTACAGCTAAAACCAATGCTTATAATTCCTTTTCATATGTGGATAATGAACTATTTTTGTAATGTAGGACCTTGCTAAAGAAAGCCAAAAGGCATTTATTCTGAATGAGGATAGTACCAACGCCTGATTTAAAGGCGTCACACTCTACAATGAAGACTTGAGAAAAATCTAGTAAGGAGAGAACCGGGGCTTGCATCATCACTTGTTTCAGCTTAAGAAATGCTTCCTTTACCTCTTCACTCCAACGATAAGCACTTTTTCTGAGCAGATTTGTGAGTGGGGCTGCAACCTGGCCATACCCTTGGATGAAGCGACGATAGTATCCTATTAGCTCGAGGAAACCTCGCAAGGTTGTGATTGAATTCGGTTTTAGCCGGTCTAACATCGCCTTGATCTTTTCCTCGTTTACCATTAGCCCCTGCTTCCTGACTACATGCCTTAGGAATTTAACCTGGGGTTGTCCAAACTCACATTTTCCCCTTTTTACCAACAAATGATGTTGTTGTAAAAGGGATAAAGCTTTCTACAAGTGGATGCCATGCTCCTCTGTTTGGCTATATATCAAAATGTCATTAAAAAAGATGATGGTGAATTTGCGGAGGAATGGGCGAAACACATCGTTCATCAAATTTTGGAAAGTTGTTGGCACGTTGCAAAGCCTAAAGGGCATTACCAAGAATTCATACAAACCAAAGGGAGTTTTGAATGTTGCCTTTTATATGTCCTTGGTTCTCATGTGCACCTAGTGGTATCCGGCCTTTAGGTCCAGCTTGGTAAATATTCTCATGCCTTGCAACTCATCGATTAGTTCATCAACAATAGGTAATGGGTATCTGTTTTTTACTGTGATTTTGTTCAAGGCCCGGTAGTCCACACAAAGCCACCAACTACCTTCTGATTTCTTCACTAGGATGATAGGAGAAGAGTACAGGCTTGTGCTTGGTCGCACTATCTCGTTCTACACCATCTATGCCACCAGCCATTCAATTTTACTTTTTTGGAAGTGAGGATATCTATAGGCCGGAGAGGAAATTGAATGGCTTCCTTCCTTGAGGCAAATAGCATGATCACAAGTCCTCAAGAGAGGTAAGAACTTGGGTTCATTAAAGACGCTTTTAAAGGTTTCCAGAATTACCTTTAACTTCAGTGTGATTTCTCCAAGAATTGATATTCTTTGACTAGATCCTCCCTTGTCTTTGCTGGCAGTAAGGCTGAGAGTGTAAAGGCCTCTATAAGTTGAAAGTTCTTCACTTTTCATTATGGGGCCTAGTGTGAGTTGTTCTGAGATTGCCCTTGGCCATGTGACTCTAGAATTGTCCCCCTGTTGGAGCTAGAGGTTCATAAGAATCCCCTTCATTTTCTCATCTCGTCCTTTTTTCCTTGAGCCATGGAGTAGTTCTTCCTTTACATGAGTCATCCCTCAAAGTTCCACCAATTTTCCTTCTCGTTTGAATACCATGTGAAGTTTCTTGAAGTCCCATTGGATGGGCCCCAACTCTCTTAACCAATTAATGCCCAGAATAGCATTAAATCCCTATATACATAATAGAAAGAAGTCTATCTTTTGAGGGATACCTTGTAAGGTAATGCTGACGCCAATGCAGTAGCCGTCGCTTGTAATGGTTTCGCCATTAGTGACCATGACCTTGAAACTTCCTTTGATGTCGGGTACCAATCCTTTTTTACGAGCAATATCTTTGCTAAGGAAGTTATGTGAGCTTCTTGAATCAATTAAAATTGTTACTTCCAAATCATAATCAATTAGTCTACATGTTACCTTCATTGTGCATTGAGCCTTGGTACCGTAGATTGCATAATGCAAAATTTTTGGAATGGATTGGTCTAGGTCATCCGCATCAATTTCTTGGAAGAAATCTTCAACTTCCTCCTCCTCCTACAACCCTATGAGTAGGAATAGCCGTTTACAATGGTGTCATAGAGTAAAGAGTTCATCATAGTTGAAACATGGGCCCTCGGCCTTGTATTCCGCCAACTCTTTGGCTAATAGCTTTTTTTATCAGTATTGTTCTTTTTTTGATTTTTAGCTTTTGCTATTGTCGTTGAGCCCCGCCACTTCCAACCCCTCTATTTAGGGACTTGGATTCAAATAATCTGGCTAGCCCTACTGCAGCTGCCAAGTTACAGGGTTCATGGGCGAACATCGTTATCTGAATGGGGTCCTTAAGGCTGGTGACAAAGCAACCTACTTTTTGGTTGGTGGTTAAAGGTCTTGCCTTGATAAGGAGTTTCACGAACTCGGCTTGGAACTCTTCCACAGATCCTGTTTGTTTTAATTTGGTTAAGTCACCAAACAAGTGTCGAAATCGAGAAGGTCCATACCTCTTATGCAAAGCATCTTTGAGTTGTTCCCATGTGAGATCTCTAGTTGGGCTATTATCTTGCAGGACCTTGCACCACATGTGAGCATCCCTTTTCAAATTCCATGCAATGATTCGAACTTTCTCTTCCTCTACGATTTGATAAAAGTCAAAATACTGGTTTACTTTGCTAGCCTAGCTCGTCGGATCTTCCCTTCCACCATAATTTGGGAACTCCATCTTGAATTTCTACTGGTTGCCCTAGGCTCCACCGATTCGTATTTCTTCTTTCACATTCTTATTATGTGAGCCAGACCCTTTACCTTTCTCAATTTTGGGTTTAGTGACAAGACCTTCCATACGCACGTGGATGTCTTGCATTTGCTTTTGAAGCAGCCCAATCAACTCGGCCACTTGTTTGGCCAAATCAGCCTTCAGTTCGAAAGCCATTTTTGCCCAATTATGGTTAGCCATCTTCGATGCTGGCTCTAGTACTACTTTGTTAGGACCTTGCCTTGAGGATCGATTCACCATAGTGGTTAATAGTTGGATATCTTCCAAGCATAGTTGGAAACGATGTTACTTACTTATGTTGGAGAACAAAGTGAAAGTAGGTTGAACGTTTTCCTTAGACGGAAAAACAACCTCTTACAATAACTAACTTGCATGCCTATCCTCGGTTGCCTCGGCTTTTCTCTATAAGCCACCTCTGGTACCAACTATTAGGAATAAGACACCTTATCATTATTCTAGTTATATACAAAAAAAAAATACTAATGATATGTTTGTCCTTACAGTCATTAATGCTAGCAACACGTTGCAGGTAATTATGACCCAGGACATGCTTATTAATTGCCGAGATTGCTTCACGGAACTGTTATGACAAAAGCCATTCTAACCACCCTTCTCGCTGGCAGTCGGACTATTACAATGATGGTCTAGATACCCATCATTTCAATTGCCGTAGGGTCCTTCTGCCTTCCTGGACGCCACTTAGCGTCTACCAATTCTTCCCCGTAACAAGACGCTCCACCATCACTCTGCTTCCCGAGGACGGCATCGGCCCAGGGTCATCTTTGTCGCCTTCAACGTGCTTAAGCGCGTGGGCTCTCTTGAAGGTTCTTTAGCTCCTTTATTGTATCTTTTGTTTTCATTTTCTATTCAAAGCTTTTAAACATTTTTTTAAAGTTTGGTTGCCCAGAAAAAGGAAGAAAAGGGAAAGAAAGGGAAGGAAAGGGAAAGAAAAAAATTGCGGGTTTCCGGGATTTACATTTGGTGCATGGTGGGGCTTACTTGTTGCAGACAGCATAGGAAGTTTACGAGTTCTTTTCATTTTCATCGAATGAAAGAAAATTTTGTGGATGGAAAATGAAAAGCAATTTTTTGGCCTTGATTAAGTAGACTATAGTTGATTTCATTAAAATCCATAATGTTGGGATTTTTTCTTTTCCTGCATTTTCTCATAAGGAAGAGTATGCTTTCAAGAGTTTAGGGTTGAGTAATGAGATTCTATCACTTTAATAAATTCTTTATCCATGTATTTTAGGGAGTGAGTTTAACTTCCAAGAGATGACTGTGGGCGGAGCTGCCTTTGATTTGACTGGAATTCCATTACCTGGGGAGATCCTTTCAGTCACAAACCAATCCTATGGGGTTTTGCTCGCGGCAATTGGAGAGTATGTACCGTAAGAATGTTTTGTATTATTTTGTTCAGTAAATACGTATATGCATGCATATCTATAGATTTATTATAAACATGAACTTTGACTCTTTTTTGCAAGTGGTGCAGTTGTTTAAAGTATCTAATTTCTCCTGTTGATGATAAGGAATGTGTGGGATAAAAATGAAGAACACTTAAGCCAGAGACTGGATTGCTTCAGCTTCATGCTGGACTCAAGGTGTTTGCTAATTTAAAGCCTGAAACTGTTTTGCCACAGGTGATAGTACTTGTTTTAATCTAATGAACTTCGGAATTTTGATTCAGTATCTCAGTGGTTGATTTACCGGGTTGTGAATTTACATATGCGCAATGATGATCTTACTACAAACAACATAACGTAGATAGTCCACTCTTGTTTGATGCTGGAGAAGCCTGCGGGAAACTTGGAATCATGGAATTATTTTAGGTTTGAATGGTTTTCAAAATGATAGTATGCTTATGGAACCTGTGATGATTTCTAACTTTTTGCTTCTCTTCAGATACCTTATAAAAATGTTTTTTTGTTGTTGTTTGCTCATATCAGTTAGTGGATGCATCAACTTTGAAGAAAAAGGTTGCTGAAGGTGTTGACCTAATGGTTGTAGGAGAGCTTACCGGAGGTATGTATGCATTGGATGCAACCACAATTGAACTGATTGAATTATTTTCTATGATCAATTTTCTTTTTTCTTTTTTGTATAATCACAAGCTATAATTTCCTTCTTGAACTAGGTATTTATTTTGGAAAGCCTGGGGGCTTCAGCAAGAATGAAAATGATGAGGAGATCGGCTTCAACACTGAGGTGTATGCCACCCATGAGGTAGTTTTCTGATGCAGATTTGCTAACTACCAAGCTTCTATATTGCTTATATTCTATTAGTTGTTGCCCATTTGATCACAACAAAGGGTCTTGCGAGATTTAGTAGTTTATGCTTATTCGGTGCCATCACCTTAAAAGAAATCTTTGAAAAGCAATTGGGTTCTGGTTTTGATAATTTTATGATGTTCCAACAAGGCGAAAAGGAGCTGACACCAACTTAAATTTGTCTAATTGGTGAGTACTTGAATTTTGTAATTTTTTTTTTTGTTTTTTTGTTTATGGTTGCAGACCATATGGATTTACTCGGTTAGGAAGAATCAAGGAGTGCATGTATAATGAGCCATGAAAAGGACTTAAAAAATCAAGAGTATATGAATTCCATAATATTATTTTGGCATGCAACAACCATAAGAGAAGTCTCTTGTGTCATATTGAATTAATGACGGTAATAAGCCAGAGACAAGAGCATATTGGAGATTTTTAACTATTGTGTTTACAAGGCTTGAGAGACCAATTTTCAGGCTTTTTGCTCCAAATAAATGAGAGAGTATTCTGTGGTTATTAATAAGTATGGCAGTGAAATCCTTAACACGATTTTGTGCTGCATACTGCTTTTTAGTGGTCTAGCAGAGTATGAACAGGTATTGGAGTCAGTTTTCTGAGATTTATTGTTCCCTGTCTTGTCTTATATATGATTTTGTACGATTTAATTAAATGATTTTTGAACATAAAGAGTTTCCATGCCAGATTGATTGCATTGCTCATGTAGCATTTGAGACTGCTCGCAAGCGGCATGAAAGACTTTGCTCTGTTGATAAAGCAAACGTGTTGGAGGTACTCTTTTGGTGATATAAATTTTGGTTTATCTGCCCTATTATGTATTTCAAGGTGTTCTTGAGTGGAGTTGCAATTTCTTTTCCTTATGTCATAATAATCTGTCCTGGATTATCGGATGCCAAATTATTATAGGTTCCTTGTCGAAGTATACGCCAACTGAAGTGTCAAAAACATAGTAATCCTGTTGAGGTTGTAGTTTTATTTAAAATGTTTGGTGTTTCATACTTCTTCACAGGTTGGCTGTAGATCAGAGGTCTTATTCCCATTTGACCCCTGTGTGAATCAATGATTACTGAGATCATTACCTATGATGGAATCATTTGAAAGAAGACTAAAGAGACCTTTTTTTATTGAAAAAAAAAAAAAATTCTTGGGCTTGGAATTCAATAATTAGACAACTGAAAATATGAAAATGATAGATTATGCAAAATTTTGAAGTTACTTGAGATTTTCACTGCTTGATTGGTTTTTACCGACTTCTTCGGTTGTGGTGTATACTTTCATAACCCAGAAGCCATGATTTGGATAAAAAAGGAATAGGGAAGCTGAGTGTAAAGAAAAAAGCTTACCTTTGTGTAATAAGCTTTCGACCTAACATGTTTTCATGTTAATTATCTGTGTATTCTATGTAATGAGATGAACTGAGTATCAATCTTTCACTTGGTTATGATTTTTTCAAAATAAATTAGATGTCATTTCTTGACCTTGACATGTCTGCTAGTAATGGTGTATCGGATGCAAAGAAGGTGATCCTCTGTCTTTCTTCATGTGAGTAGCTAATTTTTGTTTATAAATTAATAAAAGGAAACTAAGTCAATAAAAATGAATAAGCTGACTGCCTGAGGAGCGTAATTAGCAAATACTATAGGGTTATGGTGAAGTATGCTGCTAACGTGGTCTGATCAATGAATTTTCGGGCATCAATCCTTTTGGAGGAACAGAATTAGTGCAATAGCCTCAGAATACCCCCACGTTGAACTCTCACACATGAATGTTGATAATGCCGCGGTGCAGCTTGTTCAGAATCCAAGACAGATTTGCCTCTAAAACAGATTTGTGTATTATGTCTTCTCATTTTACATTGGCTTAGAAAATTCAGGTGAGAAAGAAAGTGAAGTTGCAGAACTTTATCAACGGGAAATGTATCATAATGTTTTTAATATGAAAATAGCAGTTTGATACGATAGTGACAAACAATATCTCTGGGGATATTTTGTCTGATGAGGCTTCAATGATTACTGGAAGTATTGGGATGCTTCCATCTGCTAGTCTTGGTGAATCGGTATTGAAACTCATTTAGTTGCTCTTTGTATGCATTTTCGCTATTATTCGGAAGAATGCTTGTATGTCTTTGATATTTAGAAGTTTGAATAATTCTTCAGGGGCCTGGACTCTTTGAACTAATCTGTGGTTCTGCTCCTGGTATTGCTGGACAGGTTGGTTGGCCTACAAATCAAGTTTATAGCCTGTTGAGAAAGACGTTCTTTTTATGGAGGGCCTAATGATTTATGTGCAGGACAAGGCCGAGGGTCCTTTAGCGACGGTACTCAGTGCTGCTGTGCTTTTGAAGTATGATCTGGGGGAAGAAAATGCTGCCAAGAGAATTGAGGCGGCAGTCCTGGATACTTTGAGTCGGGGGTAACGGACAAGCGACAATCAACTAAAGTGGAAATGTATTTGCATTTTCTACTCGGAAACACTCTTTGCCAATCCATCTCATGTTCTTTCAAAGTTATTTTCACAAACTTAAGTCTCTTATTGTTCTGTTTGATTTAAATGGTTGTTTATTTCCTTCTCGAGTCCATGTCCACAGCCCTCTCCAAACTCTTCTGAGTTATTCGATTTTTGTTTCTTGTCTGATGCATAAACTGGGTGGGACCTTGCAGGAGAATGTCCTGCTTAGCTACTCTGTGAACTTTAGTCAAAATCATGATGATAACATAGAAACTTTATTCTAGATACTTCTATGGGATTTCATGTCTGCATTAGTGGTTCTCTAGTAATCGCCTGTAATGGATTGATTGATTGATTGGTTAACACTTGCTTATACAGAAACGGGGCGGATGCAAGGAAATGGGTGAAGAGGTACTGAAGTCGGTAGATTCTCAAGTTCCTGCTTCAGTTTGAACTGAATCTTGATGAGGGTCGCAATAAAAGGGCTCGTATACATCGGCCATTACTTTGGCGTTCCAAGAGTTAAAGAGGGCTCAATAAGGAAGCTAACGACTCCCTTTACATCCCATCCAGTTTTGTAGCTATTCAATGTGGTTCATTCATTCCTTGCCAGTGTCGAGAGGATTTTGAAGTTCTTCCAGCTAGGTATTTGAATTGTTGTTTTATGCCGATTATCATTATTAGCCACAGCTATTTGTTAGAAGAGATGGCTGAAACAAAACATCTTGTGTGCTGACAACACACTACAGATTGTATGAACTACCTTTTTGTGCAATTATGTTTGGATGGCGAGTGACATTCTCTCCAGGCATTTGGAAGCTCAGGTTGCCAATTGCTGGCCCTATTCCCCCTTTCCAAGAGCGGCAGAGAATCGTCGAACCGTTGCGCCTACTTCGCTTGGTCATTCCAGGCTGAGTCATACACTCCCTTGGCAAAAACTTCGCATCAATAGGAGGAATTCTCCTCGGAGGTCCTGGAATTGCCATTCAAGGGCCGTTAAAACTAACCTGCAACTCATTATTGGAGACTATGACGTCAAAAGTCTTAAAATTTGTGGCTTATTTAAACATCGTTACCAATTTAGGCTTAAAAAAGGAAAGGCTTGAAACTATTATAATCCAGGTTTCAAATAAGAAAAAGAGAGCTAACCGACAAGGTAATTTACTGTTCTTGTAATAGGTATAAAAGTGGACATGCAATACTACATTGGAAGGAAACATAACATTGCTATTCTCTTGAGTTGGAAACACAACGGGTATGGGATTATGTGGGTGACAACTATGTTCACCGACTAATTCAACCCAAAACCGATGGAAAGCTGGTTGAGGTAAACTCCTATTGTGGGCATGCAAATAATGGGTGTGGGAATTGTAAATTCACAGATTCTGGAATAGATGAGGCCCTTTTGAACAGTAAAGTAGAAGCTGTAAGAAATTCTTTGCTTGTAAAAATAATTTTTGATTTCAGTGGTACTATGGTTCATGCAATTTGAAGTACTCATTTAAATGTTTGTACAGATTGTTAATGAATACAATAAATTGCTTGCCGCGAAACTTGAGAACCAAAAATTAGTAAGTGCAGTCTTATGTTAGTTACTACCCGAGTTCCCATATGAATTTGTGGGAGCTTGACATTCACTTTAATATCATTGCCATTATTTCCCGGTTGCCTTAGTTACTCCATTGTAACTAATTGTTACTGTAGGTCTTAAACATTTAGACTTCTTTCTTTTTCTTTTTTTAGGTCTTAAACACGTAGACTTCTTTCTTTTTCTTTTTTTACTTTCCTTTTCTAGGCTGTCTATTCAAGATGTCAAATACGAAATTGAAAGAGAAATTTCTAAAGCTGTGGACAAGGCTTTAAATAGTCAAAAACAGCAGAATGTGCCACAACCTGTGATTCTTGTGGTGAAATTCAACTTCAGAGCAGAAAGCTTGGAGCAAGAAGCCAAGTATCGAAGACCAACATCTGTAATGAATGTACAGTAGCCCGAGGTAAGATTAGTCAGACTAGGGCAGCAACTGGCAAGGATGAGAAGCCCCTAGTCATCCAATTGTTTTCCTAGTTTGGACATCCAACCAGAGTATATTATCTCCACCTTTGACAAGCTTGGGAACCTGTTGCATAGGGAAGTCAAAGCTTCATTTGCAGGGTCTACTCCACGGCCAATCCGAATGGATTTCCTCTGTTCATTGTCCAGCTGATGAAGACGTCTACATGCTAGAGACACAGAATTTCTGTCATTGGTTTTCTTTAGCCTGCTCAAAATCTCCCAAACTAACTGGTCCGGTAAATCATCCATCAAAACTAAACCTTCCCTTTTCTCCTAAAGAAGAAACAATTATCAACCACCTGCAATTGTGGCGTTCCAATACTAAATACAGAAGAGGCCTTGCTAGTATCCAATATAGAAAAAAACTTAGATGGTCTGCTCCACAATTTCGCTCACAAACCTTGCTAAGAGAATGCGGACAGTTTCTGGGTTACAAGTGCCTTGATATCAGAAACGCCATTCAAAATGCCATGTAAAGCACAAAAAGATTTTAAAATGGACATTCGAATATCTTTTGTTATAATTGCATGCTTCAGTAACCATTGCGGGAAAAAAAAATCATATTATGAGGGGGAAAAAAATCCTCATTTCACTAGTGAAGTTCCCAGGTTGAAAAAATCCTCCCCCGGGAAAGTTTCTCACATTCACTAAAGAAGTTCCCAAATTAGAAATCGAGCAAGGCAGAGGACTAATCATGATTGAATCCCCACCCGCCATTCAAAATGCCATGTCAAACAGAATTTTCAACCGAAGAGGAAAAAAAATAAGAAAACCACAATACTAGTTATTAGTCCAACCGGATTGAATTTCCACCCGCCAGCCCGTGGAAAGAAAAAGATCGTACATTTCATCCAAGATACCTTAAATTATACACAACAAAGAATGCCGGCTACTGCAACAACAAGAACAAAGACGCAACTCCCTGCGAAGACACAATAATAGGACACAGAGACTCAAAAATTAATATAATTTGAATTAGTTTTATTTGGAGAGATGATCATTTTGAAATTTTCTCTTTTCCTGTAGAATTGAAGAAATGAAGAAATGTTATAACAGAGAGCCAAAATCTGAAACTAGGTAATTTTTTGCGAGATTAGATGATAAGAGAAGTATTATAAAAAAAAAAAAAAAAAAAAAAGGTCGCCTGATAACTACTATGGATGCTCATGTGGACACATAAAAGGACTCCTATAAAATTAGATCTTCTGTGATAATATTTTTGATGACTTTAAAATCTTTCCCTTTCAGTCTCGTTTTTGTTAGAACAGAATGCGGGACCGCCGTGTCGGCTTTGGAAGAGCCACGTGGTGTGCTATGGAACATATTATGACTCTTGGAGATAATGTTTTGTTGTTAAAATAAAGCTCTTGCTAAGGTTCATAACCCCGGCCACCGCTATAAATGCACTAGGAGAGTTTGTGCCTGTGAAAAGTCATTACATGAGTAAATCAATAAATCAATATTGTTGAACTTAAATTCTATTTATTTTGAATTTCTCCTATAAATAGACCGTGAAATTTACCCAAAAAGACTTGTAGAAATGGCATGAACTTTCAACAGGTTTGGAGAGATATGGGTGGAAAAGAAACGAAGAAGATACGTTAGAAATGGACCTATGAAATGGAGAAAAGTTTTCTTATCCAACTATAAATGATTTCAATAGATAAAGTATTGTAAACTCTTCTTTCACATCTACAGTCAATTTGGTTAAATAATGAACTAATCTGCCCACACATTTTTAATCAAATTTTTTTAAAAAAATATTTCTTTCTTTTTGATAAAATGAATGTGATTCATAGATTAATTATGTGGTAAGAGGCCACAAATTGAAGAAATAAATCTGCATATATATATTTTTTTGCCACCAAAGCAATAAACATTAAAAAAAACACGTTTGAAAAAGATAATAAACATGCATACACGAGAATATTAAAGGTAAAAATAAAAATGTTTCAAAATCAAAGAGCTACTAATTGATGTTGTGAGCATTCCTATGTTCATATAGTAATTTTTATTCATAAGTTTGACAACTTTATTATGATTTTAACATTGTTGGAAGAGAGTTATGTCATTGTAATTAAATATTTTAGGCTTACTTTCATATTGAGTAATGAACTAATATGTTCTTTAAATTTTTTGTTTCAGTACAACTATAATGTGACTATATGGTTTTTTTTCTCTAATTCAAAATAAGAATCACATCAAACTATTTGTATTGATGCAACTTGTATCCTAATAAGTAGATACCTCTTCTCTTGCAAAACAATTAAATAGTACATGATACCTTATTGAAACTTATAACTCTAGTGAAAAGTATAAAAGCTTTTTTACTTTACTCAAAGACATCCTTCTTAAAAGTTATTGAAATCAAAACTCTCTTGACATAAGAAAGAGTTATTGTATGAATAAATTAATCAAAAGACTAAATTGCATGTATTTTGAACTTCTCTATAAATGTACCTTACAAATATTTTTTGTCAGAGCATCCTAACATCAAGTTTCAAAAGAGAGGAGAGTTATGGACGGGAAACATATGAAGAAGCATGTACTGGTAGTGATCATGTTGATTTTCCATGGACTATTTTTGGTGCAAGCTAATAATCATTTCCATCGTCATCCTCCGCCTCATCCATCTTATTCCCCTTCGCCTTCTACATCTGCCTCATCTTCCTCGCATCCTATTTTTTCCTCTGATGATGATGGTATTTCTACAACAAGAGCAAAAGTGGTTTGCCCAACAGTATGTTTTTTCATAAGCACAATGAATGTGTTTAGGGTGAGGAAAATTAAATTTCCCTCCTACCGCATAAAAAATGTCTGAAATCTTCGAGTTGTATTACAAGCGATGTATGGAGACGTGTATTAGCATTCACACAAGGTATCTCTCCCTCTTGCTCCAATATTTGTAAGTCCATAATTGGGATTTTAGTTGGATTGCAAAAAATATGCACTATCAATGATTTATGTTTGTTATTCATAGGAATTTTAGACCTACTTATTCAGCACAGGACTTTTTAGGAGAAAAAATTGTTAATGTTTCATCAATTGAAAGGAGAACAGTTTAGAAAAAGTTCTGTAGCTTTTTACATTGTATGAACTCCTTATAACAATAGGAGCAATGTTGGCTTTTGGGATTATCTAAGTTTTCTTTTATCCATACTTGGGACAAACTTTACATTGTTAACTATTTTTATACAACCATTTTTTCATGACAAATATGAATGTAAACTCAACCATAAGAATCGAGAAATTTGTCTAACTCTAGCTTTTCATAATCGCTGTATAAAAAAATGCTCCATGTGTGGCAGGTGTGGATCGAGTGGAGGGACATGTGGAAACCGGTCAAGCATCTTCAAGAAGGCACTAGCTCTATTATTGAGGCACTACAAAACCAAAAAGGAAAAAGAAGAAAAAGAAAAAAGATTTCATACTTGTTGATGTTCAAGAATAAACGAAAATCAATGCTATGTATCAGCAATTTTGTTTGAATGAATATCTTCGCACTTACTAATTTTTTTTTTATTTTTCTTGCATCTACTTCACTAAAGAGTTTAGAGAAACGAAATAGTTTCCATTTTATCTTAAGAGTCAAAGAATCTATGGCTTTTAATTTCTTGGCTATTTTTCCTCGTCGCTGTTTGAGCCACGTTCACTCGTTACCCTCGAGTTCACCAACGTTTGTTTTACCTTTATTGGTAAGGTAAATTGTTTCTGGATTGTTCAAGGCGTCTCCTTAATTCCGCGAATTCTATGTTTCCTACATACAAACTGGAGTTTAGAAAGTCGCCAATGATTAGTGTAGGTCACTGTGCCGTCTAATTCAGATTACCGAAACTATGGTTTAAGAGAACTTTTTCTTCATTAACTTCTTTTGCTTACTACTGAAAGGAAAACATAAACACAAATAGAATTTGGAACACTATTGATACAAAAAATTCAAAATCTAATTTAGAAATTAGTTCATGAGTTAGGAAGATAAATTTACATTTAAAAATTATTTGAGTCTTTTATCTTTTTGAAGCAAGACTATATTCCTAAATACCCCTCCGCACTTGGAGAAGATTTCATGTTGAATGGGATTTTGGGCATATTATCTTAAGCTTGTACCTTGTAACATTCAACTTATGAATTGGAGTGACAAATTCACATTGAAACATTACCAAAGTCTTATATCTTTTAGGTGTGAGACTATATTTCTTTATACCCCTTCATACATTGAGGAGGTTTCATGTTAAATGAAATTTGAAGTAGATCATCTTAGGCTTATCACATGATAAGATTTGAAGTAGATCATCATATTCTTATATAATGTAATAAAACCCAAAACTTAACTTATAAATTGGAGTGACAAATTCACATTGAAATATTACTAAAGCCTTGTATCTTTCAAGTGTGGGATTATATTACTAAATAATCAAACTTAAAAACTTTTTGTTAATTGAATATCAGCATTTTGGGAGATGGCAAGCTTGCCATAAATAGAAATTTCATTCTAATTTCTTGTTATCTATTATAATCTTGTAGCATTCATTTCCATCAAAATACCTAATATCCCCAAATATAACTCTCAACATTTAAACTTAGATCTTGATAATTAGATTTTGAAATAACAAATGGTAGATATGACTTTATGAAATGGTATGGTCCAACCGCACTTTTAACTAGGTGGTGGAACCATACCACGTGATTAGCCAAAAATCTGTGGTAAAAAGCAAAGAGTAGAAAAGATTGATCAATCTATATATTGTTCTATTGTCCCCCTATTATTTGAAGAACATTGCTTAAGTGATACTTTTTGCTGCTTTTTATTCATCCAGCAAGAGTAATATTATCTTAACTCGATTCATGGACGAAAAACTTATGATATATAGTTCGCCCATAAATTCCTTTCATTGAAAGAAAAACTATAGAAGAAATTGCCCAACAATAAGAATCTTAGTAAGAAAAAGTTACACTCCTAAAGCCAACAAGGAGCATAGACCAAAACCTTTCCACGTTGATCCTTCTTTTGGTTAGACAATATGATGATCACCACCTTTCACAAATAATGGTGGCCCATTATGTTATTTTTTAATTTTTTTTTTGGTTCTTTCTTTTGTCCATTGAGAAAACGTGGCTCCTTTACGATAAATATGGCTATTAGATTTTGTATTATACCTAACACATATTGTATGTCTTTGTTACCACAAAAGGTTAGCATCGGAAGAATATGAGGCCTTAGAATTTTCCCAAGGGACCATGTGAGAAAAAAAAAAAACACAAACAAATATTTTTAACGACAAGCCACAAATTTAAATTGAACACCAATTATCTAAGATACAAAATAGATTCCAAGCTGAGGACTGGAAAATCATTTGTGATAAGATAAATTGTATCCTTTAGGTAGACAAGTCTTTTTTGGGTAAAGAACTAAATAATTGCATGATAACTTTTTGGCGAAACTTAAAACTCTAGTGAAAAACAAAAAGAAACTCTCGGAGTTCACGAGAACCATCATTCTAAGAGTTATTCAAGTCAAGATTCTTTGTATAAAATAAAAAAAATAAAAAAGAAGTCATTGTATCAATAGATTAAAAAAAACACTAAATTCCAAGTATCTTGAAATTCCTTTTAAATATTCAATGCAGATTTTTGTTTAAAGCACCTTCGGATCAAATTTCAAGAGGGTGGAGAGTTAAGGACGGAAAACATATGAAGAAGCTCGTAGTGGCAATGATGCCATTGATTTTCCATTTACTTGTTATAGTACAAGCAAATGATCACTTGCTTCCTTTCCGTTCTCGTCGTCCCCCTTATCTTTGCACTTCTTCACCCCCTTTCTCTTCCCCCGCTACATCTGCTCCACCCCCTTCGCATTTGCCTTTTGGTTCTGAAGGCAGAGGTATATCTGAAGTAAAAGCAAAGTTTATTTGCCCAGCAGTTTGTGCTGTGCAAAGCACAAAGTATGTACTTTGGGCGAGAAAGGAAAAAAAAAAAAAGAAAGGAATGTACATCGGTAGGGAAAGGTATGAGAAATACTTCGGGTTTTATTACAAAACCTGTATGATTTTGTGCAAGGAAAAGGGGGAGATTGAAGTACCCACAAAACCTTAAGCATGGAGATAAGGTATATCTCTTTCGTGCTCCAATATGTGTAAGCACATAATTGGGTTTCTAGTTTGATTGCAACAGAATTTGCACTATCAAGGATTTATGTTTTCTAATCCCGAGAACTTCAGGCCTAGCTTTTTAGCATGAGTTTCTACCACAAAAAAAAGGGGTCGTTTTGAATTTAATTTCCTTGATCAAGGGACTATGGTTGAAAGGATTAGGTTTCAGCTATGTATTTCTTCCCAAGGTATGGATTTGGCCTTACCTCGAATTTTTAATAATACTAGTCAGGGTTTTGTCCTGTTAAAAAAAAAAATTCAAAAAGGCAGTTATTCTTAATAATATTGTTATTCATAGGAATTCGAGTGCTACTTCTTCAACACAGGAATTTTTTAGGACAATAAAGTATTAAGGTTTCATCAATTGAGAGGAGACAGTTTATAAAAATTTCAGTACCTTTTTACAATGTCATGAACTACCCTCGTAATAATACGTACAATAATGGCTTTTGCGATTACCAAAGTTTTCTCTGGGTCAAACTTAACACTGTTGACTATTTTTGTACAGCCATTTTTTCATGACAAATATGAATGTAAACTCAACCATACGAATCGAGAAATTTGATTTTAGTAAGAAAACTCAAATGTTGCCTATGTTAATATTTGGGGAGACAGCCTAGGTGGTACTTCCGCAAATTTATGGCACAAGAAAATTACTCTTTGTTTAAACAAAATTTGTAAACAAGATAAGAAAATGGCAATTTATTTCCTTCAGTACTAAGATAAATATGTAAAGCGGGAAAGTAATGTTAGAAAAAGAATGATTTATCTAAGAATAAGACGTATTAGTTTTTCTTTTTAATGGTGGGGTTCCAAATTGTATACATTCATCATTTTTACAAGATTTTGAATGTCCGTTTGATTAGGGTTAAGCTTAAATTTATGATTTAAAGTCCATACTATTATGGTATGCATATTCAATCTTCCATTATTAAGGTATGGAGTAGTGTCTTTGCTTAAATATAATTATTTCTTTTTATTTCATAAGTCAATTTTTTTAAGGTGGATTTAGACCTTCTTTAAGAATACAATAAAACATGTCTTGTATTTTCCTCCGTTTCTTTTTTTAACCTTTAAGAAACAGTTAACATAATATATTAAATGTCCAGTTGGATGTTTTCAAATTATTATTAAGCAAGAAAATTCAATCTCCAAAAATAATTCGTGGTATGTGATAGTCTTTTAATTATAGTGCAATATCTAGCTCTTCATAATTGCTATATAAAAAAATTCTCCATGTGTGGCAGGTGTGAATGAAGGAGGGCCATGCGGAAACCAATAATGTCATACTTATTGACGTTCAAGAATAAAAGAAAATCAATGCTACGCATTAGCCACTTTATTTGAATGAATATCATCACACTTAAGCATAAAAGAAAATTAATGCTATATATCAGCAATTTTGTTTGAATGAATATCTTCACACTTAACTAATTTTCTATTATTCTTGCACCTACAATACTCAAGTGTTTAGAGAGATGAAATAGTTTATTGTCTTTAATTTCTTGGCTCTTGTTACTTGTCATTGTTTGAGCCACGTTCACGCGATACTCTCATGTTCACCAACCTTTGTTTTACCATATTGGTAAGGTAAATTGTTTGTAGATTGTTCAAGGCGTCTTCTTAATTCCGCGAGTTCTATGTTTCCTACATCCAACTATTATTGTAGCTCACAATGCCGTCTAATTTAGATTACTGAAACTATGGTTAAAGAGAACCTTTTCTTTGTTAACTTCTTCGCTTACTAGAAGGAAAACATGAACACAAATAGAATTTGGAATAATACCAAAGTGAGAAAACTCAAAATCTAATTTAAAAATTAGTTCATGAGTTGGAAAGATAAATTTATAATTAAAAATTATTCAAGTCTTTCATCTTTCTAAAGTAGGATTATATTTGTGAGCACCCCTTTGCACTTGAAGAAGGTTTCATGTTGAATGGGATTTTAAGCATATTATCCTAGCTTGTACCATGTAACATTACTACCAAAGTTAACTTATGAAATAGAATGACAAATTCACATTGAAACGTTACCAAAGTTTATAACTTTCACATGTAGGACTATGTGAAAAATGTACATCGGCAGTTTTTCACATTCAATGAAAAATGTTCTTTATACCCTTTCGTTCATCAAGAAGGTTTCATGTTAAACAAGATTTGAAGCAGATCATCTTAGGTTATTCCATTATAAGATTCGGAGGAAATTATCATATGCTTACACCATGTAATAAGATCCAAAGATTAACTTATGAATGAGGGTGACAAATTCACATTGAAATATTACCAAAATCTTGTATCTTTCAAGTGTGGGACAATACTCTTTAATAATCACACTTAAAAATTCTTGTTAGTACAATATGGGCATTTTGGGAGATAGGTTTGATCCTTACAAATATCTAAGCATATGTCCCCTCCTTCTTATGCCAAGCAATCACAAGTCTCTGTTGTTGATCATTCCTTGCTCAGTGCTTTTATGTTCTTGTAATTACTTCACAAATTAACTTTTAACTCCTTTTAACTCAGAATCAAAAGAGTTTAAAAATGGAGTAAGCTTGCCATAAATAAAAATTTCATTCTAGTTTCTTGTTATCTATTAAAATCTCTTAATATTCATTTCCGCCCAAATACTTGATGTCACCAAATATAACTCTCAACATTTAAACTTGGATCTTGATAACTAGATTTTGAAGCACCAAATACATACAACTCCATGAAATCGTATGGTCCAACCACACTCTTAACCATTATTTATTAGCCAAAAAATTATGTAGCAAGAAGCAAAGAGTAGAAGAGATTGATCAATCTATATATTGTTCTATTTGTCCCCCTATTATTTGAAGATCACCATTTAAGTGACATTTTTCACTCCTTGTTCATGCAGCAAGAGTAAAATTATCTTAACTCAGCCATGAACCAAAATTCCATAATATATAGTTAGGTCATACATTCCTTTCACTCAAAGGAAAACTACAAAAAAAAATAAAAAATTATCCAACAACAGGACTCTTAGTAAGAAAAGACGACACTTCTAAAGCCAACAACGAGCATAGACCAAAACCTTTCCACATCGATCTTTATTTTGGATGAACAACTTGATGATCACCACCTTTCACGAATAATGGTGGCCTATTATGTTATTTTTTTAATGATCGGTTTTTTCTTTTTGGCTCTTTCTTTTGTCCATTGGGATAATGTGGCTCCTTTGTAGTTATTTACGATAATGTGGCTGTTGGATTTTGTATTACACTTAACCATATCGTATGTCTCTGTTACCACGAAAGGTTTGCATTGGAAGAATATGAGGCCTTAGAATTTTCCTAAGAGACCACAATGAGAATAAAAAAAAAACATAAAAGCCACAAATATAAATTGTATTCTTAGAATTAGACAAGTCTTCTTCGGGAAAAGAATTAAATAATTGCATGATACCTCTTAGTGAAACTTAAAAATCTAGCCAAAAATAAAAAGCAACTTGCAGACTTTACAAGAACCATCATTATAAGAGTTATTCAAATAATTTTTTTTTTGCATAGAATAAAATAAAAAAAGATTCATTGTATCAATGGATTAGTAAATAAATACAAAACTAAATTGCATGTATCTTGAATTTCCTTATAAATGGTCATTGCAGATTCTTTGCTAAAGCACCCTAAGATCGAATTTCAAGAGAGTGGAGAGTTATGCACGGAAAATAAATGAAGAAGCTTGTAGCGGCGAGGATGGTATTGATTTTCCTTGTGCTTGTTATAGTACAAGCAAATGATCATTTCCTTCCTTTCCGCCCTCGTCATCCCCGTTCTCTTTCCCCTTCTTCACCTCCTTTCTCCTCCCTCTCTACATCTGCTCCATCTCCTTCGAGTTTTCCTTTCCATTCTGATGGCAAAATTGTTTCTAAGGTGAAATCCAAGTTTATATGCCCACCATATTGTGCTGCGACAAGCAACAAGAAAGTACTTTGGCATCAAAAAAAAAGAAATTATCATCAGTATGGAAATGTATAAGAAGTACTTCGGGTTTTATTACGGAAATTGTATGATTTTGTGCAGGAAAAAAGGATTGATTAAAGTACGACCAAAACCTTAAGCATGGAGGCAACGTATATCTCTTTCTTGCTCCGATATGTGTAAGCACATAATTTGGTGTTTAGTTTGATTGCAATAGAATTTTCACCATTAAGGATTTAGGTTTTCTAATCCCGAGAACTGAAGGCCTAGCTTTTCAGCATGAGTTTCCAACACAAAAAGAAAAAAAAGAGTAATTTTATCGTTTTACAATATATTGGTAATTATAACAATAGGTAAAACATTGGCTTTACCATTCCATAACTTGTCTATAGTCCATCATATCTGGATCAAACTTGAAATTGTTAGAGTGTTGTGTGGCAATTCTTTTTGAATGACAAAGACGTAAGTAAAATCAACCATTAAGAGTTGAGAAATTTGATTTTAGTGGAAGCTTTAGAAGTTGTATAAGTTAACATTAGGGGAGATGGCCTAGGTGATCCTCCTACAAATTATATTAACCAGTACAATCAAGCTTTGGTTATGCCAGTTTCACACACAAGAAAAAGAAAGTGCTAATACATTTCTTTTGGTATTCAGAGAAATATGCCATGTGGGAAATCAACAACAAAATAAACTCAAAAAAATTAAAAAAATGGCTGCCAATATAACATATTAGTTTTTCTTTTCCGCAGTGGCATTCAAAAATGTATACATTTCTCTTCTACAATACTTTGCATGTCAGTTTTATTGTATTTCGGGTGAAATTTATAATGTAAAGTCCTGGCAATAAACAAAAACCAATATATGTGTGTGTGTGTGAGAGAGAGAGAGAGAGAGAGATATTTTATTGTATTTCGGGTGAAATTTATAATGTAAAGTCCTGGCAATAAACAAAAACCAATATGTGTGTGTGTGTGTGTGTGAGAGAGAGAGAGAGAGAGAGAGAGAGAGAGAGAGATAGTTTGTTATTATAGTACTTCCTAATTCCAATAAAACTCAAAAATCTTTCTTATGTGGCAGGTATGAATAAAATGGAAGGTCACGTGGATTAATGTAGTCACGGGTTGGGTTTTTAATAGATCTTGTCATGGTTTCTAATTTTAAAAATGTTGAAAGAGGCTATGCATTTGTGCTAGTCCATATTGTTTATGTTTTGAACTGTAATTCCCTTGATCAAGGGACTATGGTAGTAGGGATTAGATTGCACGTCCTGTACTATGTATTTCCTCCAAGGTACGGATCACGGGTATGAATAAAATGGAAGGTCATGTGGATTAATGTGGTCACGGGTTGGGTTTTTAATAGATCTCGTCATGTTTTCTAATTTTTAAAAATGTTGAAAGAGGCTATACGTTAGTGCTAGTCCATATTGGTTATGTTGTGAATTGTGATTCCCTTGATCAAGGGACTATGGTAGTAGGGTTAGATTCCACGTCATGTACTATGAATTTCCTCCAATGTACGGACCTTAGCCTTGCCTTGGGTTTTTAATAATACTAGTTAAGGTTTTAAAAAAAAAATTCAAAGAGGCAGTAACTCTTTATAATATTGTATTACAAGAAAGATGTCTTGTTCATAATATACTAGAATAATGGGAAATCAATTAATGCTTGTTCGTAAAGTTTTCCAAATGTAACATTTGCCAATGAAGTCTTTGCCATGTTAAGATTTTGCAGCGCTTTGCTTCCCAATGAATTGAGAAGAGAGTTGAGATAAGCTTATTTAAGAAAAATGTCATCAAAGCCATTGACCATATAAAACCTTTTTAAGAATATATTATAGTGTTGCTCCAAGTCTTTCTTGTTCAATGAGCAACACCTAATGATCATCAATTCTTCTTTTACTTGTTGGATAGAGTCATCCCATACATCTAAGAATTCTATAACATTTTTCACTCCTTTTTTATTCATGCAACAAGAGCAATATTTTCTTTGATAAAGCTTGTGTTAAGCTAAAATTAGGGAAAACATTTATGTATTAACACAATAAATGGACTTAGCTTCTTTGTCCCATTAGGTTAATTTTTTGAAATGGAACCTAAGCTTGTGATAAGTGTATCACAACCAAAATGTGACCTAACCCAATGGGCTTGTAATTGCTATCCCTCATTATGGGGTAAACTTACCCAATGACACTTGCAATCGTTATTCTCTAATATAGGTTGAGCAATGAGCAAACCCCCAATGTGGTGTAAGTAAGAGGGCCCAACCACATTAAGGGCAACATGAATTTTGATGGGAGAGAATGTAATGAACTTCATTCTCCCATATCAAAGTGGCAAATAAGATTATTTAACCATATAAAAGAACTTGATTACTCCTCCCAATGGGTTGACCTTTTGGGATGAAACTAAGTTTATGACAATATGACTTTTAGAGAATAGGTGAAAGTAAGCCTAAGCCAAGGTTACAAGTAATATGGGTTATAAGGAATATAGGCCTTTTAATAGGTTGGTCTACTAAAAGGCCTATTATATGAAGTGTATAATTTTGATAGTCTTAACTTGAGTCATGGACCAAAAATCTATAATATATAGTTAGGTCATACATTTCTTTCACTAGAAGGGAAACTATAGAATGAAATTGCCCAAAAATAGGAATCTTAGTAAGAAAAAATGAAACTCCTTAAGTCAACAAGTAGCATAGACCAAAACCTTTCCAACCTTGATCCTTCTTTGGATGTACAACATGACGATCACCACCTTTCACAAATAAGGGTGGCCCATTATGTTATTTTTTAATGATTTTTTTTGGGCCTTTTCTTTTGTCCATTGAGATAACGTGGCTCATTTATAGTTCTTTATGATAAATATGGTTGCTGGATTTTGTATTACACCTAACCCTTATTGTATGTCTCTGTCACCATAAAAGGATAACATTGGAAGAATACGTGGCCTTATAATTTTCCTAAGGGACCATAATCAGAATAAAAAAGCCATAAACTAATATTGTTAAGAACAGAACACAAACACGAATTGAACACCATCTATGATACAAAAGATAGATAAGTAAAATTTTACTGCAATAACCCCCAATAATTACTACTTTAAAAAGATGAAAAACAACAACCAAATTTCAAACACCATAGTGATAAGAGAAAAAAAAATGTCGATAGAAATTGACTCGCAAGAACTTAAAGGGTCATTCTCCTTTTTTTAGTTCCATAAAAATGGATTTGGAAAGCAAACGTAGAGTTTTCTTACTTGTTGATAATAAATTTCAACACGTAAAATTCTAACTCTTCATATATAACGACAGAAAAATGACTAGTAGAGAAACCATATAATATGATTGACCAACGCATGCTTTGTCTTCTATTAACATCATATTATTTGAAAATAATGATGATATGACATTTTCGTTCTTTTATAATCATGATGTAAAGCTATCTAAGAAATGTGATCTTATTTGGAGGAAGATGTTGAAAGTGGGTATTGTCTCACATTGGAAGTGAAAGGATGGGCTTGTGGTCTTATAAGTGATAAGAATTCTCCACCTAATACCTTAAGGTTTTGGGATGGACCCTCACACTCTAATATGGTATCAAGGATGGGCCTTCACTTCATAAACCCTTGCCCCAAAGTTAGGCTTCAGTCCACTTGCAATGCTTAGGTTAACATGCAAGTGAGGGGGAGTGTTAAAGGTATGTATTGTACCATATTGGAAGTGAGAGGATGGGCCTATAGTCTTATAAATGATGAGAATTCTCCACCTAATGCCTTAAGGTTTTAGAATGAACCCTCACTTTCTTCGAGCATTGTGGTTTCCATTAAACTAAATATATTCAAGATTGTAAAGACACTCGCATCAAATATTTTGTTCAATAAAAAAACATGATATCTCTTAGTGAAACTTAAAACTTTAGCTAAAATAAAAAATTAAAAAGCAATAAACATAAAGGCATGCTTAGAGAAGAAAAATAAATAATCATATATGTGACTGGAAATGTATTCTCGTAATAAAAAAACATGATATCTCTTAGTGAAACTTAAAACTCTAGCTAAAATAAAAAATAAAAAAATCTTGGCCTTCACGAGAACTATCATTCTAAGAGTTATTCAAATCAAAATTCTTTGCATAAAAAAAAAAGAGTCATTGATCAAGAAAGTTATTCAAATATTCCTATACTTTTGTATGCTAACTTTTATTAAGTAAACTTATGTTTTTACCAAAAAAATAATAGATTAATAAAAAAACTAAGTTGCACGTATCTTGAATTTCCCTATAAATATTTCTTGCAGATTCTGTGTTAAAGCACCCTAAGATCAAATTTCAAAAGGGTGGAGAGTTATGGACGGAAAGTATATGAAGAGGCTTGTAGTGGCGACGATGGTATTGATTTTCCATGTACTTTTTATAGTACAAGCAAATGATCACTTCCTTCCTTTCCGCCCTCGTCATCCCCCTTATCTTTCTCCTTCTTCACCTCCTTTATCTTCTCCCTCTACGTCTGCTCCATCTCCCTCGCTTTTGCCCTTTCATTCTGATGGCAAAGGTGTTTCTAAAGTGAAATCCAAGTTTATATGCCCGGCAGTTTGTGCTGCGAGAAGCTCAATGAAAGTACTTCGGGATAAAAACAAAAGAAGGAGTATGAAAATGTATAAGAAATACCTCGACTATTATTACAAAAGCTGTATGATTTTGTGCAAGGAAAAAGGAGAGATTGAGGTAGAACCATAACCTAAAGCATGGAGACAAGGTATATCTCTTTCTTTCTGCAATAAGTGTAAGCACATAATTGCGTTTTTAGTTTGATTGCAATAGAATATCCACCATTAAGGATTTATGTTTTCTATCCCGAGAACTTGAGGCCTAGCTTTGCAGCATGAGTTTCTAACCAAAAGAAAAGAAAAAATTGTCGTTTTATAATATATTGATAGTTATAACAATTGGTACAACGTTGGCTTTCCCCTTCCATAACTTGTCTGTAGTCCATATCTGGGTCAAACTTGAAATTGTTACGGTGTTGTGTTGCAATTTATATGTGTGTGCGTGTGATAGTATTATTATAGTCCTTCCTAATTTTGATAAAGCTCTAAACAATCCTTATTATGTGGCAGGTATGAATAAAATGGAAGGTCACGTGGATTAATGCGGCCACGGGTTGGGCTTTTAATAGATCATGTCATGTTTTCTAATTTTGAAAATGTTGGAAGAGGCTATGTGTATGTGAGAGCCAGTATTGTTTGTTATGTTTTGAATTGTAATTCCCTTGATCGAGGGACTATGTTTGTAAGAGTTAGGTTCCACATCCTACCCTCTATATTTCCAGCTAAGGTATAGATTTTAGCCCTGCCTTGATTTTTTAATAATATTAATTAGGGTTCTGTCTCCGTCAAAATAATAATAATAAAAAAGGCCGTAACTCTTCATAATATTGTATTGCTAAGTAAAAAAGAAAGATGTCTTATTCATGTAAATATATACTAGTATAATGGGAAACTAATGCTATGTACAAGCACCTTATACCAATAAATTATCTTCAATAATGATTATTCTTTTCATTTTAGTTGTTGAACAATATACTCCAAACAAAAATTAAGTTTATTCAATAAATAACATCTTTAAATTTTGCAAGTGATATAGATGTTGTGTTGGGAAAAAAGTCTAAACTTTCCTATTTTGATTAAACCTATGAGAAAATATTAAAAAACAAATAATAGAAATATTTTGAATTACAAGTAAAAGATTCAAATACTACAATTAATATAAGGAAATTTTTTATATAAAAAATTCTTCCAATTTGAAGAATAAAAACCACATGACCAAATATCCACAAATCTTCACAAATTTTTAAGTAAACAACCTAATCAAGTTCTCAATAACAACAACAAAATAAACACTTGTCATTCCAATAACAATGGAATATATAATTGATAATAAAAAATAAGTTAAAAAAATAACGTAATTAAAAAAAGTTAAGAAAATATTACCTAAAAATTCGATATAAGTTTATTAGTGTAAGAAGCTTCAAACAACAATCCAATTGTTCAAAATAAAGAACAACCAAATCTATAGACCAAAAATCATCTCTAACAGACCATAGATTGACTTTTATCAACTATTTAAATGACTATTATGAATGACTTCTAATTCCTATGAAGCTTTACTCTCTCTCTCTCTCTCTCTCTCTATCTTAAAGGACCCATCAAATTTCAAAAGGGCCTAAATTGCGCTGGACCGGCCCAATGTGTTGCTCATACTTTAAGAACTCTAATTTTTAGGAAATGTGAAAATAGATGGACGACAACCGCAGTCTATTGGGCTGTGCCAGACGATACCAGGGGTAGTTCCGTAAATGGGCAGTCAGAAGTAGGGTTTTAGATTTTGGCATATAAAGACCGCCGTTATACCCGTTATGTAGTTTCGCTTTGCCAACGTAGAGGCTGCCGGTTTAAGGTATCTTCTCTCTTTCTCTAAAATTCGTGGAGGGTTTTAATTGATTTTTACTGTTTTCTTGTTATTCTTATGCGTTGTTGGATTTGTGCCATCAGAGTTGTCTGACTGGAAGCTAGTTACGGATTTTGGATCTGATTTGTTTTTGAAATCTTTTATGCCTTTTTTTTTTTTTCAGGGACGAGAAAGAAAGCTTCTAAGCATCAAGAATGTCTGGGTGAGTGATCTATTCCAGAAATTACCGGGATGACTTTTTGTTTGCATCTATTTTCGAGTGTTGGGTTGTTTGTGTAATTAGAGTATGAGAAGCCAATTGCCTTGAATGTGGGATTTATTGAAAAATATTTTCTTCCGAAATGCTATGGTTGATGATGAATAATTAGTGATTGGACTGGTTGCATTTGGCACTCGGATGCACCTTTAGCAAATAATTTGCCGTTTGGCCATGTAAAGAATAATGATTTTCTTGTTGGGTTTTCAACAATTAGGATAGTTGACTACAGAAGTATGTGGGTGGGACGTGTAGATTTACTTTAGACCACTGTCTGGTGTAACGTAGAATTCCACAGCGAATAGAAGATCTTTTGCAAGTTTAGATTTTTTATTTCTTGATGGAGGCTTTTTACTTGACATATATAAAAGCTCACTGTGATAGAACGTTATCCCGTTGGGAGATTAACCCCTGTTTGGTAGGGCAACTGGTCAGACGCTCTTTGTGATGAAAATGACTGTTTAGAGTTAATCTAAGAGGATTGGTGCTAAGTTTTGACCGGAAAAGGGAAAAAGTACCACGGTAAAGATCATCTATCAAAAGAATAAGTTAATGTTCAGTGGCATGGTATGTCTGTGCATGCGACTGTGAGAAGGCACGAGTTGATTGTTGGTGTGGAGTAGTTTCTTATATTCTTGGCTTACACACTAATTTCAATTATTATCTTGAGCAGTGATGAGGCTCCTGTGGTGGCTGAGACCCCTGCCCCTGCCCCTGCTCTAGGGGAGCCAATGGACATCACAACTGCCTTGCAGCTTGTGCTGAGAAAATCACTTGCTCATGGTGGGCTTGTTAGAGGCCTTCATGAAGGTGCAAAAGTGATTGAGAAGCATGCTGCTCAGCTTTGTGTACTGGCAGAGGATTGCAACCAGCCCGATTATGTGAAACTGGTTAAAGCACTCTGCGCTGACCACAACGTAAACTTGATGACAGTTGCTAGTGCAAAGTCCCTTGGCGAGTGGGCTGGTGTAAGTACGATTTATGAGTCTTTTTTCCATAAATACTTTTGTCCTCCTCTATTTTGAAATGGATATTGCATGTCTTCCTTCTAAAATTTCCAAATTATTAACTCGGATTATGGTCATAGTTAATATTAACTGGAAATTGAAAATCAAATTTGAAGATGAATTCTACCAGGTTCCTATAACCTATTTTTGCGTGAAGGGTGAATCTTGACCATAACCACAAGAAGATAACAATGGTTAACGTAGGTCTGTATGATTGATTCCTTACGCCTATACTGAGATGCAGCTAAAGTCGATTGTTCTAGTTGGTAAGCTATCAATAAGTCGGTAAGCGGTCAATACAGGACAGGAACAAAGGAAGTAATGAAATATTAACATCTCGGAGATACAATTGAATGAAGAAAATTTCCTCTTCACGAAATTAACCTACCCGGTAGCTAGTAAAGTAAATAGATGTTTGTCTACATGGTTTCTGGTTTTTCCATTGTTTGACCTACCAGCCCCCCTATGTGGTTAACTCCTATAGGATTTCCTTCCCTTTGATGTCTAGATGAATACTCAAGATACTTGAAGTAGTGGTTCTCTTTCTATTCAACTTTTTGCGTAATATGTTTCATCATTAGTTGATCATAGATTTGCGTTATTGCTGTGATTTTTAGATTATCTACTGCCGCTTTTAGCTAAATTTAAGTTAAGTGCTTCAATACTAAGGGGTGTATTTCATTGTCTCTAACATCAGTTGGTGTCTTCTTTAAACAGTTGTGCAAGATTGACTCTGAGGGCAAGGCTAGGAAAGTGGTCGGTTGCTCCTGTGTTGTCGTGAAGGTAACAATCTCAATAGTCGTACATTTTCTCTCTTTGTGTCATTTGTCTAGTAAATTGAGACCATGAGTTTTGTCCTATTTGTTGACAGGATTTTGGAGAGGATCATGAAGCTCTTCATATCGTTCGGGAGCATGTCAAGTCGCACTAAGTAGTTCTTCCTGTCATTTTGTGGCCTCTCTCACTTGGAGTTTTGTTGAGTGTCTACTAGTTATTATAACAGCTTACATGGTTCTCTGCTTGCTTTGAATAGATTCTTTAATCCATGCAAGTTTTTAATTTTATTCTTGATGGTTCCCTATTATTGGCAAGAATCTGTCCCTTTTCGCTGATCTACAAACAGAATATAAAAATATTACACGCTATAAGGTCCCGTAGGCCGCCGAGAGAGAACAATTAAAACTAGTGGCGATTTAAATGCAAGGCTTTTCCCTTGATGCCGGTGGAAAGAATGAATGTTTGTGGGATGATTTAGGCGTTTTTGCAGTTAGAGCGTGTGGCTAAACACTGCTCTGTATCAATATTGGGGTGATGGTATTTATTATTTTCAAGAGAATTTTAGTGACTTGCGAACTATTTTAGTAAGAAAATATTTTTTCAATTAAGTTGTAGAAAAGCTTTTTCATAGGATTTTCTAATTTCAACAAACATCAAAATATAGAAATCTTTCTACTACTGAGAATGACTATATATGTCACCAAATATAACAATAAAAAGTATATATGACTATATATCTTTCTACTACAACATTAAAATATAGAAATCATTCAAAAGTATATATTCAAAGCCAAAAAGCACCAACCGTTTTCGTGAGAATTCGTGAGAATGACTATGATTAAGTAAGATAATAATAATAATAATAATAATAATAATAATAATAATAAATTTATGAAGAAATGAGAGTAAAGTGGCTCTATTAATATAATTAAAACTTTATTTAAATAATACTCCATTTCACTTATATTTTATGAAATAGATCAAAACTCAACCTATCTCCCTCCCCACATTATAGTGTCCCAACAACTTTTTCCTTCTTCACCTTTCACAAAAAAAATAAATGAAACAAAGATCTTTCTTTTCATTTTTTCCTTCTTTTATTTTTTAATTTTAGGGCGATGTGCTCATTATTTTCAGGTAAATATTAGTACTTTGGAATGGCTTTAGTGAGAAAATATTGTGCCTGCCAAAGTCATTCTAGTATTATATGTCAACTTTATTTTTTTAAAAAAAAAATCTATCACTTTCATGTTAGAGATAGATATGATGTTCAAAAATATATATGGAAAGCTTGAACGTATTATCAAGCTTCATTGGGAATAATGAAAAATTGATTAAGATAATGATGATAATTTATGATAATAAAATATAATACAATAAAGAATCATGTTAAATGAAGTCAAAGTTTCTTATAAATAATACATTTTTTTCACTTATATTTTATATGAAAGATCAAAACTCCATACCTCTCTCTCTTTGTCTTTCTCTCTCTTATTTTCTTGCTTGCTCACTCTTATTTTATCCTTCATTTCTCCCTTCTTACTTTTCTTCTTAATTGTTAGTAATTGTAAAATTATTTTTGAACTTCAAAATTTTATAATTGGATTTTACATCTTTGTTTAACTTTCACTTCTATATCTTTGATCTTTACAAAGAAACCATCAAAACCCTAATAAGATCTATCTTTGAGTTTCTCCTAAGATTTGCTAGAGATAGTTGTTATTTGTATGAAATAGGTATTGTTTAAGTAATTGCCTATCATTCCTCATAAAAACATTAAGAGATAGACATATATCTTTTCATTTTTAACAAAACCTTTATAGATTTGACTAATCTTCACTTGCTCATTTTGCTGGTTTTTACTTTATCTTTCATTTTAAGTTTCCTTTGCAAAGTTATATTTTACATCTTTTTTTTAATTTTCACTTTTATATCTTAGATCTCTTTAAAGAATCCATTGAAACTCTAATATGATCTATCTTTGAGGTTCTTTTAAGATTTGATAGAGATGATTATTATTTGTATGAAATAGATGTTGTTTAAGTAAGAATACAAAATGATATGAGGCAGACAGATATTTTTTCATTTTTTTATGAAGTCTTTATAGATTTGATTGAGTTGCTTATCCTAACCATCTCTTACCCTTTTCCCTTTTCCCTTTCCCCAAACACAAGTACATATCCATACAATTTTCTGGTGCTTTTGACAAAAAGTTACTACCACATTTGTTATCAGTACTTGTCAAGCCCGTCACACTTGCTCATATGACTGAGTGGTGAAGTTGGTTATTGGGTTTGGAGCTACCATCGTTTGTTTTAAGAAACTTCCTTAAGGTATGTGTCTTAAGTATCTAACGAGATCTCAAAGTTTTTTCATTTGCATGATGTTTAATATATCTTCAATTGTAGCCTGTTTATCTCTAATTAATTCAGTAAACAAATGAGCATCTTGTGAAACGTATATGACATAAAGGATTTTATTTTGTAATTTGTATGGTGTTGTAATAATCGGTGACTTATTATGCTGAATTCTAGTTCTGGGGGCAATTTTAAATTCCTATGGTATACTAGATTTTTTCAATAATTTAACATATAAAATTCATTTGTTAACGTATCACCTTGATATCATTCTAGAGATAACTCTTGTCTTTTCTTTTTCCAAAATAAATAAATTTAAAGTATATTCAAATTGGGAGATTTTACCCATATTAATTTTTTCTAAGTTATCACTTTTCAAATAACCCATTGGCAGTGTCATACATTAGGTAATGGGTTTTAATGCTTGTTGGTCAAGGCCATTGTTGTATAAACGAAAACATTAAAATGTAGTTAGATCAATATCACATGTGAAAATGCATAAGTATGCTTGATGAAAGAGTTTTTACATCTATATTTGTGAAAAACCTATTGCAAATAAAAACATTTCTTAATAGTACACGGAGTGAAAGGTGTGTTGGTAAGTAGTGTTATATGACCAATATGTTGTATGCTCTCAACTTGCTTTCTTATTTTAGGGGTTCCCTTTCTTATACAGTTTTTGTTTCCTAAACTTTGTCTTGATGTGATAATATTTGTCATTTCCAAACTTTAGCAAGACATCATTGTTTTACTAATTCTAATGAACATGCCAATTAGCTAAGCATTCGTGTTATAGGAATCAAAACTCAAATACACATACAAAGATGAAAAGAAAAGAAAATGATACCATCATGAAAATTTGAATTTTTAGGTTTCTTCTTTGTTTAAAAGAGGGAAAACATCAATGGTCATTGTCTTTGCAAATTTGGTGTTTCATAAATATAGAGAAAAAGGAGGAAGAAATATTTATTGTGACATTGTAAACTTGAAAACTATACTTGAATCAAGCAACCAATGAGTTAAAAACATGATGGAAGGAAAAAAAAATCAAGTGTAGAAATGTACAAATGACATAAAGGGGAATCTCATCAACATTAAGATAAATTATTAAAAGAATACCGTATGATCCTTTCTTAATATGTTTTCCTTATTTTCAATCATATTTTTAGAGTTTCAATGAAAACATATTTTTGATAGAAAACATTTCAGTAAGTTCAGTTGTCTTAAAGAAGTTAAAAAGTTTCTAGTAAATGAAGAAAAATAAAAGAAAAAATAAAAATTAAGCCTTTAATTTGAAAATTGTACTTTATCATCTCTTCAATCACTTAGAAACTTTACTTCTATAAATGAAAATAAATCCATATAAATTAAGCAATGATAGAATCATGTATCAAGGTGCAGTAAAACTCAAACAACCATGATCATAAGGAATTCAATGGCTGCCATTGTTCTTCTGATCACTGCCACCATAGTTGCCTCAAATTTTTCCTTTTCCATTCATAACTTTCATGTTTCCTGCTCTAGTGGAAATGTATATACATACTCATGGTTAAATCAGTGTGAATCCATGCTAAAATAATGCTAGCAGTGCCTAGAAAGTAGGCAAACAGAGAAAACGAGGGGAGTATAGCATAACCTAACAAACATAAAGTAAACTTATTTGTAGCTTTGAGACAAACCCTAAACCTAATAAAGAGCATATGCTTTAACGAATGTTTAAAGGAATTGGATAAGCTATAATCTTTTTTCAATCACTTGCTTTCAATGTCGTTGGTCTTGTATTATTTGGTTTTGATTTCTAATTCTAAGTACTTTTTACAATCTGACACACTTTCTACGTAGAATTTTAATTACTCATATAGATAAACACGTGAGTTTTTCTAAATAAGTCTTGAATATAATATATTGATATATTATTATAATTGTAAGATCTATATATAAATGCCTAATGTATATTTGACTAAACTCCGTACCTGGAAATGTCCTTTTATTGTCACGCAAGTATCCTACGCCAAAACCAAAAGCCTGGTAGTTTCCTTTGCTGATAACTAAATCATAAGAGTCTTTGTTTGTCTACTCTAGAAGTCATCAACAACAATGCTCTTAACTACTTTATCACGAAGAAGGAAAGAAGTCATGGTAGTTCTTCAATCCTTGAATGTGCACCATTCATCTCAATGAACTTCTCTCTGATTAGTATTATTATTATTACCTTTTTTTGTATTTCATATGTTAATTTATATAAACTTGTCTAGACAATGTACCTTGTCTTTTCCATCTATGTTATGAATTGGCTTGTCATTTATAACGCGTACATCATGTTTAATCTAACTACAAATGGTCATAATCGACGTTTTACACACTAGCTTCAACTTTTGTATCACTTTTTTCTAGGAGATAAGACCATAAGACCACTGTGACATCACTAAACGAAATCTTAAAATATTATGTTTTGAGACATCATTTTAATCTTAAAGTTTGAAGCTTGTATGCTTGAACCTTATATTGGATGAATTATTCTTCTTGAACTATTTTCATTACTATAAATAGACTCATAATTTAACTAAAAGCTACCTTAAGGATTAAAATTTTTTTTATTAAGTTTTATCTTAAGAATTCAGAGTGAAATTTTTGTTTCACACACACTCTTCTATACAATAGTGAAGTTGGACTTTAGGTCGAATGAAATAGATCAAATTCAACTTGAGTTTCGATATTATTTTTGAAATATGTTCATAATCTAACTCAAAAGTTAATTTAAAGGTTAAAGAGAATTTTTATTTAAATTTTATATCAATAATACTATTTTTTAGTTTGGAACTCTTTTCATGCATATATCTATGTGAAAACTATTCACATTTACTAGTTCTTCACAAGTTTAAACTTCAAGGAGTCATTCTTTACTTCATCATAAGTGTGATATTAAATGTTTTCATAAAATTTGAAGATGTGAACAATTTTTTCACCAATATTGTTGAATAATATAAGAGTTTCACATCAAAAGATAAGATCGACGTGAAGTATAAATAAAAGTAAGACCTTCCAACTTTTGAACTAAATTTTCAATTAAACTTTTAGGTTTTTTGATATGGTATTAAAGTTCAAAGAGTTTTAGTGGAAAACAAGATCTTTGAGATAAAATTTAAGTGAAAATAAAATCCTTTAACCTTTAAGTTAATTCTTGAATTAGCCCTTCCAACAATTGTCAACCCTGTTGTCAAGTTTAATATATATAATATCTATCATAGTTAGTTAAAACTTAGATTTAAGATCCTAAAGTCTTTAAGAAATTCAGATTCTTTATAAGAGAACAGAACATTTTACTTTGTAGAATTCTTTTTTGAAAAAGAAAAGACAAATTGGATTTCGGCACGCAAGATAAAGAAAGGGGTGGAAAGTGTCGTGTCAAGCTTAGTTGATAGCAGAGGGTCCTAGTTCAGAATAAGTGATTACTTTGGTTGAGGTATTCTCCTCGAGTGTAAAAATAAGACCTACGAACTAAATAGTTAGCTTAGATCTTTAACTTGACCAGTATATTTCAAGAAAATTTTATTCTCTAATGTGAATTGGAAAAGAAAACTTACATACTCCAACAACAAAGTTTTGAATTGGAAGGAAAAGAACACATGATTTTATAGAACGAACACCGGCTCTCCTAAGACGGTTGTATAAAAATATAATTCATGTATAGATGGTTGAAAAATAAGAGATGGAGATCTTTGTGAATCTGCTTTAGGTATGTGTACTCTTCATGGCAAGAAAATCAGAAAGTTATTGGTTGTAACTATGGTACCATAATCAACTTAATTATTATTATGTGGATATAAAATCTGATGCAATATGAGTTATGAATGTTAAGTATTTGAGTGAGAGGAAGCTTATGATTTCCAGAATTTGATTGGATGAAATGTGAGTATCTTATCTGGACATAAAATTGGTATGCAACTGGGAAAGATGAATGTTTTTTCATATCGCACAAAGCTAAACACTGATCAAACACCTGGTGCGCAGATGAATGCTTAAGAAGTTCAATAGAGAGTAGTCACGTGAAACTGCTGAAGTTTGTTTCCTGAGGGAGATTCAGTGGGACAGAAAGAATACTCAATGTAATGTCTTTCACACAGTTCACACATCACAGTCTTGAGGAGACATAACGTGTGTCCAGTAGCTCTATTACTCATAGAGCCATGTCTCAACATGGGAATCACCATTTTAGGCTTTACCTAAATTTTGTCTGTGTATGACTTTACCTTTTCATCTGTCTTTGATAAGATACACAGGAATGATGAAGAGCATGCCATAAAATAGAGGCGTTTCGCTGTGAGAGGAAGATTTGAATGCCCAACCTTAATTGAGTTTTATGATTCAAAATCATGCCACTGCGTAAAACAGGAAAGGAAAACAGAGCATGAGAAAGAGCCAACAGGGGGTCCAAGAAGGGTTCAGTATGGCTATCATTTCAATATGGCAAGTTTGTTCTCCAAAGCCTGGATAGGGATTTCCATAGCAGGAGCATCTTATTTAGTGGTTCAACATTCAAATGCACAGGGGCAGGAAGGAAATTTCATAGGGGAAATGACCAAACTCTCACTCGGACACACTCAAAACAGCACTAAAGCGCCAATGGGAGAGCAGCAAAAGGAAAGGAAAAAGAAAAACTAAAGGCTTCTGTGAAAATGGGAAGACCCAATTCCGGATTTGACATCCGAAATTCAGCCAAAATTGATAAAATGGGCGGAATCCGAAACTGCCTTATTTGTAAGTCTCTGCTTGCATGCTCAACACTTAGCTTTAAATCCCTAAACTCTTCTACTGCTGTGTTGTAAGCATTTACTTTCGGCCATTTTCTCTGGTAACTGAGTCTTCTAGGGCTCCATATATATGGTCTCAGTTCCAGTGCAATTCTGCAAGAGCTTGCCGGGGCTCGTAGCTTAAAAATGTCTTCCTCAGACACAGACCTTGAGGAGCAGCTTAAGGAGGCTGGGAATAAGCTTCTTGACCCTCCCTCCACTATTGACGAACTCCTCAATCTTCTTGATGTAATGACCCTTTTCCCTTATATGGATATTGGCTTTTGGGTTCTTTTCGTTACTTCAGTTTGTTGGCATGTTGGGTCTGATTTTGAGTTTTTATAGGAGTATGAGCCGTTATTGAATCAATTTTCTGGTGTTAGAATACATCCTATCCGAAGTGCCCATTTTCATGATTAACCTTTGGCTGGGAATATGCAAAGACGTACTAGTGAATTCAGTGAAGTAAGGGTTTTGTTCTTTGCAATGTTGAGTCCATGGTGACTTGATACGGGTTGATGATTACAATTTAATCAATGTTATGGTTTTCGAGGATTGATTGTCGTTCGGATATACATTTTCTTTCCGGCCTGCTTGTTGTAGAATTTGATTGTTCAAACGAGTGTACCCACTAATTAAGCAGATTCTTGGGATTTGTGTTCTGTGAAATAAAGGTGATGTATAGCTGATAATTGAGTGATGAAACCAATTTTGTTTTCCTAAAAGTTTAAGCTTTTCAATGCTGTTTGTTCCTCTCTCTCTCTCTCTCTCTCTCTCTCTTTTTCATCCAATTGGTTCTGGGTATTGTTTATTCCAAGGATTATGTTTGGTTTGTCAAACAGAGTTTTTCGCTATCTGATGTTACACAAGCATGATTTGGTTTAGCAAATTGTATGGAGTGTTTAAATTAACATGTTGTTCTGTGTTGTGGGTGTTATTTGTGTATTTCCAGTTGCTATCAGATTTGATCCCAAGGATGGAGTTGCTTATCTGTAACACCTCAACAATGAATGCTTGTTTGTCTTTTGAGGCTTTCCAATTCTAAGTCATTCAAATGAGTTTCAATGAATAGAAGTGGGACGCTTAAAGTGAAATTGCAGCAGATTTGTTTTACCACAAAAGAAAATGGCGAGAAATGAATTCTACTGTACACCATCCCCTCATAATGATATCGGTTTTTTTGTGCTTCAGGTTTTGGGTACAGAACTGGTCACTTGTTTGTTTTGAGACAAATTATTCTTTTTGTATTGGTTCATATATTGTGATATTGCTTTGTACATGTCAGATATCTGTCATGTTCTTTTTTGGCATGAGAGTTCCTTTACAAACCAAACCCGCCTCCCCCCCAAAACCCTCCAACAACCCCCCCTTCCTTCTCTCCCTCTTCAATGCACACACGCAAGCAAAACAACATTTTTGCTCTTTTAAGAACATTGGGGCTTGTTTGTAAAAGAATGTATGAGCGAGAATGAAAAACTAAACAAGAATGGTATATTCATTGAAAGAAAAAGATGCTTGTAGGACTGAAGAAACAATGACGTGTGAAGAAGATGCTCTTAACAGCATTTTTGCTCTTTTAAGAACATTGGGGCTTGTTTGTAAAAGAATGTATGAGCGAGAATGAAAAACTAAACAAGAATGGTATATTCATTAAAAGAAAAAGATGCTTGTAGGACTGAAGAAACAATGACGTGTGAAGAAGATGCTCTTAACAGCATTTTTGCTCTTTTAAGAACATTGGGGCTTGTTTGTAAAAGAATGTATGAGCGAGAATGAAAAACTAAACAAGAATGGTACATTCATTAAAAGAAAAAGATGCTTGTAGGACTGAAGAAACAATGACGTGTGAAGAAGATGCTCTTAACAGCATTCTGCCCTAAAGTTCCTTTGGAGTTAGATGTCTCGTTTGGTGTTTAATTGTAATTGCTACTTGGTTGGGTTGAGTTGAATTGTTTCATTATGATTTTAGAAACTTGAGAGTCTGCTGGCAAATGTGGAGCAAGCACCATCAGAATCAATGAAAGATGCTCTTTTGCCCTCAATGAAGGCACTGATCACTAATCAACTTTTAAGGCATGCTGAAATGGACGTGAAGATTTCCGTTACATCTTGCATAACTGAGATCACAAGGATAACGGCACCTGATGCCCCGTATGATGATCGGCAAATGAAGGTTACAGTTCAAACTATTGTCTGATTGAATCTGGAATCTCATATGAAAACAGTTTGAAGGCTATAAAATCTCATAAATATAAACAGTTTTTGTTTAGTTGGATTACTTAGATTGCTTCTCTTATTTATTGTTGCACAGGAAATATTTCAGCTGACTGTAGCAGCATTTGAAAAATTGTCTCATGTGTCCAGTCGCTGCTATACAAAGGCAGTTTCCATTCTTGATACTGTTGCAAAGATCAGGTCATGCTTGGTGATGCTGGACCTTGAGTGCGATGCACTAGTTGTTCAAATGTTCGAAAATTTCTTAAAAATTATTAGGTAAGAACCTTGTCATAGGTGTTTGTTGTTTTTCTAATTCTCTATTGGTAATAGTTAAGTGGAAAGAAGATTTTTTTGGCTGTTGGTGATTGGAAGTTTTGTGAACTTCCGTAAATTTGTGTAATATCATGTTGTGTCCACAGTGACTGAAGTAGTGCATAGTTTAAAGTTCTAATTTCAGAATTTAAAGCTTTCTAAGTTAAATGACATTTTTATTTCTACACAACCAGCATGAACTTTTGTTGACTAACTATGGATGGACAGAAGTGCTACTCCAATGTCACCATTAATTAGTTGATTCAAATGCGTTGGAGTTTCCTTTGCCACTATTTATGAATATGTGATAAGAACACAGAGTTTTGTATTTGCTTGTGACCTTTGAGACTGTGTTTAGATCTTGTTAAAGTACAATATTGGTTCTGGAGATGGTTAAAGTTCTCACATGTATATTTGAGATACCTGTAACACTAGAACACTATGTTGGTAAAAAATGGCTGAGAGGACTGAAGCGGTGCAGTGGTAATCAGCTGTATGAATTATTCGTTGTAAACAATAGTGGTGAGTAAAGTATTCATTTAACATTCCGGTCTATTTTCTAGTGAAAAGTGGGTATAGTAGTAAAAACTCTGTTCTTATCAATCTTTCTGTCTCCTTTGTTCATTAGTGAGTGATGCTATGCTGCAGAGAATACAGCACATGTTGATTTGAGGGCAATTCTTTCATCCATGAACTACAATCAGAGCCTTAAATGTAGACGAGGAATCCTAGAAGGCGTTCAGGAAAATCTAAGGGCTACCTAGTGTATGTTAAATAAACTGTTTTGGAAAATATTTTTTTATTTTTAATTTGATGGAAAGTCGAGAAGTTTTTCCGGTAGGATTCACATTGAAAAGAGTTGTCTGTAAATTCCACGTAAGAACTTGTTTGGGAAACCTTTCAGTGTTAAAATGTTCTCAATGAAACCAACAACAAACATGCTTCTTTATAGAAACTTAGGCTCATTTTGGTGTTTTGGAAGAGAAGGTGAAAAATAAGGAAAAGTACTTACGGAATTTAATTTTTTTGTTGACTATGATAATGATTACCAGCAGAAACAATTTGAGTCTTTCCTGGTTATCAAATGATTAAGTTGATTTTTTGATGACTATAAGCCGTGAAGTAGTTAAGGTTAGTGAGGAATGATATAATAGAAGTTATAGCTCTAGTTAAGATGCATTAATATAGGTAGCTGACACCAACTTAAATTCAAGCTGATTGCAAGATAGTGGTGCTTGTTTGTTGAGGTTTCTGGTTCAGCTGAATAACACTGCAAAAAAAGTGTCTTGCTGTATGATTTAATTTTATCGCTTGGCAGGTTGGGCCCGTCCCCTGCCCAGTTGAGCTTCTCATTGTATCGGGAAATTAGAGATATGAACTTTCTTAGCTTTGAGTTTGTATCTTTGTTATTTGATTCAGGACTGCTCGTTTAAGAAGCAAACTCTTTGCAAGAACCAATTCATTTTACTGAAGGGATAAATACACTGGTTCTTTGTTGGTATTGGGGTATTTTAGGGATGTCTTGCAGGTTTCCTTGAAATCAGAACAGTGCTGAAACCCTCAGTTGTTTTAAGTTTATTACTCTTTTAACCTTTATAACTTGTGTTAACCACATGATACCATTGTGAATATTCCTACTCATAACTGTAAAATCTCATATTAGAAAAGTGACAGTATTAGGGTAAAAAAAAAAAAAAAAAAACAAAATTTGAGAGAGCACAATTCACTCCTCTTTAATCAACAAATGACTGTATGTGTTGTCCTAATGGTGATTAGAAGAATGAACTTTTCCTGGGGTGGTGAATGTCCAAAAAATTTATACTTTTGACTATAATGTACAGGTAACACTGTAAATCTGTTGGCATAGTTCTGTAAGGTGTAATTTATGATATCTGGTACATTGGTAGCTATACCTCCTGCAAGTGATCATCATCTGATTGTTTGGAATGTTGTAGTCCAGTTTTCTATTACTTAATTCACTTTGTGCAAATGAGTAACCACTGAGTGTTTGTTCTTGGTCAACTTAAGGTCCAACCATCCGCATGCTGTATTTTCAGCAATGGAAACGATTATGACCTTGGTTATAGATGAAAGTGAAGAAATTTCCTTGGATCTTCTCAGTCCTCTTTTAGCTAGTGTAAAAAAGGAAAATCTGGTAATCTCATTTGCTTAGCATTTGCTTCTTCTTGTTTTTTTTTTGTTAAATGAATCTTATCTTCTGTGTTTACTCATTTTTTGTCAGAATGTTTCACCTATTTCCTGGAAACTGGGCGAGAAAGTTGTCAGTAATTGTGCTGTTAAGCTTAAAGATTATTTCAAGGAAGCAGTGGAGTCCATGAGTCTTGCTTTGGATGACTATTCTCAGACAGTTGCTGCTATATGTCAAAGTGAACCTAATCCCTTTAAGCAAGAGCATCCGAATGACCAGGTGGAGCATTTGTTAGTCTAAATTACTATTTATGAAACTATCGCAAGTTGAATGGTATCCTTTTGTGTACTGTATACTTTTACATGCACTAGGAACCTATAGCAAGTAGTTTTCCTTTTTGTTGCTAGATCTATAGCCTATTAGTTTTTGTTTTTCTAGAGTTCATTTCTCAATGTGAATTAGGACCTGGTATCTGCCTTCTTTTTGAGATTCATCTCCCTTTGATTTTTTAATGACAGAGTCAACATAGAGTGCCAGTTAGTGCCAGTTATTTTAATTTTGAATCACCTATTGCTTCAGGACTTAGTTCTCCCGCAGTCTTTTTCCTGTGGTCTTCGAGTTTTCATCCTTTTGGCTAGCATCTACAACTGAGAAAACAATGGGTAGATGTCCTTGGTTGCCATGGTGGGATATAAACGCAAAACTTAATGCAGATCATCATTTTGAAGAGAAAATGACATGCTAGTCATATGTGACTAAGGATTACTTACTTCTAATCCTTAAATGATAGAAAGTACAAAAAATCTCTGGTCTTGTTTACGAGGTAAAAGGAATATCTGTTCCCAATAACCGCTTAATTTCCTCAGAAAGATCTTTAATTATTGAACCTTTTAGATGCTGTTGCCATTTTCCTTATTAAGAAGGGCCCCCCCTAAAAAAAAAAAAAAAAAAACAGAAGAATTGAAGTGGGCCCTGAGTTACTAACGTAGGAATACAGGTTACATTTTCTGGAACAATAGTACGAAAAAGATTCGGGTAGGACTTCAACCAGTAGACTTCCACATCAACATTGATGCAACCAGCTAGTTCCATTTACCTGTGTCATAGTATTGGGCTTTGTCACATGCAATTCTGCTCATATGTGGTCTATCTTTTGGTATCTGTATCATGCTAAATGAGCCTATTGTCTATGAATGGCATTAATAACTTAGGCTAGAAGTTCTGTTTGAATCCATGTGTCCTTCAGGCCAAGGAGAATAAGTTGGGAAAAATGACAGATCCAAAGGAGCTAGCCAGGATGGATCTAAATGACTCAGTTCAGGTTTGTAATTACCCATTACATATCCATTATTGTACACTAGAGTTTGTTTCCAATTTCCTATTGTATTTTTTGACTGCCTGCCTGACACCTATGCAAAATTTAAATTCTTGAATGATCAGTTGAACCAAGGTCCTATTCCAAATACTGTTTCTCCCACTGAACTTGGTCAATCTGTGGATGGTACTTTGAAGGCAGTGATGAGCAATTGCACCAATGAAGACACCTACAAAAGTGAAAACTCTTCAAAAAGATTGCATCGAAGTCATGTTACCAAACATTCCAAAGGTATCGGTGCAAGCAATGGTGAGCCTGGTAAGCTAGACACTGTGAGAGCAATCAAAACAGATGAGCCGGCCTCTGTTCCAAAGAAAAGGGGTCGGAAACCTAATTCTTTAATGAATCCTGAGGAAGGCTATGATCATTCTTGGATTTCATCAGGAAGGAAAACCCCAAACGTGCGGGAAAGGAAGTCCCATGACAAGGGATTTGACGATTCAGCTTCTGCGAACTTGGATCCTGAGAAGGCCACTTTATTGACACTTGGGAAAGCAACTGAGCACTCTGATTCACAATCTAAAAGTAATCTGATACCTGCTGACTTTCCATCACCAAATGGTTCCCTTCCTGACGGAAGCCGTGCTAAAAGGGGCCGGCCAAAGAAAAAAGAGAACCTGGCTGCTCATCCTAATTCCCTCTCAAGGTCAAAGGGAGATTCCTTGGATGTTCAAGCTGAGGAAAAAGCATCTGCAGATCTTTGTTTGAAAAAGGAATCTGAAGTAACCTGCAACTCTGATGCAAAACCTCTGGGACGCCCAAGAAGAATTCGAATTGCAACAAAGACCAATGAGGAGACAACTGTGGCTCCTGGAGTAGTCTTGGACAAGGAAGCTCCTGTTGCATGTCTTCCTGAGGAGAAACCAATGCGGCCATCAACCATGAATGCAGGAATGGTGAATATGAATGACAGGTTGCTACTAGAAACGAGTGCCAAGAAAAGGAAGAGGGAACATACTACTTCTGAAAAGGATGATACTGAAGCATCCGGTTATGAGGTATTTATTTCTTTGCATATCTGCCACAGCTCATATATGTTGAACCCACAGCTATTGACTCATCTCTTCCCCTTGGTTTTCCCTTTTTTTTTTTGCCCCCCTTTTCTTCATCCCTCTTGTCGCCATTTTTGTAGATTCTTTCCAAGTCCGGAACAAAGTCAAACAGAAAAGATGGAAGTTACTTGCAGGAAACCCCTAAAACAAAAGCCAGGAGGAAACGCACCACTGCAGATGAAGGGGTATGAATGTGTAATCAGCTTTTGTATTGTAACCTGTCTGGTTGGTGAAGGGTGACATATCCTTTGGATTGCTTTCCAATAATGGAATTAACCCCAAGTATTACATTTTTCAACCCAAGTAGTGTAACTTGTCTTCTTTATATCAATTAAAAAATATAAGAAGCAGGACGCATTCATCTACTAGAGGAGTTAATTGCACTTCAACGGCCAGTTACTTAATATCATGGTTTGACAAGGACAAAAGTGTCCCCACTAGGTAAGTTAGTTAATATGATTAGAAGACTATTGGCATAAGTGTTACGGTCTACAGGGTAGGATGTATCTATTTGTAGCAAATTGGGAAATTACTTCATGCAGCAAGGACTTGAAAACAGATTTGGAACCTTTGGTGGTGTGCCATGTAAACCTGGAAATCCTTTGTACTTCTCCATGATTATGGGTCCGCTAAGTTCAGTATAGTTAGTACACCCTCCAGATGCCAACAAGTACTGTTGATGTGAATTTATTTTTAAAATCTCCAAAATTCCTTAGTATAGTTAGTCTAATCTTGACAATTTATCTTCTCTATGTGTCAAAATCACGAAAATGGAACCTCCCTCTGTAAACTGCTGTTATCTATCGGAAGAATTAGTGGTTGAGATGTCAAATTCCACTAGTGTGGAGATAACCAAATTAAAAAGGGAAAATATGATTTAGGTCTTGCCAGTTTTCTTAGAGTTGAAGCTTTGGCAAAGGCTTATTCATATATTCAAGTTCTGAATTTCTTCTGCCATGTCTAAACCCTTTTTCTTTCTAGTTATATGTCATATTTTACAACTCGTAACCTCTTCAGTTTTTTGTTGGCTTATATTTTTGGTGCAGTCTTCTGTAAATCCTGGTCTTGGCGAGGAGTTGGTTGGTAGCAGAATAAAAGTTTGGTGGCCATTGGACAAGATGTGAGTATTTAAGGACCTCCAATTAATGTTCCATTTTTGTTTTTGGAGTACTTGAATTTTTCCATTGTCAGGCTTTTGGAATTCATTAATATACTGGATTCAAATTACCAATCCTTTTAGACCTTGATATACATTGGGCTCAATTTTAATCTTTTACTGCATAATTTTTGTACATTTTAATATCAAGCATTACTAGATGGGGAAAATATACAAGAAACCAATAACTTATAGAGATCCAAGTGTTACAAATACTGATTTGCAAATCATTTTCAAATGGTTAATCACGTAATGAAGGTATATAATATCTATTGTTGTTTTAGCAAAATGATATAAATTTATGTTCATGAAGATGGGGACTCAAAATACCATTTAAATATCATCATAGCAAAATGATAACTATAGTTAAGTGCTAGGATATAAAAAAAAAAACACTATGCTCACATTGTGTTTATCAAGTACTAATGGATTGTCTTGCTAGGGAACAAACAAGGTCAAGGGGTTATTGGTTGATTTACCCAGAGAACATGAAATCCACTTGAATCCCATGGCATTCAAGAATATGAGAATGCTTAAATTGTTTATAAATTATAGTGCAAGGTTTTATGGAGCACCTAGTTTTCTTCCTAATGAGTTAAGATTACTTGATTGGCTTAAATATCCTGAAGAATTTATGCCATCCAATTTTCATGAAAGAAGCTTGTAAAAACTCTGCCTTTGATGTCTAATACTGCTGACTGCATTTAACATCTTTAGTTTGATATATCCTGATCTTAAGGCATGGTAGGTTAAAATTGATTATGCAACTTGAGTTTTTAGTATTCCAAGTGTGGTCATTAGGTCTTTGTTTAGCTCTATTATGGATATCAACCTTGAAATTCAACTAGAAGATGGATTAGATGCTGGAACAGCTTGGAGTTTTTCATGTTACAGTCACCATAGTGTATTGTCAATGCTGTGCTTTGCCTGAAAGTTTTGCTTTTCCAAGCTTCTCTAAGGATGCTAAATGTGTCGTTGTCAGATGTCTAATCGCCCTCTGGACATGATTCTATATATTAATTGCATAATTCTATTTACAAAAGCCAAAGTCATCAATCCATTTACCAACTGCATTTTTTATGTTGTGCTCCAGTTACCTCTCTGGCAATCAATTACAGGTCCTATGTCTGTTTTCTTATATGGTGGATCTTATTTTGCAGGTTTTATGAAGGTGTTGTTAATTTTTATGACCCTATTAAAAAGAAGCACCAGGTGAGATAACTTTTGTTAATTGCAATGTGCTATTTTTTTTGTTAGCAATCCTCTCCTAAGTACTCTGGGTTGGTTTCCGTATCCTTGCTACGTATCTTTCTGTGGCTACTTCCCAATAAAATCACAGTCCATTCTCTGTTTTCTCTGGCTTTGGCTTTTGACCATGCTCTTGCTGACTTTGCTGACTCTTTTGTTTGCTGTGACATCAAGGTGTGGTTGTTGTGTCATGACTACAATCCAACCTTTCACAAACTTCATTTCCTTGTTTCCGTCTGTTATAGTTGATATAATTTCTCTCATGACAGGTGTTATATGCTGATGGTGATGAAGAAATCTTAAACCTCCGGAAGGAACGTTGGCAGCTTGTTGGGGATAAAATTTTGCCAGAAGTGTGTCTCTTGCATTATATTGTATTTTTCTTTTGATTTCCATCCAGATTTGTGAGAACTGAATAAATAATTGCAGCTTGTACATAATGTTGTTGTGCTCATTCTGTAAACAGGACCAAGAGACTGATCTGCCGGAACCAGATGCTTCATCTAATATGTAAGTTGTTAATATTTTTTTCCTTCATGGTAGTCTTTTATTTTTCATGATGGTATATATAACAACCAAATTTTGTTTGTTGGAATGACAATTGGTTTTTAAAATTGACTGCTTTTGGCTATTACCAGCAATTATATGAAGCAAGTGGACTTTTGTGGACTGTCTGAAAATTTCTTTCGTATATACTGCACAATTAACTTATTGTCAAAATAAAGTGAGCTAATTGGGCCTTTTAAATGCCACAACTTTGGAAGTACCGTGTAGATATTTTCTCTTTTTGTTTCCTCTAGTTTGGCCATGTAATAGTACCAAGGTAGTTATATCTTTAGAATCATGTTTTCACATTTCAGACAGTTAACTTAATGCATGCAACCTTTTTGTCACTGTTGAACAACCAAACCACTAAAAAGCCAGAAGAACTAAGCCGTCAACCTCTAATTACATTATACATTTGTTTATTGTTGCTTGCTCGTAAGCGTTTGATTGGTTTCAAAGGTGTCTGTGCAACCTCTGACTGGTTAAATGCGCAGTATCATCGTGACATTAGATTTGCACTTTTTGCTTGTACTGTTGTTAAGGTTCCCTAGAGGCAGTGATGCTTATACCTTGATGGGGAAGTGCATACCTTCGTATTGGAAGTTTAAAACTTGCTATGCAACTTTATATGACAAAAACTTGTGAATTCCTAAAATTCCATGGGAAAGAAAATGAATTGAAAAATGCGATGACAAACATAATTTTCATGGTGCATATGGATTACCAATTACTCATTTTCGTTGGTGGAAAATGGTTGGTTTGATGAATGATGTGAACACGGTATATTCTTATGCATGATTGATATGAGATACATATTGAGCAGAACACAAAAGAGGAAACGAAAAACAAAGTCAGAGTCAGCAAAACAAGAAAAGGGTAATGCTGCTTCAAAGAGGTTGGTTTACTTGCCACCGAATGTTTGAATTATTTTGTCAACTCGGCCCCAAACTGATAATTCTGAACGCTTTCCAGAGGTGGAGGTTCACGAAGCATCTCCAAAGTTGGTCGTACAAAATCTGGTGGTAGTTCTGCGGATGATCCAAGGCATGATCAAGCTGCTGTACATGAATCTCAGGGTACCCCGTGTCTGACAAATGATGGGTCAAAAGATGATGGCAGCCGAAAATCTACTGGCAAGCTGAGTATTGGGAAACTGAAGACTGGTAGTTCCTTGAGGCCGAGCATGCCTAAGACTACAACTTTACCCAAGGGATTCCTTTAAATTGGCGGGTAAATATAAGAATTGGTGCAAAGAAATGGAGATTGCTTCTGTGTGCATGATTATAAACTAAGGCTGTGTATAGAGATGTGTAGTTACAGTCTTGGAGGCTTATAATTTTTGGTTTTAGTACAGGGGAAGTGTGAGTTACTATAGTCTATTTCTTCTGTTTCTCATGTAGCTGCAGAGGCTATCATAGGAAGGTTTTTGCCTTAACGAGACTGGATTATGTAGTCCAACTTTATATTACGACTTCGCTTATGTTTCTTGCTCTAAACATCTCGCGGTGACTCGAAACAAATCTAATGCTTGACAGTCAGCACAGCCTCTCCCATTGGTATAACTCCAAAGCGTGTGGGAAAATTTCCTAAGAAAATTACAGATGCATGTTGGACATGAAATTGAGCCTTGTCGATCTTACTTGAACCTTTGGAATGCTCGAGATGATAAAATCTAGAATGGACAACCGAATCTTAGCATAAGATAATGTAACAACGAGGGACGTTCGTACTTGATCAGTGAAGTCTCTGTACGGTGTTCCATGGGTCTTGAGTAAAGCTTCCGTGGACTAGTGTAAGTCTGGTTTGTTACTATAATGAAGGGAAGACAGATGGGACACGCTTAGCTACAGGCTTACCGGTCGGGAAGTACGTAAGGCAGGCGTATCCCAGTGGAAGCTTCTCTGGGACTTGACGGCACCAATTTCCTCCATTGGAGTTTCCCTTTGGAAGAAGTTCATTGCTTTGTTTCTTTCTTTTTTAACTATTTTCACTACTTTCTTTTCTTGTTTCATGCCATGGCTGACGTAAGTCTGATGCAATTACCTACCCCAAATTTGACTGTTTGTAACCCATTACGCATTTTTTTGTCAACTGCAGGTAGTTGAACCATATTAATGCTCATTGTTTATAGATCGGTGGCTTAAATTATAAGTAACACTAATTACCAAAACTATGCTTATGACTATATCTTACCGTGGGAGTATACGACTTAAAAATCACTATGCTTCAATCTCAATAATTTGCTTTAGCCTTCCGCCTTGTGCCTTCAAATTAATGAACAAATTACCTACAAGTAACTCTCTTTTCCTTTCTTTTCTCCTCACGAAAGGGGTTATCCAGACTTACCAAGAACTTGCAACTAACCAACAAAAGAAAGTGCAAGTAAATAGTGATCGCCATTCGAACACGAAATCAACAGACTCCTTTTTGACATCACTAGCTTGATCTGCGCACGCAAAGAGACAATTTCAACCTGTCTCAACCAATCATGTTGCCGGGAGTTGGTGTACGCAGATGCCATAGCAGGGGCAGGCAGTTCTCGACGGATGCCATTCGAGAAAAGTATAGTAGGTAAGCCCATGTCAAGAAACCCAGGAAAATCCTGTCTTTAATGGACGAGGCCCTTGACAACAACACTAGCGATCAGGCAACAAAAGAGGCTCGTAGGCCTTCAAAACTAGTTAAGTCTTCAGGCAACAACCGACCGAATGACGTCATATACCAACCCAAGAAGCTCATCGCATGGCTAGAAACCAGTCGCACCTTGTTCGATCGACTCGGTCGTCGTACTATTTCCTCTTTCTTAGTTTTTAATTTTGCGCGCGCCTGTATTTTTTACCCTGTTTTCGTGGAAATGCTGAAGGTCTTCATGGTTGTTGGGTTTCATGTCGTGCATAATCATTAATATGATGTGAGCGGGAAAAGTGAAGGGTATGGCGTGGGTTCCCTGAAAAAGAGATACTAGCAGCGCCAAATGATGGTCAAATTTTCTATAACTATAAACTCTATTTACTGTCTTACTTATTCATACACAATGCTAATTTTTTATGCCTCTTTTGTAATGTCGAAACAAAGAAGTCAAAAGAAGAGAAATGGAGAAAGACAAAGAACAACATGAATGTACTCGACTACTTTTCAAGAATTACGAGGTCAATCAATGCAAAACTCGTGCCGGAATAACTAAAATATATATTGATTAGACCCCAAATTTCAATTGTTGTAATTGTTATCTATTTCTGTATTCTCCGAAGCCTGGTTCATCTTTCTCCCTACCTAGCGACGGAATAAAATAGTCTGGACCAAGAACACAACGCGTTTGAGTGAATTTTTTAGGCTAGTTTTAACGTGTCCGATCACGGAAATATACTCCATTTGACCAAAGAATCGACAAGTTTTTGGTAGATCAAATATGTAAAATGATTGCCCAAATCGTGATGGCAACCTTCGGTGTCGTAGGGAAAAGGATTACAAAGTGAAACGTCTTCGTGAATTATCAAGGGTCATTTAATGGAGAAACTTCGATCTTTCTGGGTGGATTTTCGCAAAGCCCGTTGGTGAATGCTGTCAGCCATTAAAACATAAATCGAAGTTTATAACTCCTTCTGAATTTGATGTTAACAATTTATCACTCTATAGATGTCTTTTTACCCAAAGGAAAAGCCAATGCATGCTCGAGAAAAATAATAATTTTTTTTAAAAAAAGTAAAAATGGCAGGACTTCATTCTCCTCTTTTTTCTTTTTTCTTTTTTCTTTTTTATTAAATATTTGCTGGTGGTAGGTGAGTTCGGTAAGTTTTTCCCTATAAAAAGCAGCAGCAACCAGGATTAACGTCGTGCCTTTGCTTTCTTCTATTCCAACTACACTTCTCCGTTTTCCCAGCCAACTAGATTTGTTTGGTAGACATATCTCCCTCCAAAATCAAGATGCCAATTGACTGCTCATCAGTTTCGAGCCAAACTGTATGCGTCACCGGCGCCGGTGGTTTCATTGCTTCATGGATCGTGAAACTTCTCCTGGAAAAAGGCTATACTGTGAAAGGGACTCTGAGGAATCCGGGTAAGTTTGGACGAATGGTACTCGCTGTGTAGAGACATCTCCTTCTCCTTCATAGCAGAGGCTATTGCCTTTTGTGTATGCTTCTCTTTTGTGTAACCCATGGTTTGTGTGTATGGTTCAGATGATGCCAAGAACGCCCATTTGAGAGAGCTGGAAGGAGCTAAAGAGAGGCTGACTCTGTGGAGAACTGATCTCCTTGATTATGAGAACCTGAAGGCAGCCATTGATGGGTGCGATGGCGTCATTCACACCGCGTCCCCTGTGACCGATGATCCAGTGAGTTCTTCAATCTTCATGCTCTCTCATTTTCTAATTGATTGGAATTCGGGAAAGAATGCCGTCCCGACAAAGCTTAGAAAAAGTGGACAAAACATAAGAAAAAGATTCCTGTCGTCGACATCATACACGTGTCGCATTATGCGATAGTGCGGTGTTTGGTAAGTGGGCCTCCCCTTCTGTGGAGCAGAAGCATGATTATCCTCGTCATCAGTCAATACCAAACACGAGTTGGACGGCCATTTAATTAATTAATTATTTTATTTTTTTTGGCTAATTTTTCATGTCTTCCAAATATTTGGTCTAAGAAAAAGATGTTTGTGGCACTGATTCTTGAAGGAACTAATGGTGGAGCCGGCGGTGAATGGGACAAAGAATGTGATCACTGCCGCGGCGGAGGCCAAAGTACGACGCGTGGTGTTTACGTCATCGATCGGTGCAGTGTACATGGATCCAAAACGGGACCCGGAGGTGGTGGTTGACGAGTCGTGCTGGAGTGATCTCGACTTCTGCAAGAACACCAAGGTCACACCTAATCATATCCCATTACCTTCCTCGAAACATTGAATGTCGGATATGGATGGGGTTTCACTGTCCTCCGGTCTTACTTCATAATATTCAAACCACATGAAAGTGAACTTTTTCTACTTATTTTATCCACTTGATGGTTAGACTATTTTAAAAGGAAAATTAGCTAACCAAATACGACCAGTTTCCCAACGTCAATGAATTTGAAATTTCAAAGATGTTAAACGCTACCACTGGGGCACTAAAATAATAATGAGGGGTTTAGGTTTCGTGCATTGGAGAGGGTGGATTTGTTTTTCTAGTTAGGCAAAGTAAATGACACTTCAAGTTTAGGCACAGAAAGATTTACTGTTGCAATGATTTTGATTGGGAAATGGAAGTTGAATTGCAGAACTGGTACTGCTATGGGAAGGCGGTGGCTGAGCAGGCAGCCTGGGAGGTGGCGAAAGAGAAAGGGGTGGATTTGGTGGTGGTGAACCCAGTCTTGGTGCTTGGACCACTGTTGCAGCCGAACGTGAATGCTAGCATTGTTCACGTCCTCAAGTACCTAACTGGCTCTGCCAAGACGTATGCGAACTCAGTGCAAGCTTATGTACATGTTAGGGATGTGGCACTTGCCCACATACTCGTTTTAGAGACCCCTTCGGCGTCTGGCCGCTACCTTTGTGCCGAGAGGGTGCTTCACCGTGGAGATGTGGTTGACATTCTCGCCAAGCTCTTCCCTGAGTATCCTGTCCCCACCAAGTAAGTTTTTTTTTTTTTTTTTCCTCTTTACAACGGCTACTGTTCAAGTGCATGAAATAAGCACAAGTTGACCTAATTAACTGGAATGATATCCCTGTCACCTAATGGAAATCAAGTTTCCTTAGCAATTACACTGTTTCCTAAGGGAACGAAAAATAGTTCGTGGGTAGACCAAGTTGACTTTTTCCTTATGATTGTTCTACGCAGCGATTAATGGGTTGCAGATTTTGTTGGACTGATTTCTTTATTATAGAATAGAAGGGGGAAACTTTATTTTGACTAACAAAGTTCTGTTCATTGGAGAAGTTGGAAACCTTTTGGGTCCATGTCCGCTAATCTTCTTAGTCGGAAACTCTTATCTTTCTTCTTTTCTCGTCTTTGCTTTCTATTATTAGTTGGAATAGTTCTTTCAAAGTTACTTAGGTACCTGTGCTGGTTTTTCAATAGAGTTGGACCAAATTACTCAAAAGTAGCAATGAAAATAGTGAAAGCTTTTTGTAAGAAAAGAGCACGCTGAGCACAAACTCGGTAAATATTTCCTCTCCTAAACGTTACTAGAAGGCAATGGATCTTCCGTACAGCCTAGAGTTATGACTTCAAGTGTCATCTATCACAAGAATGTTTAGGCTAAGTCCATCAGTACTTTTAGTGGAGCTACCGGAAATCCCTGCCTAATCTGTTGGGGTTCAAGTCACCCCAATCTCCTCCCTTTTACCTAAAAAGTCCTTCGTTTACCTAAAACAAAGAGAAAATGTTTAGACTAATAGTAGAAGGAATTAGCCGGACCAAAAGAAAGTCAGATGAGAAGGTCGTAAATATGTGGACGCGTGAATAGCGTAGCAGCGGGTAGGAAATGAGAACCATTCATTGAGGGGAGGTAGTGGGTGTACCAACTATGACTTTTTTTTATGTAGTCCACCTAAAAACTTTGTGACGATTGATTGGAAGCTTGACTTTATAATTAAACATATGAAGACCTGAAGAGCCCTTACTTACCGAATCTCTTTTGTAGGATTGATTGAACCCCACTACTTGAAAACCAAAATTTTAATTCCCACTAATAAATTGCTTGAGGAAGAACCTTACCTGTCTTTGTCATACTTGGACCTTGTTTCCCGCCCACGTCTATATCAAAGTTTGGTAAGATAACGACAGTCTCCGCCATTTCTCCCATATGTTACACCGCATTTTTTCTGTCAAATTTTATGATATAAAGACGCCTTTGGATCGTGTACGTTTCATGCATGTGTTTTGTAGCACAAAATAATACTCACGTATAAACTTTGTAGGTGTTCGGATGAGAAGAACCCTAGAGTGAAGCCCTACAAGTTCTCGAACCAAAAGCTGAAGGACTTGGGCCTCGAGTTCACGCCGGTGAAGCAATGCATGTATGAGACCGTCAAGAGCTTGCAGGAAAAGGGTATCCTTGAAGTTCCCACACAGCAAGAAGGACCAATTCGAATTCAGTCTTGATGGTTTCCTTTTGGTATTGCTAGTTAAACCTAAATGCAAGATAAGTGTCGTGGGGCGGCTCACAGAAAGTATGAGCATTAAGTTATAGTGGCTGTAAAGATTAAGAAAGTGCAATGAGTCGTTGTCAGGTGTTCGAGTATGTTCTATTATGATTACTGTCTTATATTCTGATGCTGATTGACTTTTTGGGTTTCATGAAGTCCCGTCCTTTTGGAGATGTACTAAATGTACTCTAATGTACATTTGGAAACGGAAACCTCTTATGCTTCTCTATTTGCCCCAAATGCTCTTAAGTAACAATACAAGTTTCCTTACTCTTTAATATTCACAAACTTGCTCAGTCATCCAAGAGGTGTCAAATTTTGGATTAAGAAATCCCATGCAACATTTGCTCACCACTAAATTAGGTGCTTCAAGAACACAAATTTCCTTGCTTTCCGCTAAAGCATGTCATGGTAATTGGTCAGTAGCCTGAAGAAAGGAGTCACAAGGCAGAGCGATGAGACGAGAGAGGTTTCAGAGGGTCATTCACGCCATCACACAAGCATTCCGTTTTGCGATGTTATGGGCTTAAAATTGGTGAGACTATAAATTCACCGTTCAAGGTGATTTAATTTCGAGGTCTCCTGGGGATCCAAAAGAGCATCTTAAGCCTCAACTTTATTGGGGCTGGGAAGGGGGCCGGCGGTAGTCCTAACGTGTAAAATGAAGCCCGAAGAATCTCGTCCAGCTGCTGGAACGATTGGGAAGCTATTAAGACATGAGAATTACTGGGTTAACTTAATGGCATCTGTTTTCTTCTTAACCTATGTATCATTTTTTTAAAAATGTCTTTAAAACTTATCATTAGGTGACTTGATCTGTCCAATGAAGAACTATTTGAACTGTCTCAAGGTTCATTGGTCGTAAACCTGTTTTCATTCGCCAAAGTTTTTTTTTTTAAAAAAAAATAATTTTTTCCTGTCACTTGAACTTACTAATGGAATACATTAGCTAATGATAAAATCATGTAAGGTTTGTCTGCCAAAAAAAATGGGTGAATTTCGAAACCGTCATTTTTTTTTCTTTTTCTGAAAAGGCCATTATAAAATCTAAAACTTCATTATCAATGTTTTCATGTTTTTGCAATTCATACAAGCTAAATCTTCTAGTCAGTTATTGGGTCAAAGAAAAAGCTTTACTTTATCTTTGTCAAGAATGTGTGTACTCAAACAATCTAGGTAACTTGTAGATAAGTTTAGTCCACTGTTCTACCTTCTAGGGTAAGTGTGGTGTCAAGATTCTTATACTAGTTCTGCATGGTACACCAATCCGCATTGCAGCTAATTACAACCATACACCCAAAGAAATATTCAAAAACTTTTGACCTTATTCTAACAGTTTCATCTTTAGAAACATTGAGGTGCTTCCCTTGTAAGTAGAAACTATCAGGTCCAAGATTTTTCTACCTTCTTAACGTTGTTAGTCCAGATCTTGGGTCCTTCTCTGTGGCAACTGCATGCTCACTATATCTTCTCTTGGCACAGTATAGAGAGAGGCATTGCATGGCTCATTGTCAGTTTCTCTAGTTTCAGGTATTGTTAAAGCAATAAGGTGCGAAGATTCCTTGTTACGCCGGAAAACCAAGTATGCAATTCCTGCCAAATAAACTCCCATAGCTGAAAATCCAAATATTCCAAGAAACACTGCAGCTACAAGCTTTAAGTGGCCATGAAGAAGCAACTTGATGAAGCTGGTCACGATAAAGTATATGTTTATGGCCATGATGAGGGAACCGATGACCCAAGTGACAGCTGAAATCTGCAGCAGAAGAAGATACAGATAAATATGTTGAAGACAGCACTGCTGGTCTGGACAAAAATGCACTTGACAATGTCTAACTGGATAAAATCTTAAAGAGTCTGGTTGATAAAATGTTAAAACCTTACCGTTCTAGAGTTTGCATAATTCCCCATCTTTGTCTTACTGCTTGTGAACTTGAGAAGAGGAATGAGAGCAAAAGGCAACTCAAATGATAAAATCATCTGACAAAACACATCAAAGTCAAGCTGCGGCATAAAGTAGACATACATAAAATGAAGTAATTTACTGTTTTCTGAATACTTGCATGTTGAAAAGTGAATCTATGATGTCATTTTAACCAGAAAATTTGAGCCTTCCAGTGATGCATGTGAAGAGGAATAACATCTAATCATTCAGTTTTACAGTGACAAATAACTCCAATGCTGCTGCGCATAAGTGCTGTGCCGGTATAGCAAAGTATTTAATGGTAACTAAACAATTCTAAGATCAAACTTTTAGGCATGTAAAAGTACATCAAAATAGTAGAGCCAACAATATTTGGCACAAGATACTGATATGATTCTCGAGACAGATTAAGTGAAATCAATTAAGTTTGGAATAATTATGCTACATTTCATAATTAATCTCTTACCGACGCAATGATGATCAGCTTTCCTGCCCCAGCAGAGCCACCAATAACCGCAACAATTAAACTAGGGACTATAGCCAAGCATCGAGTTAGAAGGTTCCGAAGCCATGGTGTCAGTCGCAAATCGAGAAACCCCTGAAGAAATAAGATGTACAGAATAACTGAAGTCATGATCTTGGAACTCAGCCAAGGAAAAAGTAAATCAATGCAACATCACTATCATAAAAAAATAAAAAGAGATAGCATATGATCGCATAATGACAAGACAAAAAGAATAGTATAGCCCCCTCTAACTGGACATTTGGAATGCCCACACACAACTACACCAAATGGTTCTGAAGAACGAGACATTACGATCGCTGAAGACCAGAAAAGGTAGGGTTCAGAAAGTGTGGTTGTATTGTCATCTTGATTTTTCAGTTTCAAAAATTTTGGAGCAATTTTTTTCTATGAATCCTATGGACAAGAATACGAAAATGTGGGTTTTACTGAAAACGTTTCTCAATTTTGTCACATGAAGAAATCTAGATAATACAAGAGAAGGCTCGATGAAACAACAAGAGCTGCACGTTTTGACATGAAGAGCTTGTTCTTCAGGTAAATAGAACTTGAAAAAGTCTAGACTACAATCTACATATATATTACTCAACAAATACCTGCATAACATATTGCCCTGCGTATGTTCCTGTTATAGTAGAACTCTGACCTGATGCCAGCAAAGCAACTGCGAAAATTTTTGAACTCCAAGTACCCAAGACATTCTGTCAACAAGCAGCAAAAACCAAAATTGCAGATGATGCAGCTTAATAGTGATTCAGTGAAAAAATGTGAAGCTACAGCTCGAAACATGAGATTACATAAGCACCGGCATTATCCATGAAAAACCAAATGCCAGGACTGAAAGAAATAATTGCCTAGCCAATTTAGCCAAATCACGTACCTTTAATAAAAATGAAGCTTTGTTCAAGTCTAAGTCCTGGCAGCTCATCTGATCTTCTGGATCCAAATTTGGGGAATTACAAACAGCACCACTTACGGAAATAATGGATATATTAATGAGGAAAGCTATTGTTAGTGCAAAGGCGCTCTCTATCAGATAAAACCTGCAAGCCTCCTGTGAAATGTTATCTCATCAGACGCTGCACCATATTTCCAGAATTCTTTTTGTAGGAAACAAAATGATGGGTATCTCCACATTAAGAGCATCAACTGCTTTTAAATAAACCTTAAACAGCTGGCTTGATTCAAGTATGCTTCACTAAGAGAGTTTACAGGGCTTCTAAACAAAAAGGGAAAGAGAGAAGGCAATGAGAAGCTATGAAGTTCTATGGTTGAGACATATTTCTATCCAGATAAAAGACCAATGGAGGAGCAAAAAGGAGAGGAGGTACAGAGTTGATGACAGACTACCAAATGGAGAGTCTACGTGGGGAATTGCCCAGTGCTCGCTGGATCAGTAACAGCCAAAAATGAAAAATGAAAGAGAAACGAGAGAAACAGACGAAAGTTAAAAACTTGTCTGCTAAGGTAAAACGTTTACCTTGATGCCTCGAACGGATCGTGGTATCTTCCTAGAGAGCACCAGTGCTGAATGAAGGAAGAGATTGTGTCTGCAGCAAGTGTACAAAATTTAATGAAAATGATAAATCCTTAAGGGAAGGATATAGGACTTCTGGAACATGTGAGAAACGTACGGCATAACCATCGCACCAAGCAGTGAAATTGCAAGGCCAGTGGCACCATTTCCTTTGAGTTGGGGAACAAAAAGACCTTTTAAAACTTCGTTAGCAGCAGGCTTTGCATAGCCAAGCTCCACCAGAAAACATGCAGCGATAGTGAATACAAAAAACGCAATCAAGAATTCAAGCTTCCTGACCTGTAGGTATTGGCCCAAAAAAAGACAAGATTTTATCCAATAAATTTATCTGCATCTGATATGTTATTACTGTATATCTATTCAGGTCAACAATTAATTGACAGTTTAACAGCAATACATATGGCATGAAATACTAGACTCTTGACAAGACATCGAGATACCCCATATTGCTGTAACGCGAGCAGAACCAATGTACTAAGCCCTGTCAGAAGAACACCACACCATACTGGAATCCTGAAGAGCATGTTTAATGCGAAGGCTGTACCAATCACTGAAATAAGAAGAAGCAGAGTCAGAATGATTTGGACTGCTATGATGTGACTAGACCAAGCTGCAGAGCTTTTCACACACCCCATATTTCTGTCCTTAAACAAATAAAAAATAAAACACATAAACACCCACAACACCACACCATACGGGAATCCTGAAGAGCATATTGAATGCAAAGGCCGTACCCATCACTAAAATAAGAAGAAGCAAAGCCAGAATGATTTGGACTGCTATGATGTGACTAAACCAAGCTGCAGAGCCTTAAGCACACCTCATATTTCTGTCCTTAAACTAATAAAAAATAAAACACATAAACACCCACAACACCACACCATATGGGAATCCTGAAGAGCATATTGAATGCGAAGTCTGTACCCATCGCTAAAATAAGAAGAAGCAGAGTCAGAATGATTTGGACTGCTATGATGTGACTAAACCAAGTTGCAGAGCCTTAAACACACCTCATATTTCTGTCCTTAAAACTAATAAAAAATAAAACACACAAACACCCACACCCGTCTATTTCTTTAGAAAACATTAGAAAAGCCTATTTGCATGCAGCAGAAATTCCAGAGAAGATAGTTATATCACTATTGATGTTATTCTATGATTAACCACGGTACCAAAATGTTACACCTATGAAAAAGTGTATAGCATCGGATTAGCATGGATACTGTGTCTAGAATGGAAACCAACCAAGAAAAAATCAATAGAAAACATCTGTTTTAATATTAATCTTGTCAATTCTACAATTTTAGAACATGCAAGTGAATCAGAAAGAAGTGTAGCCTTGTACTGGGTTTTGAAGTTAGAATCACTCTTACCTTCAGGAATGTCACATGCAACAATAGCGATTTCAGCAAGAACCCACAGGATGAAGTTTGGCACCCTAGGATATTCAGCTCTACAGTGCTCCGCTAAATGCTTTCCTAAAACCACAAACCAAATAAATAAAAAAGAGAAGAAAGAGGCAGATAAGAAGGTAGATATAGATGGAATAGAGGGACGCGGAAGTTAAAAAGTAGATTACATATCACTTGCCTGTGACAACCCCAAGATTGGCTGCCATGGATTGAATGACGAGTGCAGCACAAGAAGCAACCAATATGATCCAAAGTAGCTGAGAAAATATAGTAACAAATGTATATGGTATTGCATCAAAATATTAACATTAAAACAATTTGATAGACACACATGCAAAAATAGACACAGAGAATATTCAATCTGTTTTACAAAACAAAACTTCTGTAAAGCCAGGATTGGCTACCCAATAAATCTGGCACACTTGCTCTCATTATGCATTGTGATTTGCACAAGGTTACATCCTAGAGAAACTTCTAATTTGTACAATAGATTTTTAAGTTAGCCCATCTATAATCTTCCACTAGGCATATATCAACTACAAAAAATAGGTTCCCATTAATTTCATGTTCATGTTTTGGCGCTTCGCAAGTAAAGATATGGACAGAAGATCCCAGAACAAGATCGCTATCATACTTTCTAATGTATGACATGTTTAAGGTGTCAAACCTAGAATGAAAGAGTTCGAAACTTTATCTGGCATGCCACTTCTAGCAAAGGCATTTCATGACACCAGTAACCTCTTCTTTGGAAATGCAAAATATTACTGGTCTTCAAAACTAGATCAATTGCATTTGAATGTAAAATACACACCTCATACTTGAATTGTGCTCCCGACTGAAGATCCGTTTCAACTGTGAGTGCAGCAAGTTAGAAACATAGTACACATGTTAGGAGGCATAGAATTTATGGCAGTACATGAGGAGATGAGTTACAATCTTACAATTCCCAGGATCAATATAGGCAATAGAAACAAGAAACCCGGGACCCATGTATGCAAACAAGTTTTTCCAACTTCTTTTCTGCAAGAAAGAGATATAGAGAGCCACAAAACAATCAGTTTCCATTAAAATTTTAACAATATCAACATCCTCAAAAAGAGATGGATAAAAAGAAATAACCAAAATAATGTCAAAGAGATCGGTTTCTGCAAAACTGAGAACAAATGGTATTTGAGATTCATTTTGCTCGAAGTTCCAAGTCAATGGCATATTGAGGTTGTCTCGAAAGCAATATTTTTTTTGACAACACGTTTTCATTTAAGAGAAGCGCTTTGGTTTAGTGATCCACAAAGTCCCTAAACTCATTCATGACATGAAGTGAGAAGAGTCAATCTATGTGTTTAACTATGTGAACTGCAAGTTAAGGTACACAATAGACCCAAGGAAATCCACTCATGTAATTAACATTCGTATGCTCAGTTTATCCTCTTTAAAAGCGGCTATGTGTGTATTGAATGTTCTGCATAGTTTAACTGGATAAATTTTCTGTTTCCGGGAATCTATCTTATCAGAAGCAGGAACTTGAGATGTTTCCTACTGATGTCCCCAATCTATTGAGTGAAAAGAAAAGGAAAAAAAAAAAGAACTTCATGTCTTCACCACAGAATTTAATTATCCTTTTTTACATCGTCATCATCTCAAACTCCCCAAGCAATGAAATTATATCGGACTGAACTCTCTAATTCATCTCTCCCATTGAACTGCAGAAAGTAGAAAAACAAGATATAACCTTTTAAAGTATTGAAACCAAACGCTGATCATGTTGGAATTTCCATCAACCTTTGGCATGATATTATGCTCAACCCTACCTCTTCTCCTCAAAAGCTCTCACTTTAGTGGCAACTACTTATCTTTTACAGCAAACACATACATCTTGTCCCCCATTCCACTACCTTTTGTCTCTCCATTTTTTCTTCCCACCTCAGCTTTTATGGTTAAAAGTAGCACTGCCGATTCCCCTTTCCCAGTACGTATGGAAGCGATCATATCTCCCTTTCACGATCATGATCTTTCTCCCTGAAGGATTTGCTTTGTTTGTAAGATAAGTTCCCACAAAAACGCATATAATTACAACATCTTGCTTTACCCATGCATCCATTTTGAAAGAAGGACGATGCTTTAATTGGACCTTATGATGTAATCCTAAAAGAATTTCAGAAATCAGAAAAGAAACAGAAAAGAGAGAGAGAGAGAGAGAGAGAGAGAGAGAGAGAGACTGTAGCCTCGATTCAGAACGGCCGACGACATTCAACTATTAGTAACCTTCTCATATACCAATCAACGTTTTTATGTTAGACTGCAGATCTGAGATTCTGAGCTGGTAGTCTTTGTGAAAGTGTGCAACATATAACGTAAATGGACCAATCATATAATATCATAGTTGTGCTATTATTTGCCGATAACTAATCAAACTTACATCAGGAACAACTATCTGATTGGAATCCAAGTCCTCAATCAGAGGCGCGTTTGAAAAACTCTGGTTTCCAGTGCTCGCGATGAACTGTGGCTGGGCACCTGTTGTAGCCATCTCTCTCCTTCTACACTTCAGGAACCAGAAAGGCCACCTTCAATCAGTATATCCTCTCTACGTTGTAGTTCAACAAGTTCACAGTTTTCGCAGTGAAAGGAAATTCAAGAAATGAAAACAGATATTAGTAATTCTAATGCTATAAACGAGGGTAAAAGAGTTCCACAGGCTGTTTGGTAGCCAAAACGGACTCCAAAGCCACGTGACTGAGATGTGCTTGAGCTCTCCTCTGTGTGTTTGTGTGCGTGTATCTCTCTCCGCTCCTTCGCTGTCTGTCAAGGACTGAAACTCACTGGGGACCCTTCCAAATCCTGTATTTGTCACATTCCCCTTTCCTAGGATTTGCCTCGAACTCAAGTACACTCTGCGTCCCTACCGCTCTCAAAACGGGGAATAAATGCAGATGCTAAGGTTCCAATTTGAAAAAGAGAAAAAGCAGAAGAAGATAAGAAGTGACGCAAGCCCCGAAAGTCATTCTGTCTAACAAATCTCTGTTTAACTAAATCAATAGAACAAGCCCTCCGTCTAATTGACCGCGTCTACTACTCGCGGCGGAATTTAAACTAAATATTACCTCGACCAGATCTAAATATTTCCTCTGGGAATCCGCCCAGGGAACGCAACACCGCCGTTCAAAGCGCGTCATTGTGAGACCAACCCATGTAGAGAATGTGTACGCCATTCTGTCAATAGCGAAGAAGGTAACGCCACGTCAGGAAAAAGATTATGGTAGGGCCCTTGGTTGGTTCTGGCTTTCGGTTTGGTCTGAGGTTTACCTGCTCAAGACTGATGCAAGCTTTGACCGGCCGCCTTTATGGAAACAGGGGAGTGGGGACGGGCACCGATCCTCCGTAGGGACGGCCAATAAGATTGGGTGGTGTGGGCGGCCGGGGGAACTGAATGGACGGCTGAGAACTCATAGCCTTGCTGTGACAAGGTCCTCGTGCCGGAGGAGGTTTGGCTACCCAACCTATGGTGGGGCACAAGCCACGTCATCCATGCACTTTGGATGGAGCTACGTAGTTACTCGTGTCAACATATTCTTTGCGTCTTGTCATGTACGACCTGGGAACATGGAAATATGCCTAAAGACAAATTCCAAGTGTTGATATATACATGCATGAAACGGGAGAACAAATATATCCAGTTTGAAATGGGATGAAATTTCTTCCACGTAACGTGGCTTGAATTATTATCCTTCCCGAAAGCAAACTTAGAGATGTAATATTCGTCTCCTCTTCTGCACACAACCACAACCGAAAGGACAGCTAATTTGGAGAAGGCCTTTTAGTCACTGATATTTTCAAAAGTTACTAGATTAGACAATAGCGAATCAGATTCAAAATAACTTATAACGATGAGGAAGAAAACCACTTCCAAGCTTTGCTATCATTGTCACGGACGTAAGAAATGGACATGGAGGAGTGATTACTTCCACATATTGCCGATCTATTAAGAGGACTTTTGGATTGAGAATATTGTTGAAACTCGTAAGTAATGACAACAAGGCCTGATTAGGAGGTGATTGGTTCGACTTTTGTTAGGAGTGCTTAGCAAGTTGACAAGTACTCTACTTTTGTAACTCTCAATTAGTGCCGTGTGATTTGAAGCAACCTAAGCTGCAACATTTCTGACACACTACCGATCAATATGGATTGACCCACGTTCTAGGAATGACTTAATCAGTTTTTGTTTTTGTGTTCTATTCTTTAATATTTGGTCTGCAATAACCGAACATACTGCTGCTGAGCAAAAAAGTGCTGCAGGGGGGAAAGTGCGTGTCCTGTTTCTGGTACAAATGAAAATAGATGATAAATCAGCTCAGGCTTTTACTGGGCTGAATTCCGATCGGCAAACTATTTCTACAGTCCACGGCCCAAATCGCTGCCCGTAAAACTTTTGTGAAACATCTTCGGTTCATGGGCGAGCATACTCAACACCTTTATACAAGATATGGAGGTTAATGTTTCTGAGATTTAAACTTGAAATGGAAGATAAATATTCTAAATATCATTTTTCTCCTCTAGTATAGCGGTTGATGTGATCTTTACATTCTCAGTTTGAACAATTTAACTCCTAGTATCTCTACCTACATTAGTTATGAATCAATTGTTTTTTATTAGCATTACCTATCAAATTTAACATAGCTAATCGAGTCTATCACAACAGCAAGTAATTAGCATCAGAACTTTGTTTTAATTTTTCGGTTGTAACTCTTGTTTTATTAGATTCATTAGTTGCCGCATATCATCTGCTCATACTGCTTTAGAACTCTTTTGGAGGACAGATAATTGTGCTATCTGTCAACATAAACAACTCTTGTTAGAGCTGTTGCTAATATCTCGTTCTTTACACAAGTTTTATAAAGTTTTTCTAATCTAGAAGAAGATGTGGATGAATCTTTATCGACAATTCAGTTAGTGTTTTCGAGGTTGTTGGTTCCTCCTAAGTATCCCAACTGTTATTTAAATTCCACTCTTTCTTTCTTCGTTATTTTCTTCCTTATTTAAACTTTGTTTATGCTTTATATCAACATAAGTATAGAATTCTCTCTCTCTAAAAAATTTTCTTGTGTTATTCAAAGATGGCTAGAGGTTTTTTTTCTACATTAGTTTTTTTTTAAAAGAAATAAGGGTAGTATATAACAAATTTTATTAATAATGTCAAGGCCAAGTAGAACAATGTACCTTATAGGATTACAAAAAATATGACATAAACCTAACACTTAAAAAATAGATTTACTAAAATTTATGCTGAAATTTAAACTAAACCTTGGTCCTTGAGAGAAAGAAAAGTAAACAATGTTAAAGGCTTAGTTTCGCAACACAATAAATACTCAATCATAGTTCTCAATCTTGTTGCCTTTAAAGGGACCCCTGGCTTAGTGGTGTTCTCTAAGTCAAACCTTGACTTTCAGAAGGGTGTTGATTAGTAATGCATTTTCAATTGTGGGCCTAGGTGTGGTAAGGATTTATATGCCTTCGGCCTATATACCCAATATGTATAGAAACACAATATTTTCTTACCCAAAGAGACTTTTTTTTTTAATAAAAAAAGTGATAAGATAAGAGTTTTCCTAAATTTATATTTCTTAATAGTTTCTTAGTAAACTCATGACCTGGTAAGGATGAACTTGGCCAAGCCCTTTGTCCTATTAGAAGGATAGAAAAATGACACTTAAAACTTAAATTCATGAACAAGTAAAGTTGAATAGAGATATGCTTTGATTTCAATTAAAAAAAGGGCTTGCTAGTGAGGTATAAAGCTAAAATATTGACATAGAAAAATAAATAAGGCAAGGTTGAGACATGCCATGGCTGCAAAGGAAAAAACAAACCCAAATAGCCTTAGCATTAATAGACACAAGAGACTCATATTCAACCTTAGTCATTGGAAGCTCCATAAAACATACTTAAAGCTTAAGAAGAAACGATGACCAAAACTAAAGCACTGAGTGAGGAGACAACCACTCTAGTTAACATTGGAAAAGTCATATAAATCTAGAATGCTTTTGGCATGGAGATACATGCCATAGTCCATACTCATGTGAAGATAATGAAAAACGTACTTTAAATTACGATGATCACCTAGGGTATGATGCTACATGGCCTAAAAAGTTGATTGATAATAAAAGTAAGATTAGACTTGGTAAAAGTTGAGTATTGCAAGGTTCCCACCAAGTTACAAAAGCAAAAAGATGTAGGAGTGTAAAGGAGTCATTAAAGGATAAAAAAGTTTGACATTTTAGCATTTGGACACTTGGTAGAGGTGAAAAGTCATGAAACACTTATTAAGGCAATTTTTTCATTCTTCTTATTACATAGGCTAACCGATGTAATAGCTAACAATAGTTGTTAATATTTTGTAAATTAGATGAACAAATGGTAAAGATGATGGGAAAGGAAATATTTTTCCTATAATTATGAAATCCAACTAAGTGTGTTCGCCAACCTTACACCTTGGTCAAATTACGATTAAGCCCATGCAATATGTACTAATGTCAAGTATTTTTTTTCCATTTGTTTATTTTCATACTTTTTATTTTTATACCTAAATATTGTTGTAGGTTACCCTAGTTGGTTATCAAATATTTTTTTTGTTTATTTTTTAGATTTCTTGTTTAATATATAAATCATAGATGACAAATAAATAATCTTTTGATTCGGAGAAAAGTTTTCTTCCTTTTAATATTCTTAAGAACCAAATAGATACAAATATAGGAAAATGAATAGACATAGAAACAAAGGCAAAGATACAAATAGAGATAGAGTACTAGGTCAACAAAGTCACTCTTGATCTCCCCTAGGTTGATGCCTTTTTCAACACTCATGGTGGTAAAGTTGGCAAGAAACTACTCTTATAAGAAATCTTAACTAATCAGAAGTCCCTTATGAAAGAAAGTAGTTGCTACTATGATTTTCAAGGACATTATCACTCTTAGCTTAATCCATAGATGTGCTTTCAATAGGCTCTTAGCTTAATCCATAGCATGTTTACTGCTAGCTTACACTTGAACCAATTTACTTCTCTCAATGTGTATACAAAAACATTTCTCTAGCAATTGGTATACACTCTAACTTAAAACTTAATACCAATTTATTTTTGCCTTTGATTGTTATTTATCTTGATGTGTATACAAAAACTTTTGTGAGTTATAAGATAGAATTTTAAATTTGAACAACTATATCTTAATGCTTTTTTGGTTGTAATATGCATTTAAATAAAATGAGACAAGTTAAATAGATGAGCTTTTCTAATCTAGAACTGTGTTTTATTAAATCAAAATAATCAAAGAATTGAATTAAGGTAGCTAGAAATGATTGTCCTACAAACCAGGATAACCAACTTAATCACAAGATAGTCCACATTTTCATTATCTTATACATTCCTTGTAAATTTCATGTTGTAATGTAGCACTTTCAATATAAATAGTTGCATTGGATAATTAAAATTCCTTATCTTTCTCTTCATGCATATGAAAATCATATCAAAAACCTATTACAAATTTTGCTATCATCATTTTTGAAAAAACTAATCAATCATGATACTGGACACTAAACATTTACAACATATATCTAATAACATTTTTAATCTTACATATGGGCATGTTTGTAAAATGAAAGGAAATCTTTGGAAAGTACATTCTCCATGCCACCTTTGTCAAGATCAATGATAAGTTGTGCAACACTTGTAGCCCTAATTCCTTCCATAGCTAAAAAGATGATTTTGACTTCATTTTGTTCTTTTAAGAAGGTTGAACCCATGCATACCATTCCACTTGGAGTATATGCAAACATAGATGATGAACAACCAGAATAGTACACAATACAACCTCTTTCAATTGGGGATGTAAGAGCTTTTTAAATATACTCTTTAATTGACTTTTTGACGTTTGATATCAACTATGATTTAAGAATTGAAGAACTTGATAGTTCATTACCGAGGCCATATTTAATAACACCATTTACAAAGTTAGTAAAAATGGTTGATTCAATGGCATTAGATAAAAATTGTTTGTGATTGTGTACTTAGCATACAGTGCTTCCGTTTCACTCTTATTTATTCTCCTAGAATTTTTCATACTCAATGTTGAGGAGCTCAAAATACTTACACCTTTTAGAACACTAGTTGATGTTGCCCTAGTTTTAGCTTTCTTAGGGGTGATGCCAATCACTTCATGTATTTCAAGTTGAATTTGTGCTAGTACTTCTAGACAAATTGTTATATTGTAGTCTTTAGCTGTTTTCATTATCAAAGTACCATCATGAAAATATTTTCCACAAAAAAGCATTGAAAATTATTATTTTGTAAGTCCGTGGTGTGCTTTTAAGCTGAATCTTTCTTTCTAACTACGTTGAATCTTTTTCTTATACAAAATAGATCATATGAATTACTAAGTAACACAAAGCCAAATAAGATCCATTCAAAAATGAAAATAAGAAAAGCACAAAGGAGAGAACAAAAGGAATCAATCATCCTAACACATGATACAATGCATAACATTTTTTTAGACATAATGTAGATTAGATCTACATAAAGAAACAAAATAGATTTACACAAAGAAATCAAAACAAGGGAATCGATTATCATAACATATGATATACTATATAACATTTCATTTCCCCACTTTAAGGTAGGCTCAACATCTAATCTTAATGCTCAAAACCCTCTTTCTCCTCTTTCTTGTTTTGGAAGGCTAATAGTTTCTCTAATCCTATTAAAATTATTTTGAAATGACTTTCTTCCTCTTCTTGTCTTTGAAGATGAAATACTTACCTATCCAATAATATTTCCAACATGTTTGAAATTGATTGTGTAATTCCTAAAAATAATGCTCCTATTCCATTTTTTTTTCTCTTTGAAAAGGCAAAAATTCTTCTACCTTAGCTAAAATTGTTTCTAAATAATTAAGATTTCTAAATGATTATCTAAATATAACTTAGCTAAAATTATTTCTAAATGATTATCCAAATAAAAATCCTCCTAGAACTTCCCCTCCTTTTCCTCCTCCCTTTCCTACAAGACTTTCTTCCTCTTCTTGTCTTTGAAGATGAAATACTTACCTATCCAATAATATTTCCAACATATTTGAAACTAATTGTGTAATTCCTAAAAATAATGCTTCTCTTCCATTTTTTTTTCTCTTTTAAGAAGCAAAAATTCTTTTACCCTAACTAAAAATGTTTCTAAATAATTAACATTTCTAAATGATTATCTAAATATAACTTAGCTAAAATCATTTCTAAATGATTATCCAAATAAAAATCCTCCTAAAACTTCCCCTCCTTTTCCTCCTCCCTTTTCTACTCCCTTTTTTCCTTTTCCTATGCCTTTTACAACTTTTTTTAGTCTAAGAAAATCTTCAAATGATCTTTTTGTAAAGATGATGACATATTATTGAAAGGACATCTATGGACTAAGAAATGGTTAAGCCTGTGAGTCATGTAAGTGTAGAAGCCTTCTCTAAGTGTGGAATGACTTGATTGATCCTAAAAGAAACTTGATTGATCCAATGCCCCCTAACCTATAATAAAGAATGGGTTATCACAACTTTTTCAAAACCTAAGAACTACTATTCTAGGTAGGAAGATAGATTGCCCACCATTAATGCTACTTTTGGTCTCACAAAGTAGAATGAAGCCTAAAAAATTGTAGTTTGATTTAGGTGGTTGAATCCTTGATAACATGACTCTATCCATATAAGATCTTCCTCCTTTAATCTATTAATGGTTTTCTGGCCTTTTTACCAAAACTTATATGAATAAAGGGTGGTAGAAATTAACAAAAGCTTATTTATAGTTACTGTCACAAATTGGGACACTTAAGGGAAAAATGTTACCAACTAGTTAGATTTCCTTTAAGTTGGATCCCAAAAAGGAAAAATTAGAAGAAGAAAGCATTGATTGGCACAAATTATACCTCCCTTCAGCCTCGAAGAGAAACCAAAACTGAAGAGAAGCCAAGTTTCTTGTAGCTTGTTAGATCTTATAGCAAACTAAGGAGAAAAGTAGGAAGGGAGAAGTGGGGGATTAAATTAGGTTTCTAAAAAAATTCTTTCGTCTTTTTTATTTTAGCTACGTAAAACAATTAATGATTATATGGCAAATGTTGGATCCTACAATAGCAAATAAATAGCTCACACATAACATAATCACATAAAATAAGCAATTTTTGGAAGGTGATTTGTCTTAAGCCACCTCTGTATATACTCCACCCCACTTGCAACTTACTAAAGTTACTCTCCAATCAATTAGCTAGTTGATTATAAGGGATAACCAATTCCTTAAATCCAAATACAAGTTCTTACCCTAATATTACAAATTTCAAAATAAGCTTCTACAAGATATACATACAATATATAGTTCAAAAGTTTCAAACAAGTGTTAAAAAGCCAATACAAAATGATATGGACAAAAGTCCTAAATTTTGAAAAAACCCTAATGCTATTTATTTGTAAACATTTAATTCAATAACAATATGTATTGAAGAACAATGTGATTTTACAAGAAGGAAATAACATCAATAATAAACTCAAATTATAGTGAATGAATGAGGAATGCATTCGAAGCTTGATATTTGTTCTTACTCTTTTTAGTAAACTTTTTGCTTTAAAATAGTATAAAAAAGACTCACCTTTCACCTTAAAAGAGTTTTTTGACTTCTCTAAACAAGATCATAGATTCTTTGGTTAGAGCTCTTTCTTTCTTCTTTCTTTACATATTTTTTAGCATAACGAAAGGAAAGGACTTAGGACTTACTTTTTGTCTCAATCTCATTCAAAATCACATTTCAAAACGCGATTGTTTCATTCAAATCTTTAAGTTATCATTCAAAACTTCATATAGGCAAATTGGGTTAACAAGTTAAACTTTCAGGTTTCACTTGAATCTTCATACATTTTCTTCAATGTTGACTCAAATCATTCTAGCTTAATATCATATCAATAGATTGGCTTCTTGCTTAACAAATCCCTATGATTTTGGTTTCAAAAACACTTTAATCTGCTACCTATTACTCTTTCATTCAATCATGTTAACGAATTGTAAAGAACAAAGTGGATCTTTTCAATTTGATCCTCTTTTAAGTGAGTGGGTTGCAAAATTTCAGTCCGTAGATTCTTTCCATCAAAGCTCTGTGCCGATTGTAGTCAAATTTCTTCATCATCAAAGTTGTCATTAGCGGCAGATTTCATCTCTAGGTCACATGGATAGAACGGGTCATGCAAGTAGCTTTTGGGTCAGTCGTTTTGATGGGTTGCACCTTTGGATCATAAACGCAAATCTCAGGGTTGTGCAAAAGCGGGTTGCATCCAAGCCTTTTGGATTGCGGGTTAGGTCTGGATTGCACGGGCCAAGTCTGGAGATAGAATCGCATGAACAAAAACAAAGTCTAGGTTGCGTACTAATTTTGGAACGTGGGTTTGATGATTTTGGTTTGGATTAGGTCATGCATAGAATTGACCCATATTTTCTATAAAAGCATTTCAACGTCATTTTTTATTTAAATAAATAAATAAACAAGTAATGATTAAAATAAGAATTATAATTTTTTTTGTCATCATTAAAATATTAATATATTTCGACACAGTTTATATACAATCTCTTCTCTTTCGTGACATATGTCCCTACGAGTGTTTTGACTCTGTAAAAGGATGTAGTATTGAAGAATGAAAACCTTGTCGACATACGGTAAAGACAAGGATTTATTGAAAAGATGAGCTTATCATGCCACGAAGCAACCTCCCTCGATCAGTCATACCCGTTTGAATGGTCGTTTCTCTCCCCATTTTTCTAGCCGCACGAGTTTGAACGGTCGTTAGGGATTCCTAGGGGCGTGCCTCCTCCATATTTGCCTTATCCCAGCTATCATTAGGTTTCAGTCACTTTCAATTTAGCATATTTCTCTACGATGGTCCTTTTTTTTCTTTTCTGTGAAAGACTGAAAAGCCCAGAAACAGATTTGTCTCTGTCTCGCTGTGGGATAAAGCAATCAAAAGTAGGGGGTGGACAGCCGGCCTCCTCCTGCTTGGGGGGCCCGTCTTGCAGCTTTCATTCGTTGCCTCTACGATTACAGAACAATCCATCTACCACCTCGCATGGTGGACAGAAAAGAATCTAGATAAAAAGGACCAAAAAGGAACCAACCAGTCATTCATATCACAAAGTTATGTACAGAAATTCCATCACAAGTTGTTGGTGGCCCGATCTAGTGGCCATCGCTGATCACCCATCACACATTCGTAATATACTAAGAGAACCGCAACATCAAAATATTGCAACACAGATCACAAAACACTGCATCGCAATCTCAAAACAAAAGAATTTGATCGAACTCTAATGAGATTCAGTATTGTAAAACTAAATTGCTGGTATACTATTGCGGAGGACTTGATCCCTTAGTTACGGTTGGTGACCGTTGTTCTCACCTTGCCAACTCCAAACAATGTCCTTGAGCGCAGGCCTCACGTCCTCCTCGCAAAACTTCTTGTACTCGAGCGTGTCACCGGCGGTCTTGGAAAACTCCACCACCACCACCTCTGGCGCCACCTCGAACACCTCCGCAGTCACTGCCAGCTTTCCTTTCCGACCGTCCGTTTTCCCGTGCATTTTTACCTTGAAGTCCTTCAAACTTGTCAAGCTGAAATTGAGCCTCTTCCCAACCGCCTCAAGCCTCGCTAGGATTGCTGAAGCGGAGCACTTGGATGTGAAGATGGACCCGGATTTCCTCTTGCCCTCAAACAAGTTCGAAAGGTCGAACCCCGACGACATCGACGAAATGAATTCAAAAGCATTGTAAAAAGGCGGAGACGAAGACTTCGTTCTTGCCACTGGCGATTCGTCGTTCTTGTGATCGATCTCATCATTCTCTCCTACCGGTTCTTGGATTGTGAATGCAATTGGCTTTGCAAACCCCTTTCGAAACCAAGGATGTTGCATTATCTCTGGAATTGAAATTCTCTTTTCTGGGTCAGAGACAAGTAGCTTGGATATCAAGCGCTTTGCGTCGGGGGAAACCCAGGGAGGAAACTCGTATTCAGCCTTGAAAACCTTCCTATACATTTTCATGATGTTGTCGGCTCGAAATGGTAGGTACCCAGCAAGCAAAACGAAAAGAATTACTCCGCAGGACCATATATCAGCCTTGGCTCCATCGTACCCCTTCTTCCTCAACACCTCAGGCGCCACATATGCTGGTGTGCCACACTGTGTGTGGAGCAAACCGTCATTCCATAGCTGCTCCGGCAGAGCGGACAAGCCGAAATCTGACACTTTCAAGTCTTCATTATCATCCAGTAGGAGATTTTCCGGCTTTAAGTCTCGGTGTGAAACTCCACGGCTGTGACAGAAATCGACAGCACTCACCAACTGCTGGAAATACTTTCTCGCCAAGTCCTCCTTGAGCTTTCCCTTTGCTACTTTTGCGAACAGCTCACCCCCTCTGACGTATTCCATCACGAAGAATATCTTTCCTTTGGTGGCCATAACTTCCTTCAGCTCAACTATGTTTGGGTGGCGAACCAAGCGCATGATTGAGATCTCTCGCTTGATTTGCTCCATCAGCCCTTCTTTCTTGACCAGGTCCTTGTGGATGACCTTGATGGCAACACTTTCGTTTGAGATTAGGTTCCTGCCATGGTAGACCTTGGCAAAGGTGCCCTGGCCTAAGAGCCTCCCCATCTCATACTTTCCGAAGATAACGTTTCTTGGCGGATCGAGATTGCAGTTTTGTTGTTCCATCTCCAACAGGAAAAACGAAAAACAGAAGTGAGAAGTTGTGGAGATATTGAGATTCTGGAAATTTGAATGAAATTAGGCCGGGGTATAAACTGAAACAGTAAAAACGGCCATCCCAGGTGGGCTAAAGCAGCTAATGTGCATTTGGAGTAGTGAGTTAAGGTTGGGGGTGGTGATTTAGTGGAAAAGGGAAGTGATTGCTGGGAAGAAAAATAAAGGAGAGAGGACGTAGTCGCACCAAGTGGGAACAGCGGGTTGTCCTATTACCATTGGAGGACATTGTTTTGGCTTCTGGTGGGCGGTCTGGAAGGAGCGGCAAAGCACACAGAAAAAGGCATGATGAACTTCATAATTGGAAAGAGCTGGTCCAATTGGGTCGAGATACGTTGAAATGGATGGGTCCAGGAGGCCTCAGAATGATGTTGTGGAAGTTGGCTAGTCGCTATTATTTCGTGCTCTCTCTTTCTCTATTCCCTGTCTTTTCTTTTTTTGTTCTTTCTTTAACCGAGTGTTTGATAAAGATCCCACGCCCTACTCTCCAAGATTCATACACGGAGAAAGGGGTTGTATCCGCTTATGAAGCTTCCGGCTTTGGTGCACTTGTCCTCGCCAGATAAGTCGGTCCAGACCCAGAAGCCTGCAAACAAAAGACTTCGCCGACAGGTGCTTGTCAAATCCAGTTCCCTCTCTGAAACAAATCTAGTTAACTCTACGGCCACGCCTAGCCCACGATTCCCACCCTTACATTCTTCTCCCTAGAGTCTTGGACTCCTCATTCATGATAGGGGTATCAATTTACTACAAAGACTGTCGGGTATGGCGGGTCTTTGTCGTCCTCCCTACCATAACTCCCGTGGCTAAGGAACTAGAGCAAAAATAAATTCTCACATCCCCATCTGAGAGTCATCTCTGTGGTTTTATCAAATATTTAGACTTTGAAGAGTCTTTTGGTTCCATCTACACGCAACCGCCGCGTCACCTCAACTGTGAGTCCAGACTTTTGAGGCCAAGGCTTCAATTATTGCACTCACGATTGCAATATTCAGGATAAGCATTTGTCTTGGCATCGATGGGGGGAAATGGGGCGTTTTAACTCCTTGTGTATTCTGGCACGGTGGGTGTTTCAGTTTTGTTATGTTTTGGCTTTAATATTTGGTAAGTCCCTGTTATTCTTTCTACTGTTTTCTTTCCTTTGCGAGAAAATGTCTATTCATTAAGCATGGAAACCTTGCATGTAACAACAATTTGTTCACCACGTTGGGAATGGACCACTGAACCAGACCAAACGGGTGAAAAAGAACCTAAGTTGGTGCAGCATTGAAAGAAATTATTGCCTTTTGATGCTTTTGGATAAATGGAATCCCTCCTAATCCGGCAATCAATGCCATTTGTCCAAAGAGCAAGAAATATCTCAACAAGATGGTACGACTGAACATTAAACCAACCCACCAACAGCAGTTCAGTTCGCACAAGTCATCACATAGACTGCTAAAACCGACAAAAGATGCATGAAAAGTCTTGGAGGTGAAAAGATAATTAGTAAATATAACATAAAATTTTTTATTTAAAAAAATACTAATATTATTTAAATTTTATATATAATAATTCACATTTAACTTAAAACCTTAAAATATTTTTTAAAAAAATTTTAAAAAAATTTTAATATTAATTTTTAAATTTTTATTTTTCTTATGTAAGATTACAAATCTTAAAAAGTACTTAAATAAAGAGTTAACATTATTTCTACTTGTCAAGAGATAAGCTTAGTCTCATACAATGCACACTAAATGAATGAAGACGTAACAAATATTAAAATTTCTTATGCTTCTTGATCAAGCACGTATAAACGCGTCATATGCTAGATATTAGTTTTATAGCTGGTGTTTTAGGAAGATATCAAAGGATTTTTGGAACCTAAAATAGAAAAAGTAAAAAGTGATAAAATATCTAAAACAGCGAAACAAAGAGATTATATCCCGACCTTTAAGAGATCTAATCTATTGGACGTCATCAACTATTCTCATTTAGACTTTGCTTGATATGCTAATAGGAAGTATAACTTTTGGTTATTTGTCCTTATTAGCTAAAAAAGCAATCTTATGGATAAGAGGAAAACCAACAATCATTGGTGCATCAAAAGTTGAGGTTAACTTCTTGATATGCATTAAGCCCATAGTTCATGAATTATGGTTGTGAAACTTTATCTTAGAACCTAGAATAATCGACAATAGTACTAAGATGAATACTAAGCAATAGTATATATAGCGTTCTCTTTTTTTTTTTTTTTTTGTCAAGGAGAAAGTTCAAAAACCATGAATATCTTCAAAAAGATTTAAGTCCATAGCTAATGATTGTGGATCTACTAATCAAAGCATTGTTATCAAATACATTAAAAGAACATCTTAACAGAATGGGTCTCGCTTGTAACCTATGACCAAATTTTGTTAATTACATAATATTTTTTCATATTTAGCACATTTGAGATTTCATTAATGCATTTGAAGTAAAAAAAAAGTATTTGAAAGGAAAATTTACAACGGAAAGTTACAAGATTGAAATTAAATCAAGAAAGAACTATCTTACTATTATTGTTCAATGATCTTCAATTATATTGGAATCCTCAATTTATAGATGAAAAAATGAAAAATCCAAGAACATGAAAAAATAAAAAGCTGAACATTCTTAACATGTAAAAAAGAAGATCATTTATTCAATTTCTTTTCAAGTCTTCCAGTTGATGTAGAACTTTGCAGATCTTTTGTTGTCTCAAGCCCCTATGTTTGACTTTCTTCATTTTAGTTTTCTTCATGAATCTTTACTGGCCTTTCTTCAGCATTTATGAGCTTTATCTCTCTGAAGGGGCCATAATAAGTGACTAAAGAATTTATTTATAAAGAAAAATGGTGACACTTACCACTTTTTATCGTTAGTGTCCGGACCATCACGCCTCTCAAAAGCACATCACTCTTCGTCTATTCTTGTTCCAGTTGTCAGTTATATTCTTCTTGTTCTTCAACTGTAAGGACCTCTGTATTTTAGCCATTTTCCAGTTGTTGCATTTTTATTATATCTTCAACAAAGAAAGCAAGTCTTGTGGTAAATTAAGATCTTTTATTGTTATCATATTTATAATTTTGTTTTGGAGTTTGAGAGTAATCGATATTTAAGGAAGTAACATATAATCTGATCACAAAGATCATAAAGGGTTTTTCCTTTTTATCTCTAATTTTACTAACCTTATCAAATAGAATAAGAAGACTTTCTACCCAATAATCAGAATTCTTTTACCATTTTAGCTTGATCAAATGAGTTGTTAAGACAAGTTATGTTAAATTCTTCTTCTTGGGTTCCTTTTAAGTCTCAAATCTAATAAGGCTAGAAGAAGTTTTCTTTGATCCTCCACCCTGTTGAACTAGTTATCCAAAGGGTAAAGTTCTCTTCTTATCAAATACTTTTAACTATAACATACACCATAAGTTTTAACATTGCAGGAAAATATTTTAATAAATCATCTAAATAGCCTTAGAAAGCTATTCTCTTAGTAATTCCTCATTCAATATCTTCTAAGAACAAATCTTCATTGTTGATCATAACTTTGAGTTTAGGAATTCCATCCTCAAGGTTAATATTATAATGACTTCATTTAAAAAAATCGATTGAATTTGACTAATTCAACTTTTTGGTGAATCTCTCTATAAATTCTTCATAGTAGTAAGCCTTTTGCTTTTTCAAAAGGCTTGTTTTTTAACTTGGGATCCTTTTCTGAGTTATTAAAAACATCTTCAATATGTGAGAAAATCATGTATTTGCTTCATATCTAGTTGTTCTTTGAGCATGATTTGTTTAATCAAGCATGCATAAGCATTTCTAACTTGTAACAAATTTGCTATTTGGTCAGAAATTTTATTGGCTAGACTACTCATATGTTGTTTGAATCTTGCTTTCTAATTGGTGATTTGGGATTTCCAAATTTTGTTAAGATTTTCATATATTTCATTGGGTTTTCTAGGATTGTAAAGGTCTTTAATTTTAAAAAAAAAATCTCTTGTTTAGAGTTTTCAAAGACAACCTTTTTGGATTTTCATACCTTTAGATAATGTTGCTTGCATGTATCTAGCAAAAGCTTGTTTAGCTTCTTTCATGGTACTGTAAGGTTGATAGTAAAACCCCACTTAATCATTGATTTGGTTATAGTAAGCATTCTATGAAGTGTAGATTCCTAAGTTGAATCCTTTGAATGAAATGTATTGGAGTTTATTGGAGATTAATCCTCTCTTAACACCTTTATAAATATGGGTTAAAACTCCACACAATCAAAGTGATATTGTGGTATGATCTAGGTAGGACTATTATGGTGAAGAGGCATGTTAAAACTAGTGTGATGTTGTCCCATGTTGCTAAGATATGAGCTTGTGAAATGGTTTATATGTTAAAATTGTCTCTCTTCTCTTAAGCTAGTTTTTGTAAAAAGGTTGAGCTTAACAATATACTTTGTCATCTTGTTTGAGGACAATCAATGGGGTTTTGTTAAACTATTTTATTTTATTGGTCAATAAGAAACCAATTCCCTATTAGATTTCTACTTTGATGGAAGTTCGAGTGATGATTGACCAAGGAAATCAGTTCTTTCAGTTCTCTATGTACCCACACATATGTCCTATTTCGTCACTTTGTTTGTGACGACAAATTTTGCAGCAAGAAAAGCCATTATCTGGTATTCTCGTACTAATTCTTTGGATTTGGAGATTTATAGAGAAGATTTTCCAATGTAGACACTAGTATGTTTTTTTTCATATCTTTATTAGGGATTTTTCAATTTTATTAATATTTTTCCGATCTATCTTTAGGATAAAACTCATTTTGATCAACACAAGATGGTAGAAAGACGAATCTATCGAGCCTTAAATATTTGTCTTTGCCCTTGCTATTTGCATGTCCGTCTGTTGCTGGAGGAAAGCTCTGATTTTGAAGGCTTAATTGCTCTTTGTTGATATCGATGTGTATTAGATAACAGGCTTGAAAACAATATTCTGCAATAGGTGAAGCAGCATAACCAGTTGGTCCAGCAGCCGACAAGTCATCTACTGGAACCAGCAAAAGGATGCCCCAGAATCGGTCATCGACGCCATGAACATCCAAGTTACCACCCAGTGATGCCAACGAGGCCAACCGCCTTTTCTCCCTCGATCACCCTGTCCTGAATATCATCCTTGTCCATCTTGCTCGAGATGATTTCCAAAATGGAGTGTGAAGGGCGCAGTCCTAACTGATCAATCTATGCCAACACAGATTTTAGGGGCCCTCAACAATTAGTGCTGTAAATTTTTGGGTTGACATCGACGGATGACTCATCTCCAGTTCGAAATTGTCGTTCAAGAACATAAGCGTGACAACATTTTGCTTCCAAGCTTGGAGGTTGCTTCCAACTCAACTCTTAACCGTGCGAAGAAACAAAATTCAATAGTAACCAGGGCAGGAACGAGGATTATGGGTTCTTTACGCACCTCCGGTATTGGGCAGAGGGAAATAAGGATAATCGGCCCGGGTATTCCTGGCTTATCCCATCCCTCGCAAACCCGGAATAAGAGGCCTGGGAAAGCAACAGCAAGAACATGGGTTCCATGCCTGTTGCGAACGGCAGCAGATATCCTGCTTGTAGGGTTGGTGTTTTGTTTACCTCCCTAGTTGGAGTTTTGGGCTGTTGTGATGTCCTTGCAAGGATGTGGGTTGGGCTTTAGTCTTGAAAAATAAAGCTTGCCAGCGGAAAGACCAAAACTTCCAAGTTGAACTGTATGGCATTTGACAACCCAAGAAAAACGCATCTGCTTATCAGAAAAACTGACAAGAAATATCATGAACGTCAATCCAAAAAGCAAAAAAGGAGATGGAAAAGAAAGAGTGCATGAACGTAGAAAGCAGAGAGTAACAAGTCAAGTTCTGGGGCGTTGGATGCTGATGTTACGTAATTACTTGTCTTTCAAACCTCGCATATTCTCAGCACATAAACGTTCGATGTTGCCCCCACGTGTATCCCGTCAAAGTTTGGATTACTTGAAGACTCTTCCATTCTACGGAGGCTTTAGCTTCTCGACCTGCCGCCATACTATAGAAGAATGCATTGGGACCCTTCATGTGACCTGTTCTTTATCACGGAATCTAAAGATCATTGGCTGTACATGCTAAGGCTTCTTCTGATCAAGGTTTGGATGCATGCATGAGGATTTGGATCACTTCTAAAGGCCATTCAACGATCAAGGGTAAGTGGGAGAAAAATCAGTGACATTAAATTCCGGAGTTGAAAAATAGGCTGAAGTAAGAAATAGATGACGCAATTTGCGTCTTCTACTGTGCTTAGAAAAACAAGACATGGAATCTTTCACTTCAACAAATTGGTGAGTTCATTGTAACGTGCATGGAAAATTAGTAAGCAGCGAAAAAAATAAAAAGATTCTTTACTAGACTTTTCATATTAAGTAGTTGGGATTCCATCATATCAGCATTTTATCACTTTCAAACAATAGGTAAATCTTTTAGGGTTAGGTTTGTTAGGATAAGTTAATTTACCCTTTTTTTTATGCAGCGTAGCGTAAGAAAGCCACTTCAAATTACTTGCAATTTAAGTTATTTGGATTTTATGGGTCATACCAAAGAAGTAAAATTGAGTTTTTATTGATGACTTACCATCAATAAACAATACCAAAGGAAGTAAAATTGAGTTTTGTTGATGCATTACCGTCAATAAACAATACCAAAGGAAGTTTAATTGAGTTCTTGTTGCAATGATCGAAGCTACCGCTTAAAGGGTTGATTTGATAGCTAAGCTAATGCTGTTGTTTGTTGTGCTCGATTTTACTTTGATATTTTGTTGATCAGTGTACGCTAACATTTGATTAACTATTTTTCCTACCCGGAAAAAAAAATGTGTAGCATGTGAGATGGCTTGTTGATGTTCCAAGTTATGTAAACTATAAGGACCATAGTAGATCTAGATGTTGATAAACAATCATTAATGTTGAGACAAAAGTTCTTTATCAGCAATAAATATTTAAATATAAACTTTTCAACTTATGAATTAATTTTTTAATTAAATTTTTAAATATTTTAATATGATACTAAAGTTCAAATTGGTCTCCTTTAATCCTCATATAATTTTGAGCCCATCATATTAAATATGTTTGTTGTATAAGAATATTCGTTTCACTCCATTCAACCTTAAATCCAAATATGTTCACTTGGATAAAAGAAAAATTGAGAATAAAAGTCTCACATGAACCAAAAAAAGTTGTTGGGTCACCGTAACATGTGAACTAATTTTTATATCAAACTTCAAATTTTCTCATAATCTCCTTTGATTAGGGCAATGTTGACAGATAATCATCGTCAAGGTTCTTAGGATGTAGAATCTTGAAAAGAAGCATCTCAGTCCTTGGACTCCGTTCGTTAGTACAGCAAAAGAAGATGCTTAAAGAATCTGTAAACTGGTCATGAAGTCAAACCTCGTGTTTGTCCCACGGACGACTTGTCTGTGGCGTGGTCGTCCTTTGATCGCCCCAACTTGCAAGTGATGACCCAACTTGTGATAGACGGAAAGGGCCCGCCAAGTTCAGCCAGTATTGAAAGTCTCGTAGCCTAGCAGATGATCTTTCCTTCCCCTGGTAGGCCGTCCCTGAATGAAGCAAAAAACAATCATTTCTCGTACGTGTGGAAGAAAGACCACGGAATTTGAACAAAATGATTTGTTGGACTGGAATTCCTAATTCCTGTCGGGAAATGAATTGGAGATGGACATGAAAATCAGTTCATGAATGTGAACATGCACAGACTTTGTGTTGCAGGTTCATTTGATTGATTCATGCCAAATTACTGGTAGGAAGTCGGTCATGGTCCATCCCTGAGTCTTCTTTCGTACTTTTTGTTTAGGATTAGGTACTTGAGACTTTTCTGCTCCTGTGATGCAGCAGATGACGTAATTCCGATAAGGCACTGGACCCTCCAAATGGAACCATTGCAGTAGTCATATAAACGCAATTGACTTTTAAACAGGAGAAAAGGTTCTCTTTCTGGGTATGGTCAGATTTTGTGCTAAGTGAGCCGTGAAGCAGGTTTTAATCAATTTTAGGTAGTGACGCCTCCCTAAGAAAAAAAAGAAGTGACTTCTAGAGGGATGATAGAAAAATAAATTTGTAAAATTTTATTTCCTCTTTGGAATCAATATATAAAAATAAAAATAAAATTTATTTTTAACAAGTTCTGTCATATTTAACATGAATTTTGAATTCTATTATGTGGCTAACATTTTTCTTTTTTTAAGAACATCAACTTCACTACTAAAGTGTAAAGTTGTGTGTTTAGTTAATTGTAATTATTTTTCCTTACTTATGAATCAATTTTTTAGGTAAATTTGAATTTTTCTTAAATAATTTCAAGACTTTTTTCACATAATTTAATATCGTAGTGTGAATGTGTAAACTCACATTATTAAAGTATAAAATTATGTGTGTGTTAAATATAATTATTTTTCTTACTTTATAATCTCTTTTTTAAAAGTAGATTTAACATTGTATTCCTCTGATTAATGCGTGAGATTTTTAGTGAAAACTTGTGACCAGAAAAAAAAAATCGACAAAATGAAAGGAGATAATATCGCTTAAAAAAGTCGACCTTTGAGTGATCATTACAACACGCGTTACATGAACATACGCGGTGTTTACTACAACAACTTTCGTCAACTCCCACTCCTACACTCCCACGTTCCAAAACCAGATAAGTCTTCTTCTTCTTCTGTTTTTTCCTTAATCCTTTTTGAGATTCAAAATATAAGGGCCTGTTCACACGGCGGCTGGGTTTGTTGGTTTTTCAAGCAATTCAAATGTGTTGGAACTTCTTCCTCTTTCGAAACCACAAACAAAGAAGACAAAAGAATGTCACTCGCAAGTGTGAGTTGTTGAATCTTGAAAAGAATGGAAGAAGACCAAACCAAAGCATCGTGAAGTTCCAACGGTGGATGATGATTGGGCAAAGCGGTTCTCTCAAGAAAGCGCGTCCAGTGCTTATCTCAGGCATGGCATCATCCGCAACTTGCAGTCGGAGGTGAAGTGTCAAAGTTTCTAAAGTGAAGGGTGGTTGGGTAGTGGGTGGTGGGTTCCTTCTTTCTACCGGGAATCCAAGTCAAGCCGTCCTGAATTGGTCACGTGTGGCTTCTACACACGATTGGTTTGCCTGCTTGAATTCAACCAGTATTTGACTGATTAAATATCATCATATAAAGGGATTGTGACAGCGATAATGATATGGCCTCTTAGAAAGCGGTGAAATTTGCTATCTATCTAAGTTTATCGGAAAAAAAAAAAAGACAAAAGATATGACAGTCTTCTAGATAACAACCACCATAGAAAGTCTCTACACTTGGACTGAGGAGAAGATGGTAAATGTATTCAAAAATATATTTCAGAGTTTCAACATGTATTATCTCCAGCCTTTCAAATGATATCTCACTCATGTTCCTTTGTAACCTTCCGCTTATCAACACTCAAGTGCTTAAAGTTCTTAATTAGGACATATACTTTATTCCTTAACAAATTTAAATTCCAACAACCATGATTTGTCCGTAATGAACCCACAACCCTCCATTTACTAACATTTTGTTGCGGTTTATGTATATATATAAAAAAAAAAAGTCTAAGTCTACTTGATGCATAAGCCGCCACGCAATCTTGAAGGAGTTTTTATCTCCTAAAAAAAGTCCACAAGTGTTGTTTAAAAAATATGTCCAATTTTTGGACCACATCCTCTCTCTAGAAGGTGTAGAGGGGGCGGCTTGGCCCTGTAGCTTATGCATACCTTGCCTTGCGCCTGAAGTGACTCATTTTGCATTTAAAGATGCGTGTCAGACTTGGTTACTTTCTGAAGTAGTAGGCTATTGAACTTTTAACTCCCATGGAGCATAGCGACAATCCTTTGGACTTACACGAGACTTCAAAAGTCATATTCGATCCTTGTTTGTTTACATTCCCAGCCAAGTAATCATGGGCATACCGATGCATTAACAGCTAGTTCAACGTACTTTGCAAGAATCTTCTCCATTTTCATGCAAGATTTTAAAGAAGGGGAACATCTAAATTCGCTCATTAATCTTCCCGGATAAGATGCTTTAATCAGATCAAAGCAGTTCACATGCGGGGTAAGTTCAGTTGATTAGAAAAGTGATCCCCAGGTAGGATTCAGCAAACATCAGCACGTGGAATATCCAATGTCCTGTTTCCAAAGAACAAGCCTCATGAACCCCCCCCCCCCCCAGTTGGGTCTTTTTTAGTTTGGCCGACAAGACGACCCTGCAACCTCCGGAGTCAATAGGGAAATCTTGATAAACTGTTCGTATCTTCACAACGTCACTCGTGATATGCTTTAGACCTTCGGAGAAGTTGTGCTTGGAGATTAAATAAGTAGATGTCGTTGCTGGTTTTGAAAATAGAAGAGGAGTGAGACTGTCATGTGGAGCTCAAAAAAGCATCTGAATCTTTATATCTAGTTTAATAGCCGACATAAGACGACGACAATGACTCCCTATTGTCCATCCTTGTTTATTGTTTTCTTGCTGTTTCATGTAAGCTTTTCTTTTTAGTGGGTGGCTTCCATGAGGTGCTTTATCGTGATGGTTCAGACAGTGTGAGGAATAAAAAAAATCACAATTCTTTATTTGCCTCGTGGAAAACGGGAGGAATATAAAGAGCTAAACATCCAGTTTTTAATTTTATGTTGTAGGACAGACTAAATAAAGGTTCTCTAACATCTGGAATAAGTAGGTTTCCCTAAACATAATCTATGAGGAAGCTCTTATTTTAAAAAGGATCCGATTATGATTAACAAGTAATATAAAATATTCTAAGAAAGTTAAAATAAAAATAAGAATTAAATTAAATTTTAATTTAGACAGGTGACATTAGCAAACATAATTTTATTGGATGGCTTGTTTATAGGAACAAACTTTCTACAGCAACAGAAATTGTACGATGGCTTCCCTCGGTAAACATATATTATAATTTTTATCAATTTTATTTAGAAAATAGAAGTCATCTTTTTTTTTAATGTACATAGATAAGGATGATTTAGAAAAATATTCTTGCTCAGAATGGAATCCGACATGACATTGGAGGATGGAATGAAGAATTACAATGGATGATGAAAGTAATAAAGGAAGGAATTTAGCTGACAAACTTCTCAAGATATCTTTCTTAGTTTGTATTGATTGTACATGGGCTGAACGAAATAGAATACGTTTTTAGGGAAAAACAATAGATATCCCTATTCTCTTAGCGAAAATAAAGAAGATAGTACGAGGGAGAGCTTCTTTGTTTAGAAATATAAATTTTTTTTAATGCAATGTTATTTTGAGTGAAATTTAGAGGCTTCTAACTTTTATTTTTTCATAGATATGGTGACTTTTGTAATACTGAAATATGCTAATGTGTTTTTGTACTTTAATATGTATTAATATAATTTACCTTTTCACCAAAAAAAAAAAATTAAATGGAACATGCTATCAAGGTTCAAATGAAGAATAACAATTGACTAAAAGCATTTCAAGCTAGAGCGAAGAATAATTGGACGATGAGCAGATAAAGAAGAACCTTGAGCCAATTTAGTAATCTGGCTATTCAAACATACGAGAATGTTTGGTTAAAATTATGGGAGAGAGAGAGAGAGAGAGAGAATCAAGAGATGAAGAAGAAAAGCGTAGAGCACTTGTTTTCTAAATTTTGACGTAGCATAAACATGAGAAAAATTAGGTTTTTGCTTTATTGTATTGAAACAAAGTGTGAAACATGTATTAAATTATGTTGAATGATTTCTTTTGATCACCGGCGGCCTGAACTCAACGACCAATGCAATAAGGTTAAACCTCACTTCTGAATTCAACTAAACAGAACCCTAGGCCAGTTTTCCTGTTCCCAGCCAATCAAAATGAGTTAATTCAAAAGGGTTGGCCGACTTTGGTCGACCTGATGCACATTGCAAGTTGTTGGACTTTGGAAATGGATGACTAGATCTGAAAATGCACAATCTTACGCACATTGCAAGTTGTTGGACTTATGGAGATGGATAACTAAATCCGAAAATGCACAATCTTTATGATAATGTCTTGATCTTTAAAACTATTTTGGAACGTTTAAAGGTCAACCTAAAAGCTAGTTGTATAATTGGTTCATTCTTTCATTTGCACTTTAAATGACCAAATCCTAAAACTAACTCCAAGATTGGAGAGTCATCTTTTAGCACACTAAGGTCATCCTTTTAGCACACCAAACGTCATCATACCTAGGGTTGCACATAGTAGAGTAGATTCAAGATGGACTTTGATGTCAAGTTAAAAAGTTCAAAAATCTAATTCCAAAACTAATTTAAAGACTGTGAGATCTTTCTTTCATTTAAACATTGTTTCAATGATCTTAACTTCTAACATGATATTCTTGTTTTGCATACACTTCCTAGACATCTAGTATCATTAAACTCAAGGTCATATGGAGTGAAACAGATTTAATTTAGACTCTAATATTAAATTAAAAAGTTTAAAAATTAAATTTAAAAGCTAACTTAAATATTATGAAATTCTCCTTTTATTTAAACTTTATGTAAAAAAATTTTAATTTTCTATGTGAGACTTTTATTACACACATCATAATTTGGAAAGTTCACATCTAAAGTTCAACTTTTTAGTATCTTTCTTGAAGTTTTCAGGGATCATATTCAAAGTTGAAAGGTTTTAGGGCATTGCATCGAGCACGTATTTCTTTTTTCTTTCTCAAAATACTTGAGGTATAATTTTGAGATATTCGTATTCACAACTTTCTAAAGTTTTTACATACTGCATTCAGTATTTACTTATAAAATATTCTTTCAAAATATCTACGGACAAGAGATTCAAAACCAACACTTCCTTTTTCTGAAAATCTAAGCTAAATATTTAACCAGTTTCCAAGGTAGTCCTCTCTCTTCTCCCCGGTAATTACTCCTACTGTTTTTCCCGCCCGATTAGCGCCCACCGTTGTCAACCTGGTAAAGTCCACGTAGTTCAGCTGTTGAACTACCCAAACAACCTTTTTCGATTGAATTAGACTGAGTGTTGTCAAACATGTGGCGAGAAGTAAGACCACGACAGTTGATTTTCTTGGTGGTTATACAAATCTTTGTTAACTTTCCTTCGTTGGGTCATATAGTTAATTGGATGTGGACACGATGACTCCGTTCATGAACTACAAACATGCGTAAACAAGTTTACAGTCTGAATACAACGGACTGAAACACTTGAAGGCAGGCCATGTTCAATTTGGTCATGGTCAATGATTGCTTCTTGCTCTGTCTTTGGGATTAGGTTCTCCCTATATTTTTATAACAGGATTAGTTGATTTCTTGACCCTTGCGTACTGTGAGCAAGCCTGACCTCAACGCCGTGACGCACGGCACCGTCCAATTCCGGACAATGTCAAAGCGGCTAGGGCCTTAACCATCTCCCAATATGAATGCATCCCGGAAAGCCAAAAGGCTCCTTTGAAACGTGTTTATTGTTGTTTACTCCCAAAAGTGGAACCCCATTCAGTATCCTTCACTTAGCTTTCTCCAACGCGAAGCTCGTGTCGAATCGCCGGAGAAAAATGGTCCTGGGTAGGGCTCTCTCCAACCACTAGGGCGGTGGAGACTAGAGAATTCGGAAACTATTAATTATTGTCTCACCATGTTTTTCTTGGGTAAATGGATTGACTTAAAATACTCATTAATTGAAAAAAAAAATGATTATGAAATAGTAGTAACCTAATAGCTTTCCTCATATTAAATCATTATAGCTTGAAGATGAAGCATTAAAATAAAAATAAAAATAAAAATAAAAAAGAGCACATGTTAAGGCGCCGCCTAGAAAATTAGAAAAAGGAAAAGCAAGGTGTCACGCGTAGAGAAGTGAATCGAGCTGAGAAAGAAAAAGGAAAAGAAAATTCCAAGTGGTCCAATAACAAAAGGAGTAAATTACTTTTTTTTTTTTGGTGAAATAATAAAGTAATGCATGGAAACGTGGAAAATGCTTTTGGGTAAAGGACAAGAAAGCAGAGAGAGAGAGGGGGGGGCCATGGATAACCCCATTATAAAAAAGCAAATGATGAAAGAGAGGACAACGGGTCAAGAAGGAACTTCTATCCCATCTTCTGATAATACCAGGCACAACCCGTTGTTTATTACTTTTATTCGGTGGCGTGCTTGACTTTGAAATTGTGGTACGAAGAATTTCAATGCAACCGACACGTTCCACCCATCACATTCTTTACTTCCAAATTAACGCACACCAAACAAAAGGCAAACCATGCACAATTATAATATATAACTGGTCTATAAATGTGCCTCGGCAGAGACAGCTAGAGCCTCATGACAGCACTTCTTCCGTGGCACTCCCATCGCTTTGTCGACCTCCACCTTCCCACCAAGCTTCCTCCCAAGTTGAGCTTCAAAATCCTATATATGCTCCTCTCCTTCGTTAAAACGCCCAAATTTGGTAGAGGACTAGAGTTTTTTTCTCGGTCAAACTGAGGCAGCTTTAGTGGGAGACTTGGGTTTCGCCTTGTGGGAGAAGATCGCGTCCAGGACAGACTCGAATTTGACGGCTATGGATTGTTCTTCATGGAGAAGCACCTGCTTGGATCTCAACGCTAATCCTGTCCGAGTTCACGAGGAGGCTTCGGTACGTGGAATTTTTAGTCTTGTATCCACGGAGGTTCTTGGTGGGATTCTTCACTTGAATTGATTAACTGAGAAGATCTTTTCTGTTTTTTGATTTCAGAGCAAAGAGGTGGAAAGCAGTTTTAGAGACCTTGGAAGGAAGCCTTCAGTGAAAGAAGAGGTTGGTTTATTTTTCCTTTTCTTCCTCCTTTTTCTGTCATTTATCTTTGCTACTTTTTTGTCACTGTCTATGGAAGCCCAAGATATTTTCTAAAGCTGCTAGTAGATTTCGTACTGTTCTTCTGCTAAAAATTTTCCGTGTGCATGTTTAGACTGGCGCTTTAATGGAGGAAATGAATCGCGTGAGCGCAGAAAACAAGAAGTTGACTGAAATGTTAACAGTGGTGTGTGAGAATTACAATGCTTTGCGAAGCCAGTTGACGGAATTCACGAACAAGAACTCCGAAAAGGAGCTTAGCCCAACAAGGAAAAGAAAGTCCGAAAGCAGTAACAACAACGTCAATGGAATTAATGGAAATTCCGAGAGCAGCTCAACTGATGAGGAATCGTGCAAGAAACCTAGGGAAGAAGCCATCAAGGCAAAAATTTCAAGGGTCTATGTCCAGACTGAAGCATCAGATACCAGCCTCGTAAGTCTTCCTTCAAATAAAGTCCATAGTCAGCCTTTTATGTTTCCACTCTCTCTCTCTCTCTCTCTGCGGCCATATTAGGCGTTAGTAACAGCTTTTCCTTTGCATGTATTTGCAGGTTGTGAAGGATGGATATCAATGGAGGAAATATGGTCAGAAGGTCACCAGAGACAATCCTTGCCCTAGAGCTTACTTCAAATGTTCTTTCGCTCCAAGCTGCCCCGTTAAAAAGAAGGTTAGTGAATTTCAAAAACACACTTCCCTTCAAACGTCTTTAAAGATTTGAATCTGCCCATCTCTGCATTCATTGTAGTCACATAAAGAAGACTACAATCTCTTCTTTGTGACTCTACTTTTACCATCCATTTCTTTTTAGAAAGAATATGAGGTAGCAAGCTAAGGAATTCGTGCTCATATTTGGCTCTTCAGGTTCAAAGAAGCGTGGAAGACCAATCTGTGTTGGTTGCAACCTACGAAGGAGAGCACAACCATCCCAACCCTTCTATGGCTGAGGCAACATCAGGCTCCAATGGCTCTGTCACCCTCAGTTCACTTCCTTCCTCGGTCCCTCCCAACTCATCTGGACCTGCCCTTACCCTTGACTTGACAAGACCAAAATCCAGCACTGATGCCAAGCAATCAAAAGCCAGAATTGATTCGCCGGAAGTCAGACAGTTTTTGGTGGAACAGATGGCATCTTCCTTGACGAAAGATCCCAATTTCACAGCAGCACTTGCCGCAGCAATTTCAGGAAGAATTTTACACCAAAATTCCACGGGGAAATGGTGAATGTCAACAAGAAATGAGTATAATTTGTTTCGCAGCTCCGTTGGAATATTTAGTGAACTAGGATTTTCATGTAAATACAATTGGAAAGACAAAAAAAAAGAGTGCAAAACAATATTGTTGAACTTCAACAAGGAGAAGACTGTCTTTCCTATAGGACTGCAATTAGGGCGAGTGATACACTTGGCAATCCAAGCCAAATCGAGCCATTTGCGATCACTATTGAGCAATAGAACTACATCCTTTAACCTTGGAGTAAGGAAAGTCTGGATCTGGTTCTAACGCCTAAACATTTCTTAGTCCTTTCTATTCGTTACCTCGTATTGTCGTGTGGACTGTCTATGTAATCCATTTCTTAAACTTGGATAGCAATGGCTCTGTTGTTCTTGGCCCTGCAACTTTTTTAAGACCTTTTCGTTTCTTTGCGGCTCAATCCTCGTCGAAGGCATTGAATTATTCTGCAGATGCAGGAAGCAAGTTATGTATAATCCACTTGAGAAACAATCCAATACTCGATCCTTACCAGAGTAAAAATAAAAGATCTCTGCAGTAAATTATATCTTAACGTGGTTGGCAACAAAACACTTCCTTTGACATTGGTTTTGGATCACATTGATGATAGTACTCTAGACTACGATCCAGAATAGATAGTGAGGAATGGCACAGTGTGTAACTGAATACTGCCGTTATGATCAAACATGAAAAACTGTAATGTTTTTGGATATCAATTCTGTAAACAACCACACGGTATTGTTCATCTGCTCATCTGTTTGTAAATAAAACACTTGCCCAGACGCACTCCATGTTATGGAGGTGTAACCACCAAAAAAGTAAATGTATTTACAGCCATCAACCAAATACTTTGCTCATGCTGGTCCTGAGTGAGTTCTATTGTGTAATTTCTCTTCCACCTTAAAGCTGGCATCTTTTTCATCTGTTCCTTGAATCTGATGCAACCAATGAGATGGCCATTTGTTAGTCAAGCCACCTGCATGAACATCTAGATGAGTGTGGGAACCACACTCCGAAACCCTTTTCTGACAAGGTAATTGTTTATCATTTCAGCTGTGAGGGAACCAGAAATGGCTAACTATATAGGCTTATGGTTCACAAAGTTCCACACATAGGTGTTGAAAGATCCGAACCTGTCAAATCACCTGCAAAATAAGAAAAACACAGAGGAACATTGTTAAATCACACAAAATTAGTGAGTTTTCGTTGCCTGTCTCTTTCTCTCCTTGATTAATGTTGGAACAGGGATTTTCTAACAGTCTACGAGCAAGTAAGAACTTCCCACTGAACAAATGGCCAAGAATTCAGTAATCCTCAAAAGGAGCTCTTTCGACAATCTCTTATATGGAAAAACAAGATAACATGAACACGGTCTCCACATTTCACATTTTTTTGCATTTTCTGTGATGGTTCGCAGCTTTATTTTCGGTTGAAGAGAGTTTGTTGGACTTATAAGATCGCTTTCTTTCTCATTCGATCTCGAAAAATCACTTGCAGACATACAAGTGAATGCCAAAATCAACCTACGTTTAACCCCACAAAATAAATGCTAGAAGACAACTGGCCCGTAAGAATCCTTTACATCTTCCAAATCTAGTGTGGCAGGAATTCCAGTATTCTGCTGACCATTTAGCCTCTAGAGAAGACCATTCATCACATAAAGAGTGCGACCGATACCAAAAATATGTCTTTCATTGAGAACGGCGCCTGATATTAGTACAGCTAAAGCACCTGGTAGGCTGAGAAATTCAGAGTTTGCTGCAGGCCTCAAGTGCAGTTAAGACTGAGAAAGCTATCAGATTCAGTTCTAGTTTGGGGATCAAAACCAGAACTCTGTTAGAAGGATACATACTTGTTGTCATGAACCAGGATTCCCCATTCCGCAGCATGATAGTCAGCATACCACAAATCTTCTGGAATACTGAAAGACATTAGTCTGATGAAATTCTTACCTGAAACAGTGAACAAGAAACTAAAAGCTCAGTAGGACAAAATAATCAAACGACTTGTGGACTAAGATGGGAATTGTCAATATAACTCTCAACTGTCACCTGGATTATATGAAGTAGATTTCCACATACATATAGGTGGCCAACAGTTATATGAATCACTTCTTAAAGATCCAAGCCACTTGTGTGGAGAAAGTGATCAGTCTAAGACGAGAAATTTTTCCTGGTAGCCATATTGTTGTAACATTTGAGCTGCACATCACATTAACAATACACAACAATGCAGAACATAAATCAAGGCACACACAAAGACAGGATTTTGAGAGTGGTTTGGCCAAAGTTATCTACGTCTCGAAAATCAAGAGATTACAAAAATACAAAACTTTTCTCTCTTGAACTATCTAGGCTGCTTGCCGGACTGCTACAGCACCACCGGCCAGAAGAGCTACAGTACCGGGCAGCACCAGCAGCACACTGCTGCGTGCCTTTCGCTACCTCTCAGCTCTCTCTGTTTTTCTGCACTCTCCACTCTCAGCACACTCTGCTGTTCTCTATACTGCACTTAGCACACAGCAGTTACAGCACCCCTTCTGCGCAACTCTAGAACACTCCAGCACGCACCCACTCACTACACGTGGGTCTTTGCAGTAAGAACAAGTTTATCCTTACTAATTTTACAAATATCCAACACATATCATGAAGAATTCTAGTAAGTACAGCAGCACCGTGAATTTTCTCATTTATGTTTTTTATTCTTTCTCATTTAATCTCCTTTCCTTTCTATGTCCATTCTATCTTAAACTTCAGAGTCCAAATCACACTAGAAGCACGAGGAGGGATATTTAAGAAAGGTGAAAAGTGTAGCTACATTGGTTAACCATCCAACTCAGGCAAGACCACAAAAAAGAGTCAACCTGCTGATTGAAAACACAATTTTCTTAGTAAGTTATTTTCCTTCACTTCTAATACATGAACCTATTAATCCTGGCAAAGGGGTAAAGGGAGGTGTAGTTATTAAAATTGGACCAGCCCATCCGGTCGGACTGGGGTACTGGCCCCTGGCCCTCAAGCTGTTTCTTACTTGGCCCAGATGAAACATATACAAGAAGAAAGCCCCACACTGCTGGAGCTTGAATCATTGCATGAGTTGATGAAATGCAACCATGCAAGCAAAGCCTCATCTCGACACATCTTAATAAGGAAGTTAATCTCCATTCCATACGAGGAGGGGTGAACCCCACCTTTGAAAGGTTGTTTTCTCTACTTTGTTTTTCCTTTCTTAATGCTTTTAGAACAATTCGTAATTTTTTCTTTTTCTTTATGGAGATGCTTTTTATTATCTAGGCCAAACTTACATGTGAAAGCTTATGTAAAATTATGTGAACGCCTATGTCACCTCACTCCAATCTTTCCGTTCAACGACGACACAACAATGATATAATCACTGAATCTTAACGAGTACCTGACTCAGTTAGAAGCTTACATTGCCTAAAACATCATGATCTAAATTTAACACTAAATGAATGTGTAGGTATGTATGTGTGTGCACCAACAAAAGTTTTCTCTAAACAACAATAGGAAATTGCCACGTCATGTCATGTAGTTGATTCCCCGAAAGGCGGGGATTATCAAAGAGAAAAATAGAAGCCCCACTTATCCGACCACGGTCCACACACTCATATCCGTTAACTTCCAAGAATAAAACAAGAGGCTGAACAGAAGGGCCACGGCCAGCCACTTTGCCTCATGGCTACTACTTCTCTACTCCCCAAACCTCTCTCACCATTTCTCACCAACCCAACTTCGTTTGCCTCGCTTCACTTCACGAAGCTCTCGTTCTTGCACCCGCTGGACCACCCACATTGCACCAAGAGACATGGCCTCCATGTCCAGGCGAAGAAGAAGAACCCCTGGCTCGACCCTTTCGATGACGGAGAGGATCCTAACATGGAGTATGGCTCCTTGTTTTCGGATGGGAAGCAGGAAGAGGACCCTCGGCTACCGGATAACCCAAACAGCCGTTCTGGGTTCTTGAAATTCCCGGCTGGGTACAGCGTGGAAGTCGAGTCACTATCATTGAAAATCAGGGGCGACGTGAGGAGGTGCTGCTGCATGGTCTCCGGCGGTGTGTATGAAAACTTGCTGTTCTTTCCCACCATCCAGCTGCTCAAGGATAGGTACCCGGGTGTTCAGGTGGATGTGTTGGCTTCGGCGAGGGGGAAACAGACGTATGAGTTGAACAAGAATGTGAGGTGGGCCAACGTTTACGATCCAGATGATGATTTCCAGGAGCCCGCGGACTACACTGACATGGTTGGACTTCTTAAGGTCGGCGGCTGTATCTTTTAGCTTTCTTCTTTTACACTATATTTCTGTGGAGACAAATTGGCACCTGCAGATTAGAACGTCGAAGAAGAAAAAAAGGAAAAAAAAAAAAAAAGGAAGAAATTATTGCGCATTAACTGGTTGTTTGGGACACTAAAATACTAGCCCAACTTGGTTTTGAATCAATTTTCAGAAGAACATAGATTCAAATTTTGAGTAATTTTCGTGTGAATGCAATATTTCTAAAACCTTATGTACTTAGCACATGAGCATACATGATGACTAGATAGGAGTGTTTTGCTATAATACTTTCATTGGAGTGGTTTACTAAAGAATGATTTCCGTTGATACAGTACGCTAAAAGATGGATTTTCATATGATAAAAAATGTAATCCTGAGAAGAGAAGATGCTTATCTTCTTTTGGCTGTCAATCATTTTAGGCAGTCTGAGGTTTTCCCCCTGTAAGCCACCGGGTACAGGTAATTTCAGTTCGGTGGCGAGAGTAATAGTCTTTCATTCTCGTCTCGATGATTTCATGATAATTATGCAAGAACAATAGTCAGCATTTTCTTCTTGTACAAGTAGACATAATTCAGTTATCACAGATTGCTCGGATTAGTACTGGTAAACTCGGCTAGTTCCTGTTCGCAACTTTTGACAACGTATTCGCTTGGGTTAAATCGTGTTGCAGAATAGGTACTATGACATGGTCTTATCAACCAGACTAGCAGGGATGGGCCATGCAGCATTCTTGTTTATGACAACAGCTCGAGAAAGAGTTAGCTACGTTTACCCAAATGTAAATGCTGCAGGGGCAGGATTGTTCCTATCCGAAACATTTACACCAGATACTGTGAATCTCCCAGAGGGAGGATATAACATGTGAGTTTACAATACGAGACACATGATTTAGGTACTTGATTGTTTAGCAAATTTGGATCCTCTTTCTTGCAATGACAAATTGTCCTTTCTGAACACGACTCGGTTCTGCAGGATGTAATATTTTTGGATGGCCCATTATATAAGTAGCATAATTCTTATCAGAGTGGAGTCACCCAATTAGCGGAAAAATGTATGAGGATTAACCAGAAAAGATAAAAGACAGACAATGACTAAGTTTTAATTTGGACAATCTGTTTAGTCTTTTGTTTGGAGGAAGTCTAAGCATTTGTTTGTTTGTTTAGGTATCATCAGATGCTTGATTGGTTGGGGAGACCATTACGAAGTGTTCCAAGGCAGCCTGTCCCTCCGCTCAGAGTAGCTATTTCAAGGAAGCTTAAAGAGGTTGTAGAGTTGAAATATAGAAAGGCAGGTGCAGAGAAAGGAAAATATATTGTAATTCATGGGATAAAGTCGGATTCAAAGGCCTCAATGCAGTCTAGGGGGGATACTGACAGCTTGCTCCCAATCGAAGTTTGGGCTGACATATCAGATTCTATAAGGTACTAAATTTAAGCAAAGGAAAGATGAAGAAAGGAAAGAAAGGAAGTGAGCTAAAATGTGCTTGTGTTTAGAAGAGAAGTCACTTTGATTTAAAAGCTACGTTAGGCTATGATTGTATGTTCTTAACTTAAAGCCTTCAATTATCATAAACAAACATTCTCCAGCAGAAAGAGATAAAGAAACTGCTGTTTGGATTTTGAAGATCGGTCACAAATCTGTTAATCTGCCAAAAAAGATGAGGAATTCTCATGTGAAAGCATTGATATGAGATTGTATTTGTCAACAGGGGATTTAAGCCACTTTTTGTTATTCCACATGAGAAAGAAAGAGAAGAAGTAGAAGATCTTGTTAGAGAGGATGCGAGTGTAGTGTTCGTCACAACACCTGGCCAGGTAACTTTTTCTTATTTCACTTATTTCACTTATTCTTGTGTAGAAAAATTAGTAGGGGGGTAGGGGAAGAAAAGAAGATTAGCAAAAACCTTCTTCTTGTGGTATATGTTTAAAGGACAAGAACGTTGCCATACCGTAAGACAGAACAATAGCATGTTCTGCAGAATAGATAGAAAAGTTCATAGTGCCAGTTGATCCAAAGCATGGAGCTTTTTCAAATTCCAATGCTGCACTTCATTCTGGGGTTTTCTCTGCTTCAGCTGGCAGCCCTTATCAATGATTCGGCTGGGGTGATTGCTACAAACACGGCAGCTATCCAACTTGCGAATGCAAGGGACAAACCCAGGTAATGTACCTGTCAGATGAATTCGCTGTTTTTTTCTAAGTGAATTGCAAGTAGGACCCCTCGGTAGAAGTTCAGTAAGTTTAGATAGAGCTTAAACAAGCATAAGTTTGATGTGTCTGCGATGCATACTTGTTGCAGTGTCGCATTGTTTTGCTCTGAAGAAAAGGGGAAGCTTTTTGTTCCTAATGCAGAACAGAAGAAGTGTGTCATTGTTTCGTCCAAGACAGGAAAATTAGTGGATATTGACATTGAAGATGTTAAGAAAGGACTACAAATTTTTGATGTGTCCCTAGCTCTAGTCTAAAAGGAACAGAGAATCACTTCATCATTTTTTCTTATTTTCTCTTGTTAGTCTGCTGTTATATTGGATACTTCCCTTACAATTGTAAAGAAAATATCAAATCCTCAGGAAACAGTTCTGGCAAAGCATATCTCCACAATCAACCATGTTGAATAAAGTTCCAAAAGCATCTATTTTATTTTCCAAATCAGTTCCGCTCTTGGTACGAGCTCTTCTTTGACCAAGACTGACATGATAAATGAAAGAACCTCGAATCACTGGAAAGTCTCTAAGTTATCAGAACGATGAAATCCAGCTGACACAGTTTAGTTTGAAAAAACTTCGGGTCCCCTTGTTGAACTACCCTCCGGCTGAATGAGTAAAACATGTTGACATTGTAGTCTGTCTTCTGAGGCTTTAACAGACATTTAGCAAATTTGAAGTCATCCTATTGAAAATATGGCCAGACATGCTATGCCTAAATGTTGCTCCAAAAACAGCCTTATTCTACAAAAGAGCTCTTCATGATTTTACAAAAGCCCTACTGAAGTATCAGAACGTCCCCAGAGGATTCCCAGAGATTGGAAATTTGGTTTCAGAGACGACTTCCAACGAACCCTTTGCCATTCTTGATCTTGGGTTCAGGAATATAATAAACCACAGACAATCAAATTCAAAAGAGTGAAGTGCAAAACTTCTCCAGCAAAGAAGCAAAGCTTTTTGCACAAGGACGACTTGGGCCAAAAAAAAACTCACCATGGACAAATAGATGAAGTAATAACTATTCGGTAACTTTATTGCAATGGTACTGTGATAACTCTATTTTTATAAAGTTATTTTACCTATTTTTTAGGCAATAAATAATACAATGTTTATGAGAAAATATTTGAACTCGTCTTATTTATTTGAATTTGTCTTGTTTTTGTAGCACAAGGAGAAAAAGGATGAACATGAAGAACCTGATGCTTATTGTGTGGCAAAATTGTAATATCAAGATCAAGAAAGTCAAGATAGGCTTAGGCTTTGGATAATTGTTATTAGATTTTTTATTGTTATTGGATTTTCTATTTAAATAGAAAACCCAGTCATGTTAGGAATTCAAGTCTCAATTAATTTAGGAGTTCAAAACCCAATTGTTTTAGGTCTCTAAAACTCAATTGTTTTAGGTCTCTAAAACCCAATTGTTTTAGGTCTCTAAAACCCAATTGTTTTAGGTCTCTAAAACCTAATTCTACTAGGATAGGAGATAGGTCTAAACCTAAACCCTATTTAAGAGAAAAGAAGAGGCAAAAGAAAGGGAGGGAGGAAATTGAGCACAACTCAAGAAAGAAGCCAAGAATTCAAGGTTTTCTTGAAGAGAAGACAAAAAGGGTGACAGACTTCTTGTTCTTGGATTCAAGATGCCTTCTTTATTTCTTATTATCATTCTTCCTCATTATTTCTTTATGTTTTAGTTTATTTTTGTTAGAGCTACGATGTAACCTAATTATGATGGTATGAATCTTATGATTATTATGTTTTGCAAGATATTTTATTTATGTAAAGTTACATATTACGGAGTTTAATGCTTTTAGGTGATTAGCTACCACTTAGATGACTTGATTTGCATGTTAAAGACCGACAGGAAATAGCATGCAGTTGCTTCTTGTAATATGTAACCATAAATTAAATATGGATAGACATATACCATATTGTTTGTGTGGCTTTTGGTGTAAACTGGGAATATTCATAGATCCTAATGCATTTGGTTTGTTTCAATTCACATATAGAGATATAGTGAATTAATGAACTAAGTAGGTTTGCTATATCTAGACATAGGATAGTAAATAAATTAGGAAATTCCGTCATCACATAGATATTATCCCTCTTGCAAACATACATAATCTACATTAGTACCTCATAGTTATGGTGAAATCGGACACTCTAACATATTTTGTGTATTTAGTTTTATTAAATTTAGTTGATTAGTTTGTTCTCTATCAATTTGGATTTGTTAGATAAATTCTAGGAGTTGTTCACCATTAGTAATTAGTTGGCATAGTAATCACCAATCTTTGTGGGACGATACTTTTCTTATCATTATATTACTTGTTCGACATGTTCACTTGCATTTAAAATTCACCGAATATACTGTCATAAAACTAATCATTAAAAATCAGAAAAATACAAGGACACAATAAACCTAGTAATGTAACTTCACGGCAGTTGAGAAAGATGATCGTCATAAACAAGCCCTAGCGGGAAATGTTATAAAGAATCAAGATTTCAGCTCGATGGAGCGAAACAATTCTCTCTCAATCAAGATGGAAAACTAAGACAAGCAAAGAAAAGATAGAAAAGAAACACATCTAGGACAATCTACCTTGAACAACCTTAGGCGCAGTTAATTCTTGCATGATCGATATCGGTCATTGCAACTGTTACAATCATGAGCTGAGCTTTGCCCGAGTGGATGGATCTTCATCTGATTCTAAGTGGATCATGTAGACATAGCCCAGTGACCAGAGGAGAATATACTGCAAGGGCACCCAAGAAAGACAAGCAAGAAGGCTCATAATGCTTCCTACGTACTGAGGATCTTTAATAACCCCGAAAGGAAATTCTGTCACCCAGGGAATGCTCTTTCCAAAGCGAACGCCATAGTAAGTTCCAGATTCACCAAGCAACTGATACACCCTGTAATTTCACAGTTTTAGTTAATCGAAGTAAGTAAATTAAGACAGTACCAGAAACTCAACCATGGCAACAGAAATAATTCGAGCCACAAAATTGTTCTGGAAAGCATATAAAAACTAACAATTACTTTTCCGAGTCGCTACTGGAGCATATGACACTTTAACTGAAAGTAGATACGGTCATCTAAGATGAAGTACATCATTGGATTTTTATTTTCCTTTTCCTTTTTGCTGTTGGGCGCCCGAGTTTTCAGGATGGAGTTGTCAGGCATGCTGTGGTCATTCCATGGTAAGGAACATTTTAGTAATCGCTAAAGGAACTAAGTGTGGAATCCTTGATAGAGTTGGAAGCATTATTTCACAACTCTCATGGTTTTATTTTCTATTTTTGCCTATGGTAGAGACAAATAAAGCCTAATCACAGAAGAGGACAGTAGCCAGAGAAATTGTGGACTCTAACAAGCTCAAGTAGACGCCTATGCTATACCTGTTTAGTTATTGCAATTTCGTTTTTGAACAAATAAGATTAATGCTTCCGATTAACAAACTCATTCTGCCAGTTCTCAAACAATAACATAGAATATGAGCATGGCAATCAAATGACCTGCTGCAACAGAAGACACTTCTGAGGCAAACAAGATATGAAAAGAAATCGTTAAAAGTATGTTCGAGTGTTGCAATGTAGAAAGGGGACTTTCATCCGTAAGACATCTGATGTTTAATTGCTTATTCTGGTAACAGTGTAATAGTTCAACTTGACCAAATTTAGGTTCAAATGGAATGTCTTCGTAAGATCACGGATGAAGTTCTTGCATTTATAAAACAAATTAGAGCAATGGAAGTGTCTAGTATGATAGAAATTACATAGAAGCATCACAACAGTTGCTCTGAAACTTCAGTTCTATGGGGGAAAACCGTTGCTGGCTCAGTAGTCATAATCAAGGAAGTAAACCTTTAATCAACGCCATATAATGAGATCATTCCAAAGGCTAGCTGACGCTAACCCAAGCAAGAATCTGATAAGCATTATCATAGACATTTCATTTTTTTTTCTCAAAGCTTCAACTACATAAACAACTTTTGGATGTTATAAACAGGAGCATTTTGGCATACCTTTCCACATCTTTTGAAGCTACAATAAGCCAATGGATATAGAATGCATGCGGCACAATTAACAGGGACAAGAGTTACATAGTACATCATTTTCAAATTTGCACAAAAAGAGGACTACACAGACCTGAAGTTAAGAAACTGGCCAAAGGCGAGGAGGGGCCAGAAGTAGAGAGGAGGCCAAGAGATGGACGAGACGGAGAATAGAGAGACCAACTGGACAATCTTCAGCAAATGGGAGACGTAGGCCATCACCTTTGATGGATCTCGCCCCTTCCCACACATGTCCACCCAAGACTGTGGTTTCGTCCACAGCCAGTAGTAAAACGGGAAAGGAGCCAAAACCCCAACCGCTGCCGCTACACCCATTTCCTTCCACCCTGAGTTTTTGCGCAGAGAGAGAGAGATTCTTGGTCGGACACTGTTTTCTGGTTTTTGGGCCATATAGTCTGGGCCGAAAGCAATTTATTGTGATCTTTGTGGACTAAACACATTTGGACCCGACATAAAGGAAATATCTACAACACTTCTCATCCTCTTAGTTTCAACAGCCCACCCAAACATTGAATCCAAAGCCACTGAGGCCCGGCTTGTACAAGTACGATTACTCCACCGCCACTACCTTTAAGATTTCATGGATTTGCTGTCGGATGTTATGAATTCTGAGACTTGCAAGTGCAGTCTCGAAGAATAGACAATCAAAAATTTAGAAGTACACATCTTTTGTAGAATGTCTGGACAAACAGGATCACAAGTTTGATGTTGAACCTAAGCGTTGCATAAGCTAATCGGTGTATGTCCTTGAACCAAATCTTTTTTCCTGCCAATCAAGCGCACTAATTAGATTAAGCGCACTTCCACTGCCTGATTCTATAATGTAATTAAAAGTATGATTATAAAGCGAACTTGCATAAGTTCGTATTCGCTCCTATGTCCCCTTTTCTTTTTTCAGATCCCCTCACCACACTAAACTCTAGTAGGAGAATCAGTTTCTCTGTACGTATAATCCCTTTGCTTGGTTCTAATTTAGAATATGGACGTCATTTAGAGCATAGTCAACATAATCTTTTCTAATGAACCTCACAAGGGAATATTTAGGAACTTTGAGCACCAACAGTAGCCCATTTTACAAGGACAAAAAAGATTGGTAAAAACCGGTGTCCGTACAAATTAGAAGGTGTTATCACCTATCAATCTTGCAGAACAATAGGAATGAGAAAAGGATATAATCCCTGCGGGATTCTATGCAGAATTCTTACCATCATCAGTGAAGTCCAAATAAATCTGAAGAAATCTTAAAAGAGGAGGAAAAGAGGTGTGATCGAATCAGATTTTTCAAAGTTCAAAAGATCTTTCTTACCAAGACTATATTGTTGGTACAGAATATGCTTGACCATAATATAATACTTCGAGGTTATCTATCCATTCACCATTGTAGTTGTGAAGATGCACCTGACCATGCTGAAGGTTTATGGGAACACACTTGATATGGATATTGATGGGCATGATCATGATAACATAAACTCCTTTTTAATTTTGAACAAACCACGATCTGCATGTTCACTTTGCCTTTCAACCTAAATTGTTTCCTTGAATATCACATAATTTGTAGCCCCCCAACAACATTTGTCCCCTTCTTAGATAGGCAGTGCAAGTATTCTTGCATCATTCTCCCAAATTGAGAAGGCTAGTCATTCCAGTTACAGAAAACAAGCACAGAGATATCTGGAGTTTGATTGAAGCGAAGATTCCAGAGATCCTACCATCTTACACTTGCGTCTTTGTAACATAAGCATATTTCTTTTCTAAACACAAACCAACAAAGGAAAGTGGGAAACCTATATTGGCAATCACCATCGTAAAGAGACCATCCACATGTTCAGAAAACGCGGGGTTACCACAGTATCCCTCTCAATAATTGGTGGATAGAAAGTAATATAGTATGGGATGGCACTGGGATTAAGGAATTCGGCCGCGTACATTGGGTGTTGGCACCACAGGCATCATGATTGTGGGTGTCGGACCAATTACCATCCACTAATACAATAAATTTCACCTCGAGCAGTTCATTTCTACTCTTTTCTCCTAAATATAGGATGATTATCATCAACTAAACCCATTTTAATTTATAATCGCCCTTCTTGCTCATGCAAAAGGGTGTCATCTCCGTCATTTGATGGGATCAGTTAGTTTTTCCTTTTCTCATTTTTGTAAAGCAATGGGATTTGTGAGTTCTCCCTTAGATTGCTGATAAAGTGACTGTCAGTTCTTAAAAAGGAGAGAGGGAAGAGACATCAAACTTTTTTTTTTTACCCCCTTGAGACGCGAAGAGAAAACACCCCTGCTGGCAATAAGAGTACTATGACTAGACTTGGACATCGGAGAAGTACTGCCATGCATATAAAGCTACCGCTGTCATCTTTCTCATCATTGTAAACATATGAGAATGACCTCGCACTAAAGGTTAAGCCCCTGTAACTTTTCTTTTCTCGTATCCCTTAATTTAATGCAGCCATAATTGAAAGAAGAATATCTGGTTCACACCAATGATAGGGTATATTCATCTTTCATCTTTCATCCTTCATCCTTCATCTTTCTTCTTTCTTAGACTATTCAAATGGATGGAGAGAATGTAACACAATATGATTAGTCTAAGAATACTGGAATTTTAAAGAAGGTCCACTGAACTGGTCGAATTGCCACCTCAGCAGCTTATGCTGTATATAAGGAGACAGAGATTGCTGCTTGCTCGTTCAGAGAGCACGATCAGATTGAGATATCTCCTAGGGGCATACACTCTATGTGCTGTAATTGAGATTTTCATCAATCCTAGTCTGCGGATATGTCTGTGAAGATAGCTGCCGAGTACTTGCCTCAACTGCCACTTGAAGCAGTGGGGAAGCTGGTGACCGTGAGAGAGTACGATAAACAGAGAGACAAAGTGGCGGCGGAAGAGCTGGAGAGGCAGTGTGAAGTAGGGCATCAGGGCAAGTCTTCGCTTGTCACTGACTTAATGGGTGATCCCATATGCCGCGTTCGGCACTTCCCAGAACACATCATGCTGGTAATTCTGATTTCATAAATTCAACGCCACATTATGTGTGCTCTATAAGATACTGTATTTAACAGAAAAACTCTGTAATGTGAACGCGAGTGTTGGATACATGTTTTACAGTTTAGATTTCCTTGTTCAAAACCCAAGTTTGTAAGCTTACTCCGATGTGATTACATGGAAGCTAATCAGCATCTCTTGTTTCCCTCCTCAAATTCTTCTGGTTTCTAATTCCCCAAGTTCTGTTTTTTGCTTTCACTGATGTGGGTGCAGGTTGCTGAGTACGGAGAGGGGGAGATCGTGGGGATGATAAGAGGATGTGTAAAAACTGTGACGCGAGGGGATTCAGTTTTTGTAAAGTTGGCTTGTATTCTGGGGTTACGAGTCTCCCCAGCCCACAGGTTCCTCTCCCTTTCTCCCTCTGCATGTGCTTCCTAGATTCTAATCCCATTGCCACCCCACAATAAAAAGAAGGAAACAAAAAAAAGAGCCGAAAGGATTAGATTCGGAAATGAAAACAGCTAAGTGTTAATACCTCTTATCATCACAATGAGCTAGAACTAAGAAAACACAACTTGCTAGCTTCTCACTGAAACACGTATCCGTCAGGTGTACTTCAGTAAGGTCTCTTCTTGTTCGTAGTTGTACAAAATTGGTTTACCAACACAATGGTCCCACGGACAGACACAGAGAGAGAATAAAGAGAAACATATTGGTCCGCCATTTTTTTTTTGTGTTAACTTTAAATTCTTGGCTTGTTCCTCCTGGAAAAGAAGAAGAAGGAAAACAAGAAGCTTTATCTAGTACGGAGGATAAATGAATTAAAACCCACGTCAAGCGTGTCCTAAATAATTGGCCTTTAACAATTAACTAGAATTTCCTTGTTCCATGACAGAGACTTACGTATGTCAACAGGTGAACCTCCCTCTGCCATGATTTGAGATCGAGATTTATTATTCTTTTCATACTCTACCATGTTATTGTATCTTCTAAAAATGTTCCTGGCTTTTTCCGAATAAAGCTGTTTTATGAAATACTTCACGATTGTTCCTTCCTATTTGTTTTAATATCGACATGCTTTAGGTACTTTTGCTTTTTTGTGGCTTTTTTTTTTTTCATTCAATTTCTCTGATCAAGACCGAATCCTGAATGCTTTTGAACTCAATGGATTGCAGAAGGCTTGGAATCGGCACAAAACTGGTCCAGAAATTAGAAGAATGGTGCAAGCAAAAGGGCGCAGAGTATGCATACATGGCCACGGAATGCACTAATGAGGCCTCCATTAATTTGTTTACCATAAAATGTGAATACAAGAAATTTCGCACGCCAGCCGTGTTGGTGCAGCCCGTTCACGCACACCACAAGCCAATTGGTTCAGGGATTGAGATCATTAGACTCACCCCACAACTTGCTGAGTCTATTTATCGTCGAGTGTTTGCCAATTCAGAGTTCTTCCCCAGAGACATGGGCAACATTTTAGGTCACAGGCTGAATTTGGGAACTTTCATGGCCCTCCCGAAGAAGTCCCTCGTCAATGGGGATCCCAAAAAAGGAATCCTTCCACCAAGTTTCGCAATCCTGAGCCTGTGGAACACGAAGGAAGTGTTCAAGTTGCAGGTGAAGGGCGTGTCGGCATTGACGTACACTTGCTGCATGGGAACCAGGTGGTTGGATGCATGTATGCCATGGCTAAGGCTGCCCTCCTTTCCTGACGTGTTCAGACAATTTGGAGTGTACGTTCTGTACGGGATTCACATGGAAGGTCAACATGCATCGCGCCTAATGGAGTCCCTCTGTGCTTTTGCGCATAACATAGCTAGGGACGACGGCGGGGTCGGGGCTGTGGTGGCCGAGGTGGGGCAGCGGGACCCAGTTCGGGCGGCAATCCCCCATTGGAAAAGGTTTTCATGGGATGAAGATATGTGGTGCATTAAGAAACTCGCAGATGCCGGGCATGGTGCTAATGAAAAAAGCGAGCAATCCGATTGGATGAATTACCAATCATCCTCCTCGGTGATTTTCGTTGATCCACGTGATTTCTGACAACTTTTCTTAGCTTGAATGGCTCGTGTAACTTATGTTCCCCGAACAAAGAAAAGGGGAAAAGGTTATGGGAGCTTGTAACATAGGGACCAATTCTAGTCGGTTGTATCGAATCAAACACAAAGAAAGTGACATTCCCATTGCTAATCATGGTTTTCTAGGTTCTTATCCCTTCGATTCTTTACCAAAAGAAAATGATCTGAACCGTTTGTCAGGTGATTCCTTATTGTCCAAACATATATTTTTACCAATACTACAATCCACAGTAACTAAGTTTTAGATTACATTTTCTTTTTCGTTGAGAATACCAATCCCCACCCCAAAAAGGAAAAAAAAAAAAAGAAAAAAAAAAGGGGTCTACAAAAAGTAAGACCTGAAAAAAAAGTTCCTTGACAAGAGGGGCCAGAGCCAAATTATTGCCCTATAAGGTATGGAAGTTAAAGAAGAGAGTCAATCAATCTAGAAGGTTAACGAGATGATAGGGAAGGACTAGTTGACCAAGCCGTATTTTAGAAGGAAGAGAGAAAGAGAGAACTTATGCATGTGATCCTCTGCTCTCCGATTCAATTATCGAAGCGGAAGTGACGGTGCTATGATAATCCATAGTTCATGAGGTCCAATTATTATCGTACTCTAAAAGTGCTAATTCTGCTGCTAAGGATTACTAGCTCCTAGAAAATACGAGTCATTGTAGTGAGTCTCTGGCGTGTGTGAGCTAAGTTTTAATAAGAAGATAAGACGAAAAAGCAAAGACAAGAGAAAAGAGAGAGAGAAAAAAAAAAGAAAAAAAGTGGAGAGCCTACATGACAAGAAGAAGAAGAAGAAGAGATCTATGATGACATAACCAATCTAAGCTAAAAGAACAAAATTCTTGCAAAGAAGAAGAAGAAGAATTGAGTATGAATTTCTACAACAATTATCTTCTCCCATGTTTTTTTCTCAGTTGGGTCTGCGTAAAAAGGAGACAAATAGTTCAAAACAGTCACAGAAGGTGCATAGAGAAAAAAGAGAGTTAAAAGTGAGTCTCAGCACATGCAAAAAGAAAAAGAGAACTCATTTTGGTTATTTGAAAAAAAAAAAAATCCTTAATCTTTCTTCTTTTTTCTCAAGTATTTCAGGGAAGGCATGCACCAGCGGCATGTCTTTTCTCCGCTATCGGGGTACCTGTGTTTCTCCATATTAATAAAGCTCATGGAAGGGTTAGAGATACCTCCCAATGGCTCGTATGCTCAACTTGCAAAAAATATGGACGTTTTGGGAGCAACCACTTGCAATAGAATACATCCAACGCTCTTTTCCCTGCGAAAAAGAATATGTCGTAATCTCTTATTATTAATGATTAAACTCCAATCTCATCTATAGGAAACAATACAATACAATCTTCATAATTTAAAAAGAGTTCTGTGAACTTGATTGTTTTGCTTGAACTTTCCCTTTCCAATTTCCAAAACCATTTGAAGAGATCAAATATTTGAAAGTTTTGAGCTTCACTTATCACACCAAACAAAAACAAAAGGAGTGTTCAAACCAGTTTGGATCGAGCTCCTTTAAGTAATCTAATCTGCCCAGAAACTCAGTGGCCGAACACTTCCAAAGGAACTTCTTCTTTTTCTCTTTAATGTACTAACACCTCGTGAAAGAGCAAGTACAACCATTTTATTTTAGATAAGTTAGTGCCCAATTCAAAAAGACAAAAAAATTAAGCAAAAGTTGGGAAGGACAGGGTGTAAATCTGTAGAAATGAATAAGGATTTGTCTCCTTTTGTACGACTAGGGCATTTTACCATTGTTAAAAAAAATATATAATCAAAGAGAAAGAGAAGAGAGGCGTAGAACATACATGCACGTGTTAGGAACTGCGCATATGAAGTATAATAATGTAAAGTTGCAGCCCACCAGATATATAATTCCACTAGCTAAAGTAATAGAATCCCAATCCAATAGAAACTAAGACATGTTAGCTACAGTCATAATCTATAATACATACCCTGTACGTGTCATAATGCAGTCTTCTCCTTCAGGTCCCCACCTGATTACAGCGATCCCTTTCGGCTAAAGAACTAACTGCGATTAATTATAACTCATAAAGTGCATAAAATTGAGCAAACTAATGTAAACTAATCACAGAATGTGGCCACATGTCAACTTTAAGCTCCACTACCAATGCCCCGCTCAACAAGTGTCGATGGCACCGAGATATTGGGACCAAAGTTGCCATGGGGCGGGTGCTAGTTGTAAAAGGCAAAGCATTTTGTCTCTTGGGATTATTTTACGTCACGATAAGTTCGTAAGAAGCTCTTGCTTTTCCATGCAAACGCACCATAAGCACTTGTAATGGCGCACGCACCAAGGAGTAAAATAATCGAAGTTGGCCTAGATTGTTCGAGTCGTGCATAACTAGATCCGAGCAAGTTCGGCGAAGGAAATAAAGCTTGTCTTCTATAAGATCAATACTTCTGTGTCATCCCTGATTAGATAGATGAGTTGGTTACACCTTGAGCAATTGTTCTTCAATAAATGGTGGGTATTTATTGTGAGGAGAGATTACTCAATGATAAATATTAAGTCGTTAAAAGATGGGTAAGTGCCTACTTTCTTTTTATCATTATAAAAAAGAGAGCATCTCTTTATGAAAAGGAGGTTACCTTTGATATAATAAGGGGGTTAGGCGACCATTTCTTTATGAATTGGAGGCCATTAGTTACCTTGTTGGAAGCTGTACACGAATGATTTCTTTACATATAAAGATTGATCTCTTCTTTCTTCTTCCATTTTTTCCCCCATTTTTTATGGTATATTTGTAATTTTATGATATTTATATTAGAGAATAGGTTGAATTTAGATAGGATTGGATGGAATAACCAATTCGATACAATAAGCTTATTACATGAGCCTTTGAGGTAAGTTTTGCACTTCAAGGATTTATTTCTTACAATCTTGAAACCCACAAATGAGTTCGATACTTTGTCTTTCATTTCATCATTTTATGCAATGTTTTTGCAGGAAGAATATAAAGATTTAGTCTCGGATTTACTTGTCCCTTTGTTAAAACGATAGAAAAAGATGAAGAATGAAATTTCGTCGCTTGAAAAACATTTGTATAATAGTAGTAATCGGCATCGCTTTAGTAGTACTATTTCCCAACCTAACAAAAAAATGGATTCCCTCGTACAAGCCAATTGCTAATAATTTTAAGAAAAAAAAAAGATAATAATCTAACAAATCTCAAAAATGCACGTAGATTTTTCATATAAGAGAGTGTCACCTTTTGAGAGATTTTGTTATCAATGGTATATTGTAAATCATACTTGTACTGAAAAAATATTTATTTTTTACGTAGTTCTGAATATTGTTCATAAAACTTCTTCTACAAATCGAGATATGGTCAAAAAGTTAGATAAAAAGTTAGAAGTCTTGGAAAAAAGACAAGAAAGAACAAGTAACTAAAACGGAAAAGCTTAATACAACTCAGCAAAGACGAATTCCTTTTGGAAAATGCTATTCTATAGCTCTACCTCATTATTTAATTGATCCATGAAGAAAGCAGATCCTTGGGGTCAACAAGGGAGTAAATAGAGTTAACTAGAATACACAATTTCTTAGGAGTCTATAGGCCTCTGCTTCAATGGCCTAGTCAATAATCAGATTCTTGCCTTTATCACAAGCATTCAGGGCCTCCTAGTCAGATCAACTTCCGGCCCTACGTGATTAACTACATCTATCCAGGATGCCTCAGCATTTAGATATGAAAGAGATCTTGCATCTCTGCAAGTAATTCCGAACGCGGCTGTGCAGGCTTTATAAGTTAGACAATTGCAGTGGCTAAGAGCGACTACTTTTGCTGCATGCATTGGGACAATGAACATGCGTAATCTTACTAGTGAAAAGTACGCTATCTGCTTTCCTTTGTTGGGAATGTTCGGCTGCCCCCTTGCTATGTAATTAATATTGCTCACGTATCATGGAAGCTATTCTCTCCTCTACCCTAATCCTATAGAAGATGGGAGTATCCTGGATATAATACCAAAGAACAGGCCAGGTGTTTGCAATTTGGATAGGAAGAAGCATTGTCGACTGCTGGTTTTTGCCTGGCTTATGGAATTGGAATATACAGCCCAACTTAATTCTTAGAACAAACAGGAACCGGCTAACTTTAATCAACATGTTCCTTGCCACTTGTCAATCCTTAATGAAGCAGCTGAGAAGGGTGCTTCTTGCTCTGGATTTCAACAGAAGGCCACCTCCATGTCTGTTGAGAATGAGAACTCAGAGAAAGAATGTTTGTTGGGAAATATCCTTCCTGAACCTGCTTCTGGTAGGTAAAATAATTGTGATTCCTATTCCTTAATTGCTGTTATTTAATTAGCTGGAATAACAACTTGATTGGCACGATAGAGAAGCACTTTGGTTGGTTTTTGGCCATACACGCTAGCGATGTTTCTCGGAAAATCTGGAGTGTTCCGGGATTCATTCACTACTCCCTCGAAAGCAGAGGTAGTGGGTTTTCTTCTTGATGCCAGTGAAACACTCATAAATACTCTACTTTCAGGTCCACTATAGGATTCGAAAGTTTCTCCCTAAATCCTACTACCACGAGTTATGCTAAGACATGGGTCAAAAAGCCTTCATTCCATAGGAGCATTGTATGCTTCAGCTGGAAAGCAATCTTTATCCTTATGGAAAGTTCGATTCATCTTTTAAAGGTTATTGGTGATGAGGTTTATTCTTCACGAACATTTCATCTATTGTAGTCAAGTAAATCGGGAAATAGAATCCCCCAAAATGAATGGAATCTAAATTCCTCAAAACCTTTATTGAAAGGCATATGGAGGGAATTTTTTTTTTCCGCGAACATTCTTGTTCTAGGTTGATTGCTTGTTAAGATACCCTCTTTGTGATTTGATGTTAGTTTCCTCAACATTCTTGTGGAAAGTGTCTGCATGAACTTCTCTTTTGCCGTTTGATCACAGGATCTAAAGCAATAAGGCCCAGTTGAGAGACCAGTTTTTATTGTGGCATTAAGTGAGATGAGTTTGTGCGCTGCAGTTCAATCCTAACACAATAAACTCCACAATGATAAAGCAAGAATTCCTCGGCACTTTTAATGGCGACGTCCTGTGCAAATTTTCACGCATTTTTCCAAAAGCTTTATGCCTCCTGTTAACCAGCCTATTTTATATAAGAGGGAACATTACTTAGAAGGCCTAGATTTGTACTCTCTCTTTACTGACAGTGAAAAGTAACTTCACTGGATGATTAGATAATGCGGAGGGAATTAGTAGGAGGGGGTCTTATGGCTCTGATATCATATTGAGTAATCTTATAATCATCTTTTTTAAGTGTTTTAAGAAGAAGGAAGAGCCACCACTTATAAAGTTCAAATTTATATTCTTTCCTTTCAAAGTATCTTCAATAAATATAGTTTCTAATGACGAAGGAGATATGGGTGGTATGAAAAACTCGCATGTTTATTAGGGTTTCGTTTAGTACAAACAGGAAATGTAGGCGAGTCACGATAAAAACTAGCAGTGAGCAAAAGAGTAGAGCCAAGAAAAAGAGCGAAGACTGCAGTAAAAAACACAAAAAAGAAAAGCAACAATTGTTAAAGAAAGAGCCAAGCTCTGAATAAGAACAGCCTCACTCGCCTTCTCACTGCATGCACAAGCCGTGAGAGTGCCACGCTCAGTAAAAAACACAAAAAAGAAAAGCAACAACTGTTAAAGAAAGAGCCAAGCTCTGAATAAGAACAGCCTCACTCGCCTTCTCACCGCATGCACAAGCCGTGAGAGTGCCACACTCACCCGTGAACAGTGAGTTCGTACCACTTCACTCGACACAGCGCCAAGAGCTTCACATATCTCCCGAAGCTCAATTAACAGCACGTGGATCAAAGACGCCTAAGAAGATGCCACCTCCAGTTGCTCAGGACACCTCACCACATGCAAAGGCCTTGAGCCTGCCACATTTGGACATTTCAGCCAACAAATGATGCCTCCCATCCATTTGATAGTAAAAGAGTGCAAGCCTAACCTCGAAAGCGTGCCAAGCCAAAGATGTATGATGCTGACCTCAATTGTTTATGTTATCTTGTTTTTGTTTACGTTAGAAGGCGTGTCAACCTCTCCTATAAATAAGACCTACAACACTCTTGTTTCATCCAAAATCATTGTATGAGTTTTTTGTTTGTAAGACAATAAACTTTTTTTGTATTTTGGAATAATATATTGTTATTTAAATATGTTGCGCTTTCATGTAAAGATGTAGCAGGACGTTTAGGTTATGTGATTATGATTTTTAAATAACTTATAATATCATTATGTTTACTTTATACTTATTTATATTTAAATTTTTTTTACTAAATCTACGCATATGTTTCTACTCTAGTATTATCTCTTTTATATCTTTTGTTATAGGCATGTTGCTTCTCTAGTTTTGTTTTGTTCAAATTATTGAAGGTTATAAACTCAAGTCAAACTCCGCTGCCATGTTAAACATTACAACAAACTCTGATTTTCCTCCACAATTACCGGGACGCGGGGAACAGATAGCTGCCCTTAGCAGGACCTTCAACCTTCTCGCCGTTGTTAAACGTACGTTGCAGCTTGGTGTTTAATGCATGGCTGCAGTATTGTCGGAACAATCCTGGTGAAATCTTTATTTTTCTTGCCAGAGATAAATGATTAACGTTAGCCTTTTGCTTCCGAAGGAACTCGAGGCATTGTATCCGCAACGCCTTGAACTGTTGATGTCAAGAACATCTAAGGACCTCTCAGCTCTAAGTTGTCACGAACAAAAAGTCTTCTCTCCATTACTAACATGGTGCTTAAGAAGATGACTAGCATTTTTTTCTGTCAAATTCTGAACTTCTCTCCTCGTGGGGTGTAAAGTTCCTGCAATTTTCAAATAATTCTAACCCTAAGATATCAAGGCGTTTTGTCATGCAACTACCAATGCAAACTGTCTTTTCAGTGTTCATGTAATAAAATGTACCACAAGGGTTTATAATAGTCAACTACTACAGTTTTCTGTAATATGTATGATTGAATAGTAAGGGGAAAAACCTATGCTTGACCTCTTAATCTTTGAAGATGCAAAGGAGCACGGTCCCAGGGTTAGCACATTTTAATTAATTTGTTACTTCTTCTTTTTCACTTGGCTTCCTTTTCCTAAATTCTTTCTTCCCGCTTTTCTTTGGCTTTGTTTTGAAAAGTTGAGCACAACATAAGGTTAGACTTTAGTCAATGCCAATGGTTATTGGAGGGACGGCACCATGTTCATCACAATGGCAAGAATATAATTCTTGTTATCCTACTTGCAGGACGGCACCAGTCGTCGCTTCTTACTTTTTCTTGGATTCTCTATTACCTTAACCTAAAGCCATCAATCCATTATCCTTTATCATCTTATTCGTTGTTTTCAAACTCAGTTTTATCTGTTTAGTAAGGAAAGTTGCATGTTGCTTTTTAGAAAGATTCATGTTCTGCTACAGCCAAATATCCCATGAATGTATTTACTATTATTAACGACCTTTTCATGCTTGACCATCCAGCTTTCTGGTATTTCTATTCCTAAGATAGTCAAAGAGGCATAATTAGACCAAAGTTGAACGAATTCAAACAAAAGGAGAGAAATGGCTGTCTTACTTTAGAATATGACTTGACTTGTTCCACTAAGTCTTGGTAAGATAAGCATTGGCTACAAGTTGCTGAAATTTAAACCAAACAGGTCTATTATATTGAGCGATTGAAGGCATTTTTGGTTCCAGAATAGATCTGTGGTTTCAATTATAAGGAGTTTTTTTTTTCGTTAATGAACATATTCTTCGTTTAGATATCAATTTCCTTTACTATTAATCTTGACTGGATTTTATTTCAATTGATTACAAAAACTGTGTTTTTTGCGTTAGAACTTCTGAGATGAGCAATTATGAATTTTATGACTCGGAGTAACAGAAAAGTATGTTCAAATTAAAGAAGGCCTAATTTGGTCCGAAGTAGTTGCTAAGAGAAGGTTGAGGAAGTCCCCTTGGTTAACGATAAGGACACCGCAAGGGTTGACAAGCATTTGGCTTAGTTAATAATAGGCATTGTCCAAGATCTCTTGGTCTCATGTTTGGCATTAGGTATGTGTGTGGGTGTGTGGGTTAAAAAATAGTCAATATTTAAATAAAATTAAAAAAGGCACCACAAGGGCCATTTAGTATTTTACAAGCATACAAGTTCATGATTTCTTTTTTAACTTTTAATACTCATAAAATTAATATCATGATTACTGGAAACAATTTCTACAACATTAGATACTAGAGATTTAGACAAACTTCCATATTTTGGTGATATTAAATTTATGAAGTCTCAAAAGAGTTTATACTTATTTCAAAGGATGTATAAGCTTGAACAGTAGAAAAACATACCTTTTAGGCATTGATCCCATTAATAGTGCTATGTATCCAAATCAATATCTTTTTCTTATATGAATATTATGTTAGACATCATCAACTACTTAATAGGTTGGAGTATCTTACCATCACTAGAACAAATATTCTTTGTAAGCAGTTAGTACGGTAAGTCAATTATTATTATTATTTTAATTAAATTGTGACATTGTTATTGATAGTACAAGTTAATGTAACTATTAAACCTGTTGAGAGAATACGTGAGCAATGGATAGGCCTAACCCTTTATGATATCACCCCAACCAATGGGTTGAAAAATAAATATATATGGAAAATCTTTCACAACATAAGTCACTTATAATGAAGTACCAAGACGAAATGAATGAGTATCCTTTATTCACGAGGGCCTATAATGTTGAAGACCCAAGTGATCTTCCCATGCTATTTTCCTACAATTACTTAGGAAAGAGCCCGATGTTGACATTATTTATTGTTTGATAATTGAATGACCCAAATTAGCTAAACTATCTACCAGAAAATTTGCCTTACGAAAGACATGTGATATCTTGACTTGCAATGTAATGTTAACAATCTTGAACTTTGTCTAAGTTTATATTCTAAATTCCAAAGGACCAAAAAACCTTTTTAATGCTTTGAACCAAGAAAACAGAATTTGCTTCAATTTCTTCAATAATAATACCTTTTTGATAACATATTTTGAGACCATTGAATAATGTAAGGACCTCTACTCTAACATTATTTCCTTGGCCAAGATTAATAACGTAAGCAAGGATGACACTTCCTCTCCAATTACATTCCACTCCTCCTCCTACATAAGCACCACCAATATGTGATCCATATGTGTTTAGCTTTAAGAAACCTTGAGGAGGACACAACTAGTGAACCATACAACCTCTACAAGTATGCGGCAATGTTATTAGAACATTTATGGCTTGGAGTCTAATGCAATCTTTCATAGAAGGGAAAGAGCTACGTGGGACAAAATTCATTAATAGTTGTGTTTCTACCAGCACTTCCCCAATCAATATTGATATGAAAAAGCATTTATCTAAGCATGCAAAAATTATTTATGACCAACCAAAACCACCAAAGAGCGTTACAACAAACTAAAGCCATTAACATTCCTCCTCATGTTGAGCTATGTACTTTATGGAACCAATCCTCAACCATATGTGAAATCGTGTCTCTTCTTATCAAGACTTGTAACATATTACATAAGTGATTCCACATTCCTATAGCTAACTCTCCTTGACAGAAAATGTGATCAATAATCTCTTATTGTGGAGAAGAATAACAATAACATCTGAAAGTAAGTGAAAAGTCACGTTCCTGAATTTTGTTATTCATAGAAAAACCGTTATACATCACCCTCCATATAAAGAAACCTATCTTAGGAGACAAATACTTATTCCATAGAAATTGACTCCAATTCTTTTTCTCATCATGTGTCCTTAGATGTTCATATACTGTTGCCATTGTAAATGCCCTATTCAAAGTTAATTCAAAAACCAATTTATCTAAGTCATTGATGAGAGTTATATGGCTCACTTATGCTTGCTACAATGGCGACAAGGTGGATTCTAAAAACTCTAGATCCTCCATAGCATCTCGTATACTTTTTTGGCTATCTTCATAAGAAGGGTGCCACAAAAGTTCATCTAACCATTTGTTTGTCCAAAAAGATTTTCTTCCATTTTGCACTATCCAAATGTTATGTTGCAAAACAAAAGGAATGTTAGTACAAAAAATGCCCCAACAGTATGAGGCAAAAATATTTCTTGGTTGATGACAAACTGCCACTAGATCTCTATATTTCCTTCTCATGTTATGCCCACAAGGACTCTTCCTTCACAAAATTCCAAGTCATCTTCACTTGTAAACTCTTCATTACAATGGTCATATATTTTATTCCCAAACCTTCATCCATAGGGTGGCAAGCTTTATCCCATCCTACCCAATGTGCTCGATGCTCTCCCATATTGTTCCAAAAGAATACAGTTAAAGTCTTTTTGATTTTTCATATGACTGATTTTAACGCTTTGGTCATTGATAAGTAGTGTATAGGAATCAAAGATAGAACACTCTTAATTAATACAATCTTCCCTCCATGTGATAGGAAATTATTTTTTCAATTATAAATTCTTCATGTGATCTTGGTTAGAAGTTAATCAAAATACCTTCTTAATGCCTTGCCCTTAAACAATGGAACACTTAACTACTTCATTTGTAACTTTGTAGAAAAGAATCCTATCCATCATATTATATGTTGTTTTCTTTATGAAGGGGCCTTCTTGGCTAATAGGAAGTTACATTTAGCCATATTGACCTTCTGACCACTACGAAATTCATATTCTCTCAACAACCCCATGAAATTTTTAATTGACCTTTATTGCTTGTTTAAGAAAATTATCATATCATTTGCATATAAAAGGTGAGAGACATATCCAAAATCATTGGTAGATTAATATCTTCCTATCTCCCCAACTTGCATAAGATGTTTTAATTTTCGTGAAAAAGCTTCATGTGCAAGGATAAACAAACTAAGAGACAACATATCCCCCTATCATAATCCTCTTGTGGATTTGAAAAAACCAAATTTCTTACCTTGAATATGAATGGAGAACCAATTATTCAAAATACAATGATACATCATATCAATCCATGCATTCAAGAATCCAAATCTTTTCATCACTTCTAATAGAAAAGGTCTTTCCATTCTATTATAAGCTTTTGACATGTCCAATTTAATTCTCACATTGCCTCCATGCATCTTTCTCTTGATCTTGTGCACCACCTCTTAAGCCAAAGCAATATTCTCCTGAATAGATTGATCCTTTACAAAACCAGACTATTATGGTGATATTACTTTGGGAAGCAACATAGCTAGTCTATCATTTAAGAATTTTGCCAAAATCTTGTATCTGTATGTGCACAAACTTATCAGCTTGAGATTTGAAAAGCTATTTTGGTTAGGCTACTTTAGGGATAAGTGCCAAAATCATCACAATTGAACTTTTTAGGATATACCTTTTCTAAAAAAATATGTGATTGTTTCGTATAAATCCTCTCTTACCACTTCTTGTTCCACCTCAAAGAAATGCCTTGTAAAACCATCGAGGGCTAGAGTACTATCAAGATTTAGATTCTTTATTGTATGTTGCACCTTTTCCCAAGTTGGAATTCTACACATGTTGTTCTCCTTCTTTATCACTAAATTAGGGATGTGACATAGAAAGTCATCCCTTTCTTGATCATAATATTGCCCTTGCCTTTGCATTTTGTTAGATGTGAGTAACTCCTTCTAAAATTCCATAGCTATTGGACCCAATACCTCTACCTCATTTGTCCTTGTCCCATCTAAAAGTTGAAAATTGTAGCATGTAGCTTGACGTCTCTTTCTTATATAGGCATGGAAATAGGCAGAATTTCTATCCCCTTCATTTAACCATTTGATCCGGACCTTATCTTGTAACGCACTTTCGTCCTCCATAACAATATGAATTAGTTGTTTTTACGCTTCCTGCAAATCTCTAAAAACTATTTTTGACGAAGCCTCTTGCAATTGGCTCTCCATATCCTACACATGTTCTGAGGGTTCTACTATTCTTTGTTCATTATTGCTTTTAGTTTGCTAAACCCACTCTAATAAAGCTTTTTTAACCTATATGCATCTCATATGTAAGCAAACCCAAGGAAGTGTTGAGTAACTAGTCCATTTCATAGTTATTATCTCTTTTGTTGATGGATTCTCCAGCCATTGACACTGAAAATGAAATGACCCCGCGCCCTGAAAAATGTTTTGCGGTTTAACCAACAGAGGATGGTGATGTGATCCCACTCTTGTTAGATGATGCACCTTTAAAGTAAAGAATGTTGCTAAGGCTTCCAAATTATAGAGTACTTTATCCAACCTCACCCATATTCTGTGTGAGCTAGAGATATTGTTGCACTAAGTAAATGGAGAACCCAAAAAACCACAATCTTGCAACCCTTGATTACATATAAAATTCATGAATTCTGTACTTGCCAGCCTTGAATACTATCTACCTCCTCTCTTTTCTTCTTGACATAAGATAGTATTGAAATCTCCTCCAAGTATTCATGGCTTAGTAGCAGTTTGTAATCCCTCTAAATGTTGCTATGAATGTTGCCAACGTAAGCCAATTATGTTTTATCAGAAAACAAAACATATTGATGTTCCTATTACTTAATTTGAGATCAGATACGAAGTACAGCTTTATCGACACCATTTGTGAAACCTGAGGCTAACTCATTGGCATATTTCAACCGGTTTTACGTTGTAACCAATAGGGGTTCTATCTGTTTTAAAGTTAAAATTATCTGATAGATCAGATGTACTTCAGAAGGAGTGTTTAGGAAGGGAATTATTACAAGCTCGTAGTTTCAGTGTGTGTAGCTGACTGATAAAGCACGAACAATAGGGATCCTGATATGCTCAGATTCAGGAGGTAAAAGAGTTTCGGAGGGATTCAGAAAGTGCATTGCCATGAGTGCTTCCGGTTGAATAATTATGGCGCAGGACGTCTGTGATCATTTAGTACGAGTTCAGAAAAGCTTCACTAGAAGAAAGGGTTGGGGTTCTGTGTGAAAAAAGGCTATTTTTTGGGTGATGATGAAAAATAGACGGAAACTGGGGATTAACGACATTGGATTTATAATCGATTGACAATAGACTTTAGGTGATCATCCATTCTGAGAGCTTCACATATGCTGTGGTACGGGGCTTTCAACTTATTGGGGACAGCGGAGCATTTCAGGATACTCCGACGACGCTGTATTGCTTCCTCTGATGGTATACCTCTCCATCAAATTAATCTCATATATTTGTAATAAGATGTTAATTTAGGCCCACGTTCCTATGTAAAACCAAATACATATAGATGAAAACTTAACCTCATAGAACTCATTACAAATTTCTCACTCCTTCGGTGAGACAAAGTCCAACATAGTCTTATAAGACACATTACAAATTCTTACTTCTTCAATATGACAAAGTCCAACATTCTTTGCAATTTAAGCCCAGTCTTCCGCCGTAAAACATTGACACATTTTTGGCATTGAGCTAGATCATACCAAAAATAAATCTGCTCTCATAACATGTTAAGTTAGGCCCATAATCATGTGTAAAACCAGTTACACAGGAAAAAAAACTCGTCTTATAAGGCTCATTACAGAATATTACTCCATTTAGGACAAAGTCCAACAGAAGATGACTATTTGCCATTTTCACATCTAAGAATAAGTACACAACTTCTATATCTGGTTCAGCTCTTGATTTCTACTATAACCAAGCATCATTTGATAGCATCATTTGATAGAACTAATGCAAAAACACTATTGTACGCAGATGTAAGTAATGATTTCTAAACCAATGCTGTTGCATAGTCCATGTTGCAAATGAAGAGTCTCCCAACTCCTTTGGTCATTGAGATTATTTAAGGCGAACTCTCACAGTGCACGTTGTCAACGTTAGAGTGCGTTCTCAATTGTTGAGTACTCACATTGTAGAAGCTTTAGCAAAACCTGAAAATCGAGAGAGCTCATCTCGCAGCAGAGTCTGTGGGTTACCCTGTTCAACCTACACAAAGGTAGAGAACAAGAAAACGGGATTTTACAAGGTTAATCCAATATGAGGTGGCAAGAAAACATTTAGCCAGTAACTACTAATTTGAATAAAATAGATTAAAACAATAGATGAAAACTTTAGACATGCAATCAAAATGCATAAATGACTTGAATGCGCTCTTTTTTATTTCATTACCGTTGCCAAGAACATACTGTGTTAAAGAAAAAGATCTTAAACTTGACCACCAATTTGTTTGAGCAGTTGACATCCAAGTTGGACTTCATTTATTCTCATCAAGTGAAGCCTGATGGTAGGTGTTACGTGCAAACTGGTTAGAGCACGTAAAAGGATCACAGACGAAGGGGCTTTCACTCATTTGGAAAGGATAACGATAACTTTGGATAAATTGGAGCCTTGATGGCATCATTAGAGGGATGCCGGAACTCTGTTCTCAGAAGGGAAAACAACCTTGGGTTCTTTAGATTTCAAAACTGCCTTCACCTTACACGGCAAGCCCCTTATATGAGCTTCCTATCTTACTAACAGGTCATGCGTCCCTTACCTTCTTACCTATTTACAGACGCAACCTATCTCCTATTACACACCTACTTTAGCCAAAATCATTAGTCTTACAAGGTTCCTATGCCAAAACAGAGAAGTAAGTGAGGAACCAAACCCACTCTAGAATTGGAGATGTCCTCACTGACACACGCACGTAACAGTAGGCGTAATGCGCATTGTGCGCTCATGAGAGCACCCAAATTAGAGAAGCTATGAGATTGTTCATAGGTGTTACCAAGTAAGATACTAAGGCAAAATCTAGGGAAATATATATGCCAGTTGACATGCAGAGGTGCCAGAGTCTTGAATTTGTCCTACAGATTCTTGCTTATGCTGCTTTGGACATCGAAAATTCTACATAAAACCAGAGTAAATAGTGCTCATGGGCAAGGGAATTATGTCCACGTGTGATCTATCCGATTACATGAACCAAATATGATAATAATGAGTTCCATCAATTAACTAAAACACTAAACACTTTATTTTATTGTAAGTGCGAATTTCTCTTTAATAAATTTGGTCAAATACATAACATTTATGTGAAACATCGCACAACTATTGAATCACGGTTCAAACACAAAACTTCCCCTTTGATATAATGTTAAAATTATTATTAATCTCAACCTTTGAAATAGGGAACAATAAAATTAATCATTTGATATCAAATTTCTATTTTAATAAACGAAATGTTCAACTAAAAAATATTCAAGTTTAAGGCGCTGCTTTGATACCATATTCAGTCACCATTATTGTAATAATTTGTTCAACAAAATTATGAATTTAATTATTTGACTCATATATCGTTATAAAAGATATCTACAATAGTTAACTAATGAGATAAGCTAGTGACCTAATCTTATTAAGCAAGTTTTTAACTGGGATTGAGTGAGATATGGCATCCATACCAGTATGTCAAGTAGCAAAAGTCAGTTTCTCCCAATGTTCCCCATTTGAAGAAATGGCAAACATGTATTGGTCATACCATGTAAGTCATATACTCGGGTTTTACTCTTACCTGAAGTGTCCTTACCAAGACTCAAGGCATTTTTTGGCACCCAGCAACCAGGCCAAGGAGATGGAAGGTTCCTATTAAGGGCACCAATTCTGCTCAACCTACCAATTCAAATGCAACAACCTTGTATGGTATAGCTGTCATGTTGAACCTAAAGATGGATCCATGTGGTGGTGGGGGGCTTCAGCCATACTATTTTTCGTTATTTAATAATTTCATATTAAGGAGATCACTGAAGAGTAAATGAACATGCCATTGTCTTTGAATTAACATGTCATATATATAGCCAGGGTGTGAACAATCATGACTTAGCAGAAATCGCTGTACATGCATGTGACAAAGCTTCCACCTTTCCTAAGGACAGTTCTAGAGGAAGATATAGGGTGCCTCACGGTAGCCTGTAGTGAAAACATGATCTGATACAGAAACCTACGAACTGCTGTATTCCTACTGAGAATTTCACTTAGCGCACCAAACATGCAAACCAAATGTTCCCTTGTAATGACAAAAGTTCAAGAATTCATTCTTAGTGACCCTAATATACTGGCTCATTCTCGTCATCTATTAGCTGCTTTCATAGTATACACCAGAAAATATTTAATACTGCCTAAAGAAATAAAGTTTTCGATCGGAATATCAGTCAAACAAACCTAAGGGACCCACATTTCTTCTGCTTTTTAGAATATAACAGCTGGGGAGAAAATAATTCCCTCAACAATGAAGGCATACACACAGCGGCATACAAAGACGCAAAAAGAAGCACAACAAGAAAAGCATACCAGGATCCCATGGTCAAGAATGAGGATATTGTCCATGTTCAAGACCATGGAAATGCGGTGAGCAATTGAGAACACTGTCACGCCTCTGCATTCAGTAGATATGGTATTTTGTATTACCGAGGCAGTTTTAGTGTCAACGCTAGCTGTGCACTCATCCAAACACAGTACCTGAAATCATAATACTGTCAGTACTCTATTTCCCTCATGTTTAAAACCCCCTCCCCATCCCAACAAAATTGAAAGCAATACATACACACAAACAAAATAAATCCTAAATGAACCACTTTTTTGCACAGATACATCACACTTTTCCATTGTTTCTCACCTTTCTTCATTATTTCGTTCAAGATTGTAACCCATTTCAATTTCAAATGGAAGACAGATAGAGGAGGTATATGCATGGTTAGAGTTCAAAGTAGTATCAACTCCAAAGAATGAGAGTAATTAGAGATAAAAGATGAAGACAACTGAATTAAGTTTACCGTGACACTCAAGTGTACAAATTGTTTAAAGTATATTTTTGTCAAAGAAGGAAAGAACCAACATCTCTGGAATCCAATGATTTGGCTCAAACTACAACTATTTCCAGGCTAGATAGCAACACTGGATTCTTTTGCAAAACAAAGAGTAGGAATAGATGTTTAGTATTCACGGGAATTTAGTTATTAACATTTGCTTTAGACCATGGAAAAAAAATGAATTTATAAATGCTCAAGAGTTTAAAAGTTGTCTGCTATTACACTACCAATCAGTCTTTTCATGCTCAAATGAATTCATCCTAGAACTTTCTGCTTGTAAATTAAGTATTTAGATAATATTTTCTCCCCATTAGAAAATATTACCTTCGTAGACTTCAGGAGTGCACGTGCAAGGCAAAGCAGCTGCCGTTGCCCAACAGAAAATGACATCCCAGTTTCCTTAATGTGAACATCTAGCCCTCCAGCTGCTTCTACTTCATCCTTGACATGGCATTTCTCCAGCACCTTCCAAATCTTAAAGTCATCACTAACTCGGAAAGGATCTAGATTATCCCTAGAGATTCACAAGAAGAATACAGTCAGTGTAACCAAATGACAAGGAAACCACAAGACAAATAAGATGGATTGTCCGCAAAAGGGCACATCATATAATCGACAATTGCATGAAAATTATATGGAAAAAGATTCTGCTTATTGCCTTATTGAACCGTCAAATAAGCATGGACTCTGAGGGACAACAGAGAAATGTGAACGTAGATCTCTAACAGGAATGTCAGCTATGTTTACCCCATCCACCAAAATGCATCCCCCATGTATGGGTGTAAGCCGGAAAAGGGCATTCAGAACACTAGATTTTCCAGCGCCTGTCCTTCCAATGATTCCAACCTTGAGAAAGATGAAGCAGAAAATCCCTCAAAATGTGGTAACAATAACCCCATGTAACGAATCTGAAGCCTATTGAATTTAATCAGCAAATTCAGACCCTACACAATACTGAATAATCTACATTTAGCCGACTACTGCCCCTACCTGCATCCCTTCAGCAATTATAAAAGAAATATCATGAAGTGCGTCTGGCAAAGAAGGCATGTATCTCAAACTAACGTTGTGAAATTCAATCTGTCCTCGGCTTGGCCAATCTGGATTCAAGGATTGACATCCATGCAGTTCTTCTCGAGGAATGTCCATATACTAGAGAGAACATAACCAAATGTAAGTGATCCGTGAAGGAAGTACCTATAGATGGGATTTCATTATTGTACCTGAAGCACTCTTTCAACAGAAACCATTTCCTTCTCAGTTTCAGTAAAACTTGTCAGAAAGCTACCCAACAAGGACACAATTGGAGCCGCATAGGAGAGAGCCAATCCCACCTGTAAGAGAACACAGCATTCCAGGTTTCTGACATGCAAATTATTCAAGAAAAATTTATACTTTATCTAGTAATCAGAATATTATAGGTAGAAGGAATTGAAATGCATAAAAGCACGTCAAAAGTATGAGGAGCAGAAGAAAAATACCAGTCCTGCTGTGCCAAAACTAACTGGTAAAACGCCTTGAGATCCAATAACAGCCATCAGGGCGACAAATGTGATGATAAGTGCTGCTAATAGCTGGAAGAAAATAACTGGCTTACCATACTAGTCAGAGCAGGCTGCAAGTATTATCCAAAATAACTAAGAATATGGCATAAAAGTTTTCTTTTAAGCAATAACATTCCTCCATTTTGAAATGCTGGTGCCAATTATAACTATCACCCCCCACCATAAGCACATATTTCTCTCTGAATGACTCCATCATCGTGATGTTTAATCATTCTTAAGTTTAAGATTCAACAGCTGTGGTAGAACTATCCAGTTAAAGGACATTTATCAAAACCTCAAGATTATTGACTTCATAAAAGAGTGCAATCTCTATGGGAGAGGGAATATCAACTAGAATGAAGCTTCAAATCTCTGGCACAGCCTAATGAATCGAACTTTGGGGGAACCATTTTTCACTATATCTCATCAAATGTCAGAAAAGAAGCTCTTAAAAAGTCATTCACTCCTGTGATATACCTGAAGACGCAGCGAAAGCCACAAACTTGCTGTTAATTCTGTGTAAGAAGTTTGCTGGTACAATGTAACATGCCGGGTGAATGTGGTGAAGAATAAGTCCTGCTCAAAACCAGAATAGATTGAATGAAATAGATTTGATGAATATGATTAAAATAAACAATTTCTGATCATACACAACACCGCTATGGATAGATTGGCAGTGCAGCCCAATAAAATAGGGAAAAATGCTTGTTTAGTTCTTCTAGTTGTTCTTCGGTGAAGCAGATTTCTTCACCAGTTAAGCCACAACTTTTGTTTGAATCAGGTCTATATAAATGTACCTGATTTCTGGGAAATCTCATACCCCATTGAAAAGATAAAGATAAGAAAATCCAGCCACTCCAGGTTTCAGCTCTCATAATCTTTTTCACTTTCTTTCTTTCTGGCAATACAGCATTGCCTCAAAACACAAAAAGACCCTAACCCCAAGTTATTGGTTCTTCATCCTCCTTTTTTCTCCTCAATTTACTCTGACTCCCTCCATACACATAAGGCCAGAGATCATTCAGAGGTTGTATGTCACATATTAAGGTACTAGCATGGAGTTCAGGCAAAGAATTGGTTAGTTGGACCTTCTATGATGTTGTTGGAATCTGTAAAGCAGATTGGTGTGGACGTTCATCTTGACAAACAAACCATGACAGCTTCTTTAACTTCTGTGGCAGTAATTTAGTTTCCTGGAAAATCTGAGTGTGGTGGGATGGTCTAGTATCTAAGTTTCTGGCTGTGGTACATATAGGATATGAACATTAATAAGATTTGTGATTGACAAGCCTATGAAGATGTTCTTTGATAACCAAGGTATATTGTAGATTGCTAAGAACCCTATGTTCCCAAATACATCATATTCTGTTGGACTGTCACCATATATGAGATATAGTTACACAAAGAGCATACGAGGCAGACAAAACATATGATTACACATACAGAATCTTTTCAGAGGCTATTAATGAGGGTATTGCTTTTGATTTTGCAAGAAGCTAGGCATGATAGATATCAATGCTCCAGCTTGAGGAATGTATGCATAATGAAGAGCAGTCTTATAAAGCAGAATATCAAGACGACACAAATCTTTCTTGCACTAAGCCATCAAAGCCACAAGCGACCACCACCAAAATGCAGCAACCATTCTGCCATGGGTTGCTTCCCTCATGCTATGATATTATGGCTAGTTTAGTTGCAACGTGCTGCCCATGCCACCACCAACGCACCCCAAGACATGGCTGTGAAAGACAACCACCATCAGACGAACCCATTTTCCTAATTGGAGGGATTTCAAAGCAGAGTAGGGTTCCCATGATCTTTCCATATTTCCTCTCTCTGGCCATAAAGACTCAATAATAATGGTAAGGCTCCCAAACATCAGGAGAACATATTATTTCGTTTACAGAAGGTATTATCCATAGTAATTTTGCCCAATTCCTGTAGAATGTTGTACAGCTGAAGCACCAAAATTTCAAAGCACATTTGCAGTAATGTCAAAGTTTCCCAAGTTTTTGGATCTGTAATTTAAACAGTAAAAGCTTGTTTGAGATCCTCTATCAAATTAAAAAGTAATCCAGGGTTTGTGAGCATGTCAAAAATGTGTAGTGCCTCCAAAAGAAAAGAAAGTTTTCACCACCTGACATCTGACATACACTTCAGAAACAAAAAGAAAAGAAAACATTTACAATTATCTACCTCCGACTTGAATGCCCTTATAGTTGATGACCCATCGAGTGTCTCTGTAAAGGATGCATATATGGGAGAACGAGAAACACTGTCTAGCCTTCGCAGTTCCCGTGATGTTGACCTGTAGAAGAACTGAAGAACTTCTGCTAAGTAGACAGCTCGCTAGTCCAAGTTTTATTCTTTGCTTGTATGGAAACCCACTATTAGTCATAAAGTTCACAAAAGCATTGAAATAAAGTCCTATAAATTTAAAATTGGCACTAATCTTCAGTAAGTTCTCATCCTTCAATCAGAAACAATTATAAGGAAACCAAACCAATATGACATTTGATTCCAAGCTATTTAATAACATATAAACCTACCTGAAGCTTACTGTAGATATGCCAAAATGGTAACAGCAAGAGCAAGAAGTAGACCTACATTTATACATAAAGATGTTGAATAACATTACAATCCTGAAAATAGTTAAAATCAGGAAAGCATTCAAGTGGACAGATTTTATATGTACCTGTACATATGACAAGACAACAGCTATCCCCAGCAGACCAACAAAATTGGCTAGGAGAATGTTGAGAATGAAAGGAAGGGAATCATCAATTGTATACAGATCAGAAGACAACCTACAAATACAATTGAAAAGATATGAAAAAGAGGAAAAGCAAATATTTTACGCAGTATAAAAGAACTATCTCCTGAGACTTGTTATCCTAACCTGTTGAGTATCCTTCCGCATGGTGTCTGATCAAAGAATTGGACAGGTGCATTGATAAGCTTATCAAGCAGTGTGTTATGCACATTAACTGCAGCTCGTATTCCCCCAAATGCAAATGAGAATGCCCTCACCAATGTAAGAACGGAATTTATGATACAAAAGATGATGAGTATATCCTGAAAAAACAAGCATTTCAACAATCTGTCCAGAATTCTTGTGCATGCCCTTTTCAACATGAAGCATTATGGTGAAGGAAAAAGCATATGTTTCAGTGTCCAAGCTTTGCACAGCAAGAGTCCCTTCCAGTCCCAAGTACTAAGCTAGTGAAAAATAATACACAAGGAAAAAATAAAAAACCAAAATTAAAATCAGTCATCTTCATTTGCTGAATCTGAAGATAATGAAACTTAAAGGTCCATTTACCGAGTTTGGCATCTTTTCTGCCATTAATGTGTCTATATTTTCACTGCAGTTCTAGGATACCCACGAGATCTATCATTTATTTGTAGTCTCCCTAAAATCCATTTCAACCTACAGCTTTGACATATACTTCTACAATAAAAAATAGCAGTCACTTATTTCAAAATTTTCCCTGAAGGGCACAAATTAAAAGATCATACACAAACTATACAAGAGTTTAGAATTAAACAGAGAGCCTTCAGGACAATCCTAAGCAGGTATTTTGCACCTGCCCTATGCAATGGAGGGCTATTCTAATAATTGTTGTCTCAATAATTACTTCTTTTGGATCTCATATTTTGTTAAGGCAAGGGAAAAAGTGACTCCAATATCTGTCAAAACAAAAGGCAGACGGCTTGATTTAGGGACCCTTTTCAACTAAGGGAAGTTCAATACCAGATAAAAGGAAGTGGAGTGTTCTGATTGACCACTTCCTGCTGTAGTATCTACCCAATATGACAACCACAGATCATTTCCACTACGAGAAGCTTGCATTAGAATTGCTGCCAAGAATATAACAACAGTAATGATCCATCCAGAAAATGCAGCATAGTTCCTGCAAAAGGTTATTGTAAGGAATTTAATTGTACAGGGTGCAGCTTTAAGATATTGTTATCTCCTAGGAATAGTAAGAATAGAATACAAAATCCTTGTACTCACTTATATACGGCAAGTTCAACTCTGCCCTCTTTTCGTTGCTCAACTTCAATTGTCTCATGTGCTTCCTCTGAAATACCAACAGTATTCTCTTCTAGGACATCTTGCTTGTCTTCAGAATCAGTATCTGCTTGACATTCTTGTCTTTGAATGTTCAATGTATCAAATTCATTAAGTGGAAAGAATGCTGAATATGAAGAAGCTGACAAGTTGGCTGAACTTCCAACCCACTTCACATGTCCTTTTTCCATCACAACAACCAAATCAGCGCAAGATATTGCCTGGGAGTTAACAAACAAAAAATAGAATTCATTTATATAACGACTTCCATAAGACCATATAAAATCCACGACTTGTGGAACTAAAATCAGAGAAGTTGACGAAGGATCATTGAAGCATTTGACATGGAATTAATTTTCCAAACACCTCTTCTTGAGTATGTGCATCAAGAAAATTGCTTGAGGCAAGAAATTTTCTTCACAGACATTCATGATCTAAAGGGGGAAACATAAAACATATTTAAAATAAAAAGAAAAGCACAAAAAGTGACGCAACACAACAACATGGGAAGTATACAATTGAACAATAATAATAATAAGATGCTCAAAATACAAAAGAAAGAAAGGGATAATCCATAAAATTCAAAATAAAAAAAGTCCACATGGATGAGAAAAAGAAAATGGCTAGGCCACCATTGACAACGTGGCCATGACTTTTGACACTTAATTCCCTCTTACTACAATTTAGGTTAAAATAAATTCCTTTATTAACTATAGGCATTGAAGAGACAGGAAAAAGAAGAACTTGTAATCTTCACATGATACCCCATTTTACATGCATTGATTCAAAGGGGATGAGTTAATGATCTTGTTCAGCCGCCCCAGTCCGTTTAGAGGGTGGTTCAGGGATGGCCAAACCACCCTCACGAGTGGTCACAACATCTTAGAGGTGTTTGGCGTGAACTGAACCATTTCCATAAATATCTGGAGGTGATTTGGCTAACTATAAAGACCTTGAAGGTATGATCCAACCACTTTCTAGTTTGAAAAGATGGTTTTGCTAACCTCTAAATTTTCTCTTTTTTTCTTTCTTTTTTACATATGTCAATCATAGAATGAAAAGATGAAGATTCTTTGTCACCTAAAATAGGCATGCAGAAGTCACATGCTATTTCTTTCATACACTTTAACACCAATTGGTAGCAAAGTAATCTGTTTTCACCTAAATCATGGTTAGAAGGAATTGTATGTCACTGATAGGAACTTAAAATGTGAGGTGTAAGTAAGGCATCAATTTAAGAGAGTAAGTAATCATATGTACTTGTCAACTAACTATATGTTCTAAGAAAACACGACATTCCTCTCATAGAATGCATTCCCTATATTCCTCTCACATACAAACCATATCATTCCAAGGGAATCACCTGAACATTGTGTGTGCAAAGAACTCGCGTTTGCTGCTTCATTAGAGGGCCTAGAATTGCATTACACAAAATCCAGTGAGCAACCTGAGCATCAACTGCACTGAGGACATCATCAAGCATAAAGATGTCGGAGCCATGATAAATTGCCCTGTAGGTAGCACAAAGAATTGTAGTTTGATAAGAATCCCATATCCACTTTCAAAGAAAAGGAAATCAGGTAGATTGGAAGCTAGCCACAGCGAACAAGAAAGATGCTATAACCTCGCCAGAGCAATACGAGCTCTCTGTCCACCTGATACGTTCACTCCTTTTTCTCCAACATACGACATGTCTCCCCTAACCATTAACGAAATATCAACATCCAGTGCACAAGCCTGTAAAGCATCTGAGTATCTGCCAAGAAGGATAAAAATATTTCTGAAGTTAGATTCAGAATGGTTGAATATGACAAATTAAGATATTAATATACAACAGCAAGATCAAATGGCAGAGGAAAAGAAAAATCTTTATTGTTGATAGAGTCAGAATAACTTTAATAGAGTCAATGCCGTCAATACATCAGAAAAATGAGGATCAGAAAGTTTGTTACTGTTGACAGAATAACACCTTCTGGGATCATAATTCTTTCCAAACAATATATTATCACGTATGGTTCCGGATAGAATCCATGGCACCTACAGTTTCAGACAGAAAAGCCCGACATAAGAAACTTTTGTTTCCACTGTATGCATGGAAAACAAATCTGTAGAGAAGCTTTGCACCTGTGGAACATATGCTATTGATCCACTTGAACGTACTGATCCATGAAGCAGGCGCATTTCTCCCAAAACTGAATTTAATAAGGATGACTTACCCGAACCAACCTGAATACAGATTGTTAGCTAGATGAAGGATAATACAGTTGATCTTGATATGAATCATTTACAGTGAATGAGACTCATACTTTAAAATCACAAGTTACCGATCTCCATTTCATTTTTTTACATATTACTAGTAGAAAAATTTTATTAGTATTGTGAATTTTGACACTCCAATTTTCTTATTATCAATGTTGATACTCCAGATGTAGCATCAGATGATCTTGGCCAAAAAACTTCCAGATTTAGGCCAAGCAGCTTCTTGGCTTTTCCAAAACCACCAATTTCCAGCAACATTAGGTTTCAAAACAGAAGCTACTAAACACACCTGAAATTGGCATTCTTAATAAAATATCTATCGCACTTGGAGATTTTAAGAATCTGTCACAAGCAAGGAAAATGATATCGGTTTGCAAATAATTGACAGACAATGCAAAACATTGACAGACTCTTTTAACTAATTTTTTGATAGAATTGAAAACTACAATGATAGAGAATAAAAACTACATTTTGAATGGAATTCTGTACATTATAAATAGTGTATCAGTACCATGACAGATCTTACATAATACACTGCTGTCTAGATATCACATGTAATGAACCGTAAGCAAACAAAAAGTCCTAGTTAATATATATTGGAGATTTAAACCAGCAACTTTGATAAAGCATTCTATCTTATGGTCAAATTCATCATTTTCCAATTTACATATGTTTTTGGGAAGTTGTTTTCTAACATGGTATGTGAACATTTAAAAATATAAAAATTCCACTTGTTTGGACTGATATTAGAATATTTGATGACGTGATATGCTCAAAGAATTTTATTAATTCAGGACTACATTACCACAATCTGAGACTAGATAACTAGTAATGGACAAATAGAGTTTTGAAGAACTTTAAGTACAGGTCTGACCTCTCCAACCACAGCAACAAAGGAACCCTTTTGGAGGTCTAGCGTTACATTATTCAACACTGTATGCAACTCCTTTTCATCACGACTTGACCAATCACAACATGCGTTATGGATAACAATGGCCATATTTCCAAAGGTAGCTTCACATTGTTCATTCAAAGAAACTGATGAAGGAGAATCAGCTGTCCGTTCTATGCCCTGCTTGTCCTCAGAGCAAGCAAGAAACCTGCTCAATCGCCTAGTAGATATAAAGGCCTGCATTAAGAAATCAATCAATAACAACCAAGAAATATTGAGTTCTGCGTAAACTAATAGACATTAACAACTCACATCAATAAGCCCATTGATGACCCATGGAAACGAATTTAGAGGAGATATCAAGGTATTGAACAGAGCAAGACAAGTGAAGACCTGCAATTAAGGGTTTGCAGGGACATTAATTCTATGGATAAATAACTACAATGATAAAAGGAAATGCAAACAGAAGAAAGGAAAGAGAAAAGAACAAAAAAAAAGAAAAAGGACAGATGAAGCAATGCTGTGTCACTAAGACATCACTAGTGCTTGGGAAACAGTTAGCATACAGTTGCAGCATCAAGCTGATGTCCCATGAGTGCATAGAGTCCGAATGTGAAGAAGGAGAAAAGAGTAGGTGTTGTGGCCCAAAAGAATACACACCAGGCATCCAGGTACTTCCGCGTCTACTAAAAATGAAATCCAATCAGTACAATTCAGAACTTGTTTAGGGATTACAAAGTGGAAGTGGTCTAACGCACTACAAAATTTTTGGGTTCTAAAGGAGTACAAGTACTAATCATACCGCTAAGTGAGTCACTTCTGAAGATCTTGTCTCCATCAACCAGCTAGAAAATAGAACCTCCCACCCGTACATCTTCAAAGTGCGAATATGCGTCAAAAGTTCACTAGTCCTTCTTATCCTATTGAGTATCAAACTCTTTGAATGTTTAAATGCTCTAAATGATAAAAGATAATATAAAATACATACTATTATTCACAAATGAAATTTATAAAGCTATTTATCCTTGCATTTTGAGATGTTCCAGTTGTTGCCAACTTATCCCCAACTACTTGGGGCTGACAGCCCAAATCAAGCTGCAGAATTTCATATCCAGCATAAAACATCTGTATAGTCTCTTCAAAGATACGCTAGCACCAACTTCCCTTTGTTTATGAGCATAAATGGTGATAAAAGTTCAAGCAATCGATGAGCCTTAGAGAAAGATAACCAAAATTTTCCAGGTCAAGAACAAAAGAAACTAGGTTTTACTAGAAACACATCACATACTGCTGTTCCTAGTGGCTAGTACAATAGAGTACAGAAGTAAAAGAATAGCCAAAAAAATGGAGAAGAAAAAAAACAAAGAAGCCAGATGTATGATTTAACCTGCTGTGATAGTGTCATAAATTAAGATGTATCACTACAGAACAAAAGGGAAAGAGAATATATGACTGTTAAAAAGTGAAATTAACATTTACCATAGTCACACTGCTAAAAATTACAAATAATATAAGCACATGAAGTGATCTCAACGGAAGGAAATTTCACAAAAAAATAAATACACCCCGTTCATGCAAGAATACACAGTTACAGAAAACTATCATTTTCCATTACCACTGCAGCAGAAAGATTGTAAGGACCAATAGCAAGTCCTTCACCTTGTTCTTTCTGAAGGCTTTTTATTTTTACCATACCTAATTGTCCAACAAATGAAAATAAATCTACCTCAAATTTTGATGAAGCTATTAATAACTTCATACTCTTTTCCTGAATAACTAGAACTTTATGGTTTTCAATTTCTAGGTAGGTAAGACAGCATTTGAATTAAATCTACGCTATTGCAAAGAAGACATTAATTTAAGAACTGCACTTCCTTTGTTCTCAAAACTAGTTTAAGGATAAATTTTCTCCAAAACATGTGATAGGAAGGAACACCCCCACTCTCCCCCACTCTCCCCCACCAAAAAAAAAAAGGCGGGAAGAAGTATTAATATCCATGCTAAAGGCAACCACAATTGCATGGTAGATGTCTACTTCAACCACTCAACACATCAATTGCATGAATCATAGACAAAGATAACAGTTTGTTTTCCAACAAAATCTAGTAGTTCTATGGCTATGAGATAAAAGATTTCTTACCGTTCATCCTTTTGTTCCATCATTTTTTCAGTAGCCCTTGCAATCAAATTAGAAATCCATTTATTGACTGCACATCAGAGAATTCAATAACAAGATGTAATATATGTTCTTAAAAAGAAAGTTTCAAGAATTTAGAAATGTGCAACACCAGAGAATTATCCGTCCATAAAGAAAAAAGAGAATTAAACCACAAGATAATAGTGAAATCGCAATTCTCCATTTATTTTACAACCATGATATCCACAAATCAGACCCACAGTGTTTCATGGTCCATCAAAGTTCTCAATGGGTGAATCAAATCTAATGTAACAACAAGAAAAACATAAAAGAAATATTGAATGATGTAGAAAAAGTATAGTTTCAGAGAATAAGAAAATCAAAGAATTTATCTCTGTTATGAAAATGAGGTACAACAGTACCAGAAAGGAGAAGAAGACTTAACTGAGCAAATCAACATTGGGAAAAAATAAAAAAATAAAAAATAAAAAATAAAGTGAAGTGCATATTTCCATCGACATATTGAATATTTGAAAGAATTGAGTAAGGTCTGCATTGACCTATCATACACCATATTAAGTTATCGATGGCATTCACACAAACTACGTACTGCTCATCACATCCCTTCATGTGTGAATACATTGAGCTGTAAGAGCTATATTGATGAATCTAAGTATTCCCTCTTGTCAAACTTAATAAATGGTGCAACTAGAATGGAAGAGAAGGAGATAAAAATACTTCATTCTCTGGAACTGGCAATGAAATACATGCCTTCCTATAAAGAAGCACAAAATCGAATGTGTTCCACTTGCTGCTACATACTGCTTACTTTCAATACATTTTTATACTCTGTTCAAAGGTTGAATACTGGTTTAGGTCTAAATATGACATGCTGAACATTATTTACTCCATCTATATAGTGAGTTTCAGGCAGTACCAGATATGGAAACATTGACGAAGATACAAGCTAACATAGCAGGCACAGTGCGTTTGCACAATATAGATACCTTTTATTGAATCCTACCTTCAGTAGGAGAAGGCATCTAGCAACTCTCAGTAGTATCCCAAAAAAAACCGAAAGGATAGACTTCATATATATTGTTAATGGGTAGATCTCTCCAATATTCATACAAATTATGAAATCAGAAGACATCAAATGTTTAATAAGATGTCAAGTAGGAAAATTGTTTTTAAGGTATCTAAATATGTTGGTGGGAGTTCTACAGAAGTATTCAAGGATTTTTTGAGATGTCATATAGTATTAACAGGAGCCAAAAGCTTTTTGAGATGAGTATTTCTAGTCATTATAGTCATTGATGAACATGATGACATAATTGGACTATCAATCTGAATCTGTCAGAAAGGGAGTCTTATTGAGTTATTATGCTTATAAACGGCCTTTGATTTATTGCAATAGTCAAATTATAAGTTCGATTTGGCTTTCTGCTCTAACCAATAAAATTGAGGAGCCTAATATCTGTAATTGTACTAGAATAGACAGTTGAAATTGGGTTCTGGGTCATGAAAGGGATGATTACCCTAGGATTGACCGCAGTTAGAGAATAAATGTGGCAGCTCATTACCAAGTCATTTGAGATATACATACCTGGTATCAGTAAGATGGTTATTGCAATTCCAGAGACAAAAGTAAACTTGACTTGTGTGTACAAAAGAAACAAAGCCAATCCTATTTGCAATGGCAAGCTGAAATAATCATCAAATGGCAGTTGCTCAGAAAAATATTACCCAAGATCAGGGCATAAATAAGCTCGGAGTTCAGATTTTAAGAGACAAACCGGAAGATAGCCACGAAGAAACTACTTACAGTCAACACTACTACTTCAACCTTTTAATGCATGATCATCATCATAAATAGAAGGGAAACGGGATCACAAGCTGCATTTGACAATTCAAAAATTTCTACAATGACACTCAAAGAAATAAAAAGAAAGCCAAGATACTAAAACTCCTATTGATTATGCCTCTTTGTGCAAGACCACTCGATCAGTGAGCTGTAATGCAGTCTTTCAAGGGTGGCTGCTTCAAGGCTTCTATCAAGACATTCACTGAGGAAGCAGAAGCCCTTTTGAAAGATGAATCGACTCATCAAGTTCCCATTGAAATAGGGCATTATGCAATAGCCCATATCAAAGTCGGCAAGTAGTTCTACTAAAGTATATCCCTTCAAAGTTCTCTTTTTTGAAAAGAAGAATAATACGAGGCTTTGTAAGAAGTAAATCTGTCGGAAACAATGCAAATATTCAACAACATTCTTACTGCAGGTAGACCATGAAACTTATATTGCCATTACCATTACACAGTTACATTTTATTTTTTTATTTTTTTTTTGTGTCTCAACTACAAAGCACACCTCTAACATTTTTCTTCTTGTTTGTCACAAGGTAGAAGATCCCTACAGAAATACTATGGCTACTTTTAAGCATCTCTGCAATTGAACAAGAAGGCCATCTACCAATCGAGCATGTTACATCCAGATGTCTAAAGATGTGCATCCAAAATACCAAAAAAAATAATAATAATAAGTAGCATCCTATGACATGGTGACCTTGAACTTCATTGCATTAGAAGATGATATAAAAGACTGCAAACCAACATTAGATTTCCCAGAATCTAGCAGTGATCTCAACTTTTACCTTTAGAACAAGAGAATGGGGGAAAAGTATGTTTGCATAAGAATGGCTAAACATCATTAATGACAGTCATATTTACTAAATAAGAAGTGGGAAGGAGCAACAAAGCAGGAGCCATTACCTCCACATATCATGGAAACTGTTACACAAGTTGACAGTTCTATCAGCATCTATGGACATGAATGTCTGAATTTCTCCCCCAGAAAATTTAGACCGCTCCGCTAGGTTGATGAATAGACACTGCAAGAAAGTATAAAATTTCATACAAAAAATCATATGGAAATCGTGTTGTTGTGTAAACTCAGTTACAGTACTATGTCAAAGCCTAAATCTATGAGATGCAGCGGCACAACTAGAAGATAAAACCATATCAAACCAGTAAGTGTTCTTGCTAACAGATATAACTTTTTGACCATAGCTTCTGGAAACGTGTTTACAGAACAACAGACCACATAGGCTGCCACAAGAAGATCGAGTTTGCCCATAGAGAACAAAGTGATTGTATCAGAATTTCCAATGAATAGAACATCAGATATGAATATAGTTGACATAACCAATCTAGTTAAGTTAGAACTTAACTATACCATCAAAAAGCTTGCCTGACACGTAATTTGATAGTTTCAAGATTTTTTGAAGGTTATAACTGAAAAGTCTTCAACAAAGCAATTCGTAGCAGCTTATACCAGTAGAACTTGATATTCATGATCCAATTCCTGGATTATGCATGACAACCTAATCCTGCTGATTTATTTCTTTTGAAGCTTCACGTTCATTTGAATTTTTGTGGGCAGGTATATACTACTGCTGGTGGAGAAACAAAAATCATATTTTTTTCCTTTTAAAGTACTCAGAGCAGACAAATGTGAGCATTGAGTAAGGCCTACTAATAATGGACTGGCCTATAGATACCACCAGTCCCTGTTTTCCACCCTCTTTTTATGTGCAGATTAAGCACAAATAGTATTTCCCTGTTTGCAGTCACATATTAGAAAAGTTCTATGCATTGTCCACAACTATGTCATCTCTAGTAAGTTGCATGAAATGATACTCACACACTTTTGACAGAATATGGACAAGACATACCTTCCGGTAGATTACTGTCATGATGCCAGATCGTAATTTTAGCTTCAGCTTAGAAAGATGGAAACTATATTGTGTATCAAGAAAGGATCTGCACAATATTTGATAGCCAACTTAAGGACATGTCTCACAGGCAGAGCAAATGTGTGTGTGTGTGTGTGTGTGTGTGAGAGAGAGAGAGAGAGAGGACAGAGAAAGGTTTAGTAATTTAAAAGTAGCATAGGCTGTGAATAAAAGGAGCTATATGTTGCTCACAGATAGTCATCCTCCAATCATTTCTGCAACGTAACATAAACTAGGTATACAATAAAACATCTCAAAGGAAAATGAAATAATATTTTTCAAATACAGTGATAACAAATAACAGAGTTGACCTGAAAAATATCAAGTTATCTTTCAAAATGAAAAATTATCAGGTCTCCTGCTGATGTTTTTATAGCCATTTTAACTAAAGTTGACCTCAGAATTATTGCTTGACCAACATTATAACTGACATTTTGCCATTTTCCCTGACTTATCGTAGGGAGAATTACACCCAATTTCTCCTCTAAATTGCATATGAAGTTAACATTAAAATTTAAGAGAGGAAACAATACTTGGAAATACAAAAGACAAGAAACGGGAAAAAGAAAATAAAGGAAATACAAGCAATCATTAAAAGTTCGAGAGAATTACTTAAGCACGGAAGTGAGCCCCAAGGATATTGCAAAAACAAAACCATTGTAGTGCCCAGAACCTGATAAAAGAAAGCAGTAACAAGTTCCATAACGACAGATATCAAATCAATTAAAACTTAGTAAAGAAGTCACTGAAAAGAAAATTCGGTGAAAAACTAATGCAGATTCTGCCTTTCAATGCTGTTAAACCGAAGGGAATTCAAAGCTAGAGTTCTTGGAAAAATTCTCCCCAGCAGAACCAGTTGCTAACTAAACTGCTTATGTCATACCCTTCTCTAAGTGATAGATCATAATTTAGTAACTTCAGTTTCTAATATAGGAAGGCAATACCCTCCAACAGAAAAAGTGGGCATTTGGTTGAGAATTCACTGAGATTGAAGGACTTTACAAGAAAAATCTTATGCTGATCAAAACATTTTGAAGAAGCAGACTAGGACAACCCTGTTAATTTCGCTTGCCTTAGCCTAATTTGATTCATCCATTTTACGGTTGCTTGACCAGAATGGGAATTAGTTCACTTGCTAACACATATGATCTGGAGTCTAGGTTAGACAAACTAATCTCTATTCGCACGGATTTTTCCTCTTTTTCTAATATTTAATAAAATGTTACATTTAGATGACTTACTCAAAATAAGAGGTCTCCGTACATATATGTATAATGGAACACACATACATATAACAACTCTATAGACATCCCAGACCAAATTAAGATTTCCTAGGATCACTTAAATATTTCTTCAACTACAATTCAGGTTTTACCATGAAATTACAAAGAATTCGCCAAAGAACAATCGAAATGAATCATGCAGTGTTGTAATGGATCATAGTATGATCACTTTTCAACATTAGAAGAATCACAAATAAGAAGTTATCATTTGCTGCAAAACCTTGTTGAAGAACTCGGATCAGCTTATTGAGAAGCAATGGTCCCACGAAACCAATACAATCATTAAGCACCTAGTAATATGCCAACACAAATGCATTGTCATTACTGAAATATGTCAAAGAAACTGAAAAGAGCAAAAATATTTGATACATGACCCTCAATCAAGAAATACCTTTAACAAACCTAGGCGAATATATGGCCACCCATATGCAGAACAGATTGCTCTAAACAACGAGGGGTTAGAGCAATTACTAATCCACTGATCTTGCCAACAGCTTAATAATGTATTATGACATGAAGATGGATCCATATTAGCAGGTAGCTGAAGCAAATCTTCAAAGTCCAGCTGCTTTATCACTCCACGATCCATCACAGAAGTAATAGATCTAAATGTCATACAATCCCAGTAGCTCTGCTCCTTTCCCTTCACAATCAAATTACAATTCTTTGAATTTTTCAGCTTCTGGAAAGAGGACTTAAATCTGATGACATTTAAGATGAGTGGTCTCAATTAGGGTTATAAGCCTCAATTGCTATGATTTATATGCAATGATTGCATAATAGAAATTGTACTCTTCATGGTAAAGGATTCCTCGGCAAAGTCAAGAGTGACATTATACTCCTTATATAGATAAAAGAAAATCCAATTAACTGAAATTGTTGATTAAACTACTGTATCTATTTTTCTATTAATAAATTAAAAGAAGGCAACAGAACAAACAGTAGCCATTTCACTAATTGTTCTTGTAATGTGGCAGAAGTTTATTACTGCTGTCAGGCACCGGACTAACTAGAAATACACTTGGATTAAGCATGACACAAAAGAGCAAGTCCTAAATGACCTGCTGATTATAAAGAGGCCATGCTACTCTGATAGAGGCTAAATACCTGGATTCACAAGGCTGGATTTTCTTCAGGTGAAATTACATAAAGCTTCCAAATCATAAATAGAAGAACGGAGTGACAAAGTAAATGATATTTGTTCACAATAGTTGTTGCGGAGCATAGATTGCCACTTCATTCACATTTGTTCACAATTTATTTTACAAACAACTAGAGCATATAAGAACTAAATAATTCAAAAATATTAAAAGAAAACCCTAAGAGATAAGACAAGATGATTGTATAATACTTACAGAATCCCTCAGACCACCATCCTCAAGGTCCATGTCTGTTGGAATGAGTGACTCTTCCATTGAACTACAATTTTGGCAAGACAGTATCATCGTTGGAACTCATTAATCTCTCCAAAGGTTTTCTTTGCATAAAATGTATGCTATGGTAACCTTAACACTATATAACATAACGAAAAATGAAATCATAGCCCACAAAGAAATTATATGCTTTGAATGGTAACTAAACCCTGTTACAAGATCAGTTTCAATACTAACATCATAGGTGGGGCACCAATGCCGTCATATATGCAAATTTCCCTCACGGATTTGTTTATAGAACCCAAAACATTATTCTCATCTCAAATGATCTTATGCCTATCTAAGTAATGCCCTGGAATGCCATTGCGCAATCAACTACAAGAGGCCAAGTTGCAGGTTTAAGCCAACACAAAAGAAAATTCAGCTAGCATCAATGGAGCCCTTATATGTTAAAACATCTGACCAAAGGAAAGTGATACTAGTATGAACAAGAATGAAATCCAGTCTCCAAAAATGATTCTTTTTTTGAAGAAAACCTCATAAACCACTGTTCTCTTTTTACTACTCTTCAAATTGGGAAGGAAACCTCATAACCTAATGTTCGCTTCTTAATGCTCTTCAGATAATAATCTTTCTAACATTAATAACAGGTAATTTACAAAACTATCCAGGTACACAAGTTTTCATCCAACAGCTTAACTATCTTGTAGTCCCACCTGAATTCCACATTATAATTTTATAGATGTGACAAAGATCCAGAAAGAACAGGATTAGAAGAGAAAAATTAACCAGATAATACCTGAACTTGGAAGATGCTTGCCTCATCCGGATAATGTTAATGGATATGCCAAATATGAGGTCCAACAAAACAACACAGCTCTCTTTAAGACATCTCAAAATCTGTCAAATAAAACTTTTTATAAATTCTAACTCTATCAAGAAAGAATTTCCTACACCACAAGAATATATCACAAGCAAGTAAGAATTTAGTATAATGTGCCAAAGAGTTGGAAAAATTTTAGGTCATCAAGATGGGGAATGTCAATCACCACCCAAATGATGTGGTGATTGACATTGTCTAAAAAGTACTCTGACATTGTCTAAAAACCTTAGAACTGAAACAAGATCTTAAGTGATGTCATAACCCTAGTTATCACTATTTAGGCAATGCAAGTTCAGGCTAATATGTTAGCTAATTAGAAAGGGAGATTTAGATAGCAAAATAGCATCTAACTTTCTCAATAAGTCATATTAAGCCTGTTTAGACTCTGGTTTAGAGGACACTCGTTTGGAGAACCCAGGTTTGGGGGAGCAGTCATACACTTGAGTGCATTAAGCTACCAGAACACATGGTCAAGCAGCCTTTTCTCTAGAACATTACTTGGCTACATGTCTATCTCATTTAGCCCCCTCTTATCTATTGCCTTTTCAGATTTCTGGCTTGATGATATTCCACACAATGTTCTCTGTGCTACTAACAAATTCTTAACCCAAAAAAAAAAAAGGAATGTTAATATTAAGGAAATATTATAATATACATGAAGCAGAAAGTTCTTCTTGCAACCTCCCACATCAGGCCATCCAGACACTTCTCTTTGGTTGAAAAGTAGAAGAAAAATGAACAATTGACGACTACAAAGCCATTGTGGGTGTTGAAGGTATAAAGAATTGATTTAAGCCTTCTTAACCGCCAAAGAAACTTAGCACATGTATTTGGGACCAAGCTATACACCTATTGAGATCTGTGTTATGAGGAGTGAAGAAATAAAACAGCCACACATTTCTGAATAGGGATAGACATCCAATATACAATCAAGATACGGAAATTCAGCAACAGAAAAGGCCACACAGACAACAGAACATAGCAAGAAGAAAGTTCAGAGATAAATCGTACCTCCAGTGAAGAAAATGATGCTACCAAATAGAAGATACCCAATAGTGGTTTCAAAATCCACCAGAAACATAGCATTAAGTTGCAAAACATGTACTGAGAGTTGGCCGATCTTGAAAAGAATATGATAGTCATCTACATAGTTGTAAAATCAAAAACTAAGAAAACCTATGTAAAGTTCATATAAAAAACAGAATTACAAACAACACAGCCAACAGCTAGAAGCGGCAAGACTTACCCAGACTGCAAACTGAGAACATCTGAAAAACCATTCATGATGAACAATGAATTCTCCCTTAAGCACTTTCTTTAATAGCATGACCACGTCCAAGAAAGATAAACATGCTCCAACAGCAGGTAAATAATGCAAGAAGATCTTTTCAAGCAGGTTTATCTGCATAATCTTCTGAAAGCTTAGTGTTCATGACAACTTCATATGAAATTTAAAAAGAAATATACTGAACAACAGAATGCCCAACTTCCCATACAAACTAGAATCATCGAAGAAAACCGAAATATACTTGCTCTAAACACTAGAGACCAAACACTAGTTAATGCATAAAATTAAAAATGCAAAACTGTGTAGGGAAAAAAAATGACTAAGTCTAGCAATGGTTAAGTGGCAGACAATAACATATACATTGCAATGATGTCTAATTAATAGAAGCCCATGGATTTCAAAGAGAAAAAGATCTCAACGCAAATCAGCTGACGGTATTGGAAATTGCTTGAAGACATAAAAGGTTTCATGGTTCTCATTATTATCCATTTTGACCTTGTAACTTTGTGTGCTAAACATGGTAGACCAAATTTTCAGAATAGTATCACGTATCATGTTCATTAAGGAACAGGAAACTATTTATCACAAAAAGAGAAAGGTATACCATAACATGAAATCGCTACCATTGAAAGGACATTTTTGACATAGTTAAATGTCAGAATGATGTAAATAGACGAATTTATAAATATTTAGAAATGTTTAAAAAAATTTGTTGTCAATATGAAACCAATTCTGAGGGGAAAACATTAACATGAACAAATAGAGGAACCATTCTATTCTCTTTCAATGTGTGTGCATGAAGTGTATTTTATCATACAATTTCACAAAGAGTTAAAAAAATAACCATTAAGATCTGGGGGAAAGAAGTAAAAGATATAGTGCAATCCATTAGATTCAAGTTAAGACAAAGGGACAAACAGAAAATAAATCTTGAAAACTCCAACTAATATAGATTCTAGTTGCCACTAGCCCAAAAATGAGCATTTACAATTGAGGACCTACCCTCCGCCTTCGTTTGCCACTCCTCTGTGTAATTATGACAACAAAAATTATAACAAGAGTCACCAAATTCACCCCAAAACCTAAAACCGTAATCATCATTAAGGAAATGCAAGTTTTCAAAATATAAACTACTTTTTGCACCAACGTAAGTCAATATTAATGATTAAGCCCTTAAATTATAAGGATATATGTTGGTGAAACACTCAGATATTCGATTTCCATCCCACACCTGAAAACCAGAAAGAAAAATGTTAATTCATCATCGGAATCCAAACCTTTTTACTCTCATATGTCCTATAACTCAATATAATACATTTCTAAATTAGCATCAGCATTGCTTAAAGAGAAAGTTTATTTGGATTTTTCTACAACCACTTGGATTAGCAAAGTTGATGAAAAAAAAAAAAAAAGAATCTAGATTACTTAATCTCAATAGATATTTAAAGAAAAACAGGATCCAGATATGTTGCCACAAATAATTCAGTGAAATGCCGAGAGGATGAGAAAAGAAAACAATAAATTCATTGCAACAGCAAAGACCACTGTCCGGATATTGAGAGAACTTCCAAAAAGAAAAGAAAGAATTTATGGAAAATGGAAATTAATCACTCAAGAGAGCCATTTAGGCTGACACTGGTGAATAACATCTTTTTCTCAGGGCTCAACATAGTTCGGGATGAAAAATATCTTAGGTTCCATTCACCTTGACGAAAATGTTTTCACTACGAAAAATATCCTAGGCCCAACTACAATAGTGTTTGGCTGGATTGAAAACTCTTATGGCTACTAACAATAGAAAACACACAAAAGTCGGGAGACAATAGTAGTTCTGGTAGCATTGGTGGTGAGAACAGAGTGAGACTAACTACGATTGTGAGGCGGAGGTGGGTGGAGGAAGGTTTGGGTGGCAGCACAAAGGAGTGGCGGGAGGGAGGTGGGTAGGTGGAGGGATAGGATTCAAAAACTAGGTTATACAGTTTTCCATAGCCATAATTTTCCCGGATCATAACGATATTTTCCTTCAAACAAGATTCAGTTGCATCAAGCAGAGTACAACATGGAAAAAATTTCCATTGCAGCACGAAGGAACTTTGGAATATAATTTAAACCGATTTTTCTCTCATGCATTTTCTCATCAACCAAATGTAGTTTCAGTTTGTCTTCTGTCCTTTTATAATAAACAGTTCAACAATATTTGAACCGGAAACAGAGCCTAAATATTCTGTACAAAACGATGTATCTGCTCCAAATACATCCAGGAACATATTCAACGGGACTAAGAAAGACAAAACTGTGAAAACAGTCTGTTCTGACGGCCGAGAAAACTTAGGAAAACAAAATTTTATTAAAAATTTAAAGCCGTTAACAGCATAACATCCAAATTTAGCATGTTGAAAAAAATAATATTTAGCATATTGTGATAAAGCTCAGTCATTTTGTTGGAAATCAAAAAAAGTTCGAAGAAACCATCAACTTCAAAGTTCCATTAGTTTTCTTCTTCTTTTCGTCAGGAGTTTTCCACTTCTCTATTTGGTTAGCCACGAAAACAAGGCAAATAGTACACATTCCGAAATGCAGAATTTCTTTTCCACCATTTCTTTAATTTCATTCTGTTTCTCTCTAAATTCTCCCAGCTACTAAACGGAGCTAAAGCTGAGACTCAATTGGACCAAAAATTTCAGAGGCGAAGTTAGCCTGCCTCAATTCTTTTTTCTCCTCACCAAAATTCTCCCGGCTATCAAACAGCATCGCAGAAGAAACAGTACATGAAATGCACGGTTTGTTTCTAACAGAAACCTTTCTTCAACTCAGATAACTTTTCTCTTATTTTGCTCAAAATTTCTCGGCTACCAAACGGAGGCCACGAAGGATTTAGAGACAGAAAAGAAGCAAGAGAGAGTAGCAGGAAGCAAGCAAGTTAACGAGAGAACGTACAGATGGGGAATCCGGGCAAATTAGGGCCGTTAAGTCGTCCATGGATTGTTTGAAGTCGACGCCGCAGAGTGCCAACGAAACAGAGCTTCGTACAGGGCTTCTCCCATGCACCCGTCAAGTGCTTATTTATAATTACACATGGCATGCTTAGCGAATAATACGAAGGAAAAGGTGGAAAGCATCTATCACAGCGCGTGACTTCTTCTTAGTCAATTCCATTGTGTGTGGAATTGTCTCACCAAGCAAGGGTATCTCGAGTTATTTATAAAATAATAAATATCGCTAATTCTGGAGTAATAAGGAATTCTTTAAAATTAATTTTAGTCTTTTGAACTTTCGAGTTTTCTTCCACGAATGCCTAAGCTAAATGGATAAATGTGATTTACTTTTCTTTTTATTAAAGTCGGCTTTTGATTAGGCATCGGTAACAATTTCTTTTTTACGTGAACAGCTTCAGGCAGACTGGAGAAGTCAAGGAATTACTTAGAGTTTGGTGGGTGGGGCAGCTTTTCTTACAGGATCAAACAAAGTTTCTTCCCATCCAAACCAAAAAAGTACAAGATTCCCCCGTTCGTGTATCTGCTGAAACTGTGCGCTCCGCGTCATGAATCCACTCAATTTGGGAAAAAAGTGCAACTACAACATGGTACAAATTTTAAAGAAATAAGCACGTAAATCATAGATTCTCTCACTGAACCTTTATTTCCTTTTTCCCCCTAATTTTGTCGGCTTCCAGAACACTAGATAGGGACTTCCACTTGAAGCCCAATGGGTCAGAGCAGGCTTACAAATTAAATCCTGTGAAATATTCAAACGTCGGATTAAGATTATCTTTCCAAGCAAATGCGGTTGTCAGTTGATTATAAGGCCCATCAACCCAATGGGTATTCAATCAGCCTGATACTCCTGTCATTTTGTGAAGTCCATCCTAATTTTATCGCTTTCTCCTTAGCCAGCCCAATTGAATGTGAAGAGAATTGAATGAAGGGTTATAATTTTGAGTTTGCAACCATCTTAAAAACTGGTTCATAAGATAATTTAACTCTTACACTTACAAGTTCTTTTTTTTTTTTCTCTTTTTTTACTTGGGACATTTTTAATCATCTCTTTTGTCTCGCATGAATCCAATCCAATATTTACAAATAGTTGGACCTAATATGTTTCAACCTCTACACAATCAATCCTTAACCTATTTTCATTAGGTTTAACCCTACTCAATCTCCACATATATTTGGGTCTTGACCTATCCTTTAGGCTAAATATCAATTATTATAATTTTGGACTTACAATCACTTTAAGCCTTATACTTATAAGCTTTTTTTTCTCTTCTTTTTGTATTGGTGTGGAATATTTCTTAACATAAATAACATTGACATGAAGTGTAAACACGGTGATTAAAGAGTTTGTAGCTAGTGAGGAGTAAAATCAAAGTTATGAAAAAATGTTTTTTATGGGATCTCTCTCAATAGACTAATCAACATTCTCTCTCTCTTGTTTTGTATCATAATCTTAGTAGACAAATATGTATCTTTTTCTCATGTTTTTTGTCATTTCAAATAATTAATTTATGTCTTTAATTGCAACTATGTTGATTTTTTTTCTCTGTTTATATTTTCTCAAGAAAGCAAACATCCCGTATGGAAAGCTGACTTTTGCATCCTTCTTCTAACATTGCTGCGTAAATTAGAAACAAAAATTAAGGTAAAAAAAGAAAAAGGGAGGACACTTAAATTGTTATACCTTCAGTGGGGTCAAAATATAATTGTTTAGAAGTAAAGCCCCCTGAAAGTAATAACATGGGAACAACCTTCAAGTTCGTTATCATCTAATCCGCCTTGGATTGATTTCCCTCCCTTATCTCTCTCTCTCACTCACTCTTTCACACGAAGCCACCCACAAAGCCAAGCTTGGAAACGGCCACGTGCACATTCATGGCCTTCTCATCTCCACTGTTCACTCCCTCCATCCTCCGCCCACCTTGCCACCCACCCTTCTTAGCACCTCTCTTCATTACTTACGCCTCTCGACTTCTTCCTCGACGCCTAGTCTTTTCAACCTCTCATGCTTTCCGTAAGCTCACTCTTACAACCAAAGTCCAATGCGTTAACAAAGAAGAAGCCCGGCCGATCGCGAGCTCCGATCGCAAGGCCGGAGTCTCAGTCTACAAACCGAAGTCCTACGAAGTGCTAGTCACTGATGCAGCCAATTCTCTTGCTTATGCCCTCGAGGACGGCAAGATCCGCTTGGAGATCGATTTCCCGTGATTCTCTTACCTTATCTCATTTATCGAATTTTGGGGTCTCGCTTCGTATTATTTTGTTGCTGTCAAAATTGAGGAAATGTGCCCGAAAAAAATTTCAAAAGGGTATTTTTTTGCTATTTCTGTGTTTTTCTTTTTCTTCCTTTGGAGGAGGAAAGCTAATGTTTTAATTGTACTTTCAGCATCCCTTCTGTTATTCTAGATTGAAATTCTATACATGTTAATGTTGTTTTCGATGTTGGAAAAATCTTAGAGGCTTGAGGGAGCCTGGGGAGGTTCTCATTAGGGGGGTTAGAAAACTGAACTTCCTAATGTCTGGCGAGTCATTTTTGTCTGTGTAAGTCCTGCAAGTTCTCTGATTAGATTGCATGGCAATCTTAGAAATTTGTGGAACATTTATTGTTTGTAGCACGATGATTTTACATGATCTTAGTGAAAAATACAACCAAGGACGTTCCTCACCCATCAGAAAGATGGGTTCAGGGATTTTGTTTTCCCTTTATCCACTGTTCTTCTCATTGGTATTGCAAACTTCGTTTACTGTTTTTGGTTAAATGCTTAAACTAATAAGAATATATAAATTTTATCGTTCCATTAACAATCAAGCATTTCCCCATTTCCGCTCATGTGTGGATTCAACTGCTCTCAAATGAGAGCTACCATGTTAAGTCAATAGTTATTCTAAAAGTTTGAGTAGGTAGAAAATAGTGAAGTTGACCATAAAATTAATATCATAAATTTTTCTCTGAGACAAGAAAAATGTTCAGTTATTCCAATAAGCTGCTCACCTTGTTGTGTATTTTCCCCATGATTTTCTACACTAATATCTGGTTTCTTTTCTTTGTCGTGCATGCGATCAGGCCTTTGCCTACCAACATTTCTTCCTACAAGGTACATTTTTCTGCTCTCATTTTTCTTAGGTGGTCATATCACCGGCTTGTCATGCACTGCACTACTCATCTAAAGTTGTTTTCTTCAACAATCTGTGAACTATCTACTGGGTTCTTGCATCCTTTATTTATTTTCCTTTTTTGGTTTTCGACATCTTACTTTAGGAAAACAATTTTATCAAAACTTCCATGGTCATACCGCATGATATTGCACTAACAGTTTTTTTTTCCATCTATTGTTGGCCTTGATGTGAGTTGTTAATGATCTAAACCTTTTGTTATGAATATATAAGGCATGATTTACTCAAATTCCTAAATTTGTAAAGGGATCTTCAGATGAGTTTATTGACGCAAATGTTCAATTAGCCTTGGCTGTCGTAAGGAAGCTCCAAGAAAGACAGGAAGCCAGAACTTGTATTGTAAGAGCAAACTCTTTTTCCATTTTGGGTGAATATCTTTGACTTCAAAATTAACTATTCTTTTTATTATTTTAGGTGTTTCCAGATAAGCCAGAAAAGCGAAGGGCAACTCAACTTTTCAAAGCAGCTCTTGACTCGGTAATAAAATAAGCCCTCATGAAGTACCCGTTGTTCAGCTATGCTGTTGTATTGTTGCGGGTTCAATTGGTCTTGAGGGCTGATTTATGGTTAAAACTTGGTGTCGACTCACCAAGGAAGTGCCTCGTACTCATGCCCCCCAAAGCCATGGACTGGCTAGGGGATACAATGCTACACACTGAGAAAAGACTAAGTTACAAGGAGAAGAAATCTTGATTGGCAAATAGTGGTGCACATATTTAAATTAACATCATAGTCAAAACTAAAACACCAAAGTGATAAATTTAATGTCTATTACCGATTACCATGTAGATATATAATCTTTTAGAAATAGTTTCTTTTCTTAATTTCATTTGCTTGATGCATACAGTTCGTTTTCCTTATGTTCTCCAAGTAATGTCCTGTCGCTATGGAAATCTTCAGTAACTGGAAAACTCTCAGCATTAAAGTCCTTGAAAATTTATCTGATTTTAACAGTGGGTTCTTTCCTTCCAGATCGATGGAATAAGCATAGGTTCCTTAGATGATGTCCCAAGTGGTCCTGTCTCCACATTCTTCAGATCCATAAGGAATACTCTTGATTTTGATTTTGAAGATGACAATGAAGGTTGGTTCTAGACAATTTAACGATGTGTAGTAGTAGATTTGTTAAAGAAGTTGCACAGATTGGTCCAAATTTTTGGAAGGGCTTTTACTGGAGAACTGCTTCTGAATTCTTTGCTGGCATTGTCGCAACGGATAAAATAAATCATTAAACTATACATGTGCATTAGTTTTTTTCTTTTTCGGAAAATATAGTAGTATCTGAAGCAATGAGGTATTATGGGGAGAGAGAAAAAAATTGTTGGTCAGATTTAAAAGGAGACTGCTAGCAATAACGTCCGAACACTTTCCTATTATACCTTTAGCATTAATCTTCTTAAAACAAGATGTGATTGGCCAAAAGAAATAGACCAGAAAAAAGAAAAAAAGAAAAGTTAAAAATATGACAGGAGTCAAGTTATTTCATATCCACTGGTTGTTGGTTTGTTGTTTAAAGGTTCTCTGCATCATGGCTAATATTCTTACTAATACTATATTAATTGCATTATTTCCGCATGCGCAGTGAACCATCATAGGTTGACATTCAACACTCTGTCATCTCTTGCAAATGCAGGTCGTTGGCAGCCTGATAAGCCTCCATCACTTTACATTTTTATTAATTGTAGCACACGAGAACTAGCCTCCATAGAGAAGTATGTGGTATGACTCTTTGCTGTTCAAATATTCTTTCAAGTACTTTTAAGTTCTCAGCATGAAAATTTAGTCCCAAATGGAACATTATGAATATACCTGCATACATACTAGTAAAACACATGAAAATTTGAAAAAAAAAAAAGGGAAGTTATTCACAAACGTCCATCTTCCTGTCAATAACCTATCTATTACTATTGGCCTTTTGTTTGATGAGCAAATAGTTGACTCTGCCGACCTATTTCAAGATCATAAATAATGTATTGCTTCATTAGCCAGTCAGAGATAGCTTTATTTTATGAGTTATTTGTTGCAATTGAAATTTGGTCTGGAAGCATAATTTCAGCCTAGCTTTGGGTTGTTGACAGCATTAAGTTGATAACGCATGTGCAGATCATCACGATGATGTCAACATCTATGTCTTAAAACCATGTTCTTTCTTTCATATTTCAAAGACATCATAGGAGGTAGGGTTTCTATTTATTTAATGACTCTGTTCTGGATCTACAGGAGCAATTTGCCCAGTCAACTCCTACACTTCTCTTTAATCTGGAACTTGATACATTGCGGTTTGCTTTCTGCCTCATGCAACTTTAATTGGCACTTAATTTCTTGTTACTTTAGCTACACTTTCCATTATGAGTAAAGTTGATGACTTGGCAGTGCTGACTTGGGGCTTTTCGGGTTTCCAACAAAAGATTTGCACTACCGCTTTCTTTCTCAATTCATTCCAGTGTTCTATATTCGAATCAGAGAGTACTCAAAGGTACATCCATTTTTTGGCAATATTATTGTTTTCTTAGTTCTTTTTGAATCTAAGTTTTGGGTGATCATTTGATTTTGGATTTGAAGACGGTAGCAGTAGAACCATACATTGTAAATTACAGTGGAGCGCTGTTTCGCCAATACCCTGGTATTTGCTAATACTTCCCTAGCACTGTGTGATAGTCCTATTTCTGAATTTATTTACTATTAAAGTTCCTTACTTCTGTTTTCAGGGTTCTATAGCTATTTTTTATATGTAGGACATAAAGCTAAGACTGTGTAATTTTACATAGTTGTTACTAGATGAGAATGGAATAAAAGGCTTGATGAAAAAAGGACATGTTTAACAAATCTGGGAGCTCTAAATTATGATACAAACCCAAATTTATCAGTAATTTAGGAGAAAATGTTGTTATTTGTGATGCTGATCCAGTCCTGCGTCTCTTGAGGACTACATTTTCACCTCGTGTTTAGTGGATTGTTGGGGGTTAAGTTCCCAAAGGTCATCAATCTTTATCTGATAAATAAGGCCTTAACCTAACAAGAAATATGTACAACCATACTGGTGTAAGTTCACAAGGTTGTGCGACCCAAAGGGAAGTAACAGAAAGGTTAAAGTTAAGAAATAACTCCATAAAACTCTCAAATCCACTAGGAAGTTCTTAAATATTTTCAGTTGAGCTCTGTTGTAAGCATTTTCTTGCATCATACGAATATAGCTTTATTGATGTACTCGAGGCTTACAATGCATGTTGCTAACTCAGTTAGGACGGTTAAGGCTTTATTAAGTTGAGCTGTGCTTATAAATCAGCGGACAAACCTGGAAACTCTAAACCCTGCTTAAATTTTCCAAAATCTTCTCAAAACTTATAAAATAGGCCAAACATGTCACAAAAGAAAACCCAAATAATAAGTTCAGGATTCTATATCCATGGAATTGAAAAATTACAAAAATCCTCAAGTTCATTCCCACCATCCTGATTTTCCATAGCCAGACAAGGTAAGTTACCATGCATGACTTCCCTCCGCGAGGGAAGCACTCAACCAAATGGAGAAAAAAGGAAGTCTTTTATACAAAAGTAAAAGCAAATAGTTTGTCTTTTATCAATTTAATCAACTCAGAAACTGCATTCCTGGCTTAAAATCTAGCGTCAAACAAAGGATGCAACCTCCTTTCAAAGCACATAATTAAAGGATATAGAAGAACCTATAGATTTAGTTTCCATATATATCCCATTAGACAACCATCTTGTATCTGCACCATCGGCTTAGCGCTACTTGTATCTCTCCATTTCCTGCATTCATGCATTGTGCATTTTCTGGTTAGAGATCCTTTATTTCCCATTTTCTGGTAAGAGATCCTTTATTTCCTCTACTATGAATGTGTAACTATCTAGCATGTGGTTTTGGGTCCCTTATCGTTCTTAGAATTGGTGCAGGGCCCTGGCAGGTGATGCTTAAACAAGCAGACGGTTCTTATGCCTGCGTGGCTGAGAGTGCAACACGCTTCACACTGGGTGAAGTATGTAGCTATTATGAACTCCAAGCTACAATGCTTTTTGGTAAGTAGAAATAATGAATTATGTACTGATACTGACTATTTGGCGTCTTCTAGACCAAGGAAGAGCTGTTGAGGGTATTGGGACTACAAGAGGAAGAAGGCAGCTCGCTACAATTTCTACGCAGAGGCTACAAGGTTCTCTGATTATCTAAGTAGTTTCTTTCATTTCACATCGTTATAACCTCTTATAGATATTTTTTGTTTCTTACAGATAGTCCAGATTTGTTGTAGAAAGTGATAGATTTGGATTTCCATGATATATAGTTCTAATTTCGACAGTATAACTTCAAATTCATGCTCATTGTGCTCTCAGAATCGGTGCATTGGTAAAGTAAATCTTGGTACAGGATAGAACAACCTGCAGTTGGTAAAGCGCAGGGACCACCTCACTCTATGTAATCCTATACATCATCAATCAGAATTGAAATATCTGAGTGTCTTATGTTTTCTGTCTTGTCCACTTGATATCTCTTGGTTAGGTGAGATAAAAAATAGGATTTTCCCGTTATTATTGTTGTTATTCTTTTCTCTTGTTTCCTTAAAGTTTTGGTTAGAATATCTCTTAGTTTTAAGATCTAACACCGCAGGCATCCACATGGTGGGAAGAAGACGTTGAAATTGAAGCATCTTCTGCATGGCGCAGTTAAAACTGCATGAACAACTTCAACATTTGCGGAAACTCGTTGAAAGAGATAGACGTTGAATTTCCAGTTTACCAGGGGCACTCAAAGCCTCCACAATATTCCACAGGATCAACGCATAAGGCTTCAGTTTCTGTCCTTTCTTCTTATTTTTTATTTTGTTGACATTGCAATCTAATTCTTTTCATTCGATTATTGTTTTCTCTGGGGTTGAAAGTGATGTAACTAATATTAGGAGGCAAAGAAATCAAATTTTTCTAGTACCCAGTTTGGATGTGAAGAGGACAAGAAAAGATAGCAAAAATATATAATAGTCTAAAACTGACGCGTTCTATGGCTTATTGAGCTATATCGTATTCATTGGTTTATCAGAAGTGAGTTGTTTAGAATCTCGAAGACAAAAAAAAATACTCTCACTACTCTTCTTATCTAATCGTTCAGTCTCTTTCCATCTCCTTCAAGTCAGGTCAAAAGCTAAGTTCTTTCAAGCTAAAGCTCGCAACAAGTCCCATAAATTTATGTTGGGAGGATATATCTACGCAGAGATGGGTTTCAGGACATGGAAGGGAACTGTCCTCCATTGTGTGCCAAATATGCGAGCACTACTTCGTTATTCAAAAAAGATTTAATACCATATTTTGCAGCTGATACTGAGAGCAAAGCGGGCAACATCAGCTGTTTGGTCTTTAGCATCTCACACAAAACACTAGCTGTGTCCGTAAGCAGTGAAGTCAGGTTCCGGGGGCTTCATCAGCCGCACCAAGTCGTCGCCTCTGCTGTTGCCGCGGAGCCTATGACCGCGAAGAGCATTCGCTGCAAAGCGGGAAGCTAGGAAAGTTGCACCAAGCCTTGATAAACTAGTACTTCGTGAAACCATGCCTCTTTCATCATCGTTTTCTTCCTCGGAATATTGATCCTCTTCTTCTTCCACCGCTTCTTGGAGACGCCGTTCTGCAGATTTCCTCTTGGCATAACGGCGCCAAGTAGCCTGGATAAAGCAGGCTGCCCAAGTCCTCCACTGCTGCGAGTAGAAACGGAAGGTGTGCTGGACCTGCCTACTGTGAAGGCGCCTAAACTGACTGGCAACGAACTTCATCTCTTCTGCTTCCAGGGCAAAGGCTTCCACCTCTGTTAAAGCCTTCACTGTCCTGGTAGACGATGGTAAGTTGGAACCAGCTTTTGGGTCCAGTGCCCAAGTTAAAAGCTCCTCTCCGCAGAAGTCCCCTTCTTTAAGTAGACCTCGGTTGAAAAATCCACTCCTCCCACCATCAGTCGTGACACTCTCCAGACGACCTCGTATGATAAAGAGCATCTCATCCACGGGGTCTCCTTCCCTGACTATGTAGGTGTTCTCTGTGCATAAACTTGGTTTCAATCTCTCGCAAATGGCATCAAGCAATCGCTCATCCATATTGGCAAATAGAGGGACCTGCACAAAAAATTACGTATGACCAACACCAACAAAATGACTTCAGATAATCCTTTTGGTAATTTAGTTGGAGCTATCAGTCACCTTCACCTAAATCCTGAGGATTCGAGACACAAGTCACTGTTTACCATAACTAGTTGTGTATACTTACCCTTCTCACCAAGTTCAAGCAAAGATGCCTTTTTATATCCCTCCTCAGATCCTTTGGTAAAGTCTGGACTAAGCTCTCTTCATCTACTCCACGGGTTTCCAACCACTTGTACTGATCATAGCGCCTAACTCGCTCCCTAAGTTCCTGAGGAAGCAAGCGGTGACGCATCCACTGCTCGGAGTCACGCCTTTTGATCCTCATCTCCTCTACATGAACTGAAAGAGACTGGAGGTAGGTCTGTTGCAATGACAGAATAGAATTGAAGGTCACTGTTCGATCAAAATATTGGTGCACTTTCATTTGCTTTTGAGCTTCAAAAAATTCCCACTTTACTAACCAAATTTGCTCATCAGACACAAATGAACTTCTACGAAACCCTGATTATGTGAGGTACCAATCTTACCTGCATATTGCCAATCAGAAGTGCAAAGAGTAGGAGCCCAGAAATCGCTATACATATGGAAAAGAGAACCTCTCCAGGGTAGGTACTAGTCAGAAGCCCCTGACCGAGAGTACTGTAAAAGTTGAAAAGGCAATGTGCGTTAGTCAAGTTTCAAAACTGAACTTTAACCATGAGTAGTGACTAACAAATAAACACCATGTGCATGATGCAGCAAACTACTGCGCATGCAATTCGTGGTTATATGTGAAAGAATCATTATATGTACAGCATATTTGAAAATTAAGCACCTGCATTAGCAAGTGATCATGTTTGCACACAAGTATTGTTCAATTCTATACAAAATGTTGTAATTATTGTATATATTAAGTCATTATTTCAAAAAACCTATGTTAATAAGATACAATATATTGATAATAATGTCAGAATTTTGATACCAATTACACATTATATGCATACAAGAATTATATAAACACTTATAATCTTAAAGTAAAAAAGAAAGAAATAAAGATTTACAAAGCTTGTAGAAAACTAATAAAAATTTAATGGTTCATTTGAAGAGAATAATTCTCTTATTTATACAAAAGAACAGATGACTCATATAAACATGTAAATGAACACCTATAAAGTTAGACTCTTCACAATAATGATTTTTGATGACTTTGGAATCTTGAGTATCCTTGTATAGAACACATATGTTTCCTCATCTTTTTCTTCTTTCGGCTTCTCATCAAGTGATATGCAATAGGAAAGTATCTGAACTAAATAAGGGAAATTATTTAATCAAGATTTGAACTTACAAACACTATTTTAGAATTATGTCAAAATAGTAACTATTCATAAAATGACAAATTTAATCATTTGATAATCTCTCAATAGCATCAAAAGGTAGGACTTTATGATCCAACAACATTATTATAAAAAGGAAAACCATTTCTGTCTTTATGAAAATAGAAATCCTATGAAGAATCCAGTATATTTCATATTTGCTTACAGAAATATTGGCACATTGTACTGGATTAGTAACCAATACTCCAGCCAAGAGGAGTTGAAAATACAATGTTCTATAATTCTGGAAACAGCAGAACGTACCATGGCCTTATAATAATGAAGCTTTCAGTCTTCAGCTAGCTTGTACGCCTATTAAGCAAATCATTGCTAGTTGGCTTACCCAAAAAGTTTATCAAATGGATCCGCAAAATGGATGTTCTATCCTTGTTATGAACCCACCAATTCCAAAATCAATCTCACTGACATACATATGTACACCCAAACAGGCAAATGCCAAAGATTGGATTTCATCGATTCATTTTATCCAACTACTGATCCGTTTAATGATTTGAAAGTCACATATCAAGTGTCATTTGGCCTAACGTTTCATGGCTGCATCGGATTGCATTTTCCAGAAAAGAAAACAAGTAGTGTACAGATACCAACTAGGGAGAGGTAAGGTACCTCAAATTTTGCAGTCCCCACCATAAGCAGTAGCAAAATTTAGAGAAAAAATTCCGGGAGGAAACTATGCCGGATGATATGGCTTGTGTGTAAATCCCATAATTGAACCGTGAATTGTCATCAACAACAGAGCACCGACGTCCAAGAACAACCTCACTGATCCTTCTCCAGTCTCCGTAGCCTTTCAAATGCTTATTCCCGCAGTACAAGTAATTTATGTTACAATTCCCGCTATCTGTACAGGCTTGCCGCCAGCAAGTGTCATTTCGCTCAACAGCAAATAAGTACCAGAAAGCTCCGGCTATCTGCAGAAGTCCATGAAAAAATTATGCAAAGGACATTCCGTATATGCAAATCATAAGCACCACAGCCCCGGGGACACTGTTATGATGCTGCGGTGCCAAATGTTGTCTCTCCCTGGTTCTAAAAAAAGTCATGCACAATATGAGTACATTTATAGCGCCTCCAGCATTTTAATGTTCTTCCATGATAGGATATGTATGAAAAAGGAATAGTACAATAGAGACTTTTTTGTTAATAGTCCATGTTTATAGGTCTTTATGCAGTAACCAAAGATGTATGGAAACTCTTAAGGACCTTCACGTGTTCCAATCCTGATATCATGGCCCTTGAATTCTTTGTCAATCCCATCACACCTCTTTTTTCAACATGTGTAAAAAAGAGGAACTTCGTTAGTAACAAAATGCTTACATGGCTGGAAAGCATATACCAGAGCAAATAGTACGCAGCACCAACCAAAGCACTTTCAGCAAAAACACCTGCAGTCTTTTTAAGTTCTGCATTCAACGGAAAAAAGCGGGCAAATCTTGGAATATATTGAAATAACACAACACGTAGCAACCCTTGTTTGGTAGCCAATACTTCTGAACCCTTTGATTTCTGAAAGAATTTCCAGACCAGAATCTGTAGAGAAAAGAGGAAATGTACAGAGGTAAAAATAGTGGATTCTGAGTGTCAGTTAAATACTTCTATGTTGATGAACATTGAAGTCAAACTATTTTTCTTGCGTAAAAAAAGATAGATATCGTAAGGTCAAAGAATTCAGCATTGTTAAAGCAAAGAAAACTCCAGATTTAACTCGGCATGCAAGTTAGGAGAGCAAAGAGGTTAGCGGGTTTCTCAAACCTGTGGGAGAGGCAGCACAGAAATTAAATCAACAATGAAATAACGCTGCAGATATCTCTTCGCTATCTGTGCTGGATCTATTACAAGTTCACCTCGTCCAAAAACGCGAGAGGATGGTGCAATATAAGCTGTGCGGAACTGAAGACCCATACGGACAAGATAGAAAGTATCAAGAATTGTACGCAGAGTCGTGGTGGTGACAGCTAAATTTGTATCCATGCCAAGGCAATTCGAGGCATGATTAAAGACGGGAAGGTAGAAGAACAAAGGATCAATAGATACTGCTAGAATACACGATATGACAAAAAGCTTATTCCATAGCAGGAGGATTTTATCTTGAGGGTCGAATATCTTTCTTTCAGATACTTTGAGATCTTCTGGGAACACTGCCCTGCTGACGCCAGAGCGGAGTGATCGTCCAAATGTCCTTAGTCCATCTGATCCCATTTTCACGCTGTACCTCAAAGATTTTGTTGAGTTCTTCTTTGCACGACCAGGAAGGTTGAACTTCTCCAGATTAAATCTGCCCCGCTTCATTCCACCAGTACCAGCAGGTATCGATAATTTAGAATCCAAATCATCCAACCTAATCAATGAACTAAACAGGAAGCCATTAAGCAAATGGGCAGTGGAATACCAGCTACAAACGTCAAGAGAATCCATCTTCCTTAACGTCAAAAGCAAAAAGTCCACTAGTCTCATTTTACATAAGAATGTGCATTGAAGAAAAGTTCATTGCTCTTCCTCTTAATCAAAATTAACGAACAATAGCAACTACAGAATTCATAAGGAAGAAAAAGGGAAATAATTTATATCAAAAGAACATTTAGAATGTACATACTGTACCTCACAAATTTCTCCCTCTGGCCGCCAATATACTGCGACTTGTAGCCACAATCAAACATTTTGTAGAATTGGGCACATAGATATCGGAAAGGACTGCTAGTATTCCCGGCAAGCTGAAGTCAAATCGCTAAATCCGGTAGACAAACATCAACAAAACCGATATATAAAAGGTTCCTGCTCTGCAAGCAAAATGAGGCCAGGTGCTGTAATTAAGGTAGAGTACATAACAAAGCACAACGTTCACAAAACTGGCATTCTGTTTCTGATATACACACACACTCATAAGTATGTATGCATATACACGTAGCTAAATATCCAATAGCATTGCATGTTTACTGTTCCATTTTACAGTGCTAGGGCTAGCTTTGAAGAAGATCAAAAGAAATGAACAAGGAAAAGCAGGTAAAAGATTGCAACCTAAAATGGGGAAAAGGAAAAATACAATAAATCAATACACGCTAAGACTCATATTTACAGAGTTAAGAAACTGGTCTTCATCCATGATTATCCAACAAGAGAACTTCAGTAAATGTCTTCTCTTAGTTTGTCCAGAAGAACAATTGCTTGACCTTGTCAATCAAAATCCTTAACGTTGACCGATCATCTTCCTTTTCCAATAGTCTTTATCATTGCATTTTTCTGCGAGGATTCGTTCCTGGTGTTAAAATTTGATAACTTGATTGGACAGCCAATGTCACTGACTTGCAGCATTATAGTTATCATTTTATGCCACAACCACGTCTCGACATTCGTACGGCTAAAGCGGCACAAACCAACAAAATTTGGGATTTGTCTCAAGTTTTCAAATAAAAACTTACGAACACTTGCTTTCTATATTTTTGGGTTTTCTTACATTTAACCCTGCAGTGATGTAGCTACATTTCGTAGGGTCTTAACGACATCAGGCCCTAATATGACAACAAGATCGATCACAACCTTAAAAGAAACCTAACTGCTAATCAAATACATTGTCGGAAACTCCTAAAGAACATCAGAACAAGGAAACAGAGGGAAAAACTCACACGGGCTATCACAGGTTCTTGATTCTGAAAAGTTTGTCTTTACCGTTGGCAGGTGGGGGGGAGAGAGAGAGAGAGAGAGGGGAGAGGGAGAGGGATAGAGAAAGAGGCTACGTTTAAGGAGATTGAGAAAGTCAGACCGTTATTACGGTTATGAAGGTTTTCTGGGAATACGACGTACGGGTCACACCCGACCCGAAGGGCCTGGGAGTTTTGCCCAAAATAAAAACGTTCTCCAGTTTTAAAATTCTTTTTTTATTTAATTTTGTATAGTATGTTAGAAGAATCCCTATCAACGGTTAACATATTAAATAATTTACTGTGATAGAGATAACTGTTAACTTTTGAACTCAAGGACTTCTGTTTTATGTCATATTAAATTAATATCCAATCTTAAAAATTTAAAGGGACAAGAGACAGTAAGTTTAATTATTTTATTCAAAATTTTACTGATTAACCAGTTTTCTAGGACCTTCGCGCTGAGACTCGTTAATGGGCCTATCAAAAGATGTAAACAATGGAAGACCACTGGGCCTCAGTTGAGGAGGTTTAGAATTTTAAGAGTAATCTCTTATTTATTTATGCATTTTTCAACTAATGGCATGCACGGTCATATGAAGAATGTTACCTTCATAGCACCAATTGGTCTTCCAATTTTGTCATCAAATCATTATCAATTCTTGTATGTATGTAAGAAGATAAAAGACAGTGAAAATAATGTAAGACTCTTGTCTTATATATATAAATTTTGTACATTATATGTTATTAAATTCAAGGTGGCAAGGGGTAAAATGGATTCAATATGCATGCAATGTATAGATGGATTAGGCCTTTATGTCTTTAACATAATATAAGCTCATATTGAATCTATTTCATCACATGTAAATTTGACTTCAATAATATTTAGTGTGTAAAGAAATGTGTGTAAAACAAAAGTTTTATATTAAAAAATAAAATTTTTGAGATAAAATTTAAATATAAAAAACTCTCAAATCCTTACATTAACTTTTAAGTTGAGCACATAAGCCTTTTGACAAAAATTACCTAAATAAGATATCAAACCTACAACCACTATGTTGAATTCTAAAGTATTGTAAGTTTTGTGGGTTATAACTTTTGGGCGTAAGGAAAAACTTTTGAAATACATTTTTTAAGCTTCCCCACTGAAAGATAAAGAACATTAAGATATCTACAAAGTAGCATACCAATTGACCTGCTTTCGAGCATGAAACGGAAGTGGCGGAAAAGCAAGAAAAGTTCTCTAACCCTTACTGTGCTCTTTCTAGCCTTCACATTTGCAAATAAGATAAAGAAATGAAAAAGCTTCTCAAAGATGGAGCTTAGCATCCCATGCCTCTTGTTGGTTTATAGCAGATTCCGTTTATATGGGAACACAATCATGCTCTATCACATCTATCAACTTTTGCATTAAAATGATTCAGTGGGGGTGGCAATGACAGATTCACCCCCTCGCTCTAAATTATATCAAGGCCCCATCACGATAAGGACATTGATATCATGATTTCAGTCAAAAGTTATACAACATCTAACCCACATTTTCCCTGCCTTTGAAAAAACGATTAGTGGCTTTAATTGTACAAACGTGTCATGTTTACTTTGGCTTTATTAAAGTAAAATATCTTGCGTCATCGACCAATCCACTTGCGATGAGTTGAAATTGCTTCGTTATCCAAAGTATGGTGCTTGAAATTGTCCACCGATGGCCAACTTTTCGTGGATTGTTTATTTCCATCTTTTCGAAAGCATAACATCTTTGTGGGAAGAGCTCTATGCAAGCCAACCCAGCTAATATAAATAGATTCTACTAATATTTTTGTCTATAAGCAAAAGAATGGCATATTTAAACTTGAATTTTAATATTTCTTCCTATTTAGAAGATTCTCAATAATATTTAAACAATGGGGAGATACCACCCCGTTCATATGTCTTTATGGCTCGGAAGATGGCCAAATTTTAGGGCATAACTATGAACAATCATAACTTTTCATCTTAAAGGAGTTTGACGCTTACCATCTGTTAAAGCCAAGCTTTCAACGAGTAAAAACATCTTTGAGGGCCCAAAATCCCATAATTTGCACTTTCGAAGGCTGCTTTCTAACCCTGATAATTATTACGCATTTAAGTTGCCTTTGTATGTTAAATGACGGCAAAGGCATGTTATTTCCATTCGGTTCATCAAAGTAGCTTCACTGTTCGCGGTATATTTGTACTTTAAACGCTATTGGCCAGCATTAGGAGCTGCATTGTCGGCACAAAAGACTTTCCTTTATGGTTCAGACAGAAACAAGAACCATGCTGCCATTGCTTTTGATCTTATTATCTATACAGTGTTCCCGAAGGTAGTTGATGAGGTCCAGGAAGAAAATTGCCAATAACTTTCAGAGACCCACTCCCGGATGTAGATAGGTAGACCATTTCTCTGGAGTTGATTAGGGGCATATCCCTCTGTCGGGCCTTGCATTCTGTCACGCCATCCCGTGAAACTTTAATAAATTGGTCTTCCGTCTGGTAGCTTCGTTATAGTCCCACGAGAACGACCTGCTTGTTTCCATTAATAATGCGTCAAATCATCGAGATTGGAATGAGTTGTTCCAATCTTGAATGAGATACTTCTTTTTAGTACTCAATTTGCTTACTATTAAAATGAGTTTTGTCCTGAAAATCAGAAGTTATTAAGGTGCATGTTGTTGTACATATCAAGTCGGCGTCAAAGGAATATTCGCTCACATCAAGAAGAGAAATGAGCGTTTTGATCATATAAAGGGATTTGACTTCTTCTCTTAATAGATTAATATTTTATATTATAGTTAATACCAAAACAAAGGATATCAAATTCAATCAAAATTTAAGGCCATACCTTTATACTTTGTGCATCTTGTTATGAAATTGACGAGATAAACCTATAGAACAACTCATGTCAAAAGTGACATAGATTTAGATAAAAAAGAACTTTATATTTTTATATGAGCTTTGAAGGATTTTTTCAAAATTAGAGTTCTTGATTATATAAGAGGATTTAGATATCTTAGTATTCGACTAATTTTTTAAATTGAAACTCAAATCTATAATACTAACCTTTTTATGACTAAAGTAAAAAAATTATTGTTAGTATAAAATTTAAAAAGGTCAAAGTTCTATTAAACAATTGTCATTATTTAGAATGTAACATATTAAGGTCAAAGAAGAGTTTTCTTGCGGACTTAGAACGGTAGTTATGCTTAGCTGATCTCATTCATTCCTTTTGTTTCTAAACTTATTTGACTGAAAAAGGGTGAAAAAGAGAGTTCACTTGATTATCTAAAGTGCTTGATCTAACTTTGCAAACCTGAGGGGTAAAACCATGCATCCTTCCATCCCTTTTTCAAAATATCCCGTTTACAGTCTTGGAGCTTTCTCTCTCTTATCTCCTCTTTCTGTCAGCCCTCTCTTCTTTTGATTGCTCTGAAGTGTAAAAAAGCTCCTCGTAAACTGTATGAGCAATAATACAAACACCGCAAAGCCACATCTAAAACATTGTGCACGGGCACATCGATGCGAAGAAGAAAGACAAAAGTCTCAGTCTTACTTCACCCCTCTCTGCTGTTGGACAGGCCCCGCAACCCACCAGCACTCATGTTCTGCTCACTGCTCGTTGCACCCGCGAAAGCAAAACTCGATGCAGTGGACGATATCATTACAATAATAACGTTGCACCCATAACCTCATTTCCTCATTCTCTTGAACAATGACAAAGGATCCCACAAAGTGTGTCCTATTTGCACGTGTAATGTTAATGAAAAGGTTCTAGAGGACGTGTCTTTGGTGCTCCACAGATGGGCATCAGATAAGGATTGGGGTCAAAAGAGCTCATTGCTCTGCAGGGTGCTAAACATTTCAAACTTTTGTGTCTTTGGTCTGTACCCAACTATGTCCAAATTCAATTCTCTAGAAGTGGTTCAGTATATATATATCTTTCTTTCTGAAAGCGGGAAATTGGACAGTTTCATTATAAACTTTGTCAGAGGGTGTGCAACTTTCTCTTTTGTTGGGGTGGATAAAGATAACGATGGAATTTTCTGACAGGTTACTGTTTTCGAAAATGGACTTCTTCAAAGTTATGAGTGCTTTCAACAAAGATCGCCTGTAATGATGATAGACAAAGATTGTCTATAAATCAAGCTAACTCGTTATTATAGAGTCGTCCTCTTATACTGGAAATGTCCTTATCGAAATAATTATTGCAAGTTTGTAAGCCATTAGTCTCGATAAGCCATCCAAGTGGTTAATCTAGTAAACACCCAAGAGACCTAAACTGCGAAGTTTCCTCCCTCTGTCCATCTCTGGGAAGCATTTTCTTCAGAAATGGGGAAAGAGAACCAAGATTACAGGGCGTCACCTTTATATTTTGTCATTATGCTCTTTGTATGTGACTAAAGCAATGCAATTGGTCTCATCATTTCTCTTTCGTCTTTTTATCTTTTGGCAGTCTCCTTTTTGCAGTTGTTTTTACCATATGGATGACCACAAAGCATCTTAATTACATCCCTAGTTGGTTCTCTTATGACTCCATTTAAGATCCCTGATTGGAAAGTAAATAAAGGATCTCATTTGGACCCTTAAAAGGTTGACATATGGAGCCTTTTCAACTACAGTTACTGCTCGTCACGTAGGTGACCCCAAGCCTTAGAAAGAAGATCAACTTTTTTTTCTGATTATTTTAACACAAATGCCATGGCTTCGATTAATATCTTCCAGCGCTTTAAAGATATGATATCATATATATTTGTCATAATCTTAACTTTGGTTCTATTGTCTCACTTTCTTTGAGCAAGAATTGTATCAATGCGTGGAGTCCAGACTAAGTAACAGAACTCAAACAAAGGAAGCAAAACACCAACATGGGATTCTGTCTTTCACTATCTTCTGGGCTCTAACTCTAACATTGACTGCATATTTGTTTACTAATCGCTTTCACTGGATCTCTTCTTCCATTTGTTCTATATTCATTATAAGTTTATGATAAGATCGTCGATGCAATAATCTAAGAAGGAACGCAGATCAAAAAGCTAGTTCTACAAGAAAGAGATTTGACCTGTATAAAATATTGAAAGTACCTCCCCACGTTAAGATTGCCAGAAAAGAACAGATATATGTAGGAGTAGACAGATCACCAGTTTTTGACATTTCTGTTTCCACCATTGAAGTTAACTACAAGCAAACAAATATCGATGCAGTTGAAACGTCCAAGTTGTTGAATTTTTGGCTCATTGGGGAGGAACCACCAGGAAAAGGGCTGGATGCTGTTTAAGATGACCTGAAGTCTTTGAACTGAACTAAAGAATGTTGGGAATAGTGGATTTGCTCGACATGTGAACCTGTTAGTCAAAAACAGAACAAAATATATTAATACAGAGAATGGTCCAAAGTCTAAACCAGTACACGTGCCCAACCCACGCTGTGCTGTCGCGTAAGACAAAAAGCACTGTCTGGAGAAAAACTCCCCCTACATCACAACTGTAACCCATCGTTCCCTCCATTCCTATCTGTGCTTTTTTCCTCCCTAGTAAGACTTTGTCTGCAAAATCCCTTTTTTCTTTCGTTTTGCCTTTTGTCATAATTCATAGCAACTTGGGACCCTCCCCCCACATTTCCTACTCTTCCCAATCGTTAAACACATTATATAATGCCTTCTTTATCTCATAAAATCCGAAGACCAAATCAAAATCAAATTATGATATCATTGCTAACAATCTCTTTCCTCATGATTTAACTCCTCGTACTGCCAAAAAAAAAAAAAAAGCCCTCAATTAACGCCTAGTCTCTGAAATGATAAGAGAGAAAACACCAAAACCAGAGGGAAAATCAAACTAGCATTCCCTTTTATCACCGGTTTTTACTTTGTGTTGTTAATAGTAAACTCGAATTAACAATTCCCATATGATTATCCATCTGTAAAGCAACCCCGCATTGGATACTGAAACAGAACTGACGATCCATGCGCATTTGCTTTTCTTCTTCATCCCTTTTGAGTAACCCACAAAGCCTCCAGACCCAGAAACTCCAACAAGCTCACCATGCCTGCAAGACCTCTAGCTCCAACTCATAGCCCTCCAGGGCCAAGTGTCTTTGCCAAAACCAGAGTTTTGTTCTTGGCCCTCACCATTTCAGCTTCCATAGTAATACTCCTCTCAATCCTGTACTTTATTTATCACATCTGGCAATCCCTTGTGCAAAGAGCTAAAACCATTCCCTTTGACTCTAGTGCTCCTCTCAAGCTCCAGAGATACTCCTACAGGGAGCTAAAGCAAGCCACCAACGGCTTCGACACTGCCCATATCATTGGCAAAGGCGGGTCAGGTACCGTGTTTAGAGGTATACTGAAAGATGGAAAGCTCATTGCGATCAAGCGCTTGGACACTCTTTCTCTGCAGTCGGAAAGAGAGTTTCAGAACGAGCTGCAGATTCTTGGTGGCTTAAGATCACCTTTCTTGGTCGCGCTTTTGGGATACTGCGCGGAAAAGAACAAGAGGATCTTGGTGTATGAGTATATACCCAATAACAGCCTGCAAGAATCTCTTTTTGGAGAAGGGTACTTGAGTTTGAGTTGGGAAAGGAGGTTTGACATTATCTTGGACGTTGCAAGAGCTCTAGAATTCTTACATCTTGGATGTGATCCACCAGTGATTCACGGGGATATCAAGCCTAGCAATGTTTTGCTCGATTCAGACTACCGGGCAAGGATTTCCGATTTTGGTCTGTCAAGGATTAAGGTGGAAGGTGAGTTTGGATTGGATTTGTTTAGCCAGGACTTGGGGAAGAGCCAAGAGCTTTCAGGGACTTTCGCTGCAGAGACTCCAGCAATCGATACGCCGGTGGACAATGCTCATGAGGTAGACTTTGCTCTTGCTTTACAGGCTTCTACTTCTTCCAAAAATAGTAGGATTTCTTATAACGCTAGAGCTGTGAATGTGAATTCTTTGAATTATAATGCTAACATGGCAAATGAGACTGATGTTAAGACTAGTAGTGCTAAGGGAAAGGAAGTTTCAGTTGTAGACATCAGTGGAGATGATTGGAACAGCAGGTTTGTGCCTTATGATGATGAGTTTTCCAGCATTGAACATAGTAAGGAGTTGAATTCTAACGCTCCTTTGACCGTTGATGAGGAGGTGGATACAAAGCAATGGGGAAAGAATTGGTGGTGGAAGCAGGACGGGAGTGGTGAGTTGTGCAGTAAGGATTACGTTATGGAATGGATAGGGAGTCAGATTTGTCCATCAACGAATCCTGACTGGGATGAAGAAAAGAAGAGTCCTACTGAGATTTCAACTCCTTTAGATAAATTGGAAGAAGTGAATGAACCCCAATTCCAAGAAATTGGATTTGAAAATCTTGATACAGGATATGAGAAGAAAGAGTCAAGATGCAAGAAAAACCGTAAGAAGAAACAAAGGAAGATGCAAGAGTGGTGGAAGGAAGAGCACCTTGCTGAGATTAGCAAGAAGGGCAGTAAGCTTAAGAATGTTGAAACCAAATGGAGAAAAGGTTTCAAAATGTCCCGTTTTGGTCTAGGAAGATGGTTGCACTTGAGAAGAAGGAACTTAGCAGAGCAGAATCAGAATGAGGGTGATTTAAACGGGGAATTCAGTTTCAGAAAGGGGTGGAGGAAAAAGAGCAACCGGTCTAATGGCAGTGATATGTGGAGCGGAGATATTTTCAGTCGCGAGCTTAGCAGTACCACAAGTATGAGAGGGACTCTGTGCTATGTTGCTCCAGAGTATGGGGGATGTGGATTCTTAATGGAGAAGGCTGATATTTACAGTCTAGGCGTTCTGATTCTTGTCATTGTTTCTGGTCGAAGGCCATTACATGTTCTTGCCTCCCCTATGAAGCTTGAGAAAGCTAACTTAATAAGCTGGTGTCGGCAACTAGCTCAAGCTGGAAACATCTTAGAACTCGTGGATGAGAGGTTGAAAGATAATTATAATAAGGACCAGGTAAGCCTGTGTATTAACCTTGCACTCACTTGCTTACAGAAATTGCCTGAGTTACGGCCAGATATTGGAGAAATCGTTAAGATACTGAAAGGGGAGATGGATCTCCCACCCCTGCAACTTGAGTTCTCTCCTTCTCCTTCCTCCAAAATATACAGCAGGGCAAGGAGAAAACAGAAAGCTAATGGTGAATAGCCTCTGGTTCATAATGCTGATTTTACTTTTCTTTCCAATGCCATATCGGTGTTGATACCGAGTGTTGTGTATAGGAGTGAGGATTAGATTCAGAGGACCGAAGGTGTGCGTTCCTGTGAGATATATTTTGTTGTATCTACAGTAGATTAATGATTTTTGCTTCTTTGCACTTGTTGAATGCAAATACGACGGCTCTAGTGCATGCTCTGCCTTTGTTTAAATTGCGGCCTACTCATCTTTCCTCCGGCTGACTCGCTAGGCAAGCTTAGTGCGCACGTTATCTGCTACTAGTTGCTTCATAGCTTTCACTTCTTCGTCAAAAAGATAAACAAGTAGTATTTTTTTTCCCTTTTTCTTTTAATTTATCCTGGTTCTGGGGAAAATGTTCCCCCATGCTGTCCTCGGGAAAAGTCTTACTCTTCTTCGCCGAGATGCGAAGAAAAATAAGTATAATACAGATGAACAGCTTTTCCTTTGTCTTTTATCTTTCCCATGGGTCCCGGGGAAATCGTTTGGCCATGTGAACCCCAGGAAAAGCTTTCATCAAAAATTGGTAGTTGTCTTGTGCTTTTGTTTGGTGTGAAGTGCTTGCGTCGGCCTAGTTGTCATCATTCTGTTCAGGACTTCAAAAGCAGAATATCGTCTCCTGTAGTTGTTCAGTTTAAAGTGTAATTTTTGGTACTCTTAGGAGCCTCCACTCCTGAGCATTGAAACAGACACTTAACCAAAGGGAGGTGTGATACTTTTTCCTTACCTTAAAACAGCAACCTTCTTGCAAAGGAGATTCACCTGTATATTCTAGTCAGGCCAAATATGATCAGCACTTCAGACAATTGAAGGTGCTTCCAAATATGGCAGTAAATTCATGAACACGAACGTCATCACAGTTATGCAGCAACGAGGTTGAAATGAGTGCATGCTTCTCAGTTCTTTTTGTAATGCATTTACTTACTAAGGCGATTTACCAGCTGAGAAATGGCAAAACATGCATCAGACAAAACTGTGATTGAGCGAAGCTGGATATCCAAGATGGATTTCATTTTCTGACAAGTCCAATGTTCATGTACTTGTTCCCCAGTTTCATTAATGTTTTGCCCTTTGAAGGACACTGTGGCTTCTGCAATAGAAGCTGTTGAAAATGGTTGCTCCACCGTAAAAACCACAGTAACTGAGGAGATTCTGTTCATCTGGCAATTTAGCTTCTCTGTTTCAATGCGGACAATGATGCCATCCATCATTTTCCTCTTTATATTTCTCTGACTGGTAGAAAAATAACAGTGTTAAAGCTACTGACCACCATACAATACCTCATTTGGGCCACGAGAGACGGAGACTGGCTCTTGTGATGTTTGTTATAAATTGTATTCCTTGATGCACCGTTCACTGAGTTTATTTTTGCCATATCTTTCTTTTTCTTGGAAAGGAGATGGTATGATTTCAAGGCTAGGAAAGGTAATGCTTCGTCGATCGGCAACATTCACTCAGTACGTCTGTTGTTTACCCCTAAACAGCCTAGATTGATGTTCTCAACAATTCTTCTTTTAACAACATCCTGCCACCCAACTGTGCTACAAACTAGTTATAACAGTAGCTTGTTTAGATTACCGTAAAAACACCGAGATGATCGTCCTTCGAATCAGAACTATCAGAAAAATAAATTTATACAATTTTTTTTTAACACATGTCAAAACGTCCTAAAGTTTAACTTTAAAGTTAATTTAAAAATTAAAGAGTCCTTGTTTTAATTAAAATCTACATTAGAAATCTCATCTTTCAATGGAGCTCTTGTATTGTACATGCTTCCTTTTATACTCGAGAGTTTAACATTTCAGTTCAAAAACTCACTCAAAAATTATAGAGTTTTCTTTTATCTAAGTTCTACACACCCTTCAGCATGGGATACATTCCCGTTCTAGACTAAACACACTTTGGCATCAGATGAAGTTATCATCAGCTGTTGCGGCAAAAGCACACTATGGGACTTGTGGCTTTCAATTGCAAATATGGAACGACGGCTTCAATAAGGACTTCTGGGCTTGACGCGTTACAGACGATGACTGCTACCAATTTTTATTGTGACTCTGTGGAGCTCTGACGAGATAGACCAGGTTGATCAACACTCTCAAGCTTCTTACAGCCCCTCTAATGATAACGAGTTTTTGTTTTGCAAGACCCTGCTCTTATCCGCTTCTGTTTTGACTGGGTCAAAGGCCACCCAGCACCAAATGGTTTGCACCCACCACGATGAATGATTTACTGCACTACATGGATCTGGGACCGGCACCAGAACAACTGAACTGTTGGCTCACTTGAAGAGTAGTACCTCCATTGGATCAGAACCTAAGCTGGGAACATAGATGGGGGTCCATATAAAAGCTTTGCCGGAGAGGCGACTAGATCAAGAAGAGGTCCATCATTTGATATCAAACAGGTTTTGCCGAGAATTAATCATGACGGTAACTTTCTTCAAGATGTGGCCAGGGTTAAACACATCGAGTAACTAAAATGTTTGTCTGCAAATAATAATAAATAAATAGAAAAGTAAACCTATTTTATCATTTGAAAAGTTCGATTCCATTCTAATCACCTTATCTAAATATTTGATATCCTGTTACCATCAAATAATTTTGACGTAACGTGTGGGCAAACAGATCTTCACCGATTTGACATTTTCTTTACGTCAGTTTGTCAATGGCGTGACTAGAAAATTCTTAAAAACTAGTTGTTAATCAAATACAAAGAAAAAAAAAATCATGGTTGGGTAAGATATTGAAGTACAGTTTTTGCTCGATGACAATCATGGTCTCGAAAGTTCTGAACCTGCGTGGTAAAGCGGAAAAGACCAGCTGTGTAGCTGAACGTAAAACTACAATAGCTTGTGTAAAATGAACATTTTGCGAACCAAAAATCCAAATAACAAGTGGAAGAACTTGAAAGCTTGATGACTTTCAATAGCAAAACAGATGCCTCCACAGAGGTAGTATAGTTCCAAAATGCTCGATTTGATCAAGAATTTCTGATAGAATGTAAGAACCATTTTCTAAGAAAACTAAACAAACCATAATGCACTATCATCAGCTAGATTAGCTGCAAACATCCAGTGCTACATCCACCCAGATCCAAAACAAATCACAACAAAAGATAGAACCAGAACTCCAAACCCCCTCTGGCCAGTCACTGGGGCAGAAGAATCATTTGTGGAATTCTTAGCGGCCACTGCACCTGACGGGGGCGGCGGGAGAGGATGCACAAGAACAGAGACCTTCATTCCATTGTAGCATTGCCCATTGCCACAAATGAAGTAATACCTCTTGGCCTTATTAAGGGGTATGAAATCCTTGCCACTGCTCCAGTTCCCAACAGCCCCTTCAGTTGTACAGTTATCATAGCCAGTTTGGTTTACCTCAAACACATTGTACTGGTTCTTTTGGTACCTAAATGCTGTCACAAAAATAAATCCGAGAACATTAAAACAAAGGAAACTCGTCTGGGGAAAAGGTAAATATAGAGCAGAGAAAACGGAACTCGTTTTCCTCACTTGAAAACAAAATGAAATTTGGGTCTACTAGCAAAAACAAAAAGTAGGGTTCTGCAACTCAAGTCTTCAACAGATCCAGAATATATATACGTGTAGAAGCTGAAATAGACTGATTGAGATTAGAGCGAGAGAGAGAGAGAGAAAGATGAGTTACAGATAAGATCGCCAACATAGAAGGTGTTGTTGTTGGCCCAGAGGGTGTAGTTGATGCCGGGGTTCCAGCCGCGGTTAGCACCAACAATATGGTCCGTGGCAACGATAGGAGAAAGGATTGCAGCAGCGGAGAAGAGCAAGAGGGAAAAGATGAGGTGGGTTGAGCTGGACATGGCGTTTTCTTTCCTGATAAGGGATTTAGAGCTGCCTACACAAAATACGAGAGGAAGAACTGGATTCAACTTTTGACTGTTGCTTGACTAAATATAGAAAGAGGTCCAAGAAAATTTGAAATAGTGGTCCCTTTGCAGGTAATATCACATGCGTTGTAGCAGTTTTATAATGGTTGGATTTGAATTAAAGCAGATTACCAACCAACATATGGAGACAAATAAGCTCAAGTTTTGACAGTATAATTTCAAACATTGCTTTTGTGCAAGCATATGCTAATGCAGGGGTGCTACTAGTTGGACAAGGATAAAGAGAAGTTTACGAAGAATAAGGAAGCATGTCAGCCCATTGGAATGTCAGTCTACCCATGCATTTTAAAATTAAGCTCGAATTACTAAATGATCAAGGTGAAGCTCTTGGGCTGCTAACTGTACTGTCCCACATTATTGGGAGGAAGAAAAAGACGGGGCCCTTGAATTTGTATTTCCACAGTTCTAATGGTACTGAAACTTCAGAGAGTTTCAAACTTGGGATCCCAATCGAGCCCTTACTAGGGGAGCAATTAAGGCAAAAGCAATTAATTAAAGAGAATAATGCCCGCCTTTCATGGACAAGCTTAACCATTTCCTAAAACGAGAGGAAAAGTGTACTGACAAAGGAAGGATGGCCCAGCGGACCCAAGGCTCTTTTGTCCTGTGCGCAAGTGGGCAAGAACACTTTTACTCGATCCTTCTGCGTCGTCTGTTTGGCCGGCCTTCTGGGTCCTAATGCATTCAATCACCTGTCGTAAAAGAATGGATCAAAGTTACTTAAATCTGGGTGCGAGTCAAATCTCTATGCTAACGATTTTGACCTTCTCCTACTGTTTGCAGTCTTAGCCATGAACATACATGGATGGCTAGAAGACCAAGCGATTCATGAAAATCAGCCCATAGATTCGGTCAAACTCGCTACCCAAGCGGTTAAATCACTCCGAGAACTCAATGTTGCTCGGTCCGCTGTACTGGGAAAAGGGCATACAATCTTTAAATGGGTGCTCAATCCATCAAAATTTGTGAAGCCATCCGGCAGAAGTTCGCAACTATTTGTCCAGATGATCAAGGCACCATTTTGCATGATAAAAAGAGGGTAACTAGTCGATCCTACAACCGAAGAAGCAAGGCATCCTTTCAGCCACATCTGAAGCCACTTTTCTTGGATTTAAGTACACTTTTTTGAAATAGCATTCAAAGATCGTGATTTGACATTTGGGAACATTCCCAACGCGTTTTTATGTTGTGTAGCTTTTATAAAGAAAAATCATAATAGCATTTGAATATCTGGAACCCACTCAAAAGTAAACCTGCAATCCGGGATACAGGATCCTCATAGCAATAATTCTATAAAAAAACAAATCTTGTGTTGGTGCAATCCATGACCTTCTATAACCATGTTGATTTGTCATGATTCGACTCTTGGAGCACATCAGTTTATAAAATGACTCTGTAGTCCACTTTATGTTACTCGTGGGGATATATCCACCCTGTTCTTTAGAGGTTCCATCTTGGAATTTTAGGATGGTTATAGTACTGTGTTTACTTCGTGCTTGCCAGATTGGTTGCCTCCTCGACTGGAGAAGTTGCTAGTTCCTCCCTCTGTTGTATTGGTGGCCCACTTAGTGATCTTAAATCTCCTTAAAAGTTTGGTCCAAGTTCTCCTGTATTTGCTTAGAAAAAAGAAACTGCAAGACATAGGATGATCCAGATTAACTTTACAAATGACCACATAGAGAAACACCAAAGAGCGTTACTATCGAAGTACTTTTGACCGAATTTACATGCTTCACAAATCTGTAAGCCAGTATCCAAGTATGCGTTACCATAAAATGAAGCACTTCAGAATATCCGAGATCAGGGAAGTGAATCTGTAGTCAACTAGGAAGGTTTACAGGGTCCATTGAGAAGACAATAAATAAGGCTGGAGAATCTGTGATGCTCTAGACAGAAGTATTGGTGGATAAATGTGTATTCGTTAGCTAGTTTTACTAGTCAATGGATCAGTTGACTTCGTCTTTCTCGATTGGTGGTTACGATTAACCCTTCTCATAGTACCACCTTTCTTGTGCTTCACCCTCCCATCTCTTGTACCTTGCTGAACATGCTGTCTACCTTTATACTTGGTGCCTTGGACTGGTTCCTTTAAGAGCTTCTTAAGCTTCGGATCTTCTAAAAATCCCTTTTCTATCATCTCAGCATAGATTTCCTTGGCCTTGATCAACCACCCACATTTTGCAAGCCCTTGTACCAACACTGAGTAATGCGTGGAACTCAGGACAACTTCATACTGCTTCATTTCCATGAAAATCTTCATCGCATTCTCAGGTTGCTGTAGGTTGAAGAACTTTCCAACAACTATAAGAAAGGTATCCCCAGTAGGACCTAAGCCAAATTTCCTCATTCTGTTAAGAAGTTCAAATGTTCCCTCAAAACCTGCAGCCTCAAGAAATGCATGATAAGTTTCCGTGGTTGGGCTCAGATTCTCTTTCATCATAGTGGCCAATATATATCTTGCCTCCTCTATCCTTTTTGCTTCACACAAAGGGCGTATCATTGAGTTGTAAGTCGCAGAATCTGGTTGCAGACCTAATCCTTTCATTTTTTCTAAGATATTGAGAGCTTCCTTAAAGCAATTCTGATGAGTTAGAACATATACTAGGGAATTGTATACCTCAAGGCCCGGGACCCAACCTCTTTTCTTCATTTCATCATAGAGTCGAAGTGAGTCAAATAGATTCCCAACCTTTGAGAAGCAGGAAATCATGTGGGTATACGAAGTTGCATCTGGTGTAATACAGCATTTTGACATTTCTCTCCAAACTCTCTTTGCTTCTAACACATCAGGGGATATATTACACCACCCATTGAGAATAATGTTAAAGCCCTCAGTCTCCAGTGGGAATAACTTCTTGTTTGTAAACATAAATTCTTCAGCCTCTTCAACGTTTCCATGTCTACAGAGGGCATTCAGAACTGCGTGGAAGGCTTCCTGGTCAGGAGTCATTCTGAACTTCTCCATTATGTGGAAAGTGTGAATCGCCTTGCATGGATCATTTGCATATGCATATCTGATTATTACCAATGGGAACAAAAAAAGCACAATAACTTGAATTATTATTTGTGAGTATATGATAGGGAAAACAAGATATTTAAACAGTACTCTGCATAGATCATTTGCGGATGCATGCCCGATTATTATCCAAAGTGGGGGAAAGGGAACATTGACTTGAATCAGTATTTTGTTTTACAATGCAGGGAGGGTACAATATTTAAACAGTACTCTCATGCATAACATTTAACGCTATTTCACAAACATACTTCTTTTGATTTGTTAACTGCACAGCCAAACTTTGAACTAAGAAATATTGAAAAAAAGAAAAAGAAAAAGAAAAAGGGGAGCACGACTCACCTATCAACCATGATAAACATTGCCCGCCGGGCATCCATTTTAGACGGGTGCAAATGCATGTCCCGAATCAAACACCAAGCAGTATTAAACTTTCTATGATTGCCCAAAACCCAGATCATCAAATGACAAGCTTTTTCATCACTGCAACCCCATTTCTCTCCCCATTTGAAAGTCAAAAAGGCCAATCTCCAATCTTCTCGTGTTTCCCAAATTGCCGAGTAAACCATTCCTGTACTCGCTTCGATACCAGAGTCGTCAAGAAATGCCATCGCCTCCGCCTCCGAGGGACAGTCGGAGACTCCTCTGAGCAGTTCGAGGAATCGAAGAAGACCCCGGTCTTGCGGCTCATGGACGGTTTGGCATTTGAAATTGTCGAAGCCAAATGGGTCATGGAGATTTTGAGCTGAAACGAACTCGAGAGTTGAGAAGCAGTGGGTCTTTGGAGAGGGTACCAAACATGTTCGATGAAGTGCGTGACAGAAGCATTGCAAATGTGGATGTTCTGAACAAGAAGAAGAGGAGGAGGAAGAGGAGGGTAAGAGCGAAGCATGGTGGAGTCCGAAGAGAGGTTGAAAGAGACGCGTATGTGCCCGTTGCAGCCTCCTTGTAAGCGAGGGAAGAAATGCCATCAGAACGCATAAAGCCGTTTTGATCAGGCTTCTAAACGTCGAGTATAAATGGGGAACGAAAATAAAAGACCAAATGATGGCGTGACAGGTGGCTTGTGAAGTGGAATTGCACATCCACATATAACATGCACGTTCATAGCTTATATAAATTTATAAGGGTGTTTAGAAAAGCAAAAGTCCTTATCATTTATCAGTATTAGGGTGCCGGAAGTGGATCAGTTTCTTGTTGCCATTTTTTAAGTAGTGTTTTTGATTCTGAAATTTGTTCAGGAGTATGAGAGTAATCAATTTTTAATAAAGTTATAAACAATCTTGATGATATAGGATAAAACGGAGATTAAAAGAGCTACCACCAAATACTAAGCTCTTCACTTTCTTTTCTAGAAAAGAGGGAGTACGTTTACGAAAAGGAAAAACAGATGCACAATTCAAAGGAAGAAGGGCGAAAAATAAAAAACCTTTGCAACAGAAAAAAAAACTACTAAACTTGTTAGCAAAAAGGAAGGGGCTTAGGGGTTGGTGGTTCATTGCAGGGGATGCTTTGGAGGTAGCTTTTTGGTCCAAAAGCGACGAGCTAACCAAAAGGTTTACTTGTTAATTAGTATACGACCGAAGCACCACCACCCATAGTAATGTCATTTGATTGAAAGTGGAATAGCCATTAATTTTCAGAACAATGCACAATTATTATTTATTTTACCGAATGCCTTATCACAGATTCTAAATCAACAGAAAAGAATCGCAAGGGAAAAGAGCCGGGGTCTCTCTAACTTAATTTCCTGTAGAGAACAAAGGAAAAACAATACTACAGACATTTTTCCTACGTACTTCCTGGCTGCAGTATTCCCACGACTTTATAGCGGCATTAGCCTTCTGTATTTGAAGAACCACACAAAAGCGCAAAAGATGCAGGTTCCAACGGCTGCTGTAATAATGAGGACCCACTTAAATGCATCAGGGTCATCAAATAACGGTATTGTAAAATTCATACCAAAGATTCCTGCTACCACCCCAAAGATCGCAACAACAAATGTAGCAGTCGTAAGTAGTAGCTCGAATTGGATCAGCTGGTTCCGAACATTATCCTGCGAGCATCAGTCCCCTATCAGATTCCAGTATTAAATGCACTAGATTTCAAAGAAATCAACAGAAATTACACATTAACTTTTTACTGTTTCAATCTGAACTATCAAAGAATCATGTTCTTTCCTTTTTCTCTTTTTCCTTCGGAACTGAAGCTGGTAAGACTTGAGAACAGAAGGTATTCTAAAAGGAGGCCTTTGCACATCCCACCCTAGTATGTCGGGAATAGAGGATGTCGTTGGGCTTCAAGACTTGGGCAATAACATCGTAATAAAATTGCAAGATCTGACTTGTATTTTCCTCCCTCCATTAGGGCATTTTGTGATGTTTTCTCCATTTTTGGATTGGGTCATTAAATGTTGGAGTATGCTTCAACATCAAAAAGGGAAACCAAAAATTTAAGCAAAGACGTACCAGCTGAATGTTGATAAAATCTTCTGTGTCATCAATGTACTCCTTCAACTGAAAACAAGGTGAAGATGATTTTAGGTACCTTCATCCTAGTCCAAGAAAGATGAGAAAAATGTAAAAAAAACATTGCATAAGCCATAGATACCGATGTCAACTTGTTTAAGGTGTTATCAATGACTACAAAATATGCTTCCAACAACATCTCAAGCTCTTCTATATTTTCTGTGACACTTTCTGTACTTCTCATGCTTTCATGTCTGCTCCTTGCGATGCTCAAGCTTTTCTCAAGCCTCCGACTTTCAGGAGGTGAAGAAACAGGAGAAACAGGAGCAGAAAGAGAAGCAACGTCAGTTGATCTGTATCCTACTAAAGACTGATCACCATAAAATGATGTTTCTGTGCGCCTTTTCTTGTCCGTAAGATACATTTCAGCCATATCTCCATCATCATCCATGAGCTGCTCTATTTCATCCCTAACCTAATTAGATGCAACACAAAAAGGAAAGTAAATGAGGGAAAAAGAATGAAAAAGATGGCTAGCATTTGCTTACATAATGTAGGAAGCAGCTAACACATGAAAGACTTAGGCCTGTCAATAGGTATGGTCAGGATCTGAAACCAACCTGATCAAGAGTGATTAGTATCAAGTCAAATTTGACCGCACAAGTTTAAATTTTGGTACTTAGGGTTTGATTGTATATCCTTTTCCCATTAATTTGAATAAGAACAAATTCGATTCACTTAAGTTCCACATCTGATTTAAACACCAAGTTCAAATATCGGAGACAAGTTGGTTATGTTTACAGAAGTTACAGAACTAGTAAGACACGCATAAATAGGTTCAAATTCGTACTTGAGTACACATAAGTATCAGCAAAGTTTGCATAGACTGTAAAAAGTCATACCACCATATATGCATACATGAATACTTCCATCCCAATTTGAGTTTGATTATAGCTTTTTATAAACCAATGATTTGGATTTGAACACTAGTATGTAATTTCTCTTTACTGGAGTACTACCAGATCTGTACTAACCTATCAACAGCCCTAGTGAATACACCGTACCTTCTGAACTCTGCGAGTCAATGCAACAAGCCTGCTTTTCAATCGACGCACTCGTTCCAAATTAAGCGTACTGATCTTTGATGTCAATTCATCAAGCAACGGATATGCTTCAATTTCCAATTCTGCAGCCTTTGGAAGATCAAAAATTAAGTGTCACCAACTTTCTCAAGTAATCAACGCTAAAAGAGCAAGTACATGATTTAAACTTCATGCTTTCATTTGTGTGTCTATTTTTGTGTGCCGTGCATGAGAGAGAGATAGACAGAGATGTAAAACTTTAATCACCAAAGGAGCCACCAGGATTATCCGTGTTTCTTTTCTCTGACAGACCAAAACACCTGTTAAGGCGTGAGGTTGCGTGTGATGGAACTACCTGTCCTCTGGTAGCAAGATCGAGACATAAAAATGCCTTCCAAATAAGTAGGAGAAAGCCACATGCTTCAAGGGGATATGACGGCTCCCAACTTCTCCAGGCTACACAAAGCAAATCCTATAGGAACTCCCTATCTCCTACTAATAGTCCAGTTGTCTCATTGTAGGAGCACCAAATGCGTTTTTCCCATTCAAAGTAGAAGGCCCAGGTCTATATGTAGTATATGGGCAAAGTTGTTCCTCGCCATCACCCCATATGTGGTTAATATTTTTGAAAGGAACAAGAATAAGTCTCAGCACATTTATCAGAAAACATCTCATGCCCATATAAACACTCTTAAAGAAAATATAAAAGGTAATGGTTCACCATCTTAACATTGATCAGCTGATTTATGGACAATTCCTCGAGTATTAATCCCAAGCAACAATTTAACATATTTCAGCTCAGTTTTGCAGTACTGCCACTGGAAAAGTTTCAGAGGCCCATCTATTATAAGTAAGTTGTATAGAACTCATCATCCTCAAGCCTTCAGCAAAAGAAAGTTCCTTTCAAGATTTAATTGGTATAAAACCATTGGTAAGTCATACTAGTTGGCATTCTAAAATACCCAAAACCTCATGCTTGTTAACTTTTCAGTATCACTCACTAAGCAAGTATTATGGTATCTTACACCAAAGCCAAACATTAAAACTGCTCTAGAGATCTCCAAGCACTTAGAAAGACAAAGCACCAAGGTGGTAAAGCCCAGAACCATATAACGCCAGCCAACATTAGCAAGAAAATAAAATTGCTAGGAAGGCATTTAATGGATGAATTGGCAACTCCAGTCATCAGGGAAATTCCATAAATTGCTCTTTCAGCACAAAAAAGCTCTTCCTCCACATTTCTAAAAGCTTGGATGGATTGACCAAGGCCTCTTTCAAATCCCTAAAAAGCTCTAAAACTGCATTCCACAGAAGCATTAGAACTGTTCAAAGCCAGCAGTCCACATGGCCTACCCAACCTGCACTCATTTAAGCAGGCCTTGGCTCAAATTTTATGCCCAACCATCAGCCTGGTTCTGACAAAATTAAATCTACCATTGACACATGTTTTATTTAATTTTCCTACTAGTTTTACATAAATAGAAGGAAAACCAAAATAACATGTTTACCAATGAGGGACTTGGATCCTCAAGTGTCTATCACCTCTAGGGGGTGTAAGAGAGGAGCATTCTGACACTAGGTATCCCGCTTCAACAATTTTTTTCAAGAGAGGGAGACTTCCCATATTGAAGTTCAATTTCCCTCACTTACCTTTAGCTAAACAAGTGAGCGTGGATTGAAGTTGGGCCACCAAATTTTTAAACTCCAATTATTAGTAACTAGAGGCTTAAAATTTTGGATTTTGCTAAAGTTGAGAATGCAATCTTGTAGGGATCATGAGCAAGCTCCCCCAAGAAAATGGGCGGAGCTTGGGATTTGGAAAGTAGGTCCAAACTTCTGGTCATGCAAGGATAGAGTTTGTTTTAATAGTTGATTGAAACTTGGCCCTCCCGTGAGCAGCTATATAAGGAATAATTAATTGGCGAAGTATTCTCATGACAAAATAAAAAAAAATAAATAAAAAGAGTCTTTACTCACAGTAGTAAGTACTCATTTTGGCTAGAAGTGTAAACAGCCAACATAATCCAAAAATTTGTGATAATGTAGAAGAGGCAGAGAGAGATTGTAAGAATAAAGAAGACACTAAGTAGATATCACAATCTAGTGTTGCTCCTGTACGCACCTGAGAGTCAAGAAATGTAGAAGCAGCTTCAAGAGCAACTTCAAGAGCTCTAAACTCAAAAGGCAAATAGTCTGGAGATGTGCTCCTAAAGTCATTGCCAAGACTTCTACTTCCCCGCAGGTTCAAGCCAGCAGCATCTGACTGCCACATCTCACCCACACTATTTGACGTTAGCCGCCGCTGTAACTCCACCACATATTGTAATACATAACTATCTAGTGAATTTAAAAGCAGAACCTCATCTGCTGTGATAATACATCGAATCTGCTCCAAATTTACAACAATAGCCTTCTCTCTACCAAGGATTGTTGAGGGGTAAACAAATAGGGGATCGAGTAGGCGTAGATCACGGGCAGGAAGATCACAACGCCTCATCATAGTGAATTTATCAACCTCAATGACTTGGGAATTCCCAGATGCATCAACACGAATCCAAGATCGAAGCCCTTGGCCCCGTTTCTTCAGCCCTAAAACATCCATTCCCTGGAAAGGTAGCCGCCCAGAGGTTGAAGATCGATTAACTGCATCTCTAAGGTTTATAGCTGAGTGAGGTTTTGGAGGAAGGAGGCGTTCTTTAAGATCCGCCATTAAGAATGAGCTTAACAGCAACTTACAATGCAGCTGGAAAAAAAAAAAAAAAAGAAATGCACCAATGATTTATTTATTAGTGTGGTTCCATTAGAATTTGAAAATAAAAGATTCATACTTATGCCAACATAGTACCCACTAACCTTAACAAATTCTTACTCAAATTGTGTATGGATGCACTTATTAACTAGACGCCTTAGTTTTGGACTGTTCATATGGCACATTTGATCATGTAATGGATTAACTAATATTTGGTTCAAAGACTTCGTCCGGGTATTCAAAACTCAGAAATCCAAAAAGCCTAATCCCACCACTTGGACTAGCCGGTAAGCATTTTTCAGACATGTGTAAATTCAGCAAACCTATATCTATAGAAGTGAGCAGAATTATATTAAACTGGGTAAACGGCATCTGATTCAACTTAGGATAGCTAACCCAATAAAAATTTCCCAAAAGATAGGAATTATCACATAAGCCTTCAGCATACTCACAAAATTCTATGCAATGATAAACCAGATAAAAACGACCAGAGAAAAAAGACGGTAAAGTGAACATTTCCATCACCAAGAAGAAGACGAGGATTTCGTCCATTACCAGTTTGGCTTGTCTCATCCCGAAATGCTCAAAACTTGAGACCCACAGAACCGAAACCAACACCAAATTACAGACCCAACCGTGATATAAGCATAATACCAAAAGCAAACCCAAAGTCCAGAATCCAAAATCATAACCAACCTCTCGCTCAAATTTTACACCAAACTGCACGCGAGGAAAAGAACAAAAACCTGCAACGAAGAAATTAAGGCGCTCCTCACGGATGAAGGGTCTGGTGTCCGAGCTGAATTACCACCTTCAACCGCCCCGATTGGCTATGCAAAAATCTGGAGCCCTAGAACACTCTGAGAAGTCGTGAGAATCGGTAGCGGTTTTGGGGAGGCCGGACGAATCGGGACGAAGAGCGTGCACGAGAACCCTGAAATGGGACAACTTTGCATCGTTATTTTATAAGTACTATTGGAATGATTGCATATACAACCGGCGACGGGTTCCTTTTGCCACTTCAAATTCGATTGCTTGTTGCCTCTTTTCATTCTCTCCGTAGGCGGGATTTCGGATCGGAAGATCCTGACCCGAATAACTTCATGGATCCTCATTAATATTTTACCGCAAACTATTTGTTTTTGTTTTATGCCGAATTACGTTGTAGACATTTTTAAAGCCTTGAGTATTTTCATTCCATTTTCGTTTTAATTATTTAATTATAATTTTATGAGTGCTGTCTTGAAAAAAGCCTTCATGATTTTCTATAAAGAAAATTTCATTAATTTTTTTCTTTTCATACGCCTCGGTCTAAAGAGATGTCCCCAATTAATGCTATCATAGATTATAAATTAAGATTAAAAAGTCAGAACGGGAAATTTTATTTTTTTGAGATTTTTCTAATGATTGTTTCTTTAAACTTACTAAATCTGCTTATACAAATAAAATATAATTTTCATGAGCTACATTTCTACTTCATGCCTAAAAGAAGGTGCTATTGACTGTAATGATATTATTTATTATTTAAAATAATATTTTAAGAATTTAAGATAGAAGCAAGATACCTCCATCAAAAAGAAAATGTTGATTTAAAAAACACATACTAATTGAACCATACTTCTAAGAAAAAGAGGATGATGACTTGTCCTTTTCCCTTAAAGTTTCGAAGGACCGAACTGCTGAAATGATTAAAGATGGTTTGTACCTTTGATTATCCAATGTAATTCAATCACCACTTTAATGTTTTAAATCTTCTTGGCATTGCTCCTTAGTTTTACTTTCACATGTCCATTACCATGAAAAGTACCTAAGTTAATTTAATAAGACGTGGAGAGCCAAATTTGGATTAAAAGGTCTACTACAATCACGTTGAGTTTATAGAGGACTAAAAATCGGTTTACTCCTAATGCTTAATCAGTGTGATTACGGCATCTCACGTGGGTAAGAGAGCGAAATGAAATAGAATAAAAGGAAAAGGGAAGCGTAGAGAGTAATCGTATTGAATAAGCTTAAAAGAATAATATAGTATCTTTCCATTCATCAACACTAGCAATATTTTTTTACATCAAGATTGACCACTCTTATTATTAAGGGACCACTCGTAATTTATTCATTCCATTGGACTAACTAATTGATTGATTTGCTTTTCCTTAACAATTATTTTCACTTTCATTTTATCATGTGATCTAATCACGTTAGAAAAAAAAGAAAAAGAAAAGAATAATCATGTTAGAACCAATGAAATAATTATTTTTACTTTCCCCTTTAAATTTAGCCTCAAGAGATCCAAATGATCACGTTCTTAATGATTGTTTTTCATCACACATGTTCATCTCCAATTGCAGACCATATTTTAAGCAGCTAAATATACTGTTAGTTAAAATCAACACCAACTGGATTAACAATCAAGTTAACTTGTTATAACAATCTGTACCTTGTCAAATTTATTTGACAGACAGAAGAAAATTAATAAATTAATTACAAGTTTCATTTAACTCCAAGAAATAGAAATACAAGGAGGATAATTCAGACAAACAGGTGGACACATATGTATATTTGGTTGCATAGAAAATGAACTTGCAGCAGCAACAACTCTGGCAAGTCCTATAATGGCTCCTTCTCCTTTTATCCATGGATGCCGAGCCAGTATCACAGATTCAGATATTTACAAAGCTATATACAATAGAATGCACACTTTGGGTGGCAGATTTAAGACTTGCCATTAGATGCCTAATTACAAGCGTTTCAGATATAAGGATTAATATGGGATGTGTAGTCACGAATTCCTGCTCCTTCCCATCCCATCCACTCCTCCCACAAGTCATACTCAGCATCCGCAAATGTTGGCGACTCGTCAACTCCTTCCTCATATGACTCATACATCCTTGATGCCACCGGTTCCTCCCTCAGGCCATTGATCACGGTCTGCTAATGAATCAATGATTCAAGAATTAGTGAGATAAACAGGAGATTAAGACAATCATTACTTTCTCCACAAACAGGACAAGGCAATGTGGGGGTGGAATGGAGCTTCACATGACAATCTTAAATTAAACAAGTATGCTTCAACCTAACACCACATGCACAATTGTTTACTAGTTAACAAGATGGTCGGTCCCCTCAATCATACTCAACCCGTCAATCTATTGCAATCTTTATTCCTTTCCAAGGCATCATCCCAGAGTTCTTTATGAAGGAATCTTTCATCGTCCCTTAAACCTGACTCGACTACCGTAATTCATGATTTTCAGCCGAAAATATCTCAACGATAATAAAGAAAAAACCTAAAGAAATTGAGAGAGAAGGTGGGGTTGCTTACATTGTAAGCTTCATTGATTTGGTGAAACTGGACGGAGCAATTGTTTCCTCTGCAGACATCCGGATGATACTGAAAATCATTTCATTTCAATTCAATTAGGAAAGTGAACTAAAAAACATCATTAGGAAAGTGCACTAAAATGACATCTTCACGATTTTAAGAAATAAATTACAAAAACCCAACCAAGAAATTCAAGAAGAGAAGAAAGAGTATAATAAATGTTTAGTTGGGAAAGAAGCAAGCTGCAAGTCAAAAAGACTTGAAAGGGTGATTCAGACCACCAGATCTAAAACATAATTTGAGATTCAGACCAATCTAATCAACCCAGAAAGTGAAGAATCGATTAAATAAAAAATTATCCGCCATTCTTAAAGAAAAAAAAAATAAGAAAAAAAAATCGAACCTGCAAAGCGAGCTTTCTGAAGGCCTTCTTGACCTCAGATTCAGAGGCACCGGGTTGGATCCTCAAAGTCCGGTAAGGATCCATCACCGAAGAAGAGGCAGAACAAACCGTAACCCTATCCGCCGTCTTCCTCCTCCTTTGCCTGTCCTTGATCTTAAACCAAGAAGAAGAAGCAGAAGACCCGTGCCCACCAACAAACCCAGCAGCAGAAGCAGCAGCAGCAGCCATTGTAAAAGAACTCCCAAAGAAAAATCCGATCACAACCCGTGAATTAACCTTCAAACTTCAAGCGAGCTTTAAATAAAGGAACCAGAACCCTGATTGGTAATGTAAACGGAAGGTTCTTCCTTTGAAACGATCCAACGGGGACGGCCAAACGATTAAAATACAGTTCTCGCGTTGGGTTTGAATCTTGAAACAGTATGCTTCGTAGAAATGAATAATTATTAAACACGGAATAGAATAATAGCGGATAGAGCGACTGTTCAAACATGGAGTCTTAGATTATATTTATAGAGGGAAAATCTTCAACGTGAGGATGCGATGTCCTTATCTGACCGGGCCAAGTTTGTGGTGACGTGTGGTGTCTTGTTTTTTGGAGTGGAGGAGAGGAGAGAAAAAGGCTCTGTGCTTATCTGTTTCCTTTGGTTTTCTTATTGGTCCTAGTCAGATTCGGAGACTTAAATTTTGGGTTTATCTTCAGGCATATTCCGCCTTAATTTAGTTCCTCTTTTTTTATTACCTTAAAAAAAAAAAAAGATGACGTTGACACTTTATTGATTACTTATTTCATGACATTATATGGGTTAGGAAACTTGAATGGTTGCTTCAAGATAGTGTGATGCATATATCAGATGTCTTAATCTAAGAGTTATAGCGTTCTTTGAAACATTATAATTTAACTATAAAAATTTACCCACAAGACAAAATAAAGAACATCAATCTGTGGGGTGCGAAACGAATTAACAAACAATGTAGGGAGGTGTCTTTTTTATCTAGAAGGGATTCTGACACGTGGCGATTACGCGTGTTGTCGGGGGTAGAAAAGTTGAGGAAGGCCGTGAGGAAATGGGATTTACCTCGTGGTTCGCAAACCGAGGAAGTAACTTTTGTCGGTTTTTACGGTTCTCCGAGGAACCGAAGGCGAGAGACCAGACTGGATAATGTGCGGTTTCTGCGTTTTGAATGAGTTTTGGATAAGGAGATCTAAAGGAATCCACACGTGGCTCCACGTGCGTGAACCAGCAGCCCGGCATTGAATGGTTGCTGTCCCTTCACACACCGGCGGTCCAGTCAGTCTCCCGGTTTGCACTTTGATCTCGTTTTTGTATGATTAAAAAAAATATAAAGCTTAATTAGTATAATCCTTGTCACGAGGATGCATAGGGCCCATAAACAGAATAGTAAAACTCAAATTTAGCTGTTACAAACAGGGTAAGACTCAAATTCACCGGTAGAAAAATATATAGTAAAAAATTGATGCAGAGGGTTAAAATTTGAGGGCTGGGAGTTAATGATTTCTATATGACATTCGTTTTCTAAATAGTATTCTTCTTGCTTTCTTTCTTAAGTTAATATCTATTGTGTTGTAGAACGAATGAGAAAAATGAAGTCCAAAAAGTTAAAGAGATAGGAATGTTGAGTTTTGGAATAAAATAAGTATAAGGAGAATACGTCTTGTCCACTTTTAAGTGATGGGTTAATTCTAGGTTTTGTAATGTTTCCCAACTGTCCATTTCAAGCCCACCTTGGATGGAGATAAGAATCAGATTTTTAAGGCTGAAAATATCTCGAGGGTTGAAAAAATTATTCTTATATCTTTATAATAGGAAAATATTATTCCCTAATAACGTAAACGCAGGGATAATTTTGAACACTATAATCCTAGTTTTTATTTTTAGTTTATTCCATTGTTTACTTTCTTATGGCATTATTATTGGGTTTGGTATTTAGCTGTTTTTAATTTTTTCTAAACTTAAAAAAAACAGCAAAAAAGCGAAGTTTTTTATTTTTATTTTTGAAAAAGGTAATAATGTGCTCTTGTTTCCTCCTAATTAATGTCTCAAAAATTAACGTCTTTAGATTGCACGAGAATATAAATAGATTTGGCTTACCCTCTATGTTTCATACTTTCTTTTCCTTCCTCCATAATCCATAATTTATGTGTATATCTTATTCATTGAAGGCAAATGGTTTCAAACAATAAAAGAAAACTCGTATGAGATTTTTAAAAAAAATCCCAAAAAAGGTGAATTGTAAATTACAAACACGGAAAAAAAGGTTGGAGTGAAAATATTGGCAGAGTAAACTATACGAGAATCCATATTAAAGGAAAAAAATAAAAAATATTTTTTCCTAACAAAACAATGTATTGTGAAAATTTTTTTTCAAAAGCCGAAGAGTTTTTTTCTTCTTCAAGAATTAACCCCGATACGTTGCATATTAAAGCAACATGAATTTCATAATATTTTACAATTATAAATCGTGTTTAAAAGGGTATAAAATGACTTAAAAATATAAAGAAAAGGAGAGGTGATTAATCATTAAAAAAAGATATTTGGTTTCTTAACAAGGTAGTGATATCTTTTATTGAAAACTATTTTGCAATGTACTTATCATTGAATTTGCACCTCCCCTTAAATCAACTTCTACTCCACGTTAATCATTCGCTTCTCCTTTTTAATAAATCAAGTTCCCTTTTCCATTTTTTTGTCACTTTTATTAGTTACTAAGTGCAATTGGCTTAATGGAAAGAAATTTAGTAATTATTGGGAACTAATACAACTTTATGCTTAGCAAATATATATTTTAATTTAAAGATTTGATTGTCTTATGATCACGTTAAATAGATTGTAACCAGTGCTATAATTAATATGTGTATTATCGCATGAGTTGTGATGACTATTTATAGTAGAATGGGTGACATAAAAATGCCAAGTTTATAACAAAGATGTTGAATCATAAAAGAAATAGAAAAAAGCAAGAATATTGGGATATTCAAAATAAGCATTTTGTTAGGTAACATATTTCTTATGGTCAATAAACACCTAGTTCAATAATGAGTAGATTTTATTTATAACCTTTTGCTCTAGTCAAAAGTGCATAAGTAATTAAAAGAAAAAACCCTACTTCTTCTAAACAATATGATTATTTATTCTACACAACTCCATTTTTGTCATCACTCACATTCAAGAATGAAAAGTGCAACTCTTTAGATCATAACATGACATCATTAAATTGAAAAATTTTCTATCATTTAGTTCAAAAAGCAAATGAAACCAAGAAAGTAAAACAACAAACTGTTGAAATGAAACCAAGAGAATATGAGGCATAGATTAGCTCATCATTCCACCCATGCCTCGTAATCCTAGTTTACAGTGGTAGATTAATGATTTTATAAAATAAATAAAATTTAAAATAGCCTAAACAAAGAAAATACAAAACAAGATAAAACAAGTTTCAAGTAATAATAAAAATAGTCTATCAGTGAGAGTTGATGAATATCATTTGAAGGGAACCACAAAATAAAATGTCAAATCCACTAGAGGGACAACAAAGAATTCCATCAAACAAGGTAGTAATGAAATTATTTTTCTAAAATAGTCATACTTGTTTTATATGAGTTCTGTGAGCAGATTTGAGGAGTAATGAAGAGTTGGGCCTAAAGCCCAAAGATTCATGTGGAAAAGGAAAGGCGGAAAAGTAGCCCATGCTGTATTGTAGTCCAATGTCCCAAGAAAGAATGTCAGAAGGAACGCAAGGCGAGAAAGGGCCGAGGTTGGTGACGTCAATGGTGAACTGAGTTGTCTCCATAGTTTGAGAAACTACACAAGTAATGGGTACCGGTAGACCGTCTTATTCATCTCTTGAAATCATTTCTGAGTGTGTTTAATTCGAATTTATATCACTGATCTGAATATGTTGCTAATACATAAATGTACGTGTTTAGTTGAATATGAAAGTCATCTAAATTTTGAGACATAAATAATTTTTTAACATGATATCAATTAGAGTTAGAAATAAAAACAAATATTTGAAAGGACAATTTATAGCAGAAAGTTACAAGACTGAAAACAAAAACTATACGACTACTAAAGGTTGATAAGGCGATTTAAGGTGATGCCTTTTACTTACATTGATGTCTCCTCTTTATAAGAACTAGGAATAGTAAAAAATGTTCATTTTTGACACATGAAAAGGAAGCATTAATCAAAATGTCTTCAAGTCTTTCTATGCCTGACTTTGTGGAGCTTTTATTGCCTCTTGACTTTATTTTTTATCTTTCTTTTATGGATGTAGGACTTTGCCTACCTTTTTTATGAGCATTTTTTTAGTCTTATCTTATCATAAAAGTTACAAGAATTGACATGTTAAAAAAGAATTATGTACAAACTATAAGTACCACCCTTATTAGAAGTATCTAGACCATATTAGAGTCTAAATTCTCTCTTAAAACCTTTGCAACAAGGACAAACTCAAAATTCATGTAGAAAAGAAATATTACATAATGGTTTAGTTGGACCATTAAAATAGTGAGACATGTTGATAGTATAGATATCTAATTTTATATTGTTAAGATATGAGTATATGTTTGTTTAAGTATAAGTATGAGTTACAAGGCTTGTTGGCTCAACAATAAGCATGTAATGGCCACTAACAATTATATTGGTGATTTGACATCAAGTGTGTGCGGGTTTGACATTGGGAGACTAACCATTGGGTCGTCAATGTGGGCATTACTTCAAAGTTAAAGGCTACCTCTTTAGCTTATAAATTCAGTTTAATTTACTTTTTGTTAACATTCTTGTGTAGTATTTTGTTCTTTACTAATTTTGGAGTGTAGTTATAATTTTATTATAACTTAATACAATGAATTGATGGACTTGTACGGAATTAGAAAGAAGTATTAATTTGAGTAAATTTGGCATAAAGAGTTATAAGATAATATTTGTCACTAAAGTTATGTGCTAAACCAAGTTGGTAGAAATATGTATTAGTTTAAAGATAAATAAGAAGATGATTAGGTAGAAGCTAATACAAGGTGGGTTGTTCTCGTAGTTGGTTCATTTGGCTATCAAAATTCTAGGCACAAATTCTTTTAATCTTGAGGGATTGTGGTTTAATTGTTAGTGTGGCTTAGCTATAAGTTGCAGGGATTGAAAATGTGGTTTCATAGTGTTTAATAGGTTTTTGTTACTTTCTTTGAGATTATGGTTTTTGTTGCTCACATGAGGCCATTTTCTTAGGTGGCTTTTACTCTTATTTCTAGAAAATTTTTAAGATATCCTATTAAACCCTTTTAGTTAATTGTTTCATTATTTATTGCAATCTTGAATATGTCTTTCAATGTTAATTGGTTTTCTAGGTTTTTTTCTTGCACATGTTGTCATTTCCTATTTCTTCCATTCAGTTTCTTTAACAGATTTTATATCCATAGCACTTCATCCTTTTGAATGCCTCATGCTCATTGCTTTGTTGCTATTGTTGTAGCTATTTTTGGAAGCTAAATTAAGTGATAAATTTCTCAAGACTTTAATGCTTACAAAAAAGGATGAACTACAAGATGATAAGAAAAAAGCCATTATGCAATGGGCATTTCTCATTGTTTATTCATCTAACTTCCAAAATTATAGGCACCAAGTTCCTAAATTCCTTTGATTTTAAGTAATTTTTTTTAACAAATGACCATTTTTTTAGTTAGCTAATGTATTAATAATATTTAATGTAGGTAAGTCTCAAAGCATTTCTTTTGATGATGATCAAATTATCATTTGAGTTTCTAATTTTCATAATATACTTTATGATTTGTAGTTAGCATGAATTTTCATTGTTTTATTTAAGATTATGATTTTATTGCTTGCATAAGGATATGTTATAGAGTGGTTTTTCTTGTAATTTCTAGATATGTTTAAGATATTTTATTAAAATCTTTTAGTTAATTGTTTCTTTGCTTATTATAATCCTGAATATACCTTCCATTACTTGTTATTTTTTATAAGTTTTGTTTTTGCATTTGTTTTCATTCTCCATCTCTTCTTTTTGATTTCTTTAATAGATTTTGTGTTCAAAATGTTTCATCCTTTTCTATGCCTCATAAAATTTACTGTCACTATTGTTGTGACTGTTATTAAAAGCTAAAGGAGGTAGTCAACTTTTTAAATTATTGCTCCAAAATGCTCACAAAAAAGGATGAACCAAAAGATAATTAGAAAGAAGTATATATGTAATTGGCAATTTTCATTGTTGATTTCTTTGGCTTTCACAATTACATGCACCAAGTTTCCTAAATTCCGTTGATCCTAAATAATTTTCAAATAAATGAACCATTTATTTAGTTGGCTAACATATTTATTATATTTAATGTAGAGAAGTATTGAATTATTATTTCTAAGACACAATCAAATTGTTGTTTGAGTTTTCAATTTTTGTAAGATAATTTTTAAGTTGTAGTTAGCATAGACTTTTATTACTTTATTTGAGATTATGAATTTTGTTGCTTGCACAAGGTGATGTTTTTAAGTAGTTTTTATTATGGTTTCTAAAAAATGTTTGAGATGTTCTATTAAACTCTTTTAATCAATTGTTTCTTTGCTTATTGCTATCTTGAATATGTCTTTTAGCATTTTTTTTGGTTTTGTTAGGTTTTATTCTTGTATCTATTTTCTTTTTCCATCTTTTCTCCTCGATTTCTTTGGCAAATTTTATGTTCATGACATTTTGTCCTTTTATATGTCTCATGAACTTGCTTTATTGTTATTTTTTGCTTGTTTTTGGAAGCTAAAAGAAGTAGTAGTTGTCTTTTTAAGCTATTGCCTAAATGCATATAGAAAAAGATAAATTAAAAAATGATTAGAAAGAAGTTAGTACAAGATGGACAATTCTTGTTGTTGATTCATATAGCATGTTAGAATTATTGGCACCAAGTTCCCCACATTCTTTTGATCTTAAAATTTTTTCTAACAAATGAACCATTTATTCAATTAACTAACATATTTATTATATTTAATGCAAAAAAGTATCAAAGTATAACTTCTAAGTCATGGTCAAATTGTTGTTTAAGTTTCTAATTTTTATATTATCCTTTTCCAATTTTAGACACAATTCATTCCTCCTTCCTTAGCGTATTTTATAGCTATTAAACCTTATAGCTTGGTTATTAGTCTTTTTACAACTAAGACTTCTAACCCATTGACCTTATAATGATTAAATTTGATAAATAAAACTTACCATAAACATCATAAGGGAGAAAGTTTTGAAACAATATAACATCATTTGCTTATTATTATGAACTTAAATTGAAATTATAATGTTGTACATCAAAGTCACATGGAAAAGTAGAATTAAAATTTAAAGATGTCAATAAAAAATCAAGAACCATAAAGATGAAGCTAGTATCCTTGAGAAACTTGCATCATAGATCACCATAAAGGAAAATACAATGCTATGCCTTGCACTAAATGCCTCGATCAGCACTCTTAACACTCTAATAACAAAAAACAAAAACATAAAGAAAGAAGCCTTCATTTAATATTTTACCAATGACAAGGTTTTCATGATGGTTGATGAAAGAAGAGATACCAGCCACATATAAACCATTTACTTAATGAGAGATAATGCTACTAGCATTTTTTGTGTTTACATTAGCTGTACATCTAACTTGTCTTTCTAACCATATAGTTTAACCAATAAAGAGATCTTGATGAAATTTTCAAATATGAAATTGAACATAATTCTATGCCTTGAACCATAAGGCTATTTCTTTAACATAAACATTATTGTCTATAGGCAATGCTGGATATAACAAAATATAAGTACTTTTCATTAAAGAAAAAATATTCCTTTAACAAAGGAGACAAAACTTAAGTTTTTTTTCCTTCATAAATCTTATCTATCAAAAGGTTTAGTGTGATTAAGTTGTTTATAGAGTGCAAGGTATGAAAGATAAAGAACTTCATCCTTTGCACTAGTCCCATGAACTTTGGTCTATTGCAAGAAATACTTCAATTGTTTAAGCATGCAATACTTAAGCATTTGTCCCAAAAGTAAAAAGAGCCAATTAGTTCTCTCATTTACTGGAATAACGGGTTTGATGCTGTTTTCATGCCCATAGGAGTTGTATATTGGAAGAATTAGCAACAACCAAATAGGTGAAGTCAGTCATACATGGTTCTCTTGTTCCTCATGATTAAGGATCTTATTTCATAAAACTAGTTTATAAGGTGAAATGTCATCTCATATTTATGTTTAGATCACCTACATTGGACATTGCTAATGATGTTATGAATATTTTTTGATAGTAAATATTATAAATTGTGGACAATGATAAGATGATTTATGGCCTTTGGAAATAGAGTTAGGATATCCTCACTCCTTCCTTTACATTGTCTCTACCTCAATGGTGATTAACTTTGGTGATGACATTTAAGTAGAAATGACAATTATGGTGGAGATGATGATTTAATGATGACCTTGGTGTTTTAGGGCCAAACACAAGAGATATAGTTAGCAAATCTTCATTATTCTTGTTATGCTTGTTGTTGTTATCTGTATTTCTTTGTTGTTCTTTATAATGATAACCTATGAAAAGAAGAAGAAGGAAGTGAAGAATTTAAGAATAAATGAAAACTAAGAAATTGAAAAATATTAAAAGAAATAGGCTTATATATATATATATATATATAAAGAAGAATTTAAATTTAAAATTGAATTATAATAATCTAATTTCAATAAATTATGTTATAATTTAGATTTTAATTTTGAATTGTAATAATCTAATTCCAACTAATTCTATTATCCTTTAAATTGTATGAAAGTCTTGATAACAAAATATTTCTAAAGAATACAAATTAAAAATTAAAAAATAATTTATTAAAAAATTATTTTGAATAAATAAATAAAAATATTGTTAAAATTTTATTAGTAAATAGTTAAAACAATATTTTTATTCATATTAATTATATTTATATAAAAAAATTAAATTTATATTTATATAAAAAATACATTTCAAGATTTTATTAAATATCTTTTGAATACACTTTCTTCTCCTTATTTATTTATTTATTTATTATATGAATCTTCTTAAAATTATTTTGGAAACTTCTTTAATGTTAAGAAAATTAAAGTTGAAAGGATTAAAATACAAATTGAAAAGAAAAGAAAAAAAAATACAAATTAACATAATAACCAACATTATGGATTATGGATTATGCATTATGCATTATGCATACTACAATCTTATTAATCAAAAGTTGTTTGCAAAGTGTAAAAGAAAATACAAATTGATATAATAGCCAGCATTATGGATTATGCATTATGCATATTACAGTTTTATCAATCAAAAGTTGTTTGCAAAGTGCAAGAGATCCAAAATAAAAAACTCAATCCTTCACACATGAATTTTATTGTACTTAAAAAATACTTAGTAGTCAAGCATTTGTCTAAGGAACAAGAAGACATGTTATCTAAAAATAATGGGCTTCACCTTATTCCCTTGTCCACTGTGTTTTTTTTTTTTTTAAAAAAAAATTAAAATGCACACACCTTTGAGGAGTTAAACCTAGAATTTCTTTTAGCTGATTGTTTCATTGCTTATTGCAATCTTAAATATGTCTTTCATTGTTTGTTAGTTTTTTTAGGTATTGTTCTTACATTTGTTTCCATTCTTCATTTCTTCTCTTTAGTTTCTTTAGCAAACTTTGTGTTCACAATGTTTTTTTTTTTTATAGACTTTTTAAGCATTGCTTTGTCACTATTGTTATGGCTATTTTTGGAAGTTAAAAGAGGTAGTCAACTTCTCAAGTTATTGCCTCGAATGCTTATAGAAAAAGATGAACAAGAAGATGATTAGAAAGAAGTTGGCATGCAATGAGTAGTTCTTCTTGCTGGTTTTTACAATTTTCATAATTATAGGCACCAAGTTCACCAAATTCCTTTGATTTTAAACAATTTTCTAACAAATCATCCATTTATTCAGTTGGCTAACATATTTATTATATTTAATGTAGAGAAGTGTCAAATTATTATTTCTAGGTTACAATCAAATTGTTGTCTGAATTTCAAATTTTAGTAGTATATTTTCTAATTTATTCTATTTAAGACTATGGTTTTTGTTGCTTACATGAAGTAATTTTTTCAAGTAGTTTTTGTTGTGATTTCTAGAAATTGTTTGAGATATTGTATTAAAATTTTTCACTTGATTGTTTCATTGCTTATTGCAATCTTAAATATGTTTTTAAGCATTTGTTGGTTTTTCTTGGGTTTTCATTCTTTATTTTTTCTCCTTGGTTTCTTCAGCAGATTTTGTGATCATGGCATTTCATCCTTTTATATATCTCATGAGCTTGCTTTGCCATTATGGTTGTGGTTGTTTTTGGAAGTTAAATGAAGTACTTGACTCTGAAGTTATTGCCCTAAATGCTTATAAAAAAGGATGAATTGCAAGATAATTAGAAAGAAGATTGTACATGATTGGTAGCTTTCGTTGCTGATTTCTTTAGCTTTTACAATTACATGCACCTACTTTCCCAAATTCCTTTAATCTTAAACAATTTTCTAATAAATGAACCATTTATTTAGTTGACTAACATATTTATTATATTCAATGTACATAAGCATCAAATTATTACTTTTAAGTCGTGATTAAATTGTTGTTTTAATTTCTAATTTTTGTAATATACTTTCCACTTTGAGTTAGCATGTATTTGTGTTGCTTTCTTTAAGACTATGGTTTTTGTTGTTTGCACAAGGCAATGTTTTCAAGTAGTTTTTATTACAATTTCTAAAAAATGTCAGTGATATTCTATTAAACTCTTTCACCCAATTGTTTCATGGCTTATTGCAATCTTGAATATACCTTTTAGTATTTATTGGTTTTTCTAGGTTCTTCTCTTGCATCTATTTTCATTTTTAATCTTTTTTCTTTGAGTTCTTTAACATAATTTATGTTTATGAAATTTTGTCCTTTTCTATGCCTCATGAGCTTGCTTTATTGCTATTTTTATGACTAGTTTTGGAAGTTAAGGGAGGTTAGTCAACTTTTTAAGCTATTACCTTAAATGCTTACAAAAGAATGATAAATCATAAGATAATTAGAAAAAACACAGTAAGGGATGGACAATTCTCATTTTTTGTTTAATCTTTTAAATTTATAGGCACTAGATTCTCTAAATTCCTTTGATCTTAAATAATTTTGTAACAAATGAACCATTTATTTAATTAGCTAACATATTTATTATATTTAAGGTAGAGAAGTATGAAATTATTACTTCTAAGTCAAGATTAAATTGTTGTTTAAGTTTCCAATTTTGTAATATATTTCTTGATTTGTAGTTACCATAAATTTTCCTTGCCTTTTTTAAAATTATGATTTGTGTTACTTGTATTAGGCATGTTCAAGAGTGGTTTTGGTTATGATTTCAAAAAGATATTTGAGATATTTTATTAAAATATTTTAGTTGATTGTTTCATTGCTTATTGCAATCTTGAATGTCTTTCAGTATTTATTATTTTTTCTAGGTTTTATTTTTGTATATGTTTTCATTCTTAATCTCTTCCTTTTAGTTTCTTTACAAATCTTATATTGAAGGCATTTAATCCTTTTATATTTTTCATGAGCATTACTTTGACATTATTTTTGTGGCTATTTTTAAAAGTTAAAGAAAGTAGGCAATTTCTCAAGCTATCAACTTGAATGCTTACAAAAAAGGATAAACCAAAAGATGATTAGAAGGAAGTTAGTACATGATGGGTAGTTTTCGTTTTTGGTTTGTTTGGTTTGTTGAAATTATATCTTAGATTCCTTTAATTGTAAACAATTTTCCAACACATGGACCATTTATTTAGTTTGCTAACATATTTATTATATTAAATGTAGAGAAGCATTGAATTATTACTTCTAAGTTATGATTAAATTATTGTTTGAGTTTTCAATTTTTGAAATATACTTTATGATTTGTAGTTAGTGTGAATTTCATAGTTTTCTTTGAGATTATGGTTTTTGTAATATACTTTCTGATTTACATAAGGTCACATTCTTAAGTGGTTTTTGTAGTGATTTCCAAAAAAATGTTTGAGATATTCTATTAAAATCTTGTTTTATTGCTTATTGCAATCTTGAATATATCTCTCAACATTTTTTGGTTTTTCTAAGTTTTTTTTCTTGCATTTGTTTTCATTCTTCATCTCTTTTCCTTTGGTTTTTTAAGCAAATTTATTATTCAGTACATTTCATTCTTTTATATATCTCATGAACATTGCTTTGCCACCATTGTTATGTCTATTTTTGGAAATTAAAGGAGATAATCAACTTCTAAAGTTATCATCTCAAATGCTTAAAGAAAAGGATGAAGCAAAAGATAATTAGAAAAAAAACTAGTATGGTAGTTTTTATTACTATTTTTTTCAGCTTTCAAAATCATAGACATTAGGTTCCCTAAATTCTTTTGATCTTAAGTAATTTCTAACAAATTAACCATTTATTTAGATGGTTAACATATTTATTATATTTAATAAAGAGAAATATCAAATTATTACTTCTAAGTCATGATCAAATTGTTGTTAGAGTTTCTAACTTTTGTAATATAATTTCTAATTTTGCCTTATTTGGAATAAAAAATATCTATAATTATTTTATAAAACATATACACACACTCCATTCTAATATTGATTTCATCTTATAGAAATATAACCAATCCATTAATTCTTGTGATTAGATGATTTAATGATCCATCCTCTTCCTGGGAAATAGAGGCATTTCCCTTACTTCTATAATTTTTTCAAGACTATGTATTCTATGTTGTTCAAAACTTCTTTATGGAAAAATTGAAAGTTTGTAAAACTCATGTCAAAAAGGGAAAAAAAGAATGAATCCATTTGAAACCTAAAGATTTACAAGTAATAATAATCCTAAAAATTAAAAATTCTACTAAACTTTAATATCAACCTAAAGCTCAAGTAAAAATTTAATATATTTCCTAAAAATAAAAATAATATTTCTAAAATAAGATGATCTAGTTATATGTATATATTTTTTCTTATAATAATTAGAAAATAATGGATCATTTGATCAAAATCTAACTGAAAAATAGGAATAGAAGAATAGTGCACAAAATCTACAATCTTCTTTGATTTATTCTTCTTACTATTTGATTGATTATATAGATTGAGTTTATACAAGTTTTACAATCACATTTATTTAAGAACTGAATATGTTATCCATCCTTAATCTTATAGTTCGTGGATTAGCGCCATTTGAGAACTTTGGTGCTATGTGATTTTGTTGTGGTGTAGCCATAAGGGAGGTAATATGGAACGTAGAGGTAACATGGGAGTCTATGTGGCTTCATATCTATTTTTGTTGGCCTTTTATTTAAAGTGAAGAAAGAATATGAGATGTAGAGTTTGGAGTGACTTTTTTTTTTCTTCTTCTAATAAATGAATCATTTATTCAATTGATTAAGTTGTTTTGATTCAAGTTTAGGTTGATATCTCTTATGCTTGTCAATTATAAAAGATCAAGGGCTGAAAGAGAAAACCATTATGATTTTCATGTGTGACGATATTGCCAATCATCCTTTGAATTTCAAGTGTGGGATCATCATCAATCATTCACAAGGAGATGATGTTTATGTCTAAGTGCCTACAATATCTTTTTAATTCTTTGGTAGAAAAATTAAATAATTGGTTAAGTTCTTTTGCAATTGAATTTCCTATTCAACATTAATAAAAAATTTCTTTGATCACACTTTGTGGTTAAGATATTGTTAATATGCAACTTTGGAAAAGAAATATACATGTGCAATGGACTGATCATATCTATGATCATGATAGGATTACATTGGTAAGCATGCAAGTGGCCTAAATCTGTATGTCATACCTCTTAACAACAAGAAAAAAGTGAAAGGGTAGAAGTTGGAAGTTCATTAGTAGCTAAAAAAAATGATAAGATATTCATGTACTACTTAGATCATAGAGGTCCCAAAGTTTTAGGTTAGTTTAATAAAGACTGTAGATAAGTTTTCTCCTTTTTCACACTAAATTTATATATTAAAAAATTAAAATCTTTCTCATTACATGTCCATGGGTCATAGAGATACAAATGGGCTTCCAATTAAAATTATGGAATCCATTAATTTCTTGAAGAAGAAACAAAGATCTAGAACCTAGAAAGAGATGGTACGAAAACTCTATCCTTTTTTAAAATTTTGGTTTTGAGATATTTGAGTGACAATTAAGAGATTCTACATTATGTAAGGAAGTTATATATTGAAGCATGTCATGATGGGAGTGTCTTTCAAAATATGTTATAAGATCTAAACATTTATATAACTATAACATCAAATGCTAAAGAGTGTAACTTTACAATGTATTATGGGACGAAATTTGCTTCACTTCATAATTGCTTTTGTTTTGGGAACTTGTACAATGATGCTTGGATGAAGGATATGTATGTAGCATTATACTTTAGAAAATGTTATGTTATATATATTGTGAAACAATTACACTTATCCTTAAGGTAGGTGAGAAAGATTCAAGTAAGAGAATCTTTTAAGGATGGTGTGATGGAAGTCTTGCATTGTCCACGTCATGTTAAGAAAATTTCTTTATAAAAGGTTCAATATTATGCATGTGTGTTATATATGTTGAAGCATGTCATAATGGGAGTGTCTTTCAAACAATGCCAAAAGATCAAAACATTTATGTGACTGTAACTTTAAATGTTGAAGATAGTAGCTTTGCAACTAATAATGAGATGAAATTTACTTTTGCCTTATAAGTACTTTTGTTTAGGGAACTTGTATAGTGATGCTTTGATGGAGGACAAGTATGCAACATTGTCCTTTAAAAAATGTCATGGCATTCAAATTGTGAAACAATTACAAAGGTGGGTGAGAAACATTTGAGAAAAAGAAACTTTTAAGAATGGCACCATAGAACTCTTGCACTACCCAAGACTTGTTAAAAAACTTTCTTTATATGAATAACATATTCTTATACTTTTAAGTAAACTTTTAGTTAAGATTAAGATTTTTAATATCATATTAAATCCATGTTTAGAAACAATATCTCCATTATATACAATTGAGCACCAACTAGAGCCTATGTTGGCTACAAAGGGAATGTTAAGTTATAAAAGTTTCATAATATTTGAATATTATTTGAGAATATGTTTTATCATAAGGAAAAAGGTAGCTCACTTTTTTTTTTTGTTTTTAAGTTAGGTAAACATTTCTTAAACCTTCATGGAGATATAAAATTTGAGGTCACACAAAAATGTTAGGTTATACGTTAGAATTATGCTACATGTAGAGTTTGTCTCCAAATTAGAAACAAAATAACTTAGATATTTAATGCTTGTAACACATTAGAGTGTCACTTAATCAATTAAATTCCTTAAATAGTTTATACAAATTGTTATTAAGTGTTTGATGTATGACAAATATGGACTTTTAATTGTATGTTTCTATTTATTGGCTAATAATGACACCCACAATCTTAAAAAAAGAACTAAAGGACAACAATATTAATTGGTAAGATTTATCATTTTCAAGTTCACAATAGCCTCCCTCGACTATTTCAGCTTTGGTATGTAATTCAATTATATTTTGCATGAGTTAAGGAACAAGTTTTGAACGACACCTATCATGTTAGCTCCCATATGATGGAATATGAAAGTAAAAATATCAAAGCTTGGAAGTTGTATCTTTTTCAAGGCTTAGATCTTGTCACTTTGAAATTCACTCTAAACAAATGTGTTGAGGTGGGGGTAGGAGCTTCCTCCATATAGATGCAAGACTTCTTTTCTTATTTGAGTAGGTAAGCTTCAATGATAACTCTTGTTTAGTCTGAAAAGTGTTCCAAATTCTTAACTCTTATGCCATAGATGTGCTTAGTGCCTTATAGTATAAAAACTTAGAAAAATAATTAGAAAAGAGACAAATCTCAAGGAGATAACAAAGATGACAAGACATATAGTTTACTAGGATGCCTATATGAAATTGATTGGAATATTTTTATATAGACATTAAGATTCTTCCATCTTAGATATTGTGAAAGGGCTTGGAATATCTCATGTTAATGATTGGGAATGCTTGAAATCCATGATAAAAAGAATATGGATACATATTCTACTTGGAGTTTTATTTTTGTGATAAGTTTTCTATCTTTCTAATTCTTGAAATATGATATGATCTCATATTTGGTTGTTTGAAAGATATTTTAGTTCTTTGAGACATTTCATGAAATACGTTTGCATTTGACAATATTTACAACAATGGTGTTTCTCAAGTCTTGGTGGATGCAACTTGTATAGTTGCTTGTAGTGGTTATGAATCAAGCCATTTGTATCCTACCTATCGAGTATATGGTTTTTGAAATAAATGCTATTTTTAGAAAATACAATGTGATAAAATTAATTTGAAATGTTAGGTTTAGTTGTTTTTGCAATACAATTAGTGGTATTGCTTACAAAGGTCCTTAAATGATTGAAAGCACTTAATTTTACTTATGATTGTTTTTCATTATGCTTATATTAGGCTTGAATTTTGTATGATATGAAAAGATTGATTTCAAATTTATTGAAATTTCTTCATTAAACTCTTTGTTGAAAATATGAGATTATAAACTTAGAATATAAATTTTGTGTATTTTTTAAAATATTCAAATAGTCTAATATATTATGAAAATAACTAGTACAATTCTTGCGATTACATTGAGTTGGAATAATAAAATTTAACCTATGGTAACACTTACAAATTAACAAAACAATTCAAGTGCAAGCCAATGACTATTGTGCTTATCTATTACTAAAGAAAAATAGGTTAAAGAGAAAAATCTTATGGTCTTCATGTGTGATGACATTGCTAATCACCCTTTAAATCCTAGGCATGCAATCGTTATCAATCATCCATAAGGAGATGATGATTATGTTGGAGAGCCTAAAAAATTTTTTAAATTATTTGGTAAAAAATTTAAATAACTAGTTGAGTTCTTTCTTGCATGAATTTCATATTCAACATTACTGCTGAGATAATGGTGGCTATGAAGTTTTTGGTTAGCTTAATACAAATTACAAATAAGTTTTTTTTCCCTTTTTTGACAATAAATCTATATGTCAAGAAATGAAAATCTTTCTCATTATATGTCTATAGGTTGTACAAATGTTAGATAGGCTTTTCATTAAAGCCATGGAATTCATTAAGGTCCTTAAGAAGAAGTATAAATTTATAACTTACAAAGTGATGGTATGAGAACTTTGTCCCTTTTTAGATTTTAGTTCTGAGATATTTGAATGAAAATTAAAATATTCAACATTATACACTCATTTTATATATGTTGAAGCATGTCATGGTGGGAATATCTTTCAAATCATGTTGAAAGATTTAAGCATTTGTGTAACTACAACATAAAATGTTTACGAGAGTTGCTTTTCAACTTATTGTGAGATAAAATCTACTTTGCCTCATTTGGACTTCTACTTAGGGAATTTGTACAATAATGCTTGGATAAAGGATACGTAAGCAATGTTATGCTTTAGAAAGTGTTACATGATATGTATAATGAAATAATTACACATATCCTTAAAGTATTTGAAAAAGATTTAAGTAAAAGAAACTTTTAATAATGGCGTTATTGGACTTTCACATTACTGAAGTTATGTTAAGAAACTTTCTTTATATGAATGAAAGATCCTTGTACTTTTAAGTCAGTTTTTAATTATTATTAATTTTTTTAATATCATATTAAATCCAAGTTCAAAAGTAACATCTCCATTGTATATAACCAACACCAATATTATAGTCTATGTTGGCTAGAAAAGGACAAGTTAAGTTATAAAAGTCTTATAATATATAAATATTATTTTAGAATCTATTTTATTATAAGGAAAAAGATAGCTCTTATTTTGAAGTTAAGTAAGTTTTTCCTAATAGCTTTTATTTTGAAATTAGTTAAGTTTTTCCTAAATGTTTTTATAGATATGAAATCTAAGGTCACGCATAAATGTTATGTTCTATGGTAAAGTTATGTTGATTGTGGAGTTTATCTTTAACTAAAAAAAATTTTTAGATGTTAATGCTTACAACTCATTACAACATCACTTAATCAATTAAATTTCTTAAACAATTTACACATATTATTATTGAGTATTTGATGTATAGAAAATATAAACTCTTAATTGTGTTTTCTTACTTGTTGGCTTACAATGAGTCTCACAATCTTAAAAGAAGAACCACCAGATGAGAATATTAATTAGTAAGATCCATTATTTTTAAGATCCCAATAACTTTTCCTAACTATTTCAACTTTGGTACATAATTCAATCTTTAGTTTGTGTAGGTTAAGGAACGGACTTTGAATAAAATTTATCATACTAGCTTCCGTGTGATGGAATATGAAAGTAAAAACATCAAAGCTTGGAAGTCATATCTTTTCTAGGCTACAATCTTACCACTTTAGAATTCACTTACAAAGTAGCCATGTTAATAAGGGCATAAGAGTTGTATGCTTGATAGATGCAAGACTTCTCTTCTTGTTTTAGTTGGAAAGCTTTAATGATAGCTCTTATTTAGTCTGAAAAGCATTTCAAGTTTTTAAATTTTATACCATGCATTTGATTTTTCCTTTATAGTATAAGAGATAAAAAAAAAGATTAGAAAAGAGACAAATCCTTAAGGAGATAATAAAGGTAACAAGATTCACTAAGATGTTAGTGTGGAATTGATTAGAATGTTTCTACATGGACTTTAAAGTTCTTTCATCCTAAATAACATGAAAGGACTTGAAATGCTTCATGTTGATGATTGGGAATGCCTAAAATCCACAATAAAAAGAATATAAAATTTAATCCATGATTAATACTCACTAATTGACAAAACAATTCAAGTGCAACTCCATGACTAATATGTTTATAAGTATATATACTTATTTTACCTTGTCTTTCATGTTTTTGTGATAAATTTTCTATTTGTCTAATTCTTGAGATATGATATGATCATATATTTAGTTGTTTGAAAGATATTATAATTCTTTAAGACATGCCATGGAACACATGTATGCATTTGAAAATATCTACAATAGTGGTTTTTCTCAAACTTTGGTGGAGGAAGCTCGTATGGTTGCTGGTGGTGGTTATGAACCATGCCACTTGTATCTTAACCATTTAGGATATAGTTTTTGAAATAAATGCTAGTTTTAGAAATTATAGTGTGATAAAAGTGTGAACTCCTTTGAAATGACATGTTTGATTACGTCCACAATACAATAAGTTGTACTTGCTTATAGATGCCTTTCAATGATTGAAAGAATTAAATTTTTATCCATAAGTGTTTTAAATTATGTTGAGATTAGGCTTAAATTTATAAAATGTGAAAAGTTAATTTCACATTTATTTAAATTTCTTCATTGGATTCCTTATTAAAAATATGAAATTATAATCCTAGATATATGAATTATTTATACTTTTTAAAATATTCAAATGGTTAGATATATTATGAAAATAAATGGTACCATTCTTACGGTTGCATTAAGTTGGAATAATAAAATTTAGTCCATGATTAGTACTGAAAAATTGACAAAACAATTAAAGTGTAGGCCAATGAAATGGCTATCATGTTTATCAATTGTTAAATAGAGTTGGGATGAAAAAGAAAAATATTATGGACTTTATGTGTGATGATATTTGTAATCGCCTTTTAAATCCTAGGCGTGGGATCATCATCAATCATCCATAAGATGATATTTATGTTGGAGTTCCACAAAGAATTCATTTGATTATATCAATAAGGATGCAAGTGCCCAAAATATGTATGTTGTACCTTTCAACAACAAGAAAGTAGTGAAAGGTGGAAGTGGAAAGGTCATTAATAGAATTTTTTTTTTAATATTTATGTGTTACTTAGATTATATTAAGTCAGTTTAATATAGATTGCAGATAAGTTTTCTCCTTTTTTTAATGCTAAATGTATATGTTAGGAAAGAAAGATCTTTCTTGATATACGACCATAGGTTATAAAGATGCTAAATGAGCTTCTAATTAAAGTCGTAGAATTCATTAAGGTCTTAGAGAAGACACATAAATCTAGAATTTACAAAAAGATGCTATAAAAACTCTATTCCGTTTTATAATTTCAGTTATGAGATACTTAAGTGACAATTAAAAGATTCAACATTATACATGCATGTTATATATGTTGAAGCTTGCCATGGTAGAAGTGTCTTTCAAACTATGTCGAAATATCTAAACATTTATATGACTACAATATCAAATGTTAAATAAAGTAGCTTTATAGCTTATTATGGGATGAAATGTTTTCCACCTCATAAGTACTTCTATTGGGGAACATATGAGTGCATTCAACAATATTTGCAATAGTGGTGTTTCTTAGGCCTTGGTGAAGGAAGTTTGTATGGTTGCTTGTAGTGGCTATGAACCATGCCACTTGCATCCTACCCATCTAGGATATAGTTTTTGAAATAGTTACTAATTTTAGAAATTGTAATGTGATAAAAGTATGAACTCCTTTGAAAGAAAAGGTTTGATTGCTTTCACAATGCAATAAATTGAACTCCTTTAAAAGAACTCAAGTTTTACCTATAAGTGTTTGTAATCATTTTAAGATTGAACTTGAATTTACAAGATGTGAAAAAGCTAATTTCACATTTATTAAAATATTCTTATTCCAATTTTTTTATTGAAAAAATGAGATTATAATCGTAAATATATGATTATACTTTTCAAAATGTTATAAAATAACTACTATAATTCTTGCAGTTGCATTGAATTGGAATAATATTAATCCATGATCAATGCTTATAAATTGATAAAACAATTTAAGTGCAAGTCAATGACTATCATGCTTAGTAATTGTTAAAGAAAGGTGGGCTTCAAGGAAAAATATTGTGGACTTCATGTGTGATGATAACTTTAATCACACTTTAAATCCTAGACATGGGATTATCATCAATTACTCACAAGGATATGATATTTATGTCATAGTGCTTAAGATATCTTTTAAATCTTGGACACTAGTAAAAATTTATGCTTAAATGGATATATGTTTTAATTTGAAGACTTGATTGGCATAGGATTATGTTAAATAGATAACAATAATATAATTTATATTCATATTCTTGCAAGGATTTTGATAAGCATTTGAGGGTGGACTAGGTGATATAAAAAAAAATCATGTGTATGACAAAAATATTGAATCATATAAACAATAAGAAAAAGCGAGAAATATTTGGATATATGGATATTTGAAATAAGCATTTTGGTAGGTAAACCTACTTCTTCCAAATAATATGGTTATTTTATTCGATACAACTCCATTTTGATCCTCATATGCTTTCAAAAATGAAAAGAAAAATTCTTAAAATCATAACGTGACATCACTAAATTGAAGAATGCTTTCTTGTTTTATTTGAAAAATAAATGAAACCAAGAAAAATATTGCAACAAACCATTGAAATGAAACCAAGAGTAAGTATATAGACTTCCTTGTGCTTCCTCCCATACCACATAATCCTCATTCACAATAGTGGATTAATGACTTTAGAAAATAAAATTGAATTTGAAATAACTTAAACAAAGAAAATATAAAACAAAATAGGACAAGTTACAAAGGTAATAATAGAAACAATTAATCAACCAGAGGTGGTGAATATATCATTAGAAGAGAACAATAGAATAAAATGTCAAATCAACTAGACGGACAACCAAGAATTACATCTTTGGAGATAGTAACGCTATTTATGAAATTATTTTTCTAAAATAATCATGTTTGTTTTATATGTTAACTTGATGCTTTTATGTATGCGGATTTAAAGAGCAATGAAGAGTTGGGCCTAAAGCCCAAAATATGAAGTAGAACAGAAAAAGCGGAAGCGTAGCCCATGATCCATTATCCACGAGTGTAGTCCAATGTCCCCAGAAAGAATGTCACATGGAACGCAAGGCCAGATGTCAAGGCGAGCTAAGGAGTCTCCATACCTAGAAAAACCAGGCAAGTACTGAGCACGAGTAGGTGTCCACCAAGGAAGGGGATGACAAAACGGGATGGGGATCGCGACAATACTTTGGGAAGCCACACCTACAAGTAGGTGTCCACCAAAGCAGGGGACGACAAAGCAAAAGTTAAGTGAGCGTCGCGACAAGAGAACGTCGAGAGGTAGACCTTCCGGGCGAACTGCTTAGTCCTCCTCCCACAGCGTTTCTTTTTATCAAAAGATATTAAAGGATGGGTAAAAAAGCTTACTTTTCATTGATAAAACAAAGAAAACCTTTATGAGATACAACAAAGATACAAACGGATAAGTTGTTTCTTACCAGCCTATTTAAAGAAAAAAAATGAAAAGAGAAAACATTATTGGATGGGTCGGGGAGCTCAATGAGCTGTTGCACGTCGCCGTCCCAGCAGCTACTCAAGTAGCTGCTGTTCCATCTCGTGGCAGTCACAAGTGCCGTGGTAGCCACAAGTGAAATTTAAAAAGGAAAAAACACGTCCGACACAAGGATATGGCGGCCACAAGCGCCGTGGCTGATTAATAATCTCTCGTCTTCGAATGCATCTTATCTCTTTCCTACTTTAAAAAAGTGAAATTTAAAAAGTAAAAAACACGTTTGACACAAGGCTATGACTGAATAGTTTTCACTGCCTCGTTCTAACTACGTAGGGTATTTATACAGGAATCTGCTACCCCTTCACACGCTAAACACGGATACATTTTACCCTTCTCAACGGAAATGGACATAAAAGGAAATACACAGGAAATTTATTCTACCAGCCCCAACGGCCAAAACAGACGCCAAACTTCTGGAATTGTAATATCGCGGCAGCTACTAACATTCACTATTCTGTTGACAGACGTAGGATAATACCCCTGGTGACCCCGAATCGCCTGACAGATGCTTTATCCCTTCTCACACGTTACAGACATCTAGACAGAATGAAGAGCCAGGCAACAACTGAGAACAGTCACCTGCAATGGAGGCGAGGAGGAATGTTCAGGGAGCCTTAGATCGTCTTATTCATCTTTTGAAATCAGTTTTGAGTAGGTTTATCTCGAATTTATATTGTTGACGGTTTGGATACTTTATTCCACATAATTAGGATATGAATGTATACATCTGGCTAAATGTGAATCTTCTTAACATTATATCTATTACAACTACAAATAAAAATAAGTGTTTGAGAAGACAATTTAAAGCAAAAAGTTACAAGGTTGAGAAGAAAACTATACTATATGGTTATTAAGGATCGTTAAGGTGCTCTAAGGCAATGAGCCTTCTACGTAAACTGATTTCTTTTATTTATACAATTTGAACGAATAATTATGAATTATAAAGGATAGTTCATTCTTACACTTAAAAGGAAACATTAATTATATTTTCTTTGATACTTTTCACGCCTAATTTTGTAGAGCTTTTATTGATTATTGAATTTATTCCCTTTATCTTTCTTTCTTTCTATGAACATTTATGAGTCTTATCTTTTGAAAGAAGTTGCAAGAATTGATTTGTCCAAAAGGAATTATGTACAAATTATGAGATGGTCTTGTTAATCATTATAGTAAAAAGATATATTAATAGTATAAATATCTAATTTTATGCTGTTAAGATATAAGTATGAGTTTGGTTAAATGTAAGTATATCTTTCTATTTTATGAGTCAATTTTGAATTATGAATTGAATTTTTTAATAATATTTATATTGATTAATTAATTTTGTTAGAGAGAAGGGAAAAGTCCTTGGTTCTCTGAAGGGGTCCTCCTAGGAAATTCATTAAGCATTGTGCGGAAAAAGAGGGGCGGAGAAAAGACTCTGCGGTGGCCCTTCTGGAGATTCTGGAAGCACTGAGGGTGGACAGGGTCAAGCAGAAGATAAAAGCAAAGAGACAAGTAGAAGTGCTGCCCTTCAAAATAACCACGACGGATGCCGACAAAAAATAATTGTCATTGCTTTCAAAGAGTTAGAGATTCACTTACTGATATCGAATCCCTTTCTCCATGTGCATAAGTATAAAAAATAAAAAATAAAAAATAAAAAAATTCACTTAATGGTTTTTTTTGTCTTTTACATATCATAAATTTATAATTCATATCTCTAAAACGTGTGATTACCAAAATAATATATTTTACTTACATTTTCCTATTAAATCCTGACCTTTCTTAACCACAAATGAATTAGGAGACTCAGAACGTTTTCTTCCCGGTTCCGCTACCACCATGGGCCCGTAGCACCATAGTGTCTTCTCAGCATTGTCCTGGTGGGTCTTCCTCTGCTTCTCCTTCTCCCTTTTACTCGTTAGCTGTCGTCCATTCACGTATGACCCACTTTTCTTCTTCTCGAGACCGAGATCTGTTGATTTCACGTCATCCTCTCTGTAGACTAATTGAGACCAGTCCCTGACGAGTGTTGTTAAAGAAATCAATGCGAGTTTTGCTTTATGTGTGCTACCAATCCAGAAAAATCCAGAAATTACGGGGATCAAAGGGTTCCTTTTTATAGTTTTGACTTGAAATTAATCCACTTTAATTTCCGAAATGGGTTAGTTTCTAATTCGCACCAGGCCTGCCTAACAATATTTTGTTTACTATTGTATTGGTGGCATCCACCAGAATCGCCGCAGATTAGCAAGCTCCAAAGGAAAAGAAAAAGAAAAGAAAATATGATTATCAACGTGAAGCAGTCCACAATAGTGCGGCCGATGGGGGAGACTCCCCAGCGCGCTCTGTGGAACGCGAACGTAGACCTGGTGGTGCCGCGCTTCCACACTCCGAGCGTCTACTTTTAGAGGCCAACAGGCGCAACCAACTTTTTCGACGCGACGGTGCTGAAGGAGGCCCTCAGCAAGGCCCTCGTGCACTTCTATCCAATGGCTGGCCGCCTAAAGGAGGGCGAAGACGGGAGGATAGAGATTATTTGTAATGCCGGAGGGGTTCTCTTTGTGGAGGCTGATACGACATCCGTTATCGACGACTTTGGCGATTTTGCGCCCACGTTGGAGCTCCGGCAGCTTATTCCTTCGGTTGATTATTCCAAAGGGATTGAATCTTTCCCCCTCTTGGTCTTGCAGGTATTTGAGTTTTCTTCTTGCTTTTACTTTTCCGGTTTTTGTTGATTGCTTTTATTATTGTTTTTGCGTAAAACTGTGCCCACATTCGGGAATATGGATTCTGACGGGACTTAGTGAACGAACGAAAGGACTGTGGAGAAGCCACCGGAATTCTAAATTCCGATGGTAGACAGAAGTGGGGAGAAAACTGCAGCAGTCCAAAAGAAGCAACTGACGGACGGTCCAGATTGCGTCCCGAACTCCCGCCTGGTTACTTCGGCAACGTGATTTTCACCGCGACTCCGATGGCTTTGGCAGGTGATCTCCAAAAGAAACCCACGTGGTATTCTGCAAGCAGGATTCACGACGCGCTGAAGCGGATGGACAATGATTATCTGAGATCAGCCCTTGACTATCTAGAACTTCGGCCGGACCTATCGGCTCTCGTTCGCGGACCACATACATACCGATGTCCAAATCTTGGAATAACCAGCTGGGTCAGGCTGCCGATCCACGACGCCGATTTTGGGTGGGGTAGGCCGATATTCATGGGACCTGGTGGTATTGCCTACGAGGATTTGTCATACATAATTCCAAGTCCAATCAATGACGGAAGCTTGTCGATTTTGATTGCTCTACAAACAGAACATATGAAAGTGTTTGTGAAGATGTTATTCGAAATATGAGGGCATGAAACAGCGGAGGAACTTTTCCAGTATGAATGACCGGGGATCATGGTTGGTTGGGTATGCCAACAAGTTTCCTGACGGGGTTGTGTTTCTTTTCTCGTACTCTCTTCAAAAATAATTTGTCATTCAGACTATTTTCAGTTGATATCTGACATGAACTCAACATTCGAAACAAGCGTATTTTAATTTAGTACGAATTCACACGAACGATGATGTTTTTTCACGTTAGATTTAGGTCACACTAAGTCATATGCGTGGTTGGACTCGCTCTTAGCTTTCTATTTCAGTTCATTTTCTTTGTCGTCTCTCCTTTTTCATAGACAAACCAGCAGAATGCAAGTTAATCCGAAATGTAACTGAGCAAGCTAGATTTTCAAACCTCAATCAAGTTGATATTCGGAGTAGCAGCGATGCCTTAAGCAAAGGTATATGTCATTCAGATCCACATTTGGTGGCTTTTTGTAATACTTATTACACTTTCATCTTTATGAACTCAATTTGCAAAGTCCTCAGCTCCCCCGGTTTTAATCTAGATACAGGGAAAGTTTCAAAAAGATAAGTTTCATCCATACTTAACGATGTCATTCACTAGCTATTCTTAAGGCGTCTAAATAGCTCTTATAGAAGTTGAGGCCTTAGTTGGCCCTACTAAAACCCTAAGGCAGTAGTTGGGGGAAACCCTGCACCTTATAAGGCGCAAAGTTTGGTTTCCTCATTTCAATGTGGGACTCAGTTCTTTACTCCCTTGCAAACCAATGCTCGGTCAATTTTGTCGGTGCATGGCTGGCCCATGAAAGGGATTGGGGAGCCCACTCAGATACAAGATTCGTAGCTCTGATACCATATAGAAGTTGAGGCCTCAGTTGGTCCTACTAAAACCCTAAGGCAGTAAAAGGGGGAAACCCCGCACCTTATAAGGCGCAAAGTTTGGTTTCCTCGTTCCGATGTGGAACTTAGTTCTTTACTCCCCCGCAGACCAACACCCAGTCAATTTTGCTGGTGCATGGCTGGCACATGAAAGGGATTGGGGAGCCTATTCAAATATGAGACCCGTGGCTCTGATACCATATAGAAGTTGAGGCCCTAATTGGTCCTACTAAAACCCTAAGGCAGTAGTAGGGGGAAACCCCACACTTTATAAGGCGCAAAGTTCGGTTTCCTCGTTCCGATGTGGGACTCAATTCTTTAGCTCTAACCCATTGTTGTTCAGATACCCTTAAGGCAAGAAAATCCTTTCATTCATTCATTCTTTCTTTCATTCTTGTTCTTTTTCTCCACACACCATACAACTTGAGTCTCTATGGCAAAGCTTCAAGGTAGTTCTCCACTTTAGCCTTACTGTGGGCTGTTTGATACCCATGAGCAAGTTAGACTCGGGTCTCCATGGGTGCACGTGTGACTGTTGAATCAAAGGGAAAGACTATCTGTAGTAAAATTGGTGAAGGTTAACTACTATTGTAAGTTCTGGGCAACTTCTCCCTAGATTGATCTATTCAATTCTTTGTTTCATTTTTCAATGGATAAGCATAAAAGACTTTGGGTGTGTATGGCTTCATTTTCCACCTCCAAACTTCCAACAATAATAGATAAATGATTCGTGGGGCTTGCATGATTTTATGACAAAATATTAGTTCATACTCGAGATAGAGTCCACCTCCGTTTGAACAATGCCAACAACAATATGATTACTAAACAGATTATGTGTTTTTGACAGTCCTATTGAAGAGTTTTTTTTTTCCCTCTGTTCTCGACCTCAGGATTCACAAATTACAATTAATGAAGATGGAAGGTACTGTCCAATGTGGGAGTAGCCGTACGTGACTACCAATCATTCAAAATGATTTAGCCATTGTCGTGGTTGGGCCGATTGACACACTCGTCTGAATCATGGAACATGATAAGACTTGGTTCAGTTCACCATCTCACCAACTCCCATTGCAAGATTGTTATGATTTTCTCCATCTTCCTAATCCCGAGAGAGTTGTACAAGTGACCTGACAGGTGGATTTTTGGGATGTATGCTTTGAACCTCATAAATCTTTCATATATTTCTGTATGGAGCAAGTGAATTCATACTACACAATGTAAAAAAACTTCAGTAATGTAACTTGATATCAAAGGTTACATGGTATGGAGTTGAAGAGGTTTTCTTAAACTAAGGTTCATACTTTAATTAATTCTTTATAGATTAGCCTATTGCTGCAAAGAAATTTATCAACACCCTCAACCAGTTAATAAAAAAGTTGATTGATATGATCTAATTTGGACTTATGACATTAGCAAAAATAATTTCATGAATGGTTAGTTTGTCAATATTGACTTTCTATAGCAAAAAGAATGATACGATGACTCCCTTTAGTTAACTTATACTGTGATTTTTATCAATTTTATATTGAAAATAGGAGTCAGCTTTTTTTTTTTAATGTTCATGGATAGTGATGGTTTGAAAAACTATCCTTACTTAGAATGGAATTCAATATAATATTAAAGGATAGAATGAAGAACTAAAATAGATGATCAAAGCAACTAAAAAAAATAATTTACTTACAAAACTTCTTAAGATATCTTTTTTAGATTGTATTTATTACATATGAACAAATGCAATAGAAAACAATTTCAAAATAAAACATTTGACATTTCAATCATGTTGGCTAAAGTAAGGAAATTATATGAAAAAGAGCTTATTTGTTTCAAAATATAAAATTTTCACAGAAAAATTTCATTTTGAATGAAATTTAGAGGCTTCTAACCTCTATATTTTTGTAATTTTTGTAATTTTTGTAATTCTTATAATTATGGAATATACTCCTATGCTTTTGTATACTATCTTCTATTAATGCAAACTTACATTTTCATTAAAAAAAATAGTCAATCAATAAGAGCCAATGAATATATCATTAGAAGAGAACAACAAAACAAAATGTCAAATCCACTAGAGGGACAACAAAAAATTACATCTATGGAGATACTAACATTATTTATGAAATTATTTTTCTAAAATAATCACGTCAAACTCCTATTTTTCTAAGATAAAAGTTTTAGGAAATCATAAGTCTGAAGACGCATTCACAAAAGTGTCAAATTTTTTTATCAGGCTTGGCAGAACAAGATAAAGCTCTAATACTAAATCATATTTCTATCCAAGAAGGTCAACTTCCTATAGAGTACTTGGGAGTTCTATTAATTACCAAAAGACTCTTTAATCTAAATTGTACAATCCTAAAAAAAAAAATATTGAGGAGAATTGAAGGTTGGGAATCTAAGCATATTAGTTATAAGGGGAAATTACAGCTAGCAAAAAGTGTTCTATTTTCCTTGCAAATATATTGGCTGTAAATTTTTTTATTGTCAAAATAGACATTTTATGAAATTGAAAAAATGATTAGAATCTTCCTTTGGGTAAATAAATCTAATAGATGATGTCTAGCAAAATTGACATGGAAAGAAGTTTGTTGGCCTAAAATTTCTAGAAGCTTGGGTTTGATAGACATTCATATGTGGAATAATGGAACATATGTGGGTTGTTGCTATTTTGTTAATGGGGTTATTTTAGTTACAACTCATGTATATTTAGTTATACGGCCCATGTATATTTAATCAATATGTATTGTGTGTTTTGTAAAAGAAAACGGTGTCGTAGAAGTATTGGAGTCTTGGTTTTTGTAGAGCTACCGGAGGAGAACGAGAGGCATTTGGAAAATTCAGAAGAAAGTGGGATTACCCCGTTGGCTGGGAACGTTATCCCTGTGAGGTACGAGTCTCCCTCTGAAGAGACCAGGCTTTTCTGTGAGTTTCCCATTCCTTCAAATTGTTTCGCTTATTTGGCCTTACTGCTATTCAGGTGGACGAGTGTTATTCGCTGACAGCCTCTGGCCGTGAAGGCTGTTTGGGGTTTTCTCGGTGATTGGTTGTTTTGTGGTGACTTTGTAACTGAACTGTGTATTTTTGTTGGATTTGGTTGTGAGACTAAGTGGCCGACCGTAAAGACTCGTTTATTATCTTGTTGGCTTGACCGCATGATCATTTGGTTTTGTCTCTCTCCTAGTGGTTTGTCTCGGAGATAATACTAACGCGTGAAAGTTGTTTGACCATTATTGTTATCCTTGCCGTGACTTGTTTGAGTACTCGTCCTTTAATTTTGGGTTGTTGAAAACCGTGGGATAATGGGAGAAAAAGTAGCTTATCTATTTGAATTTGAAAAGTGCTGGTGTGGTGTTTGTTATAAGTAACAAGTGAGAGGATTTTCCTTGTGGAGGGAATTCACGTGGGGTTAAGGGTGTAGTGGTTTTGTGGAATAAAAATAGGAAGCAACAAGAGGCGGAGAAATAATAATAATTTGTGGCTTGGACCGGATTGGGCTTTGCTAGTAAATAGACCTTTTACAAGATCTTAGGCCCGCCTCCGTGCCAAATAAGGTGGTAATTGGAAAACTTTTATGGTCTTTTGTGCGTAATAACTTAAATTCTTTATGGGTTAGAGGGATGATAATAGAAAATTTGAAGGGAATGAATGTATTAGAAATTAAGATGAAAGGATCACTAACTTGGAGTTGAAAAAGTATTTTACAAATAAGAAGTGAACTCACATAATTAGTGACAGGCTTGGAGTACACTATTGTCAAAAGTTATATAATACTAAGAGAAAGTCAAGAAGATATTGAATGGGCAAGATTAGTATGGAAAAAAGAAGTATCAAAGCATAATTTTATATGTTAGATTATTTTGAAAGACAAATTACATAGCAAATCAAGTGGTTATATGGAATAACTCAATGGACCTACAATGCAACCTTTGCTAACAAGAAGAAGAATCACAAGAACATTTATTTTTTAAATGCAAGTTCAAAAATTACATATGGAAGGTTATGTTAGGTATGAATGGTTTAACTCGAAGAATTGAACATTGGAAAGCTAAAATATGTTAGATGATGAAGGCTGTCAAAAATAAGAGTTTTGTAACAACCCTATTTAGTGTATATTTCAAAGTTGTATTGTATCACATTTGAAGGGAAAAAAATAAAAAAAAGATTCAATACTAAAAGTTTAGACAGTTCGACCATTATTGCTAAAATTAATAAGGACGTGAGAGAGAAGATTTCATCTATCAAGAGAGTAAAGCCTATAAATTGTAATAAGTTCTTGCAAAAGTTTTGAAATTTGTCAAATGTAGTGTTTAAGCCTAAATAATGATGTTGGAATTGCATAATTTGTAGTTTTTTTTATGGTGATATATAATTTTTAACCTTTCACAAAAAAAACTTGATGCTTTATGTGTGTAGATTTGAAGAACAATGGAAAGATGGGCCTAAAGACCAAAGGTTTATTTGGAACAGGAAAAGCGGAAGGGTAGCCCATGATGCCTTAGTTTAGTCCAATGTCCCTAGAAAGAATGTTGCAGGGAACATAAGACCAGAAAGAGCCGAGGTCGATAATGTCAAGGCGAGCTAAGGTATCTCCATACTATGAAAAACAAAACAAGTAATGAGTCCGAGTTGGTGTCCACCAAGGAAGGGGACGACAAAACAAAATGAGGATCGCAGCAATACTTTGAGAAGCCACACAAGCAATGAGTACGAGTAGGTGTCCGCCACAGCAGGGGACGACGAAGCAAGAGTTAATGAGCATTGCGACAAGAGAACATCGAAGGCCAACACTAGTGAGGGGTAGACTTTTCAGGCCACTGCTCGGGTCGAATGGAGAGCCAGGCAACAACTGAGAGCAGTCACCTGCAGCGGAGGGGAGGAGGAATGTTCAAGGAGCCTTAAATTGTCTCATTCATCTTTTGAAATCACTTTTGAGTGGGTTTATTTCGAATTTATATTGTTGACGGTTTAAATATTTTATTCCACATAGTTAAGATAATAATGTATATATCTGGTTAAATATGAGTGTTCTTAACATGATACCAATTACAACTATAAATAAAAATAAGGTGTTTGGGAAGATAGATTAAAGCAAAAAGTTACAAGATTGAAAAGAAAGCTAAACTATATAGCTGTTAAGAATTGATTAGGCGATCTAAGGCAATGTGACTTTTACATAAACTGATATCTTTTATTTATACAGTATGAACAAATAATTATGAATTATAAACAATTGTTCATTCTTCACACTTCAAAGGAAGGATTAATTATATTTTCTTCAATCCTTTTCATGCCTAACTTTGTGGAGCTTTTATTGCCTATTGAATTTATTCTCTTTATCTTTCTTCTATGGATGTAGAACTTTACCTACCCTTTTTATGAACATTACGAGTCTTGTCTTCTCAAAGAATTGCAAGAATTGATTTGTCAAAAACGAATTATGTACAGATGACAAGGTGGTCTAGTTAGATCATTATAATACAAGGACATCTTAATAGTATAAATATCTAATTTTAAATTGTTAAGATATAAGTATATTTTTAGTTAAATGTAAGTATAGTTTTCTATTTTATGAGCGAATTTTAAGTTAGGAATGAATTTCTTAATAATATTTTTATTAACTTATTAATGTTTTTGGAGAGAAGAGAAAAGTCCTTAGACTCTGAAGGGCTCCTTTTAGGAGATTCTTGTTTAATTTGAGAAGTAAGTGAAACCAAGAAAAATATTGCAACAAACAGTTGAAATGAAACCAAGGGAATGTTAAAGTATGTAAATTTCCTTGTGCTTCCTTCCATACCTCATAATCCTCTTTTCACGATAGTGGATTAATGATTTTAGAAAATAAAAGTGATCTTGAAATAACTTAAACAAAGAAAATATAAAACAAGTTACAAAGATAATAATAAAAATAGTCAATCGACAAGAGTTGGTGAACATATCATTAGAAGAGAAACAACAGAATAAAATATCAAATCCACTAAAGGGCCAACAAAGAATTACATCTGTGGAGATAGTAACGTTATTTATGAAGATATTTTTCTAAAATAATTATATTTGTTTCACTTATTAACTTGATGCCTTATGTGTGCGGACTCGAAGGGCAATGAAGAGTTGGGCCTAAAGCCCAAAATTTCAGGTGGAACAAGAAAAGTGGAAGGGTAGCCCATGATACATTATCCACAAGTGTAGTCCAATGTTCCCCCAAAGAATGTCGCAGGGAACGCGAGGCCAGAAAGGGCCGAGGTCGATGATGTCAAGGCGAGCCAAGGTATCTCCGTAGTTTGAAAAACAGACAAGTAATTAGTCCAAGTAGGTTTCCACCGAGGAAGGGGACGACGAAACAGAATGAGGATGGCGACAATACTTTGAGAACCATACAAGTAATGAGCACGAGTAGGTGTCCACCGAAGCAGGGGACGACAAAGCGAGAGTTAGTGAGCATCGGGACAAGAGAACGTCGGAGGCCTACACTGGTGAAAGGTAGACTTTTCAGGCGACTGCTCGGCTTCCACCCACGTGACTGGCCTTTTGCAGATGCATCGCTATTAGATTTGACTTCTAAGCGGAATGAAGAGCCAGGCAACAACTGAGAAGAGTCACCTGCTGTCGAGGCGAGGAGGAATGTTCAGAGCCTTAGATAGTCTTATTCATCTTTTGAAATCATTTTTGAGTGGGCTTATTTCGAATTTAAATTGTTGACAGTTTCAATAATTTATTCCACATAGTTAAGATAGTAATGTATATATCCGGTGAAATATGAATGTTCTTAACATGATACCAATTTACAACTATAAATAAAAATAAAGTGTTTGAGAAGATAGTTTAAAGCAAAAGGTTACAAGGTTGAAAAGAAAACTAAACTATATAGCTGATTGATAAAGCGATCTAAGCCAATGTGAGTTTTACATAGACTGATATCTTTTATTTATACAGTATGAACGAATAATTATGAATTATAAATAATTTTTCATTCTTGACACTTAAAAGAAAGCATTAATTATATTTTCTTCCATCCTTTTCATGCCTAACTTTGTGGAGCTTTTATTGCGTACTGAATTTATTCTTTTGTCTTTTTATGAACATTTATGAGCCTTATCTTCTCAAAGAAGTTGCAAGAATTAATTTGTCAAAAAAAGAATTATGTACAAATTATGATTACAATAAAAACACATATTAATAGTATAAATATCTAATTTTATATTGTTAAGATATAAATACTTTCTATTTTATGAATGAATTTTAAATTAGGAATGACTTTCTCAATAATATTTATATTGATTAATTAATTTCGTTAGAGAGAAGAGAAAAGTCCTTGGGTCTCTGAAGAGGTCCTTCTAGGAGATTCTTTAAGCATTGTGCGAAAAAGTAAACGGTGAGAAAAAGTCTTGAAGTCTCTTCAGTAGCCCTTCTAGAGATTCTTCAAGCACTGAGCGTAGACAAGATCAGGCAGAAGACAAATAGAAGTGCTGGTCTTCAAAATAAGCACGACGGCCGCGGACATCAGGGGACCTGAATGTCAAAATGCAAAACATAAAATAAAATAAAATAAAATAAAATAAAATAAAATAAAATAAAATAAAATAAAATAAAATAAAATAAAATAAAATAAAATAAAATAAAATAAAATAAAATAAAATAAAATAAAATAAAATAAAATAAAATAAAATAAAATAAAATAAAATAAAATAAAATAAAATAAAATAAAATAAAATAAAATAAAATAAAATGCTTGCTAAGAGTAAAACTTTACTCGATTACAGTGCATCGTTAAAAAAATATTTTTAGCATCACTTTCAGAGAGTCAAAGTTTCACTTAATCGGTTTTTTTCCTTTCATATATTAAAAACTTATAATTCATAAAAATATCAAATCTCCAAAAAGCGTGCGCTTACCAAAATAAAATATTTTACTTACATTTTTCCCACTGATTAGTTTTCTTCACCATTTTCAAATAAATCCTAATCTTTCTTAATCTATTATTGATTATCAAATCTTTTCATCCTAATCCTATGATGTCAGCCTGATTTTGTTCACTTGCTCACATAAGTAATTCCAATTAATAATTTAAAGTACATTTCATTGACGTCCTTTGGTTGCCACTAGCTGTTCTAACGATGTTTCCTTCTCCTTTCGTTCTTGTTTTCTTTTTCTAAAAATTTTGACCGATCGTTGGTGAGCATGGACGGCCCAGAACCGACAGCACTATTAAGGCCCACGGGGCTGACAACCACCCGATGTGGCAGATGTTCGTGGTGGGTCCCGACTTTACCAACTTCATGGGCCCCAGAAGATGAGTTCGCAGGATAAGAGTAGGTGGAGGGCCGAAACAGAGGAGTATGCGTGCAGTTCAGGTCACCATCTCACCAACTCTACCTCGCTTTCTCACCTTCTGGGCCACTAGATACAGTACCTTCTTTTATGATTAACAATGCCCTTCGACTGCTTACGCGGAGGGTGCTGATTGGTGCATGACCATGTAGTTGGCGTAGTAGGTGATTGACAGCAGCGGCACTTTAGCCTTGTTTCCCCCTCTTCTTAAACTCTCCATCCAGCCACAAATGAGGTAGGAGACTCAGAACGTCTTCTTTGCGGTTCCGCTGCCACCATACGCCCGAAGCACCATAGCGTCTTCTCTGCATTGTCCTGGTGAGTCTTCTTCTGCTTCTGTTTCTCCTTTTTACTCGTTAGCTGTCATCCATTCACGAATGACCCACTTTTCTTCATTTCGAGACCGAGATCTGTTGATTTCACGTCATCTTCTCTGTAGACTAATTGAGACCAACCCTTGACGAGTGTTGTTTAAGAAATCAATGCGAGTTTTGCTTTATGTGTGCTATTAATCTATCGATGTGTAATTCATTTCCAAGTTCTGGGTATCTTAAGTCTGGCTATCCAGAGTAGAACTTGTTTCTCCTCTGGAACTCCGATTCTCTCCCGGCGCAGTTTAGAAAAATCCAGAAATTACGGGGATCAAACGGTTCCTTTTTATAGTTTTGACTTGAAATTGATCCACTTTAATTTCCCAAATGAGTTAGTTTCTAATTCGCAACAGGCCTGGCTAACAATATTTTGTTTACTGTTTGTATTGGTGGCATCCACCAGAGCCGCCGCAGATTGGCAAGCTCCAGAGGAAAAGGAAAAGAAAAGAAAATATGATTATCAACGTGAAGCAGTCCACAATGGTGCGGCCGATGGGGGAGACCCCCCAGCGCGCTCTGTGGAACGCGAACGTAGACCTGGTGGTGCCACGCTTCCACACTCCGAGCGTCTACTTCTATAGGCCAACAGGCGCAACCAACTTTTTCGACGCGACGGTGCTGAGGGAGGCCCTCAGCAAGGCCCTCGCGCACTTCTATCCAATGGCAGGTCGCCTAAAGCGGGACGAAGACGGTAGGATAGAGATTAATTGTAATGCCGAGGGGGTTCTCTTTGTGGAGGCTGATACGACCTCCGTTATCGACGACTTCGGCGATTTTGCGCCCACGTTGGAGCTCCGGCAGCTTATTCCTTCCGTCGATTATTCCAAAGGGATTGAATCTTTTCCCCTCTTGGTCTTGCAGGTATTTGAGTTTTCTTCTAGCTTTTACTTTCTGGTTTTTGTTGGTTGTGTTTATTATTATTGTCTTTGCGTAAAGCTGTGCACACGTTCGGGAATATGAATTCTGACGGGACTTAGGTGCGGTGGTTGTAGTGGTTTATGTAAAGTCGCACCTGTCGTAAGTTTTATGTTGGAGAAAGGAAAAGGCTCCTTTGATTCCTTGCGTGCTCACTGGTCTCGAGTGGCGGTCCCTGATAATTACACATATTTTATTTCTGGTTATTGTAAAGCTCCCTTACATGTCGGGGAAACTCAGGAAGGTATTCCCTCGCAGCGGCTTTGTCGGTGTCAGAGCAACAATTTATGTCGGCTCGTTTAGGTTGATAATAAATGCTGCAATCCACTATGAAGCTGTCTTAATGTGATGTCGTTCTTCCGTTGCTTTGCGCAACGCTGTCTGTTGTAAAACGGAAAAATTCTTCCGAGATCACAAACCACCATATCCTTGAAAGAGGCTTTACCGAATTCAGCTTCATTCTTTAATTCTGTGTCAAATTGTATAACTGGTGAAGGTTGATTCTCGAAGGCGTGGTGGAGATTGAATCCCATTCGTCATCATGGTTTGACCCCATTTAGTCTTTTGCAATGAATCCACTCCTGTAGGATAGATATGATTGAGTATTTATTTAATTAAATGGACATTTCAACCAACTGGGTATTTATTATTCGCCGGAGCTTTGAACCGTGTTTCTCGGTTGAGCAACTCCTCCTGCCTAATTTGTGTGTTGGGTAGATATATTTGAAATGGGAGAAGATCGATGCAGAGAAAACTGAAAACTAATGGTTGCTTCCACGTTTCGTTCAAGCAGGTGACCTATTTTAAATGCGGCGGGGTCTCGCTAGGTGTTGGTATGCAGCACCATGCGGCGGATGGGTTTTCCGGGCTCCACTTTGTCAACACCTGGTCAGATATGGCCAGAGGTCTTGATGTTACCCTTCCACCATTCATTGACCGTACCCTTTTGCGTGCTCGGGATCCGCCTCAACCTGCGTTCCACCACAGCGAATACCAGCCAGCTCCTCCGATGAAGACCCCTCTGCCGGCCCCAAAATCGGGTACCGACACCACGACGGTCTCCATGTTTAAAATAAGCCGGGACCAGCTGAACGCGTTGAAAGCCAAATCCAAAGAAGATGGGAACACAGTCAACTATAGTTCGTATGAGATGCTGTCGGGTCACGTGTGGAGATCCGTGTGCAAGGCGCGTGGACTGCCTGATGATCAAGAGACGAAGTTGTACATTGCAACCGACGGACGGTCCAGATTGCGTCCCGAACTCCCGCCTGGTTACTTCGGCAACGTGATTTTCACTGCGACTCCGATAGCTTTGGCGGGTGATCTCCAATCTAAACCCACATGGTATTCTGCGAGCAGGATTCACGATGCGCTGAAGCGGATGGACAATGATTATCTGAGATCAGCCCTTGACTATCTAGAACTTCAGCCGGACTTATCTGCTCTCGTTCGTGGACCACATACCTTCCGATGTCCAAATCTTGGTATAACCAGCTGGGTCAGACTGCCAATCCACGACGCCGATTTTGGGTGGGGTAGGCCGATATTCATGGGACCTGGTGGTATTCCCTACGAGGGGTTGTCATTCATAATTCCAAGTGCAACCAATGACGGAAGCTTGTCGGTTGCGATTGCTCTACAAACAGAACATATGAAAGTGTTTGAGAAGTTGTTATACGAAATATGAGGGCATGAAACAGCGGAGGAACTCTTCCAGTATGAATGACCGGGGATCATGGTTGGTTGGGTCTGCCAACAGGTTTCCTGACGGGGGATTGTGTTTCTTTTCTCGTGCTCTCTTCAAATATAATTTGTCATTCAGACCTATTTTCAGTTGATATCTGACATGAACTCGACATTCGAAACAAGTGTATTTTAATTAAGTAATGAATTCACACGGACGATAATGTTTTTTCACGACAGATTTAGATCACATTGATTCATATGCGTTGTTGGATTCGCTCTTGGCTTTCTATTTCAGTTCATTTTCTTTGTCGTCTCTCCTTTTTCATGGATAAAAGCAGAATGCAAGTTGCTCCGAAATTTTCAAACCTCAATCAAGTTGATATTCGGAGTAGCAGCGATGCCTTAATCAAAGGTATATGTCATTCAGATCCACATTTGGTGGCGTTCTGTTATACCTAATACACTTCCATCTTTATGAACTCAATTTGCAAAGTCCCATCTCCCCTGGTTTTGATCTAGATGCAGGGAAAGTTTCAAAAAGATAAGTTTCATCCATACTTTGCAATGTCATTCACGCAAAGCTTCAAAGGTGATTCTCCACTTTAGCCTTGCTGCGGGCTGCTTGAGACCCATGGAAAAGTTAGATTCGAGTCTCCATGGGTGCACGTGTGACTGTTGAATCAATGGGAAAGACTATCTGTAGTAAAATTGGTGAAGGTTAACCAGCATTTCAAGTTTCTGGCCAACTTCTCCCAACATTTTGATCTATTCAATTCTTTGTTTTATTTTTCAATGGATAAACATGAAAGACCTTGGGTGGATGGCTTCGTTTTCCACCTCAAGACTTCCAACAACAACAGATCAACCAAGCCGGTGCTTGCATGAGTTTATGACAAAATATTAATTCATACCCGAGACAGAGTCCACCTCCGTTTGAGCGGTGCCAGCAACAATAGAGGACTTGTCTTCGACAGTCCTATGGAAAAGTTTCTTTTTTGTCATTCTCCGCCTCAGGACTCACAAATTGCAATCGATGAGAGCGGAAGGCACCGTCCAATGCGGGAGCAGCCATACGTGACTGCCAATCATTCAAAATGATTTAGCCGCTGTCGTGTTCGGGCCGGCCAGCACACTCGTCAGAACCATGGAACATGATAAGACTTGGTTCAGGTCACAGTCTCACCAACTCTCGTTCGCAAGATTGTTATGACTTTCTCCATCTTCCTAATCCCGAGAGAGTGGTATTGGTGACCTTGCAGGTGGATGTTTTTGGTCTAACATAGTTGTTGTGATTTCACACTTTCGTCTAGTTCTTTATGCTGAGCCCAAAAAACCCACGTTATCAAGGTGTACTCAAAACAGAAGAAACACCTATTTCGGTGGCCAGCACTAGATGAACTCCTCCATGGTTGTGTTCCTTTATTTAATAATTTATGACTCGCCCGTATTCTGTGGGGATAAGTACACCAAACTGGATAAATGATATTTCTAGATCTACACACAAACTCAAACTCTATGCGTCATTAAGATTCTTTGAATATATGGTCGATGTATATTGACTATTCCTGCTCATCTTATCACTTCAGGTACAATCTATTGCTTTTTATTTACTCCGAACCTAAATATGGATGACGCGACCATGACACCGACAAAGAAACAAAGGAATTTGTATGTATTCAAGTGTGAGGCTTGGTGGACAATGGTATTTTCACACGATATCTTTATATGCATTTGCTCGTTTACAACCATATTTTGTTGAAAGCTTATTATCAGACCGCTGCATTCTTTATTGGGTTTTGATATTTTGACCTAACTCCTTGATTTGATGTTTAGAAATTTGCAAATCAGCAACTACATATGGCTTTTACCGGAATTATTGGAAGAAAACTACTCACATAACATCTACGCCATCTTAATGGCATGCATTAATTGATAATCGTAATGATAAGGAAAGAATAAGAATAAATCGAACTCACACCTTGTGGTCATGAGTCTTCATGGGCATAAAGGAAGTATATTCTCCTCTCTTGATGCCTGGTTAAGAACCACAGCTGCATAGCTTAAAACCTCCTTCTCTATGGCAATGCAGATTGATAAGGGGAAACCCATGAACAGAAGTCTCAATTTGTTGTGTCCCAGGAATGAATAGCTTATAATTTATCAAATCTAAAATTGAGATTTCATTGTTGAAATAGTTCATCAAGACATAATAAGATCTTGACATTTTGGCAAAAGTCAGCACCTAGTTTGATAAGCTTCATGAGTCTTATCGAATGAGTGCGTGCTTCGTAGCCAACTAAAGTTGCAAGCATTTATGTCAGGTAAAGCTAATTAATCAGGCCACCACCTCTACCTGTAATCTTACGAGGGAAAACACTCCATCAATCAAGTGCCCCAGCCCCGCTTACGTTGGAAACTAATGCGGAAATGTATCTTTTTTCTTTAAGGTTGACGTTGTCTTGTTTTAGGGATAAACGCAAAGTATTATACACTAGTAAAGGTTTGGTTTCAGTCCTTTTTAATCGGATTTTTTGTAGGACTTTCTGCTAGTTTCCCTAAAAGAAGAAACTCATGAAATGCCAACTTTACATATGAAACAAAATACCAATCATTAGATGATAACATTAGGTTAGAAAATGATTTTTATTTCTAACATTATTCTAAAGAAAAATGATAGGATTAATTTTTAGGTTAAGAGTGATTGACCCCTGATGAATATCAATTATTCCTTCAAAACGAGAGAGTTACCTGATGATGGAACTTTTTTTGAGACATATTTAAGAGTGATTGGCCCCTCCTTCGAATAAGTCGATTCTTTTAAATGCTTATAAGTTTTTTTAATATGTTACAATTACTACAAATCTGGGCCTTGCCCTCTTTGAGCCTCTCACAACTCTTGGCCTTACCTCTTTCGACTTCGTGGGCCTTGCCCTCCCGTCTTTATCACTTGCCACTCTACATGGATCTCAATTCAATTATGGGCTATTGCACAGGTTGGAACTTCAAACAGATGTATGTTTTCATCACTTTAGGCTAATGTGAACTTTGGACCTCTACCAGGAACTTCAACCTTTTAGATCTTTGAGCTACTCTAGGGAAGTGCACTTGGTAGGCCTTCATTCTACTATGGGCTATCGTATCACTCATGACTCTGTCTCTTATAATTATGGTTGTACATTAACCATTATTTTCACCCTGCCTTGAGGGTAGTCATGTGGCCTTTTCATCCGAGTCACATGTAATTAATTCGTTGTATTGTTAAGAATGATTGTGTAGGGATCTTTGTTATTTTTAATTTTAACTTATGAGAGACGAATCTTGAGACTTGAGAATAAGTATTCACCTTTTCAAACCCTGTTAGAGAATATTAGCATGTTTTATAATTATTGTTTTCAAGGTACTTCTGGCATGTTTTCAAGTCTTTTTTCTTTCTTTGCTGATATCCTTCAGAATCTTCATGTCATTTGTGCGGCCAAGAGTTAATGGATTTCCTTGCTTCAAGCTTTCTACACAGATACATTATCAACCCAAGCTTAGTACAGATCTTGGCTATGGAGATGCCTGTGAATTGTGGAACGATGATGACTATGATGCCGTTGATGACAAAACTAATATAGGATCGATAAGCACAAAATTGCGCACAACTAGACATTTTGGCAAACTTTGTAGTGTTGGGTCACGACTGAAGTTGGCTTCCCTGGGCAACATAGCAATTGCAATGCCTTTTTCACGTCATTTAGCCATTTTATGTCGTATACAGAAGACAGAAGGATTATAATATTATTCAACTCACAAAGTCTATAACGGTGTTTGCAGTCACATGATTGGAAAGGCTAATGAAGTAAGATCTTCCAGACGCTGCAACATACTAGATCACTATCATCTTACAAACTGCAACACAATCTTGAAAAATTAAATGCCTAGCGAAATCTATCAACTATAATTACTACTCATGAAAAAGCAACGATGCTCATAGGGAAACCTAAAAATCTGCCACCACAAAAAGTCCGGGAAACAACGGAGAGACGGCTAGCTGCATATCGAACTTCACATCCAAATATACTGGGAAAAATCGGAATGAAAAACAAGGATTATAGCGAAACTTACGAAAGAAATGCAGGTTGAGACAAAGAATCGTGGTTCCGCTGGCAATGATGCTACGCTTTTTTCCAGCGTCCTAGGCCGATGAGCAATATTTCCCCCACCGTACGCGCCGCTTTTCCCTCTCCGGGCCTTTTCCGAAGCATGAATTTCTTGCTTTTCATTGCGACCTTTTTCGTCGCCATCTCCGAACAACCCAACCGTGCCTTTGACACCATCGTGTTCTGCTATAAATAGTCAGGAAAGCTGTTAATGGCTACACAAGTACACAAATGATTATTTATCCTTCCACCGCGAGAAACAAGAACCTTACCATGAACTTCTTCTTCTTGCGTTAGGCGCTTGGGGAGCTTGGATCCTTCATGTTCTAACTTGGAAAGGCTTTTAAGGGCAGAAGTTGACAGGACTTCACTGCATGAGATGAGTATCCAGCATGCAAGAATTGTAAACTTAATCTTGCCTGGGAACATTGGAGGAAGAAACAGAGAGAAGGGAAGTGATTAGGGATTGGATTGTGGGTTACTTAGGGGGATACAACTATTGTTATAGGTATAATAGGGCATTATATGGACTCCGAGTTGTTTACACCTTGAGGCGAAAAAAGATTCGAGGAAACGGTGTTTTCTGGTGAAACAATAGACAAGAAGGGCCAAGAAGGGCCGATAAGATCATATGCTGTCTATCCATAAAGGTAAAAGCGAATTGCGTTACAGTGGAGCAAATTCTAGCCTTGTTCGTACCACTACAGTTAAATCATTTACAGCACTCGAGTTAGAAAGGAAAGGCTCCTTGGCCAATTAGAAGCCAACGAACACCCTGTCAAAGGAGGCTGCGTGGTCTAATTTTCGCCAAAAGATTTCCTCCTCCTCTTTTTTGGAGTCTAAAAGCTGTGGGAAAAAGTGGGATTGAGGAGAGGCAGAAAAGGTTATCTAGTGAACGCAGGAATAATGGGATAAAGCGTTAGCGTTATTTTTATGATCAAGATACTCCTTAAGCTTGATGAACAAGTCTGGATTCACAAAAGAATAGGATTCCCTATCTTCATCTATGGAGAAATTTTAATGTCACGATGAGATTCAGTTATGTGATTAAATTTTAATTCCTGAGTTTCGCCTCCCCTGTCCCGCTCTCGTAGAGGAGGAAAGGAAAAAAAGAAAAATAATGGAACTTCAGGATTTCCAGTGTCCACAAACTTCTAAGGCCAAGGTGGAGTGTCATACGGAGAAGATATTCCATTATCTTCGAGGAATCAATCGTCATGAAACGTCGTCCATATGAGAAAAGTTGATGACAAAATAAAAAATCTGAAGACAGCAGCTGGAGATGCCAAAGTGACCCACCATGTTCATGTCTAGAAAAAAAATCAGAGATAGTACCGAAATAGGGGCTACCTATACATATACGAAAGGCAAAGCTGGCTTTTGCCTTGAAACGGGAGGTCTGCCTGAGTTTCCACCATGGCTACTACATGGTTGCCAAGTCAAGTCAACACATAACAGTCTGCGAAGAAGAATTTAAGTGACCAAGAGTCAATGTATATCGCAATGAGAAATCAGGTTCATGATCTTTTAGCTAAGTGTTGGCAGCATATTAGAATCAAGTATCTTGCACTTCTTAGCACCCTTTTATTTTACGGCATATCATAAAGTCGTGGGGAATTACGTCAGGAGGATTTTGGGAAGGTTTATTTGGCTAATTGTGAAGCATCGAAGATTTGTTGAGTATGTATGACATTCGAATTAGGTTGTCAGAAGGAGTTAAGTGGAAGATCCAAAATGTCAGACACATCTTTGGTCCGGAAAGAGATCCAATGTTAGTGGGATAGCTTGACAAGCAAGGGCGTGCAACAACTATACCAGGATGCTATGAGTTTATTTTCTGAAAAATAAAGTTGATGTCTTTGATAGTTCTAAGAAGCGAAAGGCTGTAGTTGGGAATGAAGCATAGTTGAGAAGTGAAGTGTTTGCAGTTTATAGTGACAGAAACGGACAAATAATGTACAAGAACATGTTTGCATTAGATCCTGAAAATCATGAATATGTCACAAAAAAAGGTGTTTTTCTAAGTGTGATGTACGGAATAAGATCCTATCAAGAAAGTGTAGTTCTATTGGTGGAGATGGACTTACAACTTAATATTTAGATACAGTTATTTTTTTCTATTAGAATTTGGAGTGAGATATTTACATAAACAAACATATGGATCTAGATTACAAAAAAGAAGAAGAAGAAGAATTTTTGAGTAAAACAAGAAGGGCTTGAATGGTTTGACAATGTTCCAAGAATTTGATGAATGCAATAAATTTCACAAGATGCTAAGTGGATCACTGCCATTATCCTAAAATGTTTGTAAACATTATTTTACTCTTATGATGTATAATACTCTGAATGCTAGTCAAGCCTTCAGGTGACAAATAATCTGAAGAAAAAGTCATCAAACCATTTGCAATGACCGATCCGAGTGCTCGAAAAAGATATTCGGGATAATATTTGTTAAAAAGAGAGTGGGTGGCACCTTGAAAGTTGTAGCCTAAAGTTTTGGTGAACCAATGCTGCAACTATTCGGATGTGGCCTGAAATTTTGGAGAGCAACATTATGTGTCCTTATTGTGAGGGCTTGGGATTGTTCTGTGGATTCTCTGTGGTCCTTAGTTCCATTCCGTTTCTTTCATTCCCTCCTTTCTTCGACGATGCAGAAACTTTGATGTGCAGGGTCCAGAGGCGTCAAAGGTTCAACCGATCCAGAAACACAAAGGAAATTGAAGAAAAAGAACAAAATAAACTCTTACATTCTTATTTAGCTTTATGTTCTAAAACGTACATAGGTAAATGCAAGCCCACACACGTTCCTAATTCTACTAACTATTCCACAATCTCTGTGGTATCTGGCAAAACAGAGCAACAAGATGAAAGCTCAAACAGCAGGACAACCTACGTGACCACTTTTCAAGACTCAGTCGACCTCTTCAATCTTGGGCCCGGGGCCTGAACCACCAGAGCTAGCGTTGCCGTACCCACCACCAGGCATCTCAGCGCCACCACCCATGGGTACATCCCCACCAGCACCCTGATACATCTTTGCAATTATTGGATTGCACAACCCCTCCAACTCCTTCAATTTGTCCTCGAACTCCTCAACTTCAGCCAATTGGTTCCGGTCCAGCCACTCGATCGTCTCCTCCACCGCCTTCTCGATTTTCTGCTTGTCACTTGGGTCCAACTTTCCAGCAAACTTCTCGTCCTTCACCGTATTCCTCATGTTGTACGCATAATTCTCCAGGGAGTTCTTAGCCTCCACCTTTCTCTTCACCTCCTCATCCTCAGACTTGTACTTCTCTGCTTCTTGAACCATCCTTTCTATCTCTTCCTTGCTCAATCTTCCCTTGTCATTTGTGATGGTAATCTTGTTCTTCACCCCTGCAGTCTTGTCCTCCGCCGACACGTTCAATATGCCGTTCGCATCAATGTCAAAGCATACATTGATCTGAGGAACGCCTCTTGGAGCAGGAGGAATGCCCGTGAGCTCAAATTTCCCCAGAAGGTTGTTATCCTTGGTCTTGGCCCTCTCACCTTCATACACCTGAATTAGAACTCCGGGCTGATTATCCGAGTAAGTTGAGAAAACTTGCTCTTTCTTAGTTGGAATTGTAGTGTTCCTTGGAATCAAGACCGTCATAACACCACCAGCAGTCTCAATTCCAAGGCTGAGAGGAGTGACGTCAAGCAGAAGCAAGTCTTGGACCTTCTCGTTCCCATCGCCGGTCAGAATTGCAGCTTGAACAGCAGCTCCGTAAGCCACAGCCTCATCCGGGTTTATGCTCTTGCAGAGTTCCTTCCCGTTGAAAAAATCCTGCAAAAGCTGCTGGACCTTCGGAATCCTCGTTGACCCACCAACCAAAACAACGTCATTGACCTGACTCTTGTCAATCTTCGCGTCACGAAGACACTTCTCCACTGGCTCCATACACTTTCTGAACAAATCCATGTTCAATTCCTCGAATCTAGCCCTCGTGATAGTAGCGTAGAAATCAATACCTTCGTAGAGAGAATCAATCTCAATGGTAGTCTGCGCGGTCGAAGAAAGGGTTCTCTTCGCCCTCTCACAAGCGGTCCTCAACCGCCTCAAAGCTCTAGCATTGCCACTGATGTCTTTCTTGTGCTTCCTCTTGAATTCTGCCACAAAGTGGTTCACCATCCTATTGTCGAAGTCCTCACCGCCAAGATGAGTGTCACCGGCAGTTGCCTTAACCTCAAATATACCTTCCTCGATCGACAGTAGCGAGACATCAAAAGTCCCACCGCCTAGATCGAAAATAAGGACGTTCTTCTCGCCGGCCCTCGACGCCTTCTTGTCCAATCCATAAGCAATAGCAGCGGCAGTTGGTTCGTTAATAATCCTCAGAACATTCAGCCCCGCGATTGCACCGGCGTCTTTGGTAGCCTGTCTCTGCGAGTCATTGAAATAGGCCGGGACAGTGACCACCGCGTTCTTCACGGGGTGGCCCAGATAAGCCTCAGCGATCTCCTTCATCTTGGTCAAGACCATCGAAGAGATCTCTTCGGGCGCGAATTGCTTCTCTTCGCCTTTGTATTGAACCACGATCATAGGCTTGTCCCCAGGACCCGCGACGACCCTGAAAGGCCAGTGCCTCATGTCGGCCTGGACCGTGGGGTCGGAGAAGCGCCTGCCAATGAGTCGTTTTGCGTCGAAGACCGTGTTCTGCGGGTTCATGGCGACCTGGTTCTTGGCCGCATCACCAATCAACCGCTCGGTATCAGTGAAAGCCACATAGGAGGGAGTGGTTCTGTTGCCCTGATCATTGGCTATGATCTCAACACGATCGTTTTGCCACACGCCGACGCAGCTGTAGGTCGTGCCGAGGTCGATGCCGATCGCCTTGCCTTCAGTCTTGGCCATTGTAACTGTAATAGAGATTATCTAGGTTGGTTCAGAAAGAAGAAAGGAGAAACAGAGCTCAAAATCTCGGGGTGATTGAAAGCGTGTTTGTGAAAGCTTTCTTATCGCTTTGATGGAATGTTGGTTTGCCATTGGAGCCCGGAACCGATAAACTTATAAATACTGGGCGGGGTTCACACGAAAAGTATGAGTTGGAAAGCGAAGGTGGTAGAAGAGACTAGGCGGCGAGAAGTGGTGGGGGGGGGGGGGGGTCGAGAACTGAACAGCGAAGGAAGTACCAGAGAATTCTGGAGAGCCATCGCGCTGGCCAGAGCTTCATGTGGATGGGCCTTCCTCTGAAGTCCATTGGTTGAGACAGACATAATGGACCATCTGATTACTTCAGCTTCTAACCTTTACGTAAATTACGTAAGAAATTGTTTTGTTAATCTCAAACATGAAAAATGAATAAGTAAATCTTTAAAAGCTAAATACACAAAAGGTCATCATTAAAAGGTATATATATGCTAAGAAACAAACACAACAGTAAGAACCTTGGATTTTATTAGAAGTAGAATTTTGATATTAAGAGGCTTGAAACCTATTGGAACGAAAGAACTGGTCATGAAGAAATCAATCCAATTTTGTGATCAATTAAGGATTTCAAGCTCTCTAGTAAAAGTATCACCACTTGAAAGGGGGAAGTTCAGACACCCCTTCCTTCAAATAAATTTCTTAAATTTTTTTCACTTTTATTTTTAATTAAAAAGAAAAAAGCACTCTTGTAAACTTGGAAATTATGAAACAAAGTTAAAGTAAAAAAAAAAATGAAAATCAGATGGATCTAAATTGTTAAGGAAAAAGGAAAAGAATTTTTTTGAATGTACATGAATTTATATTTTTTGCAATCATAATTTTTAAAATGTACTAGCTTAGATTCCGGAAGAATATTATTTAGTATGTAATACAAAAAAACTTATTGAAAGGCATATAATGATTTAATGTTATTTTTAAAATTAACAGAACTTAGGAAAAAAAATAGTAAAATTAACAAAACTTAGTAAGTATATAAAACACGAGGTCTCTCTCTCTCTCTCTCTCCCTCTCTCTCTCTCTCTCTCTCTCTCTTTTTCATCTTTCTTTTCAATTTTGTGATCATTAGTTTTAAGATATTCAAGTGTTATTACTAAACTAAAAACAATTAGTCAATAAAACACAATTGATACACCCCACCAAACCCGACTATTATAGCTTCTCATATTATGCAGCTCTGATCAACTTTTTTGACTTTCATGTAAAATATCCTTCAGTGTTTGGAAGCATAACTGCCCCAGATGGTATAAACAGATTTTTTATTTTCTTTTTATTTAGCAGCCCAAACTCAACGGTAGAAACACGTGTGCGCTTTCTCTGTAACTTCTGGACAAGTCAATTTACTTCCGTCTGCCTCCGGAATCATCTGGTTGGTTCCTTCTCCGCTCTCCCGGCTTCTTCTCTCTCGAACCTTCTCCATATTTCTCTCGCGCTCTTTAAATACCACACTCTCCATCGGTGTTCTTCAACTTGAACCCAGTTTTAAGAACATTTGCTACCTGTGTAACGCTTGTAATCGAACGAGAGAAACGCCATTACCGTCTTCTACCCAACGACTTGTTTAAGTTTGCCGAATTTTTTATTCGACAGCCTTTCTACCGAGCGCTTTCTTTTGTGAGTTTTGTTTAGAATGGCAACCAAGATGGAAGGCAAGGCCATTGGCATCGACCTCGGCACGACCTACAGCTGCGTTGGCGTGTGGCAGAACGATCGGGTTGAGATCATAGCCAATGATCAGGGCAACCGAACCACTCCCTCCTATGTGGCTTTCACTGATACCGAGCGGTTGATTGGTGACGCGGCCAAGAACCAGGTCGCCATGAACCCGCAGAATACGGTCTTCGACGCAAAGCGACTCATTGGCAGGCGCTTCTCCGACCCCACGGTCCAGGCCGACATGAGGCACTGGCCTTTCAGGGTCGTCGCGGGTCCTGGGGACAAGCCTATGATCGTGGTTCAATACAAAGGCGAAGAGAAGCAATTCGCGCCCGAAGAGATCTCTTCGATGGTCTTGACCAAGATGAAGGAGATCGCTGAGGCTTATCTGGGCCACCCCGTGAAGAACGCGGTGGTCACTGTCCCGGCCTATTTCAATGACTCGCAGAGACAGGCTACCAAAGACGCCGGTGCAATCGCGGGGCTGAATGTTCTGAGGATTATTAACGAACCAACTGCCGCTGCTATTGCTTATGGATTGGACAAGAAGGCGTCGAGGGCCGGCGAGAAGAACGTCCTTATTTTCGATCTAGGCGGTGGGACTTTTGATGTCTCGCTACTGTCGATCGAGGAAGGTATATTTGAGGTTAAGGCAACTGCCGGTGACACTCATCTTGGCGGTGAGGACTTCGACAATAGGATGGTGAACCACTTTGTGGCAGAATTCAAGAGGAAGCACAAGAAAGACATCAGTGGCAATGCTAGAGCTTTGAGGCGGTTGAGGACCGCTTGTGAGAGGGCGAAGAGAACCCTTTCTTCGACCGCGCAGACTACCATTGAGATTGATTCTCTCTACGAAGGTATTGATTTCTACGCTACTATCACGAGGGCTAGATTCGAGGAATTGAACATGGATTTGTTCAGAAAGTGTATGGAGCCAGTGGAGAAGTGTCTTCGTGACGCGAAGATTGACAAGAGTCAGGTCAATGACGTTGTTTTGGTTGGTGGGTCAACGAGGATTCCGAAGGTCCAGCAGCTTTTGCAGGATTTTTTCAACGGGAAGGAACTCTGCAAGAGCATAAACCCGGATGAGGCTGTGGCTTACGGAGCTGCTGTTCAAGCTGCAATTCTTAGCGGCGAAGGGAATGAGAAGGTCCAAGACTTGCTTCTGCTTGACGTCACTCCTCTCAGCCTTGGTATTGAGACTGCTGGTGGCGTTATGACGGTCTTGATTCCAAGGAATACTACAATTCCAACTAAGAAAGAGCAAGTTTTCTCAACTTACTCCGACAATCAGCCCGGAGTCCTAATTCAGGTGTATGAAGGTGAGAGGGCTAAGACTAAGGATAACAACCTTCTGGGGAAATTTGAGCTCACGGGCATTCCTCCTGCTCCAAGAGGCGTTCCTCAGATCAATGTATGCTTTGATATTGATGCGAACGGCATATTGAACGTGTCCGCGGAGGACAAGACTGCAGGGGTGAAGAACAAGATTACCATCACAAATGACAAGGGAAGATTGAGCAAGGAAGAGATAGAAAGGATGGTTCAAGAAGCAGAGAAGTACAAGTCTGAGGATGAGGAGGTGAAGAGAAAGGTGGAGGCTAAGAACTCCCTGGAGAATTATGCGTACAACATGAGGAATACGGTGAAGGACGAGAAGTTTGCTGGAAAGTTGGACCCAAGTGACAAGCAGAAAATCAAGAAGGCGGTGGAGGAGACGATCGAGTGGCTGGACCGGAACCAATTGGCTGAAGTTGAGGAGTTCGAGGACAAATTGAAGGAGTTGGAGGGGTTGTGCAATCCAATAATTGCAAAGATGTATCAGGGTGCTGGCGGGGATGTACCCATGGGTGGTGGCTCTGAGATGCCCAGTGGTGGGTACGGCAAGGCTTCTACTGGTGGTTCTGGAGCTGGGCCTAAAATTGAAGAGGTCGACTGAGGGTCGAGCAAGTGTCATTCGGAAAATTCTGTCTCCAAGGATTGTGCCTGAGGTGCTCTGTTCTGGGCTATGTTTTGACTGGTTTTCCCAATAAGAGCCCACAGTCTGTCAGATTTTATGATATATAACTAGTATTTCAGATGTAAAGTTTCGATTTTCTGTGAACGATATCGAGTAGATTGTGATTTTCTTTGTTCATCACAGTTTCAAATTCTTTTCTTTGGCTATGTCGATAAGAGCTCGTTCGATGCTTTTGCCAGTCGAGAGCTAAATAGTCTTGAGTTCCTTCATAAAAAGGTTTTCTAGGACCTGAGATTTCTAGGCGCCTTTAAAGGAGTCTTAACACAAGATGTTCCTTAATATCTTTTGATCTGCTGCGGCAAAACAAGCTTCCTTGATGCTTAAAAAATGCAGATTGTTAAGAACATGTTTTAAAATTGCATTTTTATTTCAAAATTAAAGCCCTCTCAATAAAGGGAATTCTGCCAGTTCATTGAAGAACGGATCAAGATTAGAGTTGCCATCATGACTTGTCATATTGTTACAAGATAAATTGAGAAATAAAAGGTTGTCCAGCTTCCTTACAATCTCCGTAGGCAGTTCACCGTGAAGAAGATTGTTCTCCACACCTAGGTTTTCTAGCGGAAGATTGCTCAAAGAGAAAGGAAGTTGTCCGGTAAGTTGGTTATTGTACAGATTAAGGTTCTCAATTAAGGGAATTCTGGTATGGAACCATGCAGTCTGTTTCCCTCAAGCACGAAAGAGCGAAGATGTCGAAGGGAGGAAAACTCGAGTGGGATATTACCAGACAAGTCATTGCCCCACATACGAAAAACGCGAACGCCAGTGAGATTGGAAATGGAGGGTGAAAGCAGCCCCACAAGCTGTGTGTCTACCAGTTGGAGTTTTGTTACACGGTGGTGAAGCTTCTCACAGGTCACACCCGTGAAGTTGCACACATGAACGGCCTCGACCCAATTACCAGGGATGGACTTTGGATAGAGAATTATGGTCTTCTTGAAAGCCAACAGGGCAGCCTTATCTGAAATCAAAGAGTGATGAGAAAGGCTGTGAAGGTTTGGATTTGTAATACCATAAGTTAAAGCAGAATGTTGTAGTAGGCGGAGGAGAAACACGGATTTTTTGAAGACCATGATGGACTTCCTAGAAGTGCCTTATAATTCTGCTTCTATGGATTCCTGTTCTCTTCTTCCAGTTTGACGTTGCTTCGTAGTCAAAAGAGGCTAATAAAAGTAGCAAATGAATAGGGATCTTGAGAGAGAGAGAGAAAGAGAGAGTAGATGTGGTTCCGGAAATGTGAGGGAGGCTTGAGCGAAGGTCGAACCATATACTTTGGCAAGAAATATTGAATAATAAAGGCAATGACTTGTTGATATGGACAATCAATGGTTGTTTCATGATGGTTGCAGCCATGATGACAAGACTTTCAACTTGACGAAAATGAGTACCTACCGGCTCAGAAGACATGCTTTCTAGGCATGGAGTCGCTGAAAATAGAGTGCGGAAATGAATATATAATGCACGCCGAAAGCAGCAGTGCACTGGTGAATTGAGGAACACAAAATTGGACGTCCAAAGACTTGCGCTTGCAGTGTGCCCTGTAAAAGATGGCCATATAGAAAAATTTGACGTTTAAAATATGTATACTATAAACCATATATACTTTGAACAAATTGTAAAATGGTAAAATGGTAAAATGGCTAAATGAAGATTGGCCAAGTGACCATCGGGCTTGGGCCTAATATTTGACTTTCATATTTTAAGTGAAACGGGTTTTCACGTTTTCATATTTGAGTGAAAAAAAAAAACTGAAACAAATACTTAAATTTAATTGGAATGAGATCCTCAAATTGAGAGGGGCTTTTCGATCCAAAAAATTATTGGATTGTTGGACTTTTGAGCCCATAAAATAGGTGAACTTTCAGCCACCAAACCAGCAGGCCTCTAGTCCACCTAAAACAGACCATTTTGTTGTGTTTTACTTGTTACTGTACTTTCCCAGCTAAAAGATAGAGCACCATTTGGAAAATTCTGCTTCTGAGATTTGTTCTGAGCTGCTGCGCCCTGGGCCATGCTTGAGTGGTTTTCTCAATGAAGTCATGCTGTCAAATAAACTGTGATTTTCTTCATTCATCACAGTTTCAAATTCTATTCTTTGGCGACGTTGCTGTGAATTCCGTTGCTGCTTTCCTCAGTCCTTTAACGGGATATTTTGAGTTCTTTCAAGAACAGCTCCCAAGACTTGAGCTTTGGAGGCGCTTTTAAATGACACCAACCGCTAGATGTTCGATCAAAACGTATGTTGATCTACTCCATTTAAGACACTGTTCCTTGATCCTTGAAAATGCGGACTTGTCAAGAACATGGAAAAGTCGCAAGACCAATCTCTTTCGGTAGCTCAATGGAGGAATGTTTAACTATCTTCGGGCACCATTTTTAAGTTACATATTTGCCTAAAAATCAAGTTCCTCTCAATAGAGAGAATTCTTCCTAACAAGCTCTGCTGCTTGTTAGAGTGTGCAGTGTTAAAAGCTCAGTTCCACATCGATAAGGACAAGTTAAAAATAATTCTGAAAAAGGAAAACTGAAAATCTGGAAATAATTCTAATACTTCTAATTACATTAATATATTCTATAGGAAAACAAAAAATATATCAAGTAGTTAATGTCATAACCAATAATGCTTACCTACTAGAATATCATTTATGTTAAAGGCAGTATACCTTATATTTTTCATTACTTTCTTTAACAAAAATGCATATTTTTGTTGTAGTCCAACAATAATTGAACTTGTTATGTTAATAAATTTGAACCATTTGGCACAAAAGTTGAATTTGTTACATTTGGTACTAAAATTAAACTTTATGTCTTGAGTTTGAATCTCAACAGGTGCACTTGATTAGATGTAACTCATTAGGGACATGGGCATTGGTAGTAAACATTGAATTAGAAGTGGAGTGAAATGTTACGGCTCAATTAGGGGTATGAGAGGAATATAGGCCCTAGTAAACTTGGGAAGATTGGATTTGTTACAATTTTCCAATCCCTATGTTAGATGATTAGTGTCAGATTTGTGTCTCAGTCTTAGAATTCTTTGTCTTCATATTTCAATCATACAATTTATATAAAATACCCCCGTGTTGAGGTGATGAAGGCTGCAATATGGGAATAATGTTGAAAATAGTCGAGGGAAATGAAATTATCATATTAAGATCTGATCTTCCATCAGCTACCTCACGTTCTTTGGAATCTAATACGGAAAATGTAGAGGGCTAGATGACGCATGAAAAAAGCATAAAAGGGGAGAAGTGGCTGTTGTTTCTGAAGCTTTCAGGCTCATTCAACCAGTGGAGCTGTACTCTTGAAATGCCATCGCATCAATCATGGCCGCTACAACAGGGCGAAATGGCATCCTTAGTGCAACAACATTGAAATTGCCTTAGAATTCTTTTATGTTGGGATTAGTTGGGTTTATAAAATTTTATTATAAATTGAGCATTTATATAATTAAAAAATTGAGATTACTTTTTTTTTTTATACATGTATGAAATATAAAAATTTAATAAATGAGTTGTTTCAATAAAAAAACCTTCTTAAAGATGAAGTTAATTAGTTGTTTGAGAGTTTTTCTTCAATGATTTAATAATAGAACTTAACGAATTTATGACATAAAAAAATTTCATGACATATTATTTGGTAAGAAGAAAAATAAAAGAAAATGAATTCGATCTGTTAGAAAGGCCATACAACCCTCAACATTCTAGAAGCATAAATGACATATTATTCATTTGGTAGAAGAAAAATAAAAGAAAATGAATTCGATCTGTTAGAAAGGCCATACAACCCTCAAACATTCTAGAAGCATAGATGTATATACTATCAGTCCGCCCTGTATATATCTAGGCCAAAAAAATGGTTGGCTGGACATTCTCCACTATAATTTTACTATCAGTCCGTCCTGTACCTTTGTTGCTGGGCAAGAAAAGAAATGTCCCTCAAAAATTCAAGACATGAGCAGTAGATTTGGTCAATGTCAAGCCTTCCACCAACCAAAAGTTAGAAAATAATCACTCCAAGTTTGAAAATACGCTCTAAACTGTCATTTCACCCGTCAGACTGACTTCAACCATACGCACAGAGCCACGTGACATGAAGTCTTGACCATGAGTTTGGCTATAAGTACCCTGGACAACCTTTTCTTGACAATTAAGAAATAGCCATCGAATGTCAAGTGACATTTTTTTTTTCTTTTCTGTAATCAACTACTTTGGCATCACTATTTGTGTTGAAGTCGATTGGATTTCATCTTTTCTTTTACGGTAATCCTGGTAAATGATTGATTTGAATCTAAGATGCAAAACTTTTTATTGTGTGGAGTTCATTCACAATTATTAATATGGAATAAATGGGTTAATAAGTAAATCATACAAGAGAAATATAAGGGACTATAATTTGTATGAAAAATATTTTAATATAGAGAGAAAAAAATATAAGATGAATTGGAACATCAATTTTCAGTTCTAGCAGATTGAATCTAGAGTAATATACTAATGATGACATTAATGAATAAACTCATTATAAAATCTATAAGCATAGATGTATATACACAGTAAGGAAGTGAATATATAATCAGAATCTAAATCTATTTTAGGAAAAACGAAAATGAAATAATTTCTTTATTTTTCACCGCTGTCAAGAGGAGAAAAACTTCCACGTGGATTATAACTAAGAGAAGTGGTTACCGTGGGAAAGGAAACCCTAGGGCTCTAAAATCTGGGACCAGGAAGTAATTATTTTCTTGGAACTAGATGTAGAAAACCCAGGCCAGCAAGTGGCAGTTGCTTGAAAACAAAAAAAAGCCCAAATGACTTGTAGCAAAGCTTAAAGCATTAAACCAACGAAAAAACAACCCAAAAAATACAAGCCACATTCAACAATGATGCTGTGGAAAACAAGTCTGATAACATTAGCATCCTTATTATGGCATGTTCGACTTTCTGAACTGACACTAACCATTTTCACACTCCCACCAATCGTTCTCATCATCTGGACTGGTAAGGAAACATGCTTACGAAGAAAATAAGTTGGATGTTGCATCATTGACCACTATCATTATGCCTTTGTTGTCATCTATCAACTTTATAGCTTCACCAATTTTTTTTTTTTCATCTTTCTAATAGTGGTTCTTATCCTTATGAAGGTTGAAATATCGAAGGGTCAAGAGTGTGGAACTTACCAACAATAGGAATTCATTAATTTGCGGTTGTCCTTGAACGATAGAGTAGCAGTCATCATGAAAATTGTTATAATATCATCACTTGTGTGGAACATTACCACATCCTATGTTGATTGCAACTAGGACAAACACTTCGTTTCCATGTTATTTGCGAAATTCCTTGGTATTTACCTGTAAGTGCACAATCTTTTAGTAGCCAATCGTGTTTCACATTCCAAGAGAAGATCTCATTTCCTTCTTATCTGTTAGCTTTCTATATTCATAATCCTTTTAACAGCCAGTTGTGTTTCACGTTTCACGAAAAGGTCAATATGGCGGTGCCGCGCCCCCCCCCCCCCCCCCCCCCCCCCAAAAACCCAGAATCACCCGTCAAATATAGTTTTCTTCGACTCAAAAAGGAAGAAATTACTACTCAATTTGTTTTCTTTGATGTTTGCTCGATTCGCGTGTTTTCTGGAAGCAGATGTCGGGGGATCTTGATGATAGCTCCAATACAGTATGTACTTCTTTTGTTGTCCTGCACTTATCGTGGCATGACAACCCTTGCATGTATTATAACATTCAACTTTCAGGTGCACTACTTATTCTGATTGTCTGGAGAATGTGATTGCGTAATGTGTAATAATAAGTTTCTAGTGGTAAAGCAGAAGTCCCAAAATAAATCCCATAACAAACGCCATTTAATGTATGTACAACAAAGAGAGAGTGTCAGTTGTCGTCAATAGTGGAAGATGAAATTCCGAGAGAAGAGGCGAATGTCGCTGTATTGTCTCCAACAAGGTATCTCTTGAGGCGATCCAAGTCATCGGCTGCGTCGAGCATTGTAGGCCTAGTGGACGGGGACTCCTGTGTGCAAAGGATACCCAACTCAATTAACTCTCCAATTGCAACTTCCCATGTTTTCTTGACTTCAGGGGATTGATCCCTTGTAGTAGCCACCAAATAAGGATCTATCACTCTTTCCACCCTTCCATGGAAGTGCATCTTTACCCATCTGTGCAGGCTTAGCCCACCAACAAACATCTCGTCTGTTGGTCTTTCTCTAGTCACCATCTCAAGCACTAGAATTCCAAAGCTGTAAACATCCCCTTTTGTAGATATGTTTGATCCAAAACCGTACTCTGCATTAGAAATTTTGAAACATTTGAAAGTTGTCTTTTTCGACAAATTGAAGTGTAGAAGATGGAAAAGTTCACTCAACAAAGTTGTTGCAAACAAACAAGAGATTCGGATAACATAAGTTCAAAACCCAATTTAACACTAATTTTGAGTACGTGAATTAAATCTATATTGAAATATTACTTAAAAAATTGTATTTATATAATGTGAAATTTTTGTTCTCAATTTTTTTTCCACATACTAGGCATACTTCAAAGGTTCAAATGAAGGAAAGTAAAGCAAATTAAGCTTTAAGACAGGAGAGCCTAGTCTTATAAACTTCTACTAGCAACCCACTATTGCACAGTTCTGTGTTTTAGTTGGTTGCTAGTGGAAGTTTATAAGACCAAGCTTTCCTGTCGCCTTACCCAATATGGGACTGGATATTTCAACACTTCAACACTCTCCCGCAGTCTCACGTTGGGCGCGGTGAGAGGTGGGACCAGTCTAGAGGGACCACACCAAGGTAAGCAGGACACAAGGCCGGCTCCGATATCATATTAGAGTGTGAGGGTCCATCCTAAAACCTTAAGGCTTTAGGTGGAGAATTCTCATAACTTATAAGATCACAGGCCCATCCTCTCACTTCCAATGTGGGACAATACCCACCTTCAACAGCCATCCCTTCAGCTATGTCACTGCAAATTTGCACCCTCTGGATAAGACTCAAATTTGAAGAACCTGAACTCGAACCGGCCTTCTCGGCCGGATGAAGACAGCTTTCCAAGCTCCCATTCTCCATGTAAGGAAGAACAAGAGCCTTGAAATCAGGTAAACTGCATGCTGTTATAATCCTTATTAGGTTCCTGTGACGGATCCTCTTTAAGACTTGGCATTCTCTGTTAAAACTCTTCGTTGAGTTCCCAGTTTGTAAATGTAATACCTTGACTGCAATAGCAGTTCCGTCGGTAAGTACTCCCCTATAGACACGACCATAGCTACCTGACCCAATCAGTCTCTGCTCATCGAACCCGGCGGTCGCATCCGATAGTTCTTTATAGGTGATTCTTGGAAAATTGTGGATCAGCTCTGGGGTAGTTGGTTTTCCTACAATTTCAGTCGTCCGGGAGTGAATTAGTATTCTAATGCGCCGGAATCCGATCACGTAGCAAATTGCTGATAAGAATGTTGATATGAAAATGACCAAGACGAATATAATTAGGAACACACGTGAACGAAACCAACGTCTGTTTCGACGGCAAAATGGAATGCCGGCAAGGCTGCCGGAAATTGTCCTGCAGAGTCGAGGATTCCCCAAGAAGGACATGTTTGTTACTAAATCGAAGAAGCCGCCATTTGGAATTGCCCCCTCAAAGTTGTTAAAGGAAAGGTTTAGGTAGGCGAGAGGAAGAATTTTGTTAAGACTTGTTGGAATCAACCCAGATAAGTTGTTTTGTGAAACGTCAAAGGATTCTAGATTTTGTAGCTCCCCTATGGATTCTGGAAGATAACCTTCAAGAGAGTTGTTTGAGAGATTTATCATCCTGAGGGCAATGCAGCTCGATAACTGAGGAAAAATATTTCCAGTAAATTTGTTTGAAGAGAGGTCAATCTCCTGCACATTTTCCAGCTTGCTAAGCTCGATTGGCAAAGGCCCTTCAAGTTGATTGTGTGAAAGGTTCATAAAAATTCTGAGCTCTCGCATCGCTATGACCTCCGGAGGAACGCTTCCACTAAATCCATTATATGACAGATCGATCTTGTACAGTTCTGTGCACTTACTCAAAGTTGGAGGTATTGTTCCTGAGAGAAGGTTGTTGTTCAGAAATAGATAAGTCAGTAGAACCAAATTTCCTATGCTAGGTGGGATACTACGGCTAAATTCATTGTGTGACAGGTCCAGAAGACCCAGATGAGGAAGCTTGCTCAATTTCGAAGGAATTGCACCACTGAAGCCGTTGTGTGATAAGAACAGCTGCTCCAATCTTGACAAACGAGTGATCTTCGCAGGTATGGTTCCATTTAGAATATTGGATGTCATATTCAGAGTTATGACATTGGAAAGATTCCCTAAATCTGAAGGAATTGATCCGAAGATAAGGTTTTCCTGCAATAAAAGTTCTGTTAGATTGACACCAAGGCGGCCAACGGAATTAGGCAATTGGCCTCCGAGGCCCATGCCAGCAAGTTCAAGTTCCACCAGATGAGTACAGTTTGCAAGGGCATTGAAGAATGGATCAAGATTAGAGTTGCCATCATGACTTGCCATATTGTTATAAGATAAATGGAGATATAAAATGTTGTCCAGCTTCCTTACAATCTCCGTAGGCAGCTCGCCATGAAGAAGATTGTACTCCACATCTAGGGTTCGTAGCGGAAGATTGCTCAAAGAGTGAGGTAGTTGTCCGATAAATTGGTTATTGTACAGATTAAGACTCCATAAATGTGGGCAGTTTCCAATCTCCTCTGGAATGTTGCCTGTAAGGCTGTTTCCGGAGAGGTCTATTTTCTCTAAAAAGGTGCAATTGGAGAGTAAGGAAATTGGAATCGTACCGCTTATGTTGCTGTTCGTAATAGCAAATTGAACAAGCTTGGAAAGAAGAGCCAAAGATTGTGGTATGGTACTATGCAGTCTGTTCTCATAAAGCACGAGAAAGCGGAGATGTCTAAGGGAAGAAAAATCGGGTGGAATATTACCAGTCAAGCGATTGCCCCGCATCCATATAACGCGGAGGCCAGTGAGATTGGAAATGGCGGGTGAAAGCAATCCTACAAGGTCCGTGTCTTTTAGTTCGAGTCTTGATACCCGGTGATGATGCCGGTCACATGTCACACCTGTGAAGTTGCACACATGAACAGCCTCGACCCAGTTGCCAAGGATGGAGTTTGGATCGAGGACTATGGTCTTCTTGAATGCCAATAGGGCAGCCTTATCTGAAATCAAAGAGTGGTGAGGTGGGTTGTGATGGCCTGGATTTGTAATACCATAAGTTAAAGCCGAATGTTGTAGTAGGAAGAGAAACACGGATCTTTTGAAGATCATGATGGACTTCCTAGAAAGTGCCTTATAATCCTGCTTCTATGGAATCCTCCTCTCTCTTAGCGAGAGCAGATGTGGTTCCGGGAATGCGAGGGAGGTTTGAGGGAAGGTGGAACTAAATACTTTGGCAAGAAATTTTGAATAAAGGCAATGAGTTGTTGATATTGACAATCAATAGTTCTTTTGTGATGGTTGTAATCATGATGAGAAGACTTTCGACTTGACTAAAATGGAGACTTGCCGCCTTAGAAGAAATGCTTTCCATGGTTGAAGTCACTAAAACATTAAGTGAGGAAATGAATTTATAATGCACGCTGAAAGCAACAGTGCATTGGTGAAGTGAGGAACACAAAACTGGTCGTGAGACGACTTGTGCTTGTATTCACACTTCACCGAAACGGTGTTTCAGCGTGCAAGTAAAAAGATGGCTGTATAGGAAAATATAACTTTCAAAATACGTATGCTATAGACGATGTATACTTTGAGCAAATGGCAAAACTAAATGAAGTGAAAATGGGGCTTGGGCCTGATATATGAAAGAAACAGACATCAATCGCAGTGTTTTGTTTTTTAGAAATTGACTTTCTAAATTTAGTCAGAAAACTGAAATTATACCTAAATTTAATTCAAATGAGATCTCAAATTGAGAGGGGCTTTTTAATCCTTTTTTTATTTATATAATTATTGGACTTTTGAGCTCATAAAATTCGTGAACTTTTAGCCACCAAACCAACGGGCTTCTAGTTCACACAAAGCAGACAATTTGATTTTGTTTTGCTTGTTAGTGTACTTTCCAAGCTAAAAAAAAGAGAATCATTTGGAAAATTCTGCTTCTGAGATTTGTTCTGAGCTGCTTCGCCCTGATCCTCGGTCCTTTAACGGGATATTTTTGAATTCTTTCACAGAAGAGCTCCCAAGACTTGAGCTTTGGAAGCGCTTTTAAATGACACACACTAGATGCTCGTCCAAACGTTTTTTGTTCTACTCCATTTAAAACACTGCTCTTTGATCCCTGCAAATGCAGACTTGTCAAGAACATGGACAATCGAAAGACATCTCATTTGGTAGCTCGGTGGAGGAAAATAGTTATTAATAGATAAATGTTCAGTTATCTTTGTGCACCATTAAAGTTTTATTGTTGCCTAAAAATCAAATTCCTCTCAACGGAGAGAATTCTGCCTAACGAGCTTTGCTGCTTGTTAAAGCATGCAGATATGGGAAGTTAAACTCGAATGCTAGAAGAAGCTAGAAATTATTGGCATCTAAGTTGATAACACTTATAGTACGCGTTTCTTTTAATCTTCTTGCAACCAAATCAAGACAACTAAAAAAGATCACATATACACTTGAGATATCAGTACATTTAATCAACAATGGAGGATGGACTTGTGAATTTGAGGTGGGGGGGACCTAAGTACCAAATACTTGCCCTATTATTGTTGTGGTCAAGTTTGTTCTACCTGGAATGTTTTACAAAACAAGTAAATATAGCTCAGTCGCATAAACTTAGATGCTGAATGTGGATATGCAAAGTTGAAAGAAGCATTTACAATTAGGTTGTTAAAGAGTAACAAGAGTTTCACTATCTCTACTAATCTTGATTATATGATAACCAGTAACCAAAACATTTTTAAGAGGTTCAAAAGATAACAAGAAATCTATTTCTAATCTAGAAAATAAACTTTCTCACTGAAGAAAAGGATTTTGGGCTGGCAGAATAAATTTAAAACTTCTCAAATTTGATTATCTTTTTTATTATCAATTTTTTCTTGAAGTAATGATTTAATTTATTCAATCCTTAAATCCAATTACCCTAGGTTCATGTCAAGGAGATGAGGTGTTGAGGAGGGTTTCTAATACTCTTAGTAACATCAATATATGTTACAAGAAAACAAAAATTATGTCAAGCTATTAATGTCATAGTTAATGGGGTTTTACTATTGCAATATCATATATGTTAAAGGTGGCATACCCTAATATTCATCATCACTTTCTTCATAAAAATGCATATTCTCCAATCCTTACATTAGTTGTTAGTGTTAGATTTGTGTCTCAAACTCAGGGTCCTTTGTGTTTGCATTTCGATCGTATAATTTATGGGATGTAGAATATTGAATCCATTAGTGGAAGGATAGTTGGTATATACAAGTGGATAACCAAATCAGATATCAAAAGGGAGAGCTCTTATTGAGGCCAACTACTTTAACAACATCTTGATGATGGTTAGATCATTTACTAAGATAAGAAATTGGGAATATGGTTAGGAGTGAATTTCTCTTGTAATTTGTTTAGACATTGTGTCGATCATGGCAGCTACTTGGTAGCCATGCAAAAGACCTGCAACATGGTCAAAGTTAAAATGTAGGGTGCATCCCTTTATGACATAATCACACACCCCTTGCATGTTGCCACACCAAGAAACTACTTAACCTTAAAGTTGGGTTACATAGGGCCCTTAAATTACACCGATTCACTTTATTTTTTTATTAGCGACACGAATTAGGTGACACTCTTGTCAATCAAGCTTGTTAGAACTTCCAACTATATTGTTTGGTGTGAGACCATGATGATTGCACCTCTCTATCAAGAACACATTTGTGTTTGTTGATAATTCTTACCCAAAACTACAAATTGGTTCTCTTCTCCGACCACTTTAAGGACAATGCAATTTAGTTTGCCTTAACTAGATCCTTAACTCCATGGTTCATCTCCACAATGGGCTTATCTAATCCTAGATGCTGCTACTATATGTGTGAAACTCCATGCCTAATACCATTAGTAGGCCTGTTCAAAGTTTATGACTTAATTGACTAGTTATGCATAATTTGCCAATGAGGAAAGTCAATTTTGGCTTATTTTGGCTACCTCTATCAATTGTGGAATGATTTTGGCTCCCTAATGTAGCATACCTTTCTACAAGAACGCAACTTTCCAACCATGGAAGGATCACCAAGAATCCATGAAGTTTTATCAACTTCTCAAAGACCTTAACAATTATAGATCAACACTTCAAGAACATTTTTTGATGATGTAACCTTTCCTGGACTTTACAAAAAAGTATTTGATGCTTTGTAAGGTAGAATATTGTTGGAACTTTGTTGGAAGACAACCATAGAATTCATTTTATTATAGCAAAAAGTTCTTCCGATGCAATAGTTTCAAGAAGGAACATTGATCATTCAAATAAAAACATGTTTATGTTAAAGTGGGCGGAAAACAATGAGTTGCTTAAGACATGGAAGATTGAAAATGTGATTTTTATTGCTATGTTGGAGGGGGGGGGGGGAGACCATAAAAAGAAAGTGCTATTGTTTGATGAGCTTATAATATGAGTACTATAAGGTGTACGAGCACAAGTATAAGGAATACTACAAGTTGAACGATAATCCATTTAGGCATAGACACCATAAGGAAAAAGCTAGAGTGGATGATTCTAATTATGTTTACATTGTCAAACTAATTATTAGTGCTACATGAAGTTCTTGAAGGATGATTCTGCTCAGGAGGTTAAGCTCACTTGATAGATATCCTTGAATTCCTTATAGATGCTAGGTAATTGACTCATGAGTTAGCAATCATATTATTGCTAACCTTTAATGTCTAAATTCAACTATTTTATGCTATTTAGTTCTAGGAAATTTAAATTTTCTACTAGTAATAACACTATGGTTATTCATATTGGTGATATCCACATATTTAAGCATATGAAATTATACATAGTTTTATATTTCCTATATTTCAAATTCAACTTGATATCTCTATTAAAATTTTGTCTTGAAAACAATTGTCGAGTATACTTGTTAGAATAAGAATTTCTATTGAATATTGTAGAATAGATATTTGTGTTTATAAAAAACACAAGAAAAACAAAATTATGAAGAACACAAAGAACAAAATTGAAAACAAAAAGAAAAACTTGTATTTCTTGATGAATCATGTGTACACTTAGACTATCTTTTTATAGTGGTCATAAAACAAACATAAATTATCTCTTAATGATGATGAATCAATAACAAATTGATTATGAAAATCATAGCCATGAAAAGCCTTAAAACCTTTTAGATTTTAAGTAAAAAAATTCATCAATAGAGTTGATGATTATTTCATTTTTCATTGTAATAAAAAGATCATTTTCTTTTGATTTAAACACCTTTTATTTCACTTTTATTAGTTTTGTACAACTATCTAAGAAAAAGAAGAAGAAGAAGAAGAATTGTTATCATGCAGGTATGGTAAAGAGGATGACGCGTGTGAGATGCATGCACACATCTTCATGTTGTTTATAGGTTTTCTTGGTGGTGCCAAATGTGCGTTACATACGCTTGCTTTATTTTGAAAAACCATTACTTCTGACGTGACTAAGGTGGCTTTAATCATTTTTAACAATACTTTGCACAAAGTTTTGTGTATTTTAAGACCTTTTAACGAATGAAGGCAAAAGGCTAAGTAGAATGAGAAATAAGCTTTATTATATTGTTGCATGTCCTAATAAGAAAAATGTTACCTAGTATTATAGGGCAAAGCCCAAGTTTGGTAAACTTATTTTAGCATGTAATTACTTCAATCTTAAGCATTGGCATTGTCAGCTCGGACGTATGTTAAATTTCAAATTTAAGTTTGTTAATGAATTGAATTTTCCAAATGTGTGTCATAGTGATCTTTGTTCCATTTGGCTACTTGTGAAGCAAACTCACAACCATTTTTCCACCTGTAATGATACAGTGTAACAAGCTTTTGATTTGATCCATATTGACATTCAGAGGTCATATAAAATACTTAACCATGATGGGCATGATATTCTCACCATAGTATATGGCTTTTCTCGAGGAATATGAACACTTTTGATGAAAGTTAAGAGTGAGACATTTTCTCAATTAGAGAAATTTTTTAATAGAGTGAAAAATTTCACATAAAGGTTAAGCATTTAGAATAGACAATATACTTGATTTTTTCAATCATGAAACAAAAAAAAAATTATTTTCATCATAAGGAATTATACATGAAAGCTCGTACATGCACACTCCCCAATAAAATAATGTTATTAAATGCAAACACCATCACACTCTAGATGTTGCATAGGCATTGAAGTTTTAGAGTAGCATGCCTACCAAGTTTTGGGTGGAATGCATACTCATGGATTCCACCAAGTTTTAGAATCCCAACCTATCTTATAAATAAGATGTCCTCATTTGTGTTGGATGAAGTCACAACTTTTAAGAAATTATTTGGTAAACTAATAAAGATTTCTCACCTTAGAGTTTTTGGATGTCTTTGTTGTACTATTATGGTAAGGTTGAAAAAAAAAATTACTCCATGAGTGATTCTAATTGTCTTTATATGGTATGCTCATGGTTAAAGGAATATAGGCTTTATGATGTCAAATGACATTAGTTTTTTGTAAGCTAGGATGTACAATTTTATAGACATTTTTATTTTTATTTAACATGTAAAGCTTAAGTCACATTTTTCTTTGCATGCACCTTTGACTAAACTCATTGCAAGGTCCTTGAGTTGCAACATGATCATAAGCCTTTTTTTTGAGTTACCTTTTACTCAACCCATCATTAATGGCTTAACCAAGTACTTGACTTAGGTTACTACCTCACTAAAGCCTGATCATACTCTCATACCTTTATCACCATTAACAGATTCTTATAACATATTTTTTGATGATGACATTAAAGAAATATCATCAAATAACCTACTTGATATTCCATCTAAGATAGCTCCATGACAGCCTAATAGGAAAACTTTACCACCACTTTAGTCAAAGAACTCTGTTTGTCCCATTATTAATGCCTTAGAAAGTGTATCATTTGAATACCCTTTCTTAGTCTACATTTCTTATAATCATTTACATTTTAATAATAAACATTTTATTGCATCCATCTTAGTTGAGACTAAGCATGTCTATCACCATGAGGCTATCAACAATCTTAAATGGCAAGATGCCATGACATAAGAAATCAAATCATTGGAAATTGAAGACACTTAAGAGATTGTGAAGTTGCCAACTAAGAGGTGGCTCATTAGATGTAAGTGGATTTACAAAATCTAATAGAATGCTATAAGACAATAGAACAATACAAGGCTAAATTAATGGCAAAATGATTTAGCCAAAAGGAAGAGGTGGATTGTCATAAAATCTTCGTGCTAATAGTGAAGTATATTATAGTTAGATGTGTCATCTCACTAATAGCTTAGAATCAGTGGGGCATTCATTAGATGGATGTGAATAGTGAGTTCTTATAAGGAGATCTAAATAAAAAGGTTTACATGTGAATTCTACTAGGAGATTTGCATGATAAGAACAAAAAAGTGCACAAGCTTGAGAAATCCTTGTTTGGATTGAAGTAAGTTACGAAGCAGTGATATGCTAAGTTCATTGAGGCTTTACTAGGAGTTAGATATTAGGATTTCATGCACAACATCTTTTTCTTTGTCTAGAAATAAGATAACATAATGGTCATTTTTATGATTTATATAGATGATATATTTATTATTGATAGTGACATTGAGGGAATAAAAGAGCTGAGAGTTCATCTTCATTCCTCCCTTCATATTAAGAACTTGAGAGACCTTAATTGTTTTCTCAAGGTTCAGGTCCTACGAGATAATAAGGATATTCATTTTAGTCAACCTAAGTATATACTTGAATTGATAGATAAGATAAGACTTGGATCACTAAGCTAGTTGACAACCCTATCGATACCAACTTAATGTTGACTATGATTAAACATGATGAAAGAGCTCCCGTGTCACATGATGATGGCCCACCATTAAAGGATTCCTTGAAGTATCAATAGTTCATAGAGAAGTTGAATTATCCTAATGTCATAAAGCTTAACATCTTCTACACAATTCATAATTTGGCTTAGTTTATACACTTACTTAAGAAGTCTCATTGGCAAACAATTATTCATTTAGTTAGATATTTGAAAAGTTGTCTTGGTATGGGTTTATTTATTCTCTCTTTAGGTGGTTATCAAATGCAAACTTATTGTGATTTTGACTATACTACATGTGAGATGGGGAGAAAATCACTAACAAGATTTTGTGTTATGCTTGGCGATGCATTAATTTGGTTAAAGAAAGCAAGAAGCAATTGTTGGTATCATAGTTATCTAATGAAGTTAAGTATCAAGCAATGGAAAATCCTCTCTTGTGAGATCATTCCTTGGAGACATGGGACTTAACATTCTTCTGCTTATGACTTTATATTATGATAGTAAAGTTGTCATAGGGCTTGTAGTTAACCCTATAGTTCATCAAAGGACCAAACATATAGATATTGATTACCATTTCATTTATGAGAAAATTGATGTGGTTTAATAAGGACCGATCATGTGGAAACAAAGGATCAACTAACATATGTGTTGTCTAAGACTCTAAGGATAAATTAGCACAACCATATCTTTCACAAGCTTGGTATTGTCAATTGATATCGATCATTAACTTTAGGGGGAGTGTTTGGACATGACATTTATCATGGAAGCCATGTGGCTACCATGCCAAAGACAAAGATCAATTCCTAAACTTGAGTTTGGGAATCAACCCATTTAGCATGTGGCTACCTTCTACAGCATGCAGTTGCCTACTATAACACACAAGGCAGCATAGAAGGGTGGCCCTTACAACATGTACGTCGCTGCCCTATCTTCTTGGAAAAGACACACACACAATAATGATTTTCTATAGAGACCTTTTTTCTTTGTGCATATATGCTACAAACTATTGTTTTTCTCTTTTATCTCAAGGTTATTTCTCTCAAATACATTGTAATGATTTACTTGTTCATCAATAAATAAGGTTTATCCATGATTTGCATTGTCTCTCCATTATATTTGACATAACCCTTGTTAAGGTGATGAAGGCTGCAATATAAAAATACTGTTGAAAATAATTATGGGAAATGAGATTATCATGTTAAGATGTCAGACTAGCTACCTCACATCCGTTGGACTCTCAAAGTCGTATTCAGTACAATAAAAGATGTACAAGGCTAGATGACGCTTGAAAAAAAGTACAGAGGGGGAGAAGTGGCCACCATTTCTGAAGCTTCTGGGCTCATTCAACCTGTGGAGCTATACTCTTGAAATGCCGTCGCATCAATCATGGCTGCGCCAGTAGGGCGATGTCGGATCCTCAGTGCAGCACATTCAAACTGCCTCCTGCTTCTTTTATGTTGGGATTGGTTAGGTTTAGAATATTTTATTATAAGTTGTGCACTCAAGTAATTACACAAATTAAGATTTTATTTTATAAATATATGAAGTACAAATAACTTAAAAAATGAGTTATTTTAATAAAAGAACCCTCTTGGAGGTGGGACTGGTTAATTGTTCGAGGGAGTTCCTTTAAAGGTTTAGTTATAGAGTTTCACAAATTTGTAATGAATGTCTCATGAATCCTAGTAAGGAAATTTTTTTTATAAAACATTATCTATTTGATAAGGAGGAAAATAAAAGAAAGTTTATGACATTATATTATCTCTGATATATTAACGTGAATTCGCTCGGTTCGTAAGGCCTTAGAAACCCAACATACTAAAATATGCTTTTCGCGGGGTGTCAACCAAAGGACAAAAGATGGTTGGTCTGGACATTCTCCATTATAATTCTAGAATCAGTTCGTCCTGTGTCTTTTGTGCTGGGCAGAAAGAAATCTCTATCAAAAGTTTGAAGAGATAAGCAGTAGATTTAATCAATGTCAACCCTTCCATCAACCAAAAGTTTAGAGGTAACCACTCCAAGTTTGAAAACATGCTCTCCATTGTCGTTTCACACGTCAGATTGACTTCAACCATACGCAGAGAGCCACGTGATATGAGGATTTGACCATGAGTTTGGCTGGAAGTACCCTGGATTACCTTTTCGCGGACATTAAGTAATAGCCATCGAATTTTGAGTGGCACTTCTTTTTTTTTTTCCTGTAATCAACTACTTTGGCATCATCACTTGACTCTTTGAATTGAAATCGATTAGATAAGTGCAAATCTAAGATGCAAAACTTATTATTTTGTCAAAAAAGGGACCATAATTTATATGGAAAATCTTTTCATGTAGAGTGCAAAAATATAAGATGTATTGGAACATCAATTTTCACTTCGGAAAATTGAGTTTAGGGTAATGTGTAAGCTATAATTTGTTACTAGTGAGACAGAAAACCTAAGATTTGCATAGTAAGAATTTAGAACACCAAGACTAAGAGATGAAATATTATAAACAAGATAAGAACAAGAAATGCATACTATTCTTTGAATCTATAGTGGATATGCAAGGTGGAATCCAATCTTCTAGCTAGAATTATATTGTTTATTCTCACTGGTTTCGATGAGGTCATCATGAGAGATAGCTTATGAAAAACCCTATAGGTCTCCCTTTTCATTATGGTACCTTTTTTTATTTTATGTGCTAATTTAATAGGTCAACCTATCACAATCCTATTAAGCAAGCGACAACCCACACAAGTTAGTCTATATTGAACTGTTAAGAAAACTATATGTATCACATTATTAGAGCAAGCCAAAGTCCATTAATATAAGCCCACATCAATAAGCCTAACAAAATTGAGTTAATATAATGTATCAATGATAACATTAATGAATAAACTCATTCCAAAATCTACAAGCATAGATGTATACAGTTCCACCAGTCACAGGTTCGAATTCCCCATCTCCCTTCTTGGGTGTGTGAGTAAAAAAAAAATAAAAAATAGATGTATACATTCATGGTAAGGAAGTGAATATATAATCAAGATCTAAATCTATTTTAAGAAAAAAAAAGGAGATAATTGCTTTATTTTTCAATACTATCTAGAGGAGAAAAAGTTCCACATGAACTATAAGTAAAAGAAGTAATTACCGTGGGAAAGGAGACCTTGGGGCTTTAAAGTGTTGAACCAGGCAGTAATTATTTTCTCGGAAGTAGGTGTGGAAAACCCAAGCCAGCAAGTGGCTTGATTGAAAAAAGAAACCCTATGACTTCTAGCAAAGCTTAAAGAATTAAACCAATGAAAAAGAAAATCCAAAAAGATGCAAGCCACATTCAACAATGATGTTATGGAAAACGAGTCTGATACCATTATCATCATTATTATGGCATGTTTGACTATCTGATCTGACACTTACCATTTTCACACTCCCAAAAATCGGTCTCATCATCTGCACTGGTAAGGAAAGATGCTTATGAAGAAAATAAGTTGGATGTTGCATCATCGACCACTAGCATTGTGCCTTCGTCGTCATGAATCGACCTGCTAGCTTTACCAATTTTTTTTTCATCTTTCTAATAGTTGTTGTCCTTATGAAAAAGAAATAAAAAAAGTTCAAAAGCGTTGAACTTACTTACAAATAGGAATTCAGTATTTTGCGGTTGTTGTTGAACGATAGAGTAGCACTTCCCATGGAAATTGTTATAATTTCATCACTTGTGTAGAACATCGCCACAGCCTCATCGACTGCAACTTAGACAAATACTACACATCTCGTTATTTCCTAACTTTCTTAATATTTTATTTATAAGTGCATAATCTTTTAGCAGCCAGTCATGTTTTGCGTTCCAAGAAAAGTTCTCATGATAGTCAATATGGCATTCTTATCGATTGCAACTAGGACAAATATGTGGTTTCCTAATTATCTGCTAACTTTGTTAATATTTTACTTGTACGTGCATAATCTTTTAATAGCCAGTTGTAATCAAAGATCTCATGATAGTCAATATGGCTCCCATCACCCGTCAATTTATGGTGTTCTTCAACTCAAAAAGAAAACTATAACTAGTCAATTTATTTTCTTTGATGCTTGCTCCATTCGCGTGTTTTTTGGAAGCAAATGTCAGAGGATTTTGATAATAGCTTCAATACTGTATGTTCTTCTTTTGTTGTCATGGCCGGACAACCCTTGCATGTACTCAGACCGTCAGATTTCAGTATCATTATAACAGTCAACTTTCACCATATGCACTACTTGTTTTGATTGTCTGGAAGAATGTGATTGCGTACTTGTGATAATTAGTTGAAATTTCTAATGGTAAGCAGAAATCCCAAAAGTAAATCCCACAACAAATGCCATTTTCAAATGTATTTACAACAAACAGAGAAAGTGTTAGTTGTCGTCAACATTGGAAGATGAAATTCCAAGAGAAGAGGCGAACGTCGCTGTACTGTCTCCAATAAGGTATCTCTTAAGGCGATCCAAGTCGTCGGCTGCGTCGAGCATTGAAGGCCTGGTGGACGGGGACTCCTGTGTGCAAAGGATACCCAACTCGATTAACTCTCCAATTGCAACTTCCCACATTTTCTTGACTTCAGAGGATTGATCCCTTGTCGCCGCCACCAAATAAGGATCTATCACTCTTTCCACCCTTCCATGGAAGTGCGTCTTTACCCATCTGTGCAAGCTTAGCCCACCAACAAACAACTCGTCTGTTGGTCTTTTTCTAGTCACCACCTCAAGCACTAGAATTCCAAAGCTGTAAACATCTCCTTTTGTAGATGTGTCTGACCCAAAACCGTACTCTGTATTGGAAAACTTTGAAACATTTGAGAGTTGTCTTTTTCAACAAATCGAAATGTAGAAGATTAAGAAGTTCACTCAACAAAGTTGATGCAAACAAACATGAGATTCGGATTACATAAGCCAATTTAACACTAATTTTAAGTAGAGAGATTAAATTTATATTGAAAAAATAATTAAGAATTTTATCTTTCTCATGTGAAATTTTCATTCTTATTTTTTTTCCAGCATGCTAGGCATACTCCTAAGGATGAAGTGAAGGGAAGTCGGAACAAATTAACCCAAGCTTTAACTATATAAATAAGTTTATAGTCCAATAAAAAATTTAACTCATGAACAAAAAGAATAAATTTATATTTAGACATTGCCTAAGAATTATCTTTTTTTGGCATGAAACTTTCATTCTGAGTATTTTTTTGAGTGGTTTAAGTAAATGAGAGTTAGAGTGAATCATCTAAACCTCTAAACATGTAAGTCTAAAATTTAGTCTAAAAGTTAATTAATAAAAAAATATAAATATTATTCAAGACTCACATCTCTTAAAAGATTTTCATCCCCGCCTTAAATATGTGAGTTGAGAGATTAAGGATTGGGAGTTAACAAGTAGCATGTATAATTGAATGTTGTAGTTACTTGTTTATGATATGTGGTGAATTTTGCGACAAATGCCTTAGTTCTGGAGAGAAGTTTGTACCTGGTGCAATGTATCCAATAGATCCCCGTAAAAGATTTGCAGTAGAGTTTCCCATTTCAACAGCTCCCCCGTTTACCCCTCCAACAGTCATCACCAACTTTGCTATCCCAAAGTCAGATACGAGAGCTGTCATGTCGTCGTTGAGAAGAACATTGCTCGGCTTTAGATCGCAGTGTATGACTCTGACAGGTGAGTGATGGTGAAGATAGGCCATTCCTTCAGCTATGTCACTGCAAATTTGCACCCTCCGGACTAGACTCAAATCTGAAGAACCTGAACTCGAACCGGCCTTCTTGGCCGGATAAAGACAGCTTTCCAAGCTCCCATTCGCCATGTAAGGAAGAACAAGAGCCTTGAAATCTGTTAAACTGCATGCTGTTATAATCCTTATTAGGTTCCTGTGACGGATCCTCTTTAAGACTTGGCATTCTTTGTTAAAACTCTTCGTTGAGTCCCCATTTTGTAAATGTAACACCTTGACTGCAATAGCAGTTCCGTCGGTAAGAACCCCCCTATAGACACGGCCATAGCTACCTGACCCAATCAGTCTCTGCTCATCGAATCCGGCGGTCGCATCTGATAGTTCTTTGTGGGTGATTCTTGGAAAATTGTGGATCAGTTCTGGGGTAGTTGGTTTTCTGAGGGTTTCAGTCTTCTGCGAATGAATTAGTACTCTAATGCACCGGAATCCAATCACACAGCATATTGCTGATAAGGATGTTGATATGAAAATGACCAAGACGAATATAATTAGGAGCACACGTGAATGAAACAAACGTCTGTTTCGACGGCAAAATGGAATGCCGGCAAGTCTGCCAGAAACTGTCCTGCAGAGTCGAGGATTCCCCAAGAAGGACATGTTTGTCACTAAATCGAAGAAGCCGCCATTTGGAATTGCCCCCTCAAAGTGGTTAAAGCAAAGGTTTAGATAGACGAGCGGAAGAATTTTGTTGAGACTTACAGGAATCATCCCAGATAACTTGTTTTGTGAAACGTCAAAGGATTCGAGATTTTGTAGTTCCCCTATGGATTCTGGAAGATAACCTTCAAGAGAGTTGTTTGAGAGATTTATCACCCTGAGGGCAATGCAGTTCGATATCTGAGGAAAAATATTTCCAGTAAATTTGTTTGAAGAGAGGTCAATCTCCTGCACATTTTCCAGCTTGCTAAGCTCGATTGGCAAAGGCCCTTCAAGTTGATTGTGTGAGAGATTCATAAAAATTCTGAGCTCTCGCATAGTTGCGACCTCCGGAGGGATGCTTCCTATCAGTCTATTATATGACAGATCAATCCTGTACAGTTCTGTGCACTTCCCCAAAGTTGGAGGTATTGTTCCGGAGAGATAATTGTTGTTCAAAAATAGATCAGTCAGTAGAACCAAATTTCCTAAACTGGGTGGGATTTCATCAGAGAATTCGTTGTATGATAGGTCTAGCAGACCCAAGTGAGGAAGCTGGCCCAACGTTGAAGGAATTGCACCAGTGAAAACGTTGTGTGATAAGAACAACTGCTCCAATCTTGACAAATGAGTGATCTCCACAGGTATGGTTCCATTCAGAATGTTGGATGACAAGTTTAGATTTATGAGATTAGAAAGATTCCCTAAAACCGGAGGAATTGATCCGAAGATGAGGTTTTCTTGCAATGAAAGTTCTGTTAGATTGACACCAAGGCGACCAATGGAATTAGGCAGTTGCCCTCCGAGGCCCATGCCAGCAAGTTCAAGCTCCACCAGCAGAGTGCAGTTTGCAAGGGCATTGAAGAATGGATCAAGATTAGAGTTGCCATCATGACTGGTCATATTGTTATATGATAAATGGAGATATGAAAGGTTGTCTAGCTTCCCTACAATCTCCGTCGGCAGTTCGCCATGAAGAAGATTGTTCTCCACATCTAGGCTTCCTAGTGGAAGATTGCTCAAAGAGAAAGGAAGTGGTCCAGTAACTTGGTTATTGTACAGATTAAGACTCCATAAACGTGGACAGTTTCCAATCTCTTCTGGAATGTTGCCTGTGAGGCTGTTTCCGGAGAGGTCTATGTTATGTAAGAAGCTGCAGTTGGAGAATAAGGAAATTGGAATTGTACCGCTTATGTTGCTATCCATAATCTGAAACACAGTAAGTTTGGAGATAGGAGCCAAAAATTCTGGTATGGAACCATGCAGTCTGTTTCCTTCAAGGATGAGAAAGCGGAGATGTCTGAGGGAGGAAAACTCGGGTGGAATATTACCGAACAAGTAATTGCCAAAAATCTGTATAACGCGAAGGCCAGTGAGATTGGAAATGGCGGGTGAAAGCAGCCCTACAAGCTCCTTGTCTACCAATTCGAGCCTTGCTACACGATGATAATACTTGCTACATGTCACACCCGTGAAGTTGCACACATGAACAGCCTCGACCCAATTATGAAGGGTGGATTTTGGATCAAGTGTTATGGTCTTTTTGAAAGCCAATAGGGCAGCCTTATCTGAAATCAAAGAGTGGTGAGGTGGGTTGTGATGGCCCGGAGTTGTAACACTATAAGTTAAAGCCAAATGTTGTAGCAGGAGGAGAAACAGGGATTTTTTGAAGATCATGATGAACTTACCACCAGAAGTGCTTCAGAATCCTGCTTCTATGGATTCCTCCTCTCTTCTTCCACTTTCACGTTGCTTCATGGTCATAAGAGGCTAATGAAAGTAGTAGAAAAGTAGGGAACTAGAGAGAGAGAGAGAGAGAGAGAGAGAGGGTGGTTCAGGCAATGCGAGGGGGGTTTGAGCGAAGGAGGAAATAGATACTTTGGCTAGAAATATTCAATCCAAGCTGATTTGTTGAAGGACCATGAGTCGTTCTTTTACTATGGTAGTAGCCATGATGAATACTTTCAACATGACTAAAATCGATGCCCACTTAGATGACAATAAAAGAATCGGTGCAAAATATTAGTGGATGACGCTCTTCCTCTAGTAGGAGTTGCCCGTTTCTGATCCTTGGACGGGATTTGGATGTCCAACGCAGACTATTTACGCTCACACGAATGCAGTTGACATTGGTACCGTACACACAAAATGGGAGGAGCAGTTGACATTTGGGAGTTCATGCTCGGTAGAGAATGAGTGATGCCTTTGATATTCGAATGTCTTGTCTAAATGTACAACTTGTGTGACGGGCCTCAGCTCATTTTGTTACCCTTGTTGTAGTGGAATACTGAATAAGAGATGCAACTGACATTTAGTGCGTCATTTTGGGGCCTCCCTTTTGAGATGTCTTTTGGAATTGAGTAAAGCAGATAATGAGTGATGAGGTTGACAATTAGGGCATAATTGATGGCTTTTTTGAGATACTGGCTCGCATTGAGAATGGCACTAATCCGTGAATACGAGTTCAATTCTTCCAGAGGGTAGAAGAACCTCTCCGGATAGTTGAGAAGAAAGGGCATACACACCGATGGGTTTCCTGCAGGTACATCTCCATATGCCCATCTTTAGAACCATTTCCCTCTTATACCGTGTAATCAGTTAGTGTACGGCAGGTTTGATACATGGGCATTTTAAGAGGAACCTCGCATCCCCTGCCAAGTCCACCTAAATTAGAACAGAAAAATGTTTGTGGACTAAATCATTCGGTTGGTGGGTTTCTTTAGTGGGAAATGTATAGGATTCAACATTTCCGGAGTCTTTTGGTGATGTATGTGATGTAGCTTTCCCTCAAACTCAAACCTGAAACTCTGCAACATGCAGGGTTTCTTGCTCTCTCACTCAGAAAAGAAAGGAGCATAAAAGAAAGAAGAAAAGAGAATCTGTTCATCACAACCTCTAGCCTTTGGCTTTAGATGGCTTGTATGCCCTGAATTTGTCGTCTCATTTTGTTAAAATATAAACCATCTGTCTCATATGGTGAATATTTGATTAAGAAAAAAATTAGTCATTAGTCTTTATTCTTTATTTTTACAGTCTCTTTTATTTTTTACAATATATGAAGTTTTTTTTGCATCAACATAAGGCAATATACAAGTATTCTTCAATTCTTCTCCTTGGTTCGCATCCAACTCACTAAATTGGTTTTCTTTCTTTGTTTTAATACTTCTTATACATTCCTCTTCACTAAGGGAGCAACTATTATTCTTTTCCCCGTTTTATTTCTGGATGTTATCATTGAAGGAAAAGCATAGGTAAGACATAGGCAAAGTTCATACAAAATACTTTGCAAAAACTTTAAAATCTGTCAAATGTAGTGTTTGATTCTAAATAATGATGTTGAAATTGAATAATTTATAATTTTTTTATAGTAATATAGAATTCTTAACATTTTAAAAAAAAATTCATACAAAATACTCTGTAAATTTAAGAGCAACTGGCTGGTGAGATCGTCATGGACTAGTGATTATAATCTTTGTTGAGGACGGCTAAGATGGACGGGAGGCCTGCTCCCTTTCCTTCCTGGGGATCATCCAACAAATCTTTTATGTTGATATCAGCTTCAATACAACACCACTCTTTATCATCCTAGGAGACTATCTAGCTTAGCCATTAACGCTTTATCATTAATAAATATGATGCTTTATTACAAATGAATACGAAATGTAAAAGCACAGGAGCAAAATATCGAAGATTAGAGATTTTTGGAACAGGATGAGTGGTGGTTGAATATTTGTGAAGGAGATCTTTTTCACATTGTTAATGATGCCAAAGAATAAATAAATAAATAAGGCAGGAGGGGGATGAATTGGGAACTGTCTAAGATTTATTAACCTATCTTGCAGTGTTTGACAATTGAACGGATTCAGGTTGTGTCAGTCTCGAGCAACTTTTTCTTTGAATTAATGTCTACGCATGTTCAACTAACAAAACTTAAAGAAAGAAGCTTCGTGTTTTTGTACAGTTGTAATTAGTAGCTGTGGAACTTAGCTTTTTGCCTCTTTTATGACGTCTTAATCTGTAGTTTGCTTACTGGGAGAGCGGGCGTTTTAAACTCTTTGCTTCTGTTTTTTACCAGCATCATCTTTATGGATGAATATAATTGTGCATCGTTGGAATCCACAATTGCAGCAATATAAACTTTGAGATGTTCTTGCCACTTGGCGTTTATTTGAAGCAACCCGATCTCTTAAAAAGCTGTGCTCAAATTTGTGGTGAGGGTGTTAGAAACCCTAGTCTTTTACATCTGGTAACAAGTAGCATGCCAATTCATCTAGAAGCAATATTTTTAAAATTCTTTTGATAGAAGCCCTAAATTAATGAATCCCAGATGATTGAACATTTGGTCATGAAAGATAAGTTTCCTAGCAGTTATTATATAGATAAGTTTCCTTTTGTTGGTGTCGTTTTTATTTTATTAAATTGATGTATCAAGGACAAGAATCTAAAGAACTAAACAAATAAGCACCTTGCAAAATGACATCCATCATATGGGGTAGTGGACAATGCATTCTTCTACCACATTCTTTAGTGACCATAAACATGATGAGCTTCTTTGAACATCTCATTGCAAGAAATGTATCCCAAACTGCATGAGACAATCTCAAAAGGTTACATATAGGTTTTTCATCCAATCTTACATATATTACGTGCGATCTGTGACATATTGCTCCTCGTAATGGTCTTAGTTGATGCTAAGTATGATTAGATGACTTCAAATATTTAACTGAAGGAAATAAATGTCGCCAAGCAATGCATGCGGCAATCGTAAAAGAGTACATAGTTGCATTATGTAATCTTCCTTAAATTTTTGTAGTTATCCTTACTCTCATTGATGTATTAGATTAGTAGATGGGAAACAAGAATTTAGAAAATTCAAGACAAAAAAGAATTTATGAAAATGACAGCTCATCATGTGGGCCGTGAATTTAGTCTAAAAGTTGCTGGTATTTCAGTGTTCTCTTTTAAGTTTCATCTTGAACGCCTATCATTTTCTTCCTTGTCCGGCTCTCCAATCATCTCCTCCTTTCCCCACTGAGTCCCGCGGCCAACCACGCGTGAAATAAGCCACTCAATATTGAAAGGAGATCCAAGAATCGAAGGATCTGAACGGCGAGTTAGGAGCTACTGTTGTGCATTGGACGTGCGGGTGACGTTGCAGGAGCAAATGCCAAACTTCTTTTTTCTTTCCTAAATAACCCAAATCTTTTTGCGTTTAAGACGTCTAACAACAAATTTCAGGGGAGTCAGAATCTTGCAGCTGCTATACAGCCCCCACTTATCGAGAATTTCCAAATTGTTAGCTGGAGGAGCAAATGCCAGACTTCTTTTTCAGAAAAACAGCAGTAAATAGCCTAGATAATTTTTCGTTTCAGCCATCCAACATCGAATTTGAGAGGATTCAAAGACTTGCAGCTGCTTTACAGCCCCCACTTGCCGCAAACTTCCATATTGTTATATATACTCCAGCTCTCACTCTCGTTCCGGGGAGAGGACCGGATGGTGGTTGCCTTTATTCTAGCTGTTATTCTTAACATTTTCAACTGGTCTCTGTAAGCCTTTATACAAAATAAAGCGAATTCAGAGAAACTGTCACCTGTCATCAGAATCATCCTCTCCATCGAAACTTCGTTTAGCTACCGACATGGCCTCAGACTCTCAGTACAATGATCAAGAAGGATGTCCATGGTTTGTAATTGAGCTCGATTTTCTCCCGCAGCCATATTACTGATTTTCTTATTTGCATCTTCAAAGTGGAAAACTTTCTGCGATTCCAAGGCAGAAGCTTAGATCCCTTAGGTTGTCACGAAACGTGAACAGTGGAAAGTGAAGGAAAATACCTACGGACAGCTAAAGAAGGGTTTGAAAAATTCTGTACATTCTTATCACATGAAAAACTTACATGTGCAAAGGCTTTTTTCTATGATACACGTACTAAGCAATAAAAGGAAAAATATACATAAGCGTATTGTAACTGCTAGCAGCGAGGCCTTCTTTGTTTAAAAGGTCTTAGGTTTGACACTTATTTTTGGCACCTTCTTTGCCTAAGCAAAGATACATATCTAAAAGGGAAAAATAATCACATAAATTCAACAACTTAACCATAATACAACAAGGCACAAATAATGTTTAGTTCTAGCTCAAACCGTGATGTATTTACATGGAGATAACCACTTATTCTTTTGCAGCACAACTACAATTAACACGGTACAATTTCTAGTATATTTTAGCTTAACTAAGAGTATAAAATATGAACCATACATTCACAGTCAGCAGCTAATATACTCAAATAAGCATGTACGCGTGAAGAGTACAGAACAAGGTAAATTTTGGTCAAGTCAACTCAAGACAACAAGCAAAGAGTTTAGAAACGCAAGCCAAAGAAGCTTAGATGATTTGAGATGAAATCCAGCTTCATTTTGGAGGTTGAGCATCGAGTTTTCTTACCGGAAATTTTCTGTTTTCTACCGGCATAGCCACCAACAGAAGTGAGCATTCTTCACTTTTACCAACCTACTTACCTCACAATTTCTGCCCGTTATTGCCTCAGAGGAATCCCATCAAGACTTAAATTTTGGCTATAAAAAATCGCGCTCAAAGAGGCAATCTTTTCCTTCACTTTTCAGCCCCAGTAGTTAGCTTGAGAGAGGAAAACGCAAGAAGCCAAAAACGTACATTTATTTAGTGATTTTCTGGTATGGGTTAGCTCCGCCCAAAGGAGTGAATTTTGGTTCCAAACCAGCCCAGATATAATCATTTCTGCCCATACATAAAGTATTCCAGCCACTTGACAAAGGGTGAATAATAACCCATAATGTTAATACAAGCATTAATATAACACTTGTAGAACAAAAATTATATTAAAAAACTCTTTGTATTAGATTTCTATTTGTCACATTATTCTATATGTAAAATGATATTAAAAGAGATTTTTTCTTCCAACATCAAAATAATTCAAAAAAATACCCATATTCCTAATACAAGTTAGAGTCTAAGCCTTTGATTTTTACACAATATTTGAACTAATTAGTGGCACTATAAATACCACTAAGGATGTACGTAATGTGGGGGTAGAAGAAGGCTTAAATCCGTCTAGAAGAAGCTTGTCATGAACTAAAATGTTATGTGGAGTTTGTGAGGGGCAATTGTAACAAACCTTCCTATTAAGTCAAAAAACTTAAACCTATTAGTATGGTGGATTCAATTACTTTTAGATTGTAACATTCTACTACATTTCCAATCTGACATCCCAACAACCCACTTTATAGTGGCTCCGCCCTAACTCTCATGTATAGATACCTCTTCAACCCATAATGTTTTAGTTGCTAGGTACCCCTTTTCGCAAGTTGCCCCTAAAACATGGGTTTGTCTTTGATACCAAATGTAATGAGCCTAACCATTGAACGAAAAGACCTAAGTCTGTTGGCATAATAAGTTTAATTAGTTTTAGATCATGACAATGTAATAGTGCTTAAGAAACATAACATTTTAAGGTATGAGTCCATTCTATTATATGACAAATCGATCCTATTCATTTCTGTGCTCTTCCACAAAGTTGGAGCTATTGTTCCAGAGAGAAGATTATTCTTCAGTAACAAATCAGTTAGTATACCCAAATTTCCTAAACTAGGTGGGATTTCATCACACGATTCATTGTGTGATAGGTTTAGCGAACCTAAGAGAGGAAGCTGGCCCAATGTTAAAGGAATTGCACCAGTGAAAACATTGTGTGATAAGAACAACTGCTCCAATCTTGACAAATGAGTGATCTCTATAGGTATGGTTCCATTTGGAATATTGGATGTCAAGTTTAGATTTATGAGATTAGAAAGATTCCCTAAGTCCGGAGGAATTGATTTGAAGATAAGGTTATCATGTAAGGAGATTTCTGTTAGGTTGACACCAAGGCTGCTTATAGAATCAGACAATTGACCTCTGAGGCCCACGCTAGCAAGTTAAAGCTCCACCAAACTAGTGTAGTTTGCAAAAGTGTTGAAGGGATTAAGATTAGAGTTGCCTATATATAAATAGAGTGAATTTAGAGACGGTCTGCAGTGGTCCTGTGATTAATTGTGAGCCCTAACGAAAGACCTTGTTAAAGGACGTAAAGGAACCAGGGAAAAATCAACAGGAATTACCTGAGAATGCTTCGCCTTTCTACCAATCTTGAACTTGAATGAATTACACAGGGATTTCTTAGAGGGAACCCTAGACCTCAACAATCAACTGAATGCTTACAAACTTCAACAACCCTTCCCGCCTTTATTTCCCTCTACTTATATTCGTTATTGACTCCTAACAACCTTGCTTAACAGACTCCTAACAACCTTGCTTAACATACTCTTAACAACCTGAAACTTCCCTTTATGTTTAACAACACATATAAAAGCAAAACGATAGCACATTTGATAAAAGCAAACGACATCGTCTGCAGTCCATCATTTATTAAAGACACCTCATCAAGGTTGAAATAAAGACATGGTAAGCTATTATAAATGGACTGCTACATCCTTTCCCCTTAGACAACAACCTTGTCCCCAAGGTTGAATAAGGGATAACGTTCTTCAAATCATTCTGCATTCAGCCAGGTAGCTCCTTGGACTGAAAGACCTTGCCAATGAACCAAGTACTGTGGCTGCCTCTTCTTCACTCTCTGCTTCAGTATGGCTTGTGGAGAGGGACTGATTATTCCTTCATTCACCAGATAAGTTGGCAGCTCGGCTTGCACTTGAATACCTTCTCCAATCAATCTTTTTAACATGGAAACAAGGAACACATCATGTATCTTTGATCCTTCTGGAAGTCTCAAACTGTAGGCAACTTCCCTACCTTCTGCAGCACCTTGAAAGGCCCAAAGTATCTCAGGGATAACTTGTGATTTTTTCTAACAACAACATACTATCCTTTATAAGGCTGGAGCTTAAGATAAACATGATCCCACACCTCAAATGATTCCTCCTTATGTCCCACATTGTAATACTTCTCATCCTATTCTGTGCTCCCCTTAGCCTTTCTTTAATCTCTTTGAGAACTACATCTCAGTCTTGTAATGCTTGATTAGTAGTAGCTTCTATAGAAGTCCCTAGAATATAAGACAATAGAGAGGGTGAAGGTCTTCCATACATCACTTCATAAGGAGATTTTTTTGTTACACTATGGACACTAGTATTGTAACAATACTTAACCCACGGCAACCACTTGCACCACTCTTTAGGATGATCCCATATGAACCCTCTCAAGTACACTTCAAGTGTTTTGTTAACCACTTTAGATTGGCCATCTATTTGTGGGTGATAAGTTGTAGAAAAGTTAAACTTTGTCCCCTGTAGCTCAAATAATTGTCTCCAAAATCTACTCATGAAAACTACATCCCTATCACAAACAATGCTCCTTGGCAATCCACAGAGTTTGAATATGTGTTCAAAAAATATTTGAGCTACACTAACTGTTGTATATGGATATGCTAGAGCCATAAAATGTGCTGCCTTAGATAATCGATCCACCACTATGAAAATAACTTGCTTACCTCTGGAACTTGGCAGACCTTCTATGAAGTCCATAGATAAGTTTTCCCATATTTGATTAGGAATAGGCAGTGGCTACAATAATCCGTTGGGTTTAGTATTTTGCCATTTGATTTTTTGACAAACATTGCATTCCTTTACAAATTGCATTATTGTCTTCTTCATGTTAACCTAAAAAAACGTAGCCTTAACTCTCTAAAGAGTTTTAAAATACCCTTCATGTGTGTTCCCATGTATTTCTTGTAAAATAGTAGGGATTAAAGTAGAGTTTCTACCTAAGAAGATTCTGCCTTGGTGGAAAAGAATACCATTTTTGTACTGCCAATGTTTGCTAGCTTCTCCGATAATCACCTTGTTCAGTATCTCTTGAGTTTCCTTGTTTACACGTACTTCTTCCTGGATAGAATCCAACCATTCTAGAATTGGCAGTGTGATAGCCAATAATATGCTCTTTGGGGATTTATTACTATTACTGCTTTCACCTACTTCCTATAATTTCCCATCTAATTTTCTAGTCATGGTCTCATCATTATCATTCTCTTGTTGCAACACCCCTTTTCCCTTACATAATGCCAGACCTTCTTGCAGTTTGTTCACAATTACCGTCTTTGCATCAATTATTTGAACTTCTTCCTTCCTAGATAAGGCATCTACTACCCTGTTGTCCTTCCCCGGTTTGTAATGTATTTCAAAATCAAACCCTACTAACTTAATTAATCATTTTTGTTGTGCAGGAGTTGTAATTTTCTAATTCCACAAACTTTGAAGGCTTATCTTGTTAGTTTTCACTACAAACTTAGTCCCCAATAGATACTGTCTCCACCTTTTCCCTGCCAGAATAAGTGCTAGTAGTTCTTTTTCATATGTAGATAGTGATAAATTCTTCCCCTTAAAAGCTTGGTTGAAATAAGCAATTGGTCTTTGCTCCAGTGATAACACAGCACTAACCTTAACACCATAAGCATCACATTCTACCATGAAAGGAATTAAGAAATTTGGTAACTATAGCACATGTGCTTCTGTCGTGGCCTTCTTGAAACCTTTAAAAGCTGTTTTGGCCTCTGCAGTCCATTCAAAAGCTTCTTTTCTTAACAACTTAGTGAGCGGTGCAGCCAGAACTTTATAATGTTGCATAAATTTTCTATAATAACCTATTAAACCTAGGAAGCTTCTCAAAACTTTCACATTCTTAGGGATCGGCCAGTCAACTATGGTTTGTATCTTTTCATTCTCAACATGAACTCCCAACTCAAAAATCACATGACCGAGATAATTGACAATACTTACTCCAAAAGCACATTTTTCCTTTTTAACAAAAAGTTGTTAAGTTAGCAGTTTCTCGAAAACTAACCTTACATGCTCATAATGCTCATTCCAGCTCCTGCTATATATCAAAATGTCATAAAAAAATATGAAGACAAAGTTACCTAGATACTCCTTGAAGACCTTGTTCATTAAACTTTGGAAGGTTAAAGGAGCATTGTACAACCCAAAGGGCATGACAAGGAACTCATAATACCTTAATGGAGTTTGGAAAGCTGTTTTCTTAATATCAGACTACCTTATCCTAATTTGATGGTAACCATACCGCAAATCAAGTTTAGTAAACAGTTTTGCCCCATGGAGCTCATCCACCATAGGTATAGGAAAACCATCCTTTATAGTTTCCTTATTTAAAGCCCTATACTCCACACATATCCTCCATGTTCCATCCTTCTTCCTCACTAAGATGATAGGAGATAAGAAAGGGCTACTACTTTCTTATATTACTCTTTCTTCTAACATTTCCAAAACCAATTTCTCAATCTCTTTCTTTTTCAAATATGGATATCAATATGGCTTACTGGCTATTACCTTCCTTTCATCTTTGAGCATAATTTGATGCTTATGAGATTTGTCAATAGGCAAACCATGCGGTTTCTGGAACAACACATCAAACTTCTCCATTAGTTTTTCAAATTGTCTTGGCCATTGCACAAACTCGTTATTCTCTTTTGTTTCGATAGTTTTTAACTAGACCATGACTCCCTCTTTCTGTTACTGTAATAACTTGGCTAGCTCCACACTATTGCTCACCTTATTCTTCAAATTTCTACCTCCCTGTAACTCAACCAACTTCCCTGCATACATGAAGGTCATTTTCAACTCAAAAAAATCCCACTTAACTTCTCCTAAAGTCTCCAACCATTGAACCCCCAATATTACTCCTAAGTTAGGGATGGGTAGAATGAAAAAATCGGCTAGCAATTTGTTTCCTTGTAGCTGCAATTCCACATTTCTACAAAACTCTTTTTCTTGGAGCTTTTGCCCATTAGCAACCTCCACATTGAAGGTTTAAGTCATCTCTAGTTCCAATTGCATCTTTTGAGCTAACTATGCACTCACAAAGTTGTGGGTGCTTCTAGTATCAACCAGAACCGCCACTCGCACCTTATTCCTTCCCATATCACCTTGTATACGCATAGTTCTTGGACAGCTTACTCCACATAAAGCTGCCACAGATAACATTCATAATTCTCCCTAAGTTTTTTCTATTTCTTGCTCACTTTCTTCACTACTTTCTTCAAGATCTTGAACCTCTAGCAAAAATAACTTCTTACATCTATGAACAGGGGTAAATGATAACTCTATTTTTATAGAGTTATTTTACCTAATTTAAATAATAAATTCTCTAATGTTTGTGAGAAAATATTTGAATTCCTCTTTATTTACTTAAATTTGTCTTGTTTATGTAGCATAAGGAGGCATGAAGAAAAAGAACAAGCATGGAGAACCTGGTACTTATTATATGACAGAAGATGGTCAAATTATCAAGGTGAAGGAAATCAAGATGGGCTTGGGCTTGGGCTTTGGATAATTGTTATTAGATTTTTATTGTTATTATTTTTTTTAAATAATTAGAAAACCTAGTCCTATTAGGAGTCCAAAGCCTAATTAATATAGAAGTCTAAAACCCAATTGTATTGGGAATCCAAAACCCAATGCTATTAGGATAAGGAGAAAGTTCTAGATCCCATACCCTATATAAAGGAGGAGCCCTGCATAGAAGAGAAGAAAAGAAGTTGTCGCTGAAACCAAGGAGGAAATTGAGCACAACTCAAGAGAGAGGCCAAGAATTCAAGATTCAACTCAAGAGAGAGGCCAAGAATTTAAGATTTCTTGAAGAGAAGACAAAAAGGGTGACAGACTTCTTGTTCTTGGATTCAAGATGCCTTCTTTGTTTCTTATTATTGTTCTTCCTCATTATTTCATTATGTTCTAAACTTCTTTTGTTAGAGCGAAGATGTAGCCTAACTATGATGATGTGAATCCTATAAGTTTTTATGTTTTGCAAGATAGTTTATTTATGTGAGTTATATATTATTATGCTTAATGCTTTTAAGTGATTGGCCACCACTTGAATGATTTGATGTGCATGTTAGAGACTGAAAGGTAATAATATGCAATTGCTTCTTATAATATATAACCATGAATTAAATGTGGATAGACATATACCATGTTATTTGTGTGGCTTTTGGTGATAAGATGATCGAAAGATTTATTGTAAACCAGGAATATTCACAGATCCTAATGCATTTGGTTTGTTTCAATTCACATATAGAGATATAGTGAATTAATGAACTAAATAGGTTTACTATACCTAGACATAGGATAGTAAATAAATTAGGAAATTCCGCCATCACATAGATAATATCATTCTTGCAGGCATAAACTATGGAAATTCATATTTAGTAGTTATGGTGAAATCGGAAGCTTTAACATGTGTCTCATCTTGATTTTTCCTACTTGGATTCAATTTTAATTAGTTTTGAGTTTTCGTTTTAGAAATTTTAAATTTTAATTCATCTTCAACAATATTTTGATTTACTAGATAAATTTTAGGATTAATTCATCATTAGTACTTAATTAGTTCAGTATTCACCAATCTTCGTGGGACGATACTTTTCTCATCATTATATTACTTGTTCGACATGTTCACTTGCATCTAAAATTCACCGAACAGTAAACCTCTCATCACAATTAAAACATAACCCTTTAGCCCTCCTATCCATTATCTCAGGTTGAGTAAGCCTTTTAATAGGTAATGAAACCTTATTTTTGTTACTCTTATTTTCTATTCCAGCACTTACAAACTATTTCTTCATCACATTGTTAGCTAGATTTTTAGTAACCAACTCCTTAGCTTCAAACAATTTAGCAAATCCAATGGTAGCAGACAATGTTGGTGGATTGTGAGCAATAACATCCATTCTAATTTTCTCTTTCAAGCCTTTAGTAAAATAGCTAATTTGTTGTTCAATACTTAAATGGCTAGGTCTTAAGAGTAACTTACCAAATTGTAGTTGATAATCTTGAACTGATCCATTCTGTTTGAGGTGCGTCAATTCACTAAAGTGATAAGTGAAAATAGTAAGTCCGAACTGCTTCATTAATTCCACAGTCAAGACATTCCAGGATATTAAATCAATCTCATACTCCTTCCGTAGAAGTTGATACACCATCTATGCCTTACCATCTAGATGCCATGATGCGATTCTAACTTTATCCTCATCAGGCGTGTCATGAAAATCGAAGAATTGTGATGCACGATCTATCCACCATGTTGGATCAAAACCTCCATCGTACTTGGGGAACTCCAACCTTACCATTCTGGTCTAAACCTGTCCAGAATGTGAATGGCTTTCCTCCCGACGTCGCTTATCACCTCCGAAATCATCACGATTACGATTTCCTCCTCTATGTCCTGATGATTCATGATCCCCATTCTTACTGGATTCAAACCAAGCCACAATGCCATCAATCCGCATACTAAGGGCTTCGATTAATTGATGCATTGTCTCTGACAACTCCTGAACACTGAAATTGGAGTTTGGTTCCTTCCCTTAGTTTGAACCTAGCATCTGTGATACCAATTTGTAGCAGTCCTATGATTGATTGTGAGCCCTAACGAAAGACCTTGTTAAAGGACGTAAAGAAACCAGGGAAAAATCAACAGGAACTACTTGAGAATGCTTTGCCTTTCTACCAATCTTGAACTTGAATTAATTACACAGGGATTTCTTAGAGGGAACCCCAGACCTCAACAATCAACTGAATGCTTACAAACTTCAACAACCCCTACCACCTTTTAGTTCCCTCTACTTATATTCATTACTGACTCCTAACAACCTTGCTTAATAGACTCCTAACAACCTTGCCTAACAAACTCTTAACAACCTAAAGCTTCCCTTTATGTTTAACAACACATATAAAAGCAAAACGATAGCACATTTGATACAAGCAAACGACATCGTCTGCAGTCCATCACTTATTAAAGACACCTCATCAAGGCTGAAATAAGGACGTGGCAAGCTATTGTAAATGGACTACTACACGGTCACTTGTCATCATCAAAATCATCCTTTCCATCGCAACTTCATATAGCTACCTAACATGGCCTTAAACTCCCAGTACAATGATCAAGAGGGATTGTTAGATGAGATTGCCCTTAAGCTCAAGTTATGATCAACAACCCAGTGTTGGTTGCATGGAAACAGTTAGTACCACTACTGAACTTGTAACAACGAGAACAATTCTTGTAGTAGTGTATTTCAAAGTTTGAATTCTTTGTCAAATGGGTATGAGAAATGCATTTTTATATGACAACTTACAATAAGTGTATATGTACAACCACAAGGAATTGTAGATCCTTCATGTCTCCAACACGTATGACTATTAAAATGCTCTCTCTATGGCCTTTAGCAAGTCCTATGTCTTAGAACAAATATAGAAATATTGTAAGAGTTTAACAATATCTAACACCCACTAAGCTTAATATTGCCTATACAATACATGTTGTGTGGCATTATTCAGGGATTTTGACATCATTATTAGCCAATTAATTCCCTTATATTATGATAATAAAATACTAGGGAAGATAGTAGTAACTTCCACTTTTTACAAGTATATGGAGAAGTTTGCAACCAAGGCAACATACAAGCATTCTTCAATTCTTCCCCTTGGTTCGCGTCTAACTCACTGAATTGATTTTCTATCTCCGTTTTCATACTTCTTATACGTTCCCTTTCTCTAAGGGAGCAAGTAGTTTTTTCCCCTGTTTTATCGTTGAAGGCAAAGCACAGAGCAAACAAAATACTCTGTAAATTTAACAGCAACTGGTTGGTGGGATCGTCGCGGACTAGTTATTAAAATCTTTGCTGGGGACGGCTAAGAGGGACAGGAGGAGCCCTGCTCCTTTTCATTCCTGGAGACCATCCAACAAATCTTTTATGTTGATATTAGCCTCAGTGAATATTATCGTTGAAGGAAAAACACAGAGACATGTCGGCAAAGTTCAAACAAAATACTCCGTAAATTTAACATCAACTGGCTGGTGGTGTCATCGTGGACCACTTATTAGAATCTTTGCTGGGGACGGCTAGTAGGAATAGGAGGCCGGCTTCCTTTCCTTCATCGGGACCATCCAACAAATCTTTTATGTTGATATCAGCTTCAATGCAACACCACTCTTTATCATCCTAGGATACTATCTCGCTTAGCCATAATCTCTTTATCATTAATAAATGTGAAGCTTTATCACAAATGAATACAAAATGAAAAGGTACACTAGCAAAATATCTAAGATTAGAGATTTTTGGAAGAGGATGAGTGGTGCTTGAATATTTCGTTTAGGAGTTCTTTTTCACTTTGTTAATGATGCCAAAGAAAAAATAAATATTATTTATTCTCTACCTTCACTTCTTCACTTTGTATGTTTTTATAATCACTTTGGAAAAAGGTGCCCATTGGAAACTTTTTGTTACCTTCACTTCACTTTGTATGTGTTTGTAATCACTTTGGAAAGGTGTCCATTGGAAACTTCTTGTTGTAATTCTTTCTGTAGACAAACGGCTATTGCATTTGCTCTTGAAACTGCTAGTGCTTTTATTTCTCTTTATTCGGTTTATTTTACTTCACACAGCTTCGTGAGAATTTCTCCGTAGGCAAACAGCTTTTGTTTTTGCTTTTGTCTCTGTTAGAGAAACCTGCCATATCAGCGAACGCTGTCATGACCACCTCGTCATCTCCGGTGCCGGAACCCGCCCTTATACCGACCGTATTGGCATGCTGTCCTTGTACGCATCCCCGAGCTACCTTTCAAAGACTATCCTCTTATTCTCTGTCCTTTGGTTCCTTGTTTGTTCTTTTGTGGCTTCCAACTTCTTACTTCCTCCGGCTCTTCTCTTTTTTTTTTTTTGGTAAAAATGTAAGTGTACATTAATTAGTGTACAAAAGCGTAGGGGCATACCCCAGACTTACAAGAATTACGAAAATATAGAGGTTGGAAGCCTCCAAATCTCACTCAAAATGACATTTCCTTGTGAGGATTTAATATTTTGAAACAAAGAAGCTCTCCCTCGTATAATTTTTCTTACTTTAGCTAGCATGATTGGAATGTCTATTATTTTGTTTTGAAATCGTTTTCTATTACGTTTTGTCCATATACAATAAATACAAGCTAAAAAAGATAACTTAAGAAGTTTGGCAGCAAAATCCTTTCCTTTAGTTGCTCTGATCATCCATTGTAATTCTTTATTCCATCCTCCAATATCACATCTAATTCCATTTTGAGCAAGGATAGTTTTCCAAACCCTCATTAACCATGGACATTTAAAAAAAAAAGATGATTCCTGTTTTCAACATGGGACTAACAAAAATCACAATATAAATTAATTGAAGGGAGCCATCGTACCATACCTTTTGCTGTAGAAAGTTGATCTTGACACACTAGCCATCCAATAAAATTATATTTGCTGATGCCACCAGTCCAAATAAGATTGTACTCATTCACTTTTTCATTTACTAGTCAAAGGTGCTGATAAATTTCTTTGCAACAATAGGTAAATTGATTAAGAATCAAGGTAAGTGCAAACCTTAATTTAAGAAGACCTCTCTAACTTCATGCCATGGAACCTTTAATATCAAGCTACATTACTGAAGTTCATTTACATTTGATATTGTGAATCCAGTTTGATTCTTCTCTTTGATTCTTTTATTCTCCAGTTTTTCACTTGCTGTCTTCGCTTTAGTATTTCTTCTCTTTCTCCCAGCTAGATGTAGCGTCTGCAAGCTATTATGTTATCCCTTCCTTGTGCTGCACTGTTTGAAGCTTCCTTCCATCCACGCAGCAACAAGAATTTGTCTCGTTTCAGGCGGCAAGCATCATATCCATTCAATCTACTTTGACAAAATATTTTTCAACATGTAAACGATTTAGACCATAGCATCATATTCCTTCAATATTAATTTAACCACTTTTATTTTTGTCTAACATTAAACTTGAACTGAATTCAGAGTCTCAATTTAACCACTTCTGCAATTGGTCTTTGTAAGCTTATATATGCACATAGCTGTTGAAGTATGCACTTCACAGATCATTCATGACTTGTTACAAGAAACCAGCACACAAGTCAAATCTTGGAAAAACGGGTGTTGCTTGGTGCCCACATCAAGATAAGAGAGGCCACTGTCCAAAATCATGGATAGAATGGTTGGTGGATTGTAAAATGAGCAGATTTCATAGATCTTATCTTCACCGTCCAACTATCATAAATACTAAAAATATGTACAGAATAGTTTATAAATAAAAGAGTAAGATAGCACTTGCTATATAAGTCTAAATACCTTTCTCAAAATGTTGTAAAAATGTAATAGGGCGTTTGAGCCCTGCAATAATGGCTTCTGATTGTTTTGATGTCATTGCATTTCCTTTATATGTGTTTGTATTAAAGTGGTTCCTAGTTATTTTTCTCATCTTCTTGTTTATGTTTAAGCCACTTCTCACAATGTTTCCAAATGTTACTTTAATATTATTTCTCATATATCTTTTGTTATACACTTGTTATTCTTCAATTTAACTTGTTCATCAAACCAAAGTACCAAAGGTTACAAACTCTGATTTTCTTCTATAGCGAACTTAGAGTGACTCACCTGTCATCAGGATCACCCTCTCCATTGTGGCTTCATTTAAGCTACGCAACATGGCCTCAGACTCACAGTACAAAGATCAACAGGGATGTCCGCAGTTAGTCATTGACCTCGAAAGTTTCTACCAAGTTGCTGATGTTCCTACTTGCGTCTTCAAAGTGCCCAACTCTCTGCTCGATTCCAAGCCAAAGACTTACATCCCTCAGGTAGTAGGACTGGGAATACTTCATCAGCAGTAGCGGCAGTAGTCCAAGACTGCCGCGATGCAGACGTACAAGTATAAAGAAGCAATAAAAATCCATAAGGTATTCCGACAGATTTCGATCCACTCGCTGGCGAACTCCAGGAGCTAGCGCCATTAATCCGTGGTTGTTACCAGATGTACGTGTCTGTCAATGACAATCTGGTCTCAACCATAATGGCAATTGATGGTTTGTTTTTGATTAAGTTGCTTTGTTGCTGTGGCATAGATAAAGAAAACCATATGTGAAACTCAAGGGCAAGTTTTACAACTTGAGTTACATTTGCATGCAACATTATACGAAATTTTTTCCCAAGAAAGAAAAGTGGTAAGCTTGAATCATTGGATGGGACATCAAATTATTGGATGGAAATTTTTATCAAGAACTACAAACCTATAATATTTTAAAATTATTAAAATTTAGAATGCACACATGCTCCTTGTGAGTGGTGGGAAATGCAGAGGGAATTACATCAGGAATGGAGTTTTACGACTCTAAAATCTTATTAAGTGATCTCACAATCTTCTCCAAAAGAAACTTGAAGAGAAAAAAGGAACCACTACTTAGAAGGTCTAAGATTACATTTTCTCCTTCCAATGTAAGAGAAATTCAAACATTCTCAAGAGACTTCACGGACTAGAGACCAATAAGATGCTGCCTATTGCCTTCTTCTCTTTTATTCCTCCTTCCAGTCTTCCTCCGCGTAGGACGAAGGATAAACATGCACCCCAAGGACACGACGTTGTTTGTCGATACTTTGGCCGCCCCATAAGTAGCAGTCTGTGACATCTCTCCTTCCATCTCAGCCGCCGAGGTGCTTTCCGTGCACTTGATCTTTGGGCTGGGCCCTGGCCTCTCCTACTGTGTTAACCTTGTCTATCACCCTTCTCTCACTATCAGTCTTGTCTACCAGTTGTTCGGGCAGAGAGCAAATTCTCTTTAAACATTTAACCTCTTATTGTCATATTAAAATGCCGAGGGTGATTAGCGGATTATGTTGAGTAAAGTGAGAATATAATACAGAGTAACAGGTCATAAGGCATATTAGCTCAGTAATAAGTTAGTAAAAGTCACTATCCATTAGGTAGGGGATTTGACGCTGAATGCGTAAGATATGTGAGTTAGGAAAAAATAGGAAAAAGAAAAAAGTATCAACAATAGCAAAAGAAGTATGTAGTATACTCTTACGGGCACCCCCGCAGACTAATGTAATATTACCAGTTTTCTCATATGTGCTTTGGATTTGTTTATACTTTCTTTCTCTTTTATATTTCTCTCTATTTTTTCTCATTGTTTGCTTCAGTTTTTGGGTTCCCTTTTGGTTTCTGGTGAGTAGTGTCCAGTATCGCCCAAGTCTAACCAAAATGATGGACTTTTATTATGCTGAGTAATGTTAGAATATAATACAAAGCAAAGGAAGAGCGTAATACACTCTTAGGCGCACCACTACAGAATAATGTAATATTACCAGTCTTCTCATACATGCTTAGAATGTGTTTATGTACTTTCTTTTTTATATTTCTGTTTACGTTTTCCTCGTCGTTTGCTTCAATTTTTGGATTCCCTTTTGGTTGCCGGTGATTCGTGTCCAGGTATCACCTTTAAGTTGAACCTTTCTATGTTTTTCCTATAATTTAACAATTTCTTACTTCTGATTGACAATTCTACATGGGAAAACATATAAAGAAAACAATAAGTGAAAATGCCATCGAATCTGAGAAGCATTTTTTTTCTTTTTTGGTAATCAAGTACTTTGGCAACGTCAATTAACCCCAAAGCCAATGTCGATTAGATTTCATCTTTTCTCCATACTAATCGGGGTGAATGATGCCAAACTTATTATTGTATTGAATTCGTTCACAAACAGTCACATGAAATATCATAATCTCTATGAAAAATCCTTTAATGTAAAGGGTAAAATTACAAGATGAATTGGAATACCAATTTTCACTTCTAACAAATTTAATTTAGAGCAATATATTAGAGATCCTAATAATGAATAGACTTATTTCTCCTTTAATCACAAAATCTGTAAGCATATAGATATTGTAATAAATTGGATGTAAAATTAGAATCCAAATCTAGAATAGAAGGAATAAAAATGAGACAATTAACTTATGTTTCAACACTATCAAGAACAGAAAACTATAAGAAAATAAGAAACTGCGAGGGAGCATGAAGGGTTTTTCTATTGCTGTGATAATCTTTACAATGTTTGCTATACATTTATAGAGACATAGCTTAGCCTAGAAAAGGTAAACCAAATATTTACAATAATTACAATGATATTGTGCTAATCACAGGCATTAATATGGTAATGTATTAGGTGAGGCAATTGGCTATTAATACTCCCCCTCAAGTTGGAGATTTGAATAAATCAAATACTCCAAGCTTGGAAAGAAGATGCTAATGTTGTTTGTTGTTGAGTGCCTTAGTGAGTAAGTCAGCAGGTTGTTCCTTGGTTGGTACATGTTGTGTCGTAATGATTCATTGTTGAAAATTTTCTCTGACATAATGACATTTAACTTCAATATGCTTTGTGCGCTCATGAAATATAGGGTTTATTGCAATCTTCTCCGTGGCTTCATTGTCATAATGGAGTAATGCTGGACGCTTCATGTAAAAACCAAAATCTTTAAATAGCCCAATGATCCAGACTATTTCACAAGTGGTAAGTTGCATAACTCTATATTCTGCTTCGACTGATGATAAAGACACAGTGGGCTATTTTTTGGAGTGCCATGAAATTAGAGAGTTTCCCAACATTATACAGAAGCCTGTGGTGGATTTTCTTATCATGGAACATGTGTTGTAATTAGAGTTACAATATGCTCGCAACTCAAGTGGTGAAGATGATGGGAATATGAGACCAAGGCATGGGTAACTTTTAAGATATCAGATCACTTTCAAAGTAACTTCCATGTGAGATTGTTTTGGATCATGCATGAACTGGCTCAAAAGTTGGACTGGAAGTATGATGTTAGGCCTGGTGAATGTGAGATAAATTAGTCGTCCAACTAGTCATTGATAAATTGAAGGATCATGAAGGGGAGGATCATTCATTTGTTTTTTTTGATTTAGCATCATACTCAAGGCTTGTGAATTTTTTATTCTGCTCCATGGGAATCATTGATGGCTTCAAACCAGCTAAGCTTACTTTAGAAATAAGTTCCAATGTATACTTTCGCTGACTTAACGAAATACCATTTAGAGATTGAGCAATTTCAAGCCCTAAGAAAAACTTTGAGGGACTAAGATCCTTCATGAAGAAGGCAACATACAAATATTTTTTAAGGTTTGAAATACCTGCTTGATTGTTTCTTGTAATCAAGATATCATCAACATAAATGAGTAAAGCCATAAAAGAGCTACCTTTCCTCTTGGTGAACAAGGAGTAATCATGGTAAAACTGACTGATGCCATGTGCAATTAGGGCACCAGTGAACTTGACATTCCATTGTTGAGAAGCTTGTTTCAACCCATAAAGGGATTTTTGCAATCGATAGACAAGATGCTCTCCCTGATTGCGAAATTCGGGGGGAAGCTCCATATAGACCTCCTCCGAAAGATCACCATGAAGAAAGGCATTCTAGACATCTATATGATAAAGGGGCCAATAATGGATAGCAGCAATGGTAATGATGAGCCGAACAATGACATGCTTGGTTGTAAGAAAGAAAGTATCTTGGTAGTCAATGCCCTTATGCTAATTATAGCCCTTGGCAACTAAACGAACTTTGTAACATCCAATGGAGCCATCAGCATGATACTTCACCTTATAAACCTATTTACATCCAATAGGACGACAATTAGGGGGCAAAGGAACAGTATCCGAAGTGTGATTAGCTTAAAGGGTAGTAAGTTCAACATCCATGGTTGTAATCAAATTAGAGTCTTGGGTGGCCTCATGGTATATGGTAGGTTCGGTGATGGCAAAAATGGAGGCTATGAAGTGTTAGTAGGGGGGTTGCAGTGGTGGAAAGAGACATAGTTAGATATCAGATAAAGGGAGGTTTGGGAAGAGGGAGGTAGGGTCGGACATATGTAGTCAAAAGTCCAGATAGAAGGTGAGTGGGACAGCCAGAGCGACGTAATGAAGGATTGGGAGGCTTAGTAGAAGGAGCAGTAGTAATGTCAGTAGGTTAGGGAGGTGGGGTAGGGGATAGTGGTGATGAAAGATCAGGGGTGTCCAAATAAAGGTTAGAGAGGAGAGGTAGGGCAACAGGAATCATACCTGAAGGAACTGGTTTAGGAAGATCCATAGGTAATGATGAGGAAGTGTATGTATCAGGATCCGACACAACTGAAGGTGACGAGAGGGCCAAGCTGTCTAAAGAAGAAGAAGAAGAAGAAGAAGAAGAAGAAGAAGAAGAAGAAGAAGAAGAAGAAGAAGAAGAAGAAGAAAAAGAAAAAGAAAAAGGAAAAACAATTTCTTAAAAAACAACATCACGACTAACAAAAAATTTATGGGATTCAAGGTCATAAACACAATAACCTTTTTGAGAAGGAGGATAACCCATAAAAATGCATGGAAAGGCGTGAGGACTAAACTTATCTCGAGGGCCTAAGGTGGTGGCGTAACAATGACAACCAAAAACATGAAAATGGTCAAGGATAGGAGGGTTACCAAATACTTTTTCAAATGGATTGAGACCATGAAGAGAGGAAGAAGGAAGTCGATTGACAAGGTAGATAGTAGTGAAAAGGCATTCCCCCAAGAATGGTGGGGGGATGTGGGCTTGAAACATTAAAGCACAGGCCACATCTAATAAGTGCCAATGTTTGCGTTCAACAACTCTATTTTGTTAAAGAGTGTGAACACATGAGGTTTCATGGGAAATGCCCTTCATGGAAAGGAATGAACGACACTTAGAAGAAAAAAATTTAGAGCCATTGTCAGAACGAATACAACAGACAGTGGCATTGAATTGGGTATGAACCAAGGAGATGAAATATTAGATTTTGGAAAATACTTGGCTTTTAAATTGAAAGAGGAAAGTCCAAGTGTCGCGAAAAAAGTCATCCACAATGGTAAGAAAATAATGTGCACCGTCAGGGGTGGGAGTTCGATGAGGACCCAAACATTCATGTGGACAAGCTAAAAAATGAAGTGAGTTAGAGTGTGACTAATAGGAAAAGGTTGGCGAGTTTGTTTAGCTAAAGGGCAAATAGGGCAGGAAAAAGAAGAAGGACAAAAAACAAAAACACTAAAAGAAAAAAATTATTTTAAGGAAGAATGACCAAGACGTTGATGTAAAAGATCATAACTAATATTATTAATAAAAATTGGAGTACAAAGAGATCGCTGTTCAGAAGTACAAAAGTGGACTTTAGGGAATTTAAATATTTAGAGAAAATATAACTAAATTTTTTAAAAAAACAAAACATAGAAAGTAGAGTCCTCGATTAGCCTTGCTGAGCCTAATCAGATCCCCAATCGTACGGTCTTGAAAAACATAAAAAGCATAAAAAAAATGGCTACACAATTGTTATCATGGGTTAATTTTTGAATAGATAACAAATTATGTTTAAAACGGGGAGCATAAAAAATATTGGTGAGATGCAATTAGGGATAAGGTTAACAACGATCAATGTGGGTGATAGGACTAAGTGAGCAATCAAGCAATATAATATTAATGGGGGCAACACATGAGAAAAATGAAGAAGAGATAATTACAAGTGATATGGTCACTAGCCCCTGAATCAATTATCCATAAGGATGAAATGGGAGAAAGGGAAGAAACTGTACCTGAGAATAGGCTTGAGGAACCTATTTGGTTGATGAAATTCAAGAGCTTGTGTTGTTGATCATCAATGAGAGAAAGCCTAATGAATTCACCATATATGTTACCTGGGCTAGGTGGATGATGGCCCAAGATACTCGGATTGAGTGTGGGTGGATAGCCTGAAGAGCCTCGAAAAGAAAATCCCTTAGTGAAGTCCATAGCTAGGGGATAAGTTGGGCCATAGCTAGGTGAAAGTAAAGAATCAAATGCGGCAACATTTTGGGCTAAGGGCCCTAGGCTAGTAGGCCTGCGCCTATTATTACCACGCTGCTTGGGCTTGCTGCCAAAGGGGTAGCCCACTAAGTGGTAGCAGGACTCACGTAGGTGTCCAGGTCACTTGCAATGATTGCAAATGGGTTTGGATGTGGGAAATGCCTACTGGGCATGAGGCGAGGTAGGCCCGTTAGGCCTACCCGAGGATAAGGCCCCAGATTGTGAATCATGAGTCCAGCTCATTTGGGCCAAAGATGCACTTGACCTGACTAAGGCGCGACTGGAACGTTGCATCTGAAACGCATGAGCATCACTGCCAGGAGAAGAATGACTGTTGGCAACAGCGTGTTGGAGCAAGTCTTGCTTCACCAGGGAGTAAAGCTTTTCCATGCTCAGTAGCTCATTGCGTGACATGACGTTGGAGTGTAGGGTAAAGAATTCATCCGACAGGGCCAAAAGAAGTTGCACGGATCGATCCTCCACCTCACGGCGTCGAAATTGCTTTCTAGTGTTATAAGTGTCACCACAACAACAATGAAGAGGAAGCTGTTGGGCGTCTAAAGCACCCTAAAGCTCCTTCAGACGGAGGTAAAAGGATGTGAGCTCAGATTGGATGCACTAGGAGACAAGCGGAGAATGCCGATGGCTTGTTTAAGGGAGAATTTTTGGGTCCTACTAATCCGATCGAAGCTATCGCGAAGCAATTGCTAGACATCAGCGACACTAGGAGCAATGGAGACCATAGTCTCAAGTGAGGAATCGACAGAATGGGTTAACCAAGTCTTCACAGTTGCATGACATTGATCCCAACGGGTAGTAGCATCATCATCTCCAGTGGGGCATGGGAGCTTGCCAGTCAGAAAACTCATCTTATTCTGAACAAGGAACACAGTTTAAATTTGCTCACTCCAAACATGCCAATTGGCCTTGCCGGTAAGCTTCTAGGACACGATGCATGTCGGTTGAAGATCGGCAGTAGTGAGATGGTATGGGTCACAGAGAGGAAAGATAGTGGAGCTGTTGGTATTGACCATGAGGAAGGTGAACAAAGACGGCTAAGGTTTTAAAGGAGGGAATTAAGGATAAGGGTAATTTGGTAAATAAAGAAAAGAATAGCAAAAGTGGCTAGGGTTGACGGAAAAGAAAAACAATGTAGAAGGTGGCTAGGGTTGACTTGAAAAGAAAAGGAAAAAACAAATAAGGAAGGAAAATACAGCTAGGCTTGTGTGTCTGAGAAGGAAAAAGATAGAGGTGAAAAAGATGAGAGAACGGCATGACTAAAGTGAAAGAATAAGATAGAGAAAGACACCTTGGTTACGAGTAGGTGAAAAAAAGAGGAAAGAGAAAGGGAATTATAAAGGAAGAAGATAAAGGACAAAGAGAAAGAAAAGACTTGGTCTACGGGTAGGTGGAAAAAAAAGGAGGAAAGAGAAAGGGAATTATGAAGGAAAAAGAGAGAGAGAAAAAAACTTGGTTTATAGGTAGTTGGAAAAAGGAGGAAAGAGAAAAGACCAAGGAGGAAGAAAGCACAGCAAGCTTAAAGGGAAGAAGAGAAAAAATGGGCAAGGAACAAGAAGTGATGGGAGAGAGAAACAATGAAGGAAGAAGAGAAAAAAAAAAAAAAACATCAAGAGGCTCACAACTCATCGGAAGAGCAAAAAGGCGGAAGTTAGGATCGTTTGGCAATTGATACCATGTAAGAAAATAAGAAACTGCGAGGGAGCATGAAGGGTTTTTCTATTGTTGCGATAATCTTTACAATGTTTGCTATACATTTATAGACACATAGCCCAGCCTAGAAAAGATAAACTAAATATTTACAATAATTACAATGATATTGTGCCTAATCATAGGCACTAATATGGAAATATATTAGGTGAGGCAACTATCTATTAACAAAAACCTCCACTATGATTGCAAATAAAAGCATTGAATCTGTTGTATTAAGAGAAAGTAGTGACCAAGGGAAATGTGACTCTGGGGCTTCAAAATATGGTAAAAAGAAACCATATGGCTTCTTATGGGTTATATATTGGGTCAATGTTTTACGCATTTTTCCCAACCTAACTCAAAGCAGTAAACTAACGTAAAAACAACCCGAAAAACACAAACCACGTTTAACAATGATATCGTGGAAAACGAGTCTCACGGCATGTTCCACTATCTGTCCCGACAACCATTTTCATAATCTCACCAATCGTTTTTATCATCTGGTCTGGTACCGAAACACATTGCGAGGAATATAAGTTGGATGTTGTATCACAGATCACCAGCATTATGTCTTTGTCGTTATGTATCAATACTCTAGCATTACCATTTTTTTTCCATCTTTCTAATAGTGGTTCTTATACTTTTGAAACATAAAATAAAAAAGGATCAAAAGTGTGAACTTGCCAACAATAGGAATTCGTTATTTTGCGGTTGTCATCAAAGGATAGAGTAGCACTCATCAAGGAAATTATTATAATACTATCACTTGGGTGGAAGATTGCTACAACCTTTTCAATTGCAATTAGTATAAGTATTTATTTTTCTTGTCATCCGTTAACTTTTCCAAATATTATACTTGTAAGTGCATACTCCTTTAGCAACCAGTCGTGTTTCACTCCTTACACTTCACATTTAACTAAATTAATTGTTGGTGGTTCCATCTCCTTATAGTACGGCAGAAATTCACTTGTGGTTGTCATATTCATGGAATGGGCATATCTTCCACATTCAAGCCCAAGGTGAAAGGTACTGTCTGCCATTGTATTGAAAAGGGCAAAAGAAATCCGGTTTGCGAAACAGGGAAGAGGTTAAAAAATAAATAAATTATTAGTTAATTTATTTTCTTTAATGTTTCCTCAATTGGCCTATTTTTATATTCGATTTGCTTGTTGGAAGTTGACGTCAGTAGATCTTGATGATAGCTTGAATTGGTGTATGTTCTAATTTTGTTGTCCTGCACTTGTCATGGTGGGACAAACCTTGCATGTCATTACCATATTTAGCTTCTAAACAGTCAACTTTTACCGTATGTACTACTTGTTCTCATTGTCTTTACCAGATTCCATTTCAAGTGTATGTACAACAAATAGAGAAAGCAGTAGTCGTCGCCGGCGGTGGAAGATGAAATTCCGAGAGAAGAGGCGAATGTCGCTGTAGTATCTCCAGCAAGGTATCTCTTAAGGCGATCCAAGTCATCGGCTGCGTCGAGCATGGTAGGCCTAGTGGAGGGGGACTCCAGTGTGCAAAGGATACCCAACTCAATCAACTCTCCAATTGCAACTTCCCACGTTTTCTTGACTTCAGAGGATTGAGCCCTTGTCGCCGTAACCAAATAAGGATCTATCACTCTTTCCACTTTTCCATGGAAGTGCTTCTTCACCCATCTGTGTAGGCTTAGCCCACCAATAAACATCTCGTCTGTTGGTCTTTTTCTAGTCACCATCTCAAGCACCAGAATGCCAAAGCTGTAGACATCTCCTTTTGTAGATCTGGTTTAACCAAAACCGTACTCTGCATTCAAAAAATTTTACTCGTTACAAAAAACTGTCTTTTCAGCAAATTGAAGGGTAGAAGTAGTTCATACAATAAAGTTTGGTATAGATAAACATGAAATTCGGGAACTTGAAAGGTAAACATAGGTCTAAATCTGAAACTAAAGTAAACTTATAAGTAAGAAGGAATAAAATTATATTTAAATATTACTTAAATGATTTTATATATTTGGTATGAGATTTATGTTCTTAATATTCCTTTGCATATGAAATTCTTAATTTTTGTTTCTTAGTGTGATACTTTCTTTTAAATATTATATACAACACTAAATATACTCAAATGGTTTAAGTGAATGGGAGTCAAAGCAAATTAAACTAAGCTTTAATCATGTAAATAAGTTTAAGCTCAATCTACAAGTAAGAGGAAACAAATCTACATTTAATATTACACCGAGACCCTCATCTTCAATGGTAAATAGTAAATGTGTTTGAGTCTAGGAAGATTACAAAATGAGAGCTCACATAATAGACATGTATGATTCAATGCTGTAGTTATCCATAGCTATTTACTAATAATATGCGGCAAAATTATTGTGTAATTATACCATAGTTTAAAAATGTCCTTTAAATGTGCAATTATTCCATTTAATTTTCTTTAGATGCATAGTTAGGGGGAGACGTCTATACCTGGTGCTATGTATCTAACATATCCTGTTTAATTGCGGGGGGAAACTAGAACAAAATCTAACTTTATCTTTCCTTAACTAAGTTATCCCAATCCAACATATGTGATTGGAATATGGTTTATGTTTCCAACAAATATTGTATCTAGACCAAAATATTTTGAAAAGGAGGATAAAATACCTGTAATGTTGACTATGTGAGATGTTGCTCCGATATAAGCTATCTAGTCATCATTTTTCGATTCATTAATATAGAGGATCATTAAGGCCTTTGAAACATTATTAGCTTGGAAGGAATGGTCAAATCGCCGTCAACATTCAAGACCTGTATGGCCTTTCTTTCCACATATTTGACAAGTGATAGTATGTTAAGGAAAAAAAATGGTTTCGTCACTTGTCAGATTGTTAGGGTTATTCCCAATTATTTTACCTTGATTGAATAACCTTTTGTTGTTGTAGGCTATTGGTGTGAAACCATGGCCTTGTGAAGTAAATCTTTGTTGGAAATTTCTTCCTCTATTTCCTTTTCCTCCTTAATTGTATCTTTGAGCAGAGTATGTTGCATTCTCACTTAAAGATATTAGGGTTTGTTTTGGATACTTGATAATATGTGATTCATATGCATGAAGTTGTGATATCACAATGCTAAAATTAGGTATAGGAGGTTTAAACGTAGTAGTTTTAAAATATTCAAAAGTTGCATCAAGACTTTCTAGCAATTTGAAAGTTTTTGCATAATCCAAAATAGGCTTTCCAATGGAACTCAATTAATATACCTTTAAATTCTATTAAGAAATTTGATAGGATTTTACATTCCTTTCATATATTGTTGAGTTGTGAAAGTAAGTTAAACTCACGTGTTTCTATTTTCTAGGCAAGATGGTTTGCCATCTCATCCCAAACTTTTGTTAACGTCTCCAACTCGAAAATATGGCCTAAAGCTTCTTCGGAGAGAGTACTTACAATCCATGATTTGACCAATGCATCACTCGATGACCAAGCGTCAAAATCAGGGTTTGGTGTTTCAGTATCTTTGACTCACTGGCTAGGTTTAAGTATTTTGCCTATAGTGAAGCTAGTGAGTTTTTGAGTTTGGAGAAGGATTTTATCTAGGTTATCTAGGAAAGGTAATTTCTTTTGGTGAGCTTGATTGTAACAAAGTTACTCACATTAATGGAATTTAAGAAGGGGTAGGTATTATTTCTATGTGCTATGTTGGCTTTGAGACTAATAAGCAGTCGGGGACCTAGTTGATCCACCAAAACCTTAAGGCAATAGTGATAGGAACACTCGCACTTATAAGGTGTCTAAACTCAGTTCTTGGCTCTAATGTGGGACTCTGTTTTTACACTACCTTACAATCCAACACTTAGTCTTATTGCTAGTGTGTGGCTAGCTCATGATAGAGATTGGGTTTAGCCCACTCGAAACACTAAGCTTGTGGCTCTAATACCAACTTGAATTTGTAAACACTCAAGCACATATAAAGAAGACTTGTAATATTATATCAAAATGGCCTGAAAATAGCTACAAGTTTTCCAAGCATGTATTGGTCTTTAAATAGCCAGCAACCTTCTAATATAATATAAGTTCATAATACATAATCAAAAAAGGTTGATCATTAAATATCCTCATCTTCCTTATCCTCATAGCTATCCATCATTGACTTCTTCTCATCAAAGCTGTTACCCCCTTTCCTTATCTTGTTCTTAGGATGAAAGGTTGGTGGTGCACTTAGTCTTAAGATTGAACTTCTAGATGACTCTTCAATATGATAATCTTTGAAAGCTAAGTTGCTGCTGATTTGGAAGCCACGTTGTCTAGTAAGTTTTGGTTGATAGACTTGATGATAGGAGGCTTTGGGTGCATATAATGTTCGAGCTTGCTCACTTGGTTCTTTCAATGTCAGCTTTGATGCAGTCTTCTGCATAGGTGTAACTGGATTAGGAAGAGAGCTTAAGAGTGCTATTAAAGTTTTCTTGGCTCTTTCTTCTAGATCTCGGATGTTCCTATCAACTTCTTCAAGCATTGAACCTACTACTCCAACACTTGATGCTATTATATTGAAAATTGTAAAAGAAATTTGGTTTGCAAAACAAGGAAAAACTTTTTTATAAAAAATACATAACTTATTAGCCAATTTATCTTCTTTGATGTTTGCTCAATTGGCCTATCTGCATGTGTAGCCCACCAGAGACAAACGTGGAGATACACCAACACTTGAATGGTAATCACGATAGGAACTAATTGAGCAAGAAGGACCAATCCACATGACATAGCCCACCAAACCTAGCTCTGATACCATATAATAAGCGTGCTTATCTCCCTAAAAGACCTTGTAAGGAGTAGTGATACTATTACTAATAAAGTTGTTAACATGATCATAGAAAACCAATGTGGGACAACCTCTAACAATTATATGTTCAAATTTTGTTGTCCAACACTTGTCATGGCAGGAAAACATTGCATGTATTTAGACGGTTGGATTCCAGTATCATTATAATCTCTCATTTAGCTCCTAAAAAAATAACTTTTGCCAGAGGTACTAATTGCCCAATGTGCAATGATGAGTAGAACTTTGTAGTGGTAAAAGCAGAAATCCTAGAAGAAATGCCATTTTGAATGTTTGTACAACAAACAAAGAAAGCATTAATCGTCGTTGGCGGTGGAAGATGAAATTTCGAGAGAAAAGGTGAAACGCTATAGTTTCTTGAGCAACGTACCCCTTGAAGCGATCCAAGTCATCGGCTGCGTCGAGCGTTGTAGGCCTAGTGGATGGGGACTCCTGGGCGCAAACGATTCCCAACTTAATTAACTCTCCAATTGCAACTTCCCACTTTCTCTTGACTTCAGAGGATTGAGCCCTTGCAATCGCCACTAAATAAGGATCTATCACTCTTTTTGCCCTTCCATGGATGTGCATCTTTACCCATCTTTACCAAAGTTAGAGGTATTGTTCCGGAGAGAAGATTGTTGTTCAAAAATAGATCAGTCAGTAGAAACAAATTTCCTAAATTGGGTGGGATTTCATCAAAGAATTCGTTGTATGATAGGTCTAGCAGACCCAAGGGAGGAAGCTGCTGAGAGTCCCACATCGGCACCAAGTGTGGGAAACGACCTGTATATATGAGGGGGGGCTCCACCCACTATTGCCTATGGGTTTTAGTGTGGATTGGGCCTTTTCTACATGGTATCAGAGCGGGGTACCTTCCTTAGGCCAGTATAATGAGGATCCCCTTAGTCCCACTTGCGAGAGAATGCCATAGGTTTCACGTTCGGACACCTGCGAAGATATGCCACCGTGTACCGATGTGAGAAGGAATGCTGAGAGTCCCATATCGGCACCAAGTGTGGGAAACGACCTGTATATATGAGGGGGGGCTCCACCACTATTTCCTATGGGTTTTAGTGTGGATTGGGCCTTTTCTACATGGTATCAGAGCGGGGTACCTACCTTGGGCCAGTATAGTGAGGATCCCCTTAGTCCCACTTGCGAGAGAATGTCGTAGGTTTCACGTTCGGACACCTGCGAAGATATGCCGCCGTGTACCGATGTGAAGGGGAGTGCTGAGAGTCCCACATCGGCACCAAGTGTGGGAAATGACCTGTATATATGAGGGGGGCTCCACCCACTATTGCCTTTGGGTTTTAGTGTGGATTGGGCCTTTTCAACAGAAGCTGGCCCAACGTTGAAGGAATTACACCAGTGAAAATGTTGTGTGATAAGAACAACTACTCCAATCTTGACAAATGAGTGACCTCCACAGGTATGGTTCCATTCAAAATATTGGATGTCAAGTTTAGATTTATGAGATTAGAAAGATTCCCTAAATCCAGAGGAATTGATCCGAAGATGAGGTTTTCTTGCAATGAAAGTTCTGTTAGATTGACACCAAGGCGAGCAACGGAATCAGGCAATTGGCCTCAGAGGCCCATGCCAGCAAGTTCAAGTTCCACCAGATGAGTGCAGTTTGCAAGGGCATTGAAGAATGGATCAAGACTAGAGTTGCCATCATGACTTGCCATATTGTTACAAGATAAATGGAGAAATAAAAGGTTGTGCAGCTTCCTTACAATCTCCGTAGGCAGTTCGCCATGAAGAAGATTGTACTCCACATCTAGGGTTCGTAGCGGAAGCTTGCCCAAAGAGAGAGGTAGTTGTCCGATAAATTGGTTATTGTACAGATTAAGACTCCATAAACGTGGACAGTTTCCAATCTCTTCTGGAATGTTGCCTGTGAGGCTGTTTCCGGAGAGGTCTATGTTATGTAAGAAGCTGCAGTTGGAGAATAAGGAAATTGGAATTGTACCGCTTATGTTGCTATCCATAATCTGAAACACAGTAAGTTTGGAGATAGGAGCCAAAAATTCTGGTACGGAACCATGCAGTCTGTTTCCTTCAAGGATGAGAAAGCGGAGATGTCTGAGGGAGGCAAACTCGGGTGGAATATTACCGAACAAGTAATTGCCAAAAATCTGTATAACGCGAAGGCCAGTGAGATTGGAAATGGCGGGTGAAAGCAGCCCTACAAGCTCCTTGTCTACCAGTTCGAGCCTTGCTACACCGTGATCGTACTTGCTACATGTCACACCCGTGAAGTTGCACACATGAACAGCCTCGACCCAATCATGAAGGGTGGATTTTGGATCAAGTGTTATGGTCTTTTTGAATGGCAATAGGGCAGCCTTATCAGAAATCAAAGAGTGGTGAGGTGGGTTGTAATGGCCTGGAGTTGTAACACTACAAGTTAAAGCCAAATGTTGTAGTAGGAGGAGAAACAGGGATTTTTTGAGGATCATGATGTACTTACCACCAGAAGTGCCTCAGAATCCTGCTTCTACGGATTTCTCCTCTTTTCTTCCACTTTCACGTTGCTTCATGGTCATAAGAGGCTAACGAAAGTAGTAGACATGCAGGGAACTAGAGAGAGAGAGAGAGAGACAGAGATGTGGTCAGGCAATGCGAGGGGGGTTTGAGCGAAGGTGGAAATAGATACTTTGGCTAGAAATATTCAATCCAAGCTGATTTGTCGAAGGACCATGAGTCTTTCTTTCACTATGGTAGTAGCCATAATGAGTACTTACAACATGACTAAAATCGATGCCCACTTAGATGACAATAAAAGAATTGGTGCGAAATACTAGTGGACGACACTCTTCCTCTAGTAGGAGTTGCCCGTTTCTGATCCTTGGATGGGATTTGGATGTCCAACGCAGACCATTTACGCTCGCACGAATACAGTTGACATTGGCACCGTAAAAACAAAATGAAAGGAGCAGTTGACATTTGGGAGTTCATGCTCAGTAAAGAATGTGATGCCGTTGACATTTGAATGTCTTATCTAAATGTACAACTCGTGTGACGGGCCTCAGCCCATTTTGTTACCCTTGTTGTAGTGGAATACTGAATGAGAGATGCAACTGACATTTAGTGCATCATTTGGGGCCTCCCTTTTAAGATATGTTTTAGAATTGAGTAAAGCAGATAATGAGTGATGAGGTTGACATTTAGGGCATAATTGATGGCTCTTTTGAGATACTGGGTCGCATTGAGAATGCACTAATCCGTGAATACGAGTTCAATTCTTCTAGATGGTAGAAGAACCTCTCCAAATAATTGAGAAGAAAAGGCATACACACTGATGGGATTTCTGCGGGTACATATACCGATCTTTAGAACCATTGTCCTCTCATGTCGTGTAATTAGTTAGCGTACGTCAGGTTTGATACATGGGCATTTTAAGAGGAACCTAGCATCCCCTACCAAGTCCACCTAAATTAAAACAGACAAATTTTTGTGGACTAAATAATCCAGTTGGTGGGTTTCCTTTATGGCAAATGTATAGGATTCAACATTTCTTGAGTCTTTGGCGATGTATGTGGTGTAGCTTTCTCTCAAACTCAAACCAGGAACTCTGCAACACGCAGGAGTTCTTGCTTTTTCACTCAGAAAAAAAAAAGGAGCATAAAAGAAAGAAGAAAAGAAAATCTGTTCATCACAAATCGAGATCCTCCGGGTCATACACAATCACAAACTCTAGCCTTTGGCATTAGATGGCTTGTATGCCCTGAATTTGACGTCTTATTTTGTTAAGAAAAACCCATCAGTCTCATATGGGGAATTTTTTATTAGGAAAAAAAATTGTGTTTATTCTTTACTTTTATTGTCTCTTTTATATTTTTACGAATATGTGGAGCTTTTTGCATTAACATCAGGCAATTTACGAGTGTTCTTCAATCCTTCTCCTTGGTTCGCATCCAACTCACTGAATTGGTTTTGTTTCTTTGTTTTAATACTTCTTATACATTCCTCTTCTCTAAGGAGTTGCTAATTTTTTTTTCCTCGTTTTATTTCTGAATGTTATCATTGAGGTAACATGTAGGCAAAGTTCATACAAAATACTCTGTAAATTTAACAGCAACTGGCTGGTGGGATCGTTGTGGACTAGTTATTATAATCTTTGCTGGGGACGGCTAAGAGGGACAGCGCCCTTCCCTTCCTCGGTACTATCCAACAAATCTTTTATGTTGATATCAACTTCAATACAACACACTACTTTTCATCATCCTCGGACGCTATCTAGCTTAGCCATAATCTCTTTATCATTAATAAATGTGACGCTTTATCACAAATGAATACAAAATGTAAAAGTACACTACCAAAATATCTAAGATCAGAGGTTTTACGAACAGGGTGAGTGGTGGTTGAATGTTTTGTTCAGGGGATCCCTTTCATTTTATCAATGATGTCAATGAATAAATAAATAAGAAAAAAGTCAGGGTGGTGGTGTGAATCGGGAACTATTTAAAGATTTATTATGCTTTTTATTACGTTTAAACTTTCTGTGTTTTTTGTAATGAATTTTACTACTTTGAACAAATAGCAGGGTTGACTTGCAACAGCTAAAATTATAAGTCAGCAATGTACAGATTTCAATGCTTATCTCGTTATTTTCCAGAATTAATAGCTTGGGGTTATTAATTTCTTTAATATATCTCTTGTTATTTGCGCAAAGGGTATCCGACTCGTACTTTAATATATGTCTTGTTATTAAAAAATTTCTGAAAGAGGAAAATCAGAAATTACAATAAAAATAACAAGAGTCTATAAATAAAAACTTTTGCCAATGGTCTAAGGGATCAAGGGTACATTCGCCTACGAACATAATAGCTTGGAGATTAAAATTTCATGAAATGAAATCGTAATCATGTATTAGTTTCTTTCTCGAGACCAAACTCATTTATTACATAACTAAATTTAATATGATAACTTGGCATGAAACTTTTTGTTTTCAGGCCTTGTAACCAATATCCCAAGCGATGAGAGTTAGAACTATTTCCTTTTCTTTTCCCAAGAAAAATAAGCTCACAAGCCCGGTGGACCTTGAACTATTTTTCTCTACCTTCACTTCTCCACTTTGAATGTATTTTTAATCATTTTGCAAAAACGTGTCCCCTGGAAACGTTTTGCTGTAATTCTTTCTGTTGACAAACGGCTAATGCATTTGCTCTTGAAACTGCTTGTGCTTTTATTTTTCTCTTTCTTCTGTTTATTTTACTTCACCCGACCTCATGTGATTTTTTTTGTTTTTGTCTCTTTCTTCTTTTCACTTGCTTTACAAGGCTTCACATGGCTTCTCTCTTTTCTTTAATTGATGCCCCTCTATCTTCGTTGCCAACCTCCCTTTCAAAGACTATTATTTTATTCTTTGTCCCTTGGTACCTTGCTTGTTCTTCTATGGCTTCCAACTTCTTGCTTTTTCTTTTTAATCCTCCTCCTTTTCTCTCTCGTTCTTTTATTCTCCAGTTTATTACTTGTTCTCTTCCCTTTTGTATTTCTTCTGTTGGTCCCAGCAAGATGTAGCCTCCGGAAGACTATTCGGTTATCTCTTCCTTGTGCAGCATTGTTTCGAGCTTCTTTCCATCAACGCAGCAACGCGTTTTTTATCATGTTTCAGACAGCAAGCATCATATTGCTTCAACATAACTGGACAACGTACTTTTCAACACGCACAAGACTTAGACCACTCTTCTCTTTCTCCCAGCAAGATGTAGCCTCTGCAAGACTGTCGGTTATCTCTTCCTTGTGCTGCATTGTTTCAAGCTTCTTTCCATCTACGCATCAACACGTTTTTTATCATGTTTCAGACAGCAAGCATCATATTGCTTCTATATTCTTCGACAACATATTTTTCAACACGTACGCGATTTAGAACATAGTATCCTACACTTTTTTCTCCCCTTTTATCATGCTTAATACAAGTTCACTGACGAACGGCTAAAGCATATTTCTCCACTAACTCTTGTTTCTGCTAAAATGTTGTGATTACAATGAGAATAGAATAATAAGTTTTACGTTAACATTTAACTGTTGCAGCAATATTACTATATATATATATATATATATATATATATATATTTGTTTTGGTTGATGAAAGGTCAAAAATATATATCACCATAAAAATTACAAGATTATTAAGTTACAAGACATCATCATTTAAGCTCAAACATTGTATTTGGCAAATTCCAAAGCTCTTATAAAATTTATTACAATTTGTAGGCTTAACTCCTCTAGTAGATAAAATTTTTTCCCTCACATTCTTCTTGATTTTAGCAATAATGGTTGAGTTGTCTAGACTTTTATTGTTGAATCTTTTTCTATTTCTTTCTCTCTAAATATAATACTATACGATCTTGAAAGATATACTAAGCAAGGTTGTTGCAAAACTCTTCCTTTTGACAGCCTTGATCATCCAACATATTTCAGCTATCTAGTGTTCAATTGTTCGAGTTAATCCATTCATACCTAACAGAACCTTCTAGATGTAGTTTTGTGAACCTGCATTTAAAAAATATTTTTCATATTTTCTTCATTAGCCAGGAAGAATATTTATATTTAACCACTTTTATTTGGGTCTAACATTAAAACTTCAACTCAATTCTAACAGTCTCAATTGAACCACTTCTGCAGTTGGCCTTTGTAAGCCTATACATGCATATAGCGGATCCAGAGAGACTCTCACCTCTCAGCAGGATCCCCCTCTCCATCGTCACCTCATCTAGCTACGCAACATGGACTCAGAATCACAGAACTATGATCCACAGGAATGTCCACAGTATATCATTGACCTCCTTCATTTCTTCAGCGGCGATATTGCTAATGTTCCTACTTGCATCTTCAAAGTGCCCAACTCCCTGCGCGATTCCAAGCCAGAGGCTTACATCCCTCAGGTAGTAGGACTGGGACTACTTCATCAGCAGCAGCAGCAGTCCCAGACTGCCGCAACGCAGATGTACAAGTATAAAGTAGCAATAAAACTCCATGAGGGATTCGGACAGATTCCGATCCAAGCACTCACTCGCAAACTCCAGGAGCTAGCGCCATCTATCCGTGGTTGTTACCAGGCGTACATTGCGGTCAATGACAATATGGTCTCAATTATAATGGCAATTGATGGTTTGTTTTTGTTTAAGTTGCTTTGTTGCTATGGCATAGGTAAAGATGCCCTGACCTCTTCAAATTTTTTGTGCGGGTTAGTCGACAACGCAGATAGAAGATTGTACCAGGATGGGATCATCAGAGATTCGATTATGCTTGAGAACCAAATTCCAATATTTGTTCTGGAAACTATCTTGCTCAACGAGTGCTCAGACCTTGAGGCCACACAGTTACGCATCTTTTGTAAGGAAAATTTTCCTCAAATTTTATTGCGTTATTGTCGATCTCTCTCACCCCTCAAAGCATTAGAGGAATACCCGCCTTCCGCAACTTTAAAGCGTGCTCATTTGTTGGATCTTTTGTACGACTTGATTATTCTCAAAGAGTCACCGGAAGAGCCACCGGAGCAGCCGCCGACTGAGCCACAGGAAGGAGGGTTGTATACACGTTCGCGCATTGACTTGGGGGTGCAGGCCTTGCAGGCGCTAAAGCCATATCTACCAACAGCAGTTAGAAGTCCCGTTGAGCTCGTACAAGGTTTTCTTCAGCTACCATGGTCTACAATTGATACATCTTCTATTAAAACAGAAGATCCCGATGTTTTGGAAAGATTGAATCCTACAGCATCAGACCTGTGCAATGCTAGAGTAAAATTCGGGCAAGCGGAGCACATCACGGCTATTGAGTTTGACCGTGCAACAACCACGCTTAAGCTCCCGTTCCTAAAGTTGGGGGTCAACTCAGAGGTCATTATCCGAAACTTAGTGGCATACGAGGTAATGTCTAAGTCAGAATCTGATCCTTTGATTTTTACACGGTACACTGAGCTGATGAGTGGGATTATAAAGACTGCTAAGGATGTGGCGGTGCTCAAGGAACATAAGATTTTAGAGTGCAAGTCCATTCCGGACGACGAGGTTCCCGGAATCTTTACTGGAAGCAAGCCCGCAAGTTCAGCAGAGGCTTGTCATTTAGAAGAGGTCATCAAGGATGTTAATAGCTACTACAATGGTTTACTAAAGGTTAAGGTTTGCAAATTCATGAAGAAGAGTGCGTTCACCTTATGGCCTGTTACCAAGCTTGTTGCTGCAATCTTGATTTTGGTGTTACTGGCTCTCCAGGCGGTCTGTTCAGTCTACAGTTGTCCCCGTGGATTCGGGAAGCACAGCTAAGACTACGCAATCATGACTACGAGGTTCCCGGAATTTTTACTGGTATGCTTTCTTGCTTTTTCACTCCTGTCTGTTAGCGCTGTAATAAAGCGTCTGCTGGCTTCTGATGAATTGGTTTGCAAGAGCCTTTGCGTAAGGTCTCGGTTTCAGCAGAACATATCGGATTGCCTTGCAGACAACCCCAAGCTTGGTGTGTGTGAGGTAGTTGTGACTGTGCAAAACTATAAATGTGTTATATAAATAATAATGGTGCTTGTTTCAGTTGTTATTATACTCTCATATCTTGTCTGATCAATCTTAAAAGGAAGATAGATCTAAATTTCACTATTATTTGGTGTCATGTGCATATCTTAACATTAGGAATTGGGAGTAATGTTTTCTTCCTTCCCTTCTCTGATAAAAGAAAAGAAAATCAATTAAACAAAGTTTAACCCCCCAAGTTTAGTATCCATAATGGATTGAGTTCCAACCCCATGCCAGACTCTCTCGAACGAAAGAGAATTACTTAAAATAATATAACAAATAATTATTCTAAAGAGACTCTACATAATCGAAATGGTGAGTCTTTTATCATACAACGTTCTACCTAACACGGTTTATTCTTCATTTATAATTCAAAAATATTATTTCACATAAAGGTGATTAGAAAAGTAATCTTCAAGTTCTCATCTTGAAGTAATAATATGCCAAAAAGTTGAGCACTTATCTCCTACTACTAATTCACTTTTCTAATTTTCAGTGTCCTCCCTCTCTTATTTCACTCTTCAAAAAGCTTATATATGAATGAAATTCTACTAGAAAAGATTTAAAAGATATATTCGCTAGAAATCAGCTAAATTTGTCTTTCTAACTTGGGTACCATACTCCAAGACTCACTGCGATTCTTCAATCACCATCCTAGAACTTTCATCTTGGGCCCATGTGTTTTATCATAAAAAAGATAGGTGAAACACCTTTCCTGTATAATCGGTACTCACAAAGAAGCTTTTGGCAAGATAACATGGCTTCCACATCAAGAAGAGCAAAGAGAATAGCACTGAGCAAAGAGTGAGAGGTCAAGGAAGGCATAGGAGGTCCCAACAGACGCAAAAAGGATACCGCTCCGATGTTTGGCGAAATGCAACTATTATAACTATTGGAACGTTTACAATAACTCAATCCATGAACAATAGATGTCATACTTAAAATATAAACTTTATTAACAATGGGGTACATGTCTAGCATGAAAAAAAAATATGAATATTTTCATATATAAAAAAATACAAGACGCCATTTTAATAAAAATGGGGTACATGTAACATATAACAATGACAGCAATGGTCCCCGTGTATCTGAATAATTGATTTTTGTCACACCGATCATCTTGAGGTTTTCATGGAATTACATTTCTTCTTTGTACTACGTACTTATCTCTGCTGAACTGAAAGATATTATGCCTTGGTCAGCGATTTACGTAATGAAAGAATCAAGAAATGCTTTCCCCAGCGTCACCAACCAATACTTCTGAGCCAAGTGACGAGAAATGGGTCCGTAGGACAAGAAGCTGAACCAGTTCTTCTCGCAGAGGGCAAATTCTCTTAAAAAAATTTAACCTCCTATTGTCATATTAACTGGGTTAAAGTGATTAGTGGATAATGTTGAGTAATGTTAGAATATAACATATTCTCTTAGGAGCACCGCTGCAGGTTAATGTAATATTACCAGTCTTCTCATACGTGCTTTATATGTGCTTATACTTTCCTTTTTATATTTCTCTTTGTTTTTTATCATCGTTTGATTCAATTTTTGGATTCCCTTTTGATTTCTGGTGAGTACTGTCCAGGTATCACCTTTAAGTTTAACTTTTCTATACTTCTCTAATTTTACAATTTCTTATCTCTGATTGATAATTCTAAATAGGAAGAAATACAACGAAAACAAAAATTAAATAAAGCCATCGAATATTAGGAGAATTAAATAATAAAATATCGAATGGAAGGAATAATACTAGCAGTATATTGTAAGTAATTCACCATGTCCTTTGGTTTGTACAGGTAGCCTCAATTTATAATGTTACTGAGGCTAAGCGGATATAGAAATAGGTTAGGTACAGTTATGAACAAATTTCATTAGAGATTAGATTATGTAGGAATTTTGAATTCTTTCCATATCTTGTCTTGGATGGATTTCCATTGCTATTGCGGATGGAGGAGGATTGGTTTGAACTTTGAATCCTTTCCTTCTTAGAGGTGCTTGATTGCTGAGACTTGATAAGTGAGTAATTGCTTGGTTTGGTGAGATGCTCTTCTGAGTTGTCGAAGATGCTCTTGTGTTGTTTGTCGTGGTGAACATATGCTGATGTGGACAGATTTGAATTGGGGTGACTTAATATCCCCCCGCAAGCTAAAAAATCGAAATGAACTGTAAGCTTGTTTTGTAATAACTTAAATCGGATTGAGGAGAGGCCCTTAGTGAGAATGTCTGCAATTTGATCCACAGTTGAGATAAAGTGGATAGAAAGTTGTTTGCTGGTGACGCGTTCATGAACAAAGTGAAAATCAATTTCAACATGCTTTGTGCGTGCATGGAAAACTGGATTGGTGGAGAGGTAGAGTGCAGAGAGGTTATCACACCATAAGGTTGGTGGATTTTGAAGAGTAACGTGTAGATCACGGAGAAGCGCTTGAATCCAAATGAGTTCAGCGGTGGTGTCTACTAAGCTCTTAAATTCTGCTTCAGTACTTGAGCGAGCAATTGTCTTCTGCTTATGGGAGCTTTAGGAAATGATATTGGGACCAAGAAAGATGCAATAGCCACCCGTGGAACGTCGATCGTCTTGATCACCTACCCAGCCAGCATCAGAGTAGGCATGGAGGACATTAGAGGCACTGCGAGTGAAGTGGAGGCCGAAGCGAGGAGTTTTTGCAAGAAAACATAAAATACGTTTAACAAAGGTCCAATGAGTAATAGTAGGTGCATGCATATATTGGCGTGCAGTGTTAACGGCATAGGCGATGTCGGGCCTTGTCAAGGTCAGGTATTGAAGAGAACCCACGATACTCCGATATTGAGTGGGGTCGGGAAGAGGGTCACCATCATTAAAGGAAAGGGGGTGACTAGTGGTGCAGGGAGATGTAACACCGCAGGCATCACACATATTGGCACGTTTAATTATTTCATGAGCAAATTTGGCCTGATGAAGATGCATGCCATGAGTCGAGTGAGTGGCTTCAATTCCTAAGAAATAGTGGAGATCGCCCAAATCTTAATTTCAAATTCGTTTTAAAGTTGATGAAGAATCGATGCAAGTAGGGCATTGGGACTGTCAGTAAATATTATATCATCGACATAGACAAGAATGTATACGAGGTATGTGGACCATTGTAAAATAAATAACGATGAGTCAACATGGGAGGGTTGTGGTGATTCCACAATAGGAGGTGGACCACTAGATGTCTCATGTAGGTCAGAGGGCATAGGAGTGGAAGGACTATCATTAGAAGTAAGAAGAGGTTGACCGTGAAAAGATGGGATCTCAGGAAGCGGTAAGTGAACTTGAGTAGTAGGAGATTGTGATGTGGATGAAGGTTAGAGTGTGGTAAATGGAAAAACATCCTCATCAAAGGTCACATCAGCAACAAGATATATCTTTTCAGTTTTAAGGCATAGGCATCGGTAGCCTTTGTATCTAGTTGGATAACCCAAGAAAACACAATCGGTGGAACGAGGGAGCAATTTATGCTTCGTATAAGGGCGAAGATAGGGGTAAACAAGACACCCAAAAACTCGTAGATGGGAAATGGATGAAGGGTTTCCAAATAATTTTTCCCATGGTGATTTATTTTGAATTACCGCACTTGGTAAGCAGTTGATAATATGAACAGCCGTTTCAACTGCATAATCCCAATAAATGAGTGGAATGTGTGCATGATTTAACATAGATAGCCCAGTTTCAATGACATGGCAATGTTTATGTTCAGTAGAGCCATTTTGAAAGGGGGCGTAGAGGCTAGAAATTCGATGAAATATGCCCGATTGTTGAAGTAATGTGCGAAATTAGGCGGATGTAAATTCAGTGGTCCATCACTTTGTATACATTTAATATTAGTTTGGAGATTATTCTCAACAAACCGTTGAAATGTTTGAAATATTGGAATAAATTGATCTCGTGATTGAAGCGAGTAAAGCCAAGAAAATTTTGAATAATTGTCCACAAAATAAATATAATATCGGTTTCCCATAGAGGAGGTAATTGGAGCGGGCCCCCATATATCAAAGTGGACTAAATCTAAAGGAGCCCGAGAGATTGTATGAGTGGAATGATGAGCTTGGTGTGAGCTTTTGCTGATGTGGCAAGCTTTGCATGAAAAGGGTGGTGTTCCCAAAAAATGAATTTTCATTAATCGAAGTAAATTGATTACATTCTTGTAGTTGGCATGACCTAATCGTAGGTGCCATTTTTCTAATTGAGTCTTATGTGCTAACATAGCAAGGGGCTTTTGCTTTGAATTTATTGATGTCAAGCAGTAAAGTCCGCGATCAACTGGCCCGTGAAGGAGTGTTTTCCCCGTATTTAGGTTCTGAACCACACAAAAATTGGGATAAAATGAGAAAACACAATTATTTTTCCGTGTAAACTGAGAAACGGATAAAAGATTTTTTGTAATAGACAGAACAATGAGTATTTTGGACATAGAAAATTTATTGGGTTTAGAAATATTACCTGTATGGCTTATGGGTAAGCCCGTTCCATCTCCAACAGTAACCTGTTGAGGCCCGTTATAGGCCATAATGTTGTCCAAGTTCATTGGGTCTGATGTTATGTGGTTGGTAGCCCCTGAATCTGGGTACCAAGCTGAGTCAGATTAGGCTGCAGCATGAGAATAATTAGCAGACAGGTGGGCTGAAGAGTCGTGGGCCTCGTGAGGGGCTGGAAAGCTGAAAGCGCTGAAGTCATATGGCGGGCTTAATGGATTGAACCGTAGGGGTAGGAGCCCGTTGAAATCAACCTGAACTTGGTTGGCTTGAGCAGCGTCGTAGGTGTACTGAGGTGGGGGCGGTCGAGAGCGGCACTGGTTCACACGGTGGCCTGGACGATTGCAGAGTTGGCATACCACTGTTCGGCATCGATTTCCACCACCGACGATGAGTCTGCCGCCTAGTGGGATGGAAGCTTGGGTGATTCTGGCACAGGTATATCATGAAGGCTGAGATCTAGAGCCAAGTGTTGTGGGTCCTGCGCGATTTTGGCTGGACTTGTTGCCAGAAGAAAATGCAGCTGTGGGAGTGCTCTGTTCTGCAAGTTCCATCGTGGCTTCGTGGGTTAGGAGCAACCCACGAAGATCTTCCCTAGAAAGAGAGGCCATGCGGCTGTGGACTGCAATGGCAATTGCCAATGGTGCGTATGTGGGTCCAAGTCCCCAAAACAAATGGGTTAAGAACTCATTGTCGGAGATTGCTTCACCTACATTACCGAGTTGATCAACAAGTGTGTTAATTTCCTATAAGAACTCACTTACCGAGTGATGGCCTTTCTGGATTGTTTGAAGGCGAATGTGCAGGGAGGAGGTCCGTGCAGAGTTTTGTCCTTCAAACTCTGCTGCAAGAGCTTTCCAGGCGTCAGCGGTGTGGTTATGCTAAGTGATTGACTGAACAATAGCATTTGAGCAAGTGTTCAGGATCCAACCCAGAGTAGTTTGATCCCAAATGTTCCAGTCATTGCAAGCAAGATTAGGAACACGACAAGTGGCTCCATTTTCATCAGTAGTGGTGAGGTATGCTTCCGGACAGGGGTAGGATCCATCTAAGATAGAGAGGAGGCCACTTGCACAAAGGTAGGGGACTATTTGTGCCTTCTATACGAGGAAGTTATGGCCTTCGAGTTGGACATCGACAGCTGGAATGGTGACATTCCCTGGCGTAGGAACGGTAGCAACAGTGGTAAAGGCAGTGGAAAATGAAGTGGAGGATGCCATCAACCTAGATCAGAAAAGAAAATGGCTTTCGCCGGTGGCTAAAAAACTAATACCAAATTAAATAATAAAATACCGAATGGAAGGAATAATACTAGCAATATATTGTAAGTAATTCACCATGTCCTTTGGTTTGTACAGGTAGCCTCAATTTATAATGTTACTGAGGCTAAGCGGATATAGAAATAGGTTAGGTACAGTTATGAACAAATTTCATTAGAGATTAGATTATGTAGGAATTTTGAATTCTTTCCATATCTTGTCTTGGATGGATTTCCATTACTGTTGCAGATGGAGGAGGATTGGTTTGAACTTTGAATCCTTTCCTTCTTGGAGGTGCTTGATTGCCGAGACTTGATAAGTGAGTAATTGCTTGGTTTGGTGAGATGCTCTTCTAGGTTGTCGAAGATGCTCTTGTGTTGTTTGCCGTGGTGAACATATGCTGATGTGGACAGATTTGAATTGGGGTGACTTAATAAGGAGCATCATTTTTTTTTTGGGTAATCAAGTAATTTGGCAACGTCAATTAACCCAGAGTTAAAATCGATTAGATTCATCTTTTCACTGTGGTAATCACTTTGAATGATGCCAAACTTATTATTGTATCGAATTCCTTCGCAAACAGTAATATAATCAATAAATGGTGTAATAAATAAATCAAATAAAGATAAACTATAAAAGATCATAATCTATATGAAAAATCCTTTAATGTAAAGGGAAAAATTACAAGATGAATTGGAATACCAATTTTCGATTTAACAAATTGAATTTAGAGCAATATATTAGAGACAATAATGATGAATAGGCATATTTCTGCTTTAACCACAAAATATGCAAGCATATAGACATTGAAATAAAGTGGATGTAACATTAGAATCCAAATTTAGTATAGAGAAAATAAAAGCGAGACAATTGACTTGCCTTTCAATAGTATAAAGAACAGGAAAACCTCCTATATGATTGCAAATAAAAGAACTCAATCTGTTATATCAAGAGTAAGAAGTAGTCAATAAGGGAAATGAGACTTTGGGGCTTTAAATATGGCTTCTTATGGGTTATATATTGGGTCATGTTTTAAGCCTTTCTCCTAACTCAACTTAAAGCAGCAAACATAAAATCATCGCAAAAAATACAAACCACATTTAACAATGATATCAAGGAAAAGAGGTCGACGTCATTATCATGTTTATGGCATGTTCGACTATCTGACCGGACAACCATTTTCATATAATCGCCAATCGTTTTTATCATCTGGACTGGTAACGAAACATGTGAGGAAAATAAGTTGGATGTTGCATCATACACCAATACCATTATGCCTTTGTCGTTACATATCGACTCTCTAGCTTTTCCAAATTGTTTCTCATTTTTCTAATAGTAGTTCTTATACTTTTGAAAAATAAAATAAAGAAGTGTCAAAGTGTGTACTTACCAACAATAGGAATTCATTATTTTATGATTATCATCAAGCAATAGAGTAACACTAATTTTTTTTTTATTGTTGAATATTACAACTCACACACACAGTATTGAATCCCAAATTTCATAGTTGAAATTCCCACTAACTCACCACTGATCATGAAAAATGTTATAATATTACCACTTGAGTGGAAGATTGCTACAACTTTTTCAATTAGAATTAGCATAAATTTTCCTTTTGTATCATTTATTAACTTTCCTAATATTATACTTGTAAGTGCATAATCTTTAAGCAGCCGGTCGTGTTTCACGCCTTACACTTCATTTAACCAAATTAATTGTTGGTGGTTCCATCTCCTTATAGTACGGCAGAAACACACTTGCGGTTATCATATCTATGGAATGGGCATATCTTCCGCATTCAAGCCCAAGTTGGAAGGTACTGTCTGCCATTGTATTGAAAAATGTAAAAGAAATCGGGTTTGCGAAACAAGGGAACTGGTTAAAAAATAAATAAATTATTAGTCAATTTATTTTCTTTGATGTTTCCTCAATTGGCCTGTTTGTATCTTCGATTTGTTTGTTGGAAGTTGATGTCAGTAGATCTTGATGATAGCTTGAATTGGTGTATGTTCTAATTTTGTTGTCCTGCACTTGTCATGACGGGACAAACCTTGCATGTCTTTACCATATTTAGCTCCTAAACAGTCAACTTTTATCGTATGTACTACTTGTTCTCATTGTCTTTACCGTATGCCATTTCGAATGTATGTACAACAAATAGAGAAAGCATTAGTCAACGTCGGCAGTGGAAGATGAAATTCCGAGAGAAGAGGCGAATGTCGCTGTAGTATCTCCAGTAAGGTATCTCTTAAGAGCATTGAAGGCCTAGTGGACGGTGACTCCAGTGTGCAAAGGATACCCAACTCAATTAACTCTCCAATTGCAACTTCCCACGTTTTCTGGACTTCAGAGGATTGAGCCCTTGTTGCCGCCACCAAATAAGGATCTAACACTCTTTCCACCCTTCCATGGAAGTGATTCTTCACCCATCTGTGTAGGCTTAGACCACCAGCAAACATCTCGTCCGTTGGTCTTTTTCTAGTCACCATCTCAAGCACCAGAATGCCAAAGCTGTAGACATCTCCTTTTGTAGATCTGCTTGACCCGAAACCGTACTCCGCATTCGAAAATTTTGACACGTTACAAAACTTCGCTTTTCAACAAATTGAAGTGTATAAGAGGAAGTAGTTCATACAAAAAAGTTGGTATATATAAAATTGAGATTCGGGACCTTGGAAGGTAAAAATATGTCTAAATCTGATCCTAAAGTAAACTTATAAGAAGGAAAAAAATTATATTTAAATATTACTTAATGATGTATACATTTAGTATGAGATTTTTGTTCTTAATATTCCTTCGCACATGAAATTTTTAATTTTTGTGCTTGAATGTGTTCGACACACTTAACATACTCAAATGGTTTAAGTGAATGGGAGTAAAAAAAAATTAAATTAAGCTCTAACCATGTAAATAAATTCAAAACTCAATTCCTAAGAGAAAACAAATCTACATTTAATAGTACCCATGAATCACATTTTGCATTGAAACCCTCATCTTCAATGGTAAATAGTAAATGTGTGTGAGCCTAGGAAGATTATAGAATGAGAGTTCACATAAGGTACATGTATGTTTGAATGTTGCATCCATAGCTATTTGCTAATAACATGCGGTAAATTATTGTACAATTATACAATAGTTTAGGAAGGGGGGAATTCTATACCTGGTGCTATGTATCCAATAGATCTGTGCAACATATTTGCACTAGAGTTTGCCGTATTAATAGGTCCACCATGTCCCCCCTCCGACAGTCATTATCAACTTTGCTATCCCAAAATCAGATACTAAAGCTGTCATGTCATCATTGAGAAGAACATTGCTTGGCTTTAGATCGCGGTGTATGACTCTGACAGGAGGTGATGGCGAAGATAGTCCATCCATTCTGCTATGTCACTGCAAATTTGAACGCTCTGGACAAGACTCAAATCTAAAGAAGATGAAGCCGCACTGGCCTTCTTGGACGGATAAAGACAGCTTTCCAAGCTCCCATTCTCCATATAAGGAAGAACAAGAGCCTTGAAATCAGGTAGACTGCATGTTGTTATAATCCTTATCAGGTTTTGTGATGTATCCTCTTTAAGACTTGGCATTCTCTGTTAAAACTCTTTGTTGAGTTCCCGGCTTGCCAATGCACCTTGACTGCTATAGCAGTTCCGTCGATAAGAACTCCCCTATAGACACGACCATAGCTACCTGACCCAATCAATCTAACTATCCTTCAAGATAGTTGTTGGAGAGATTTATCGTCTGAGGGTAATACGGCTCGATATCTGAGGAAAAATATTTCCGGTAATTTTGTTTGAAGAGAGGTCAATCTCCTGCACATGTTCTAGCTTGCTTAGCTCCATTTGTAAAACCCCTTCAAGTTGATTGTGTGAAAGATTTATAAAAATTCTGAGCTCGCGCATAGCTACCACCTTCAGAGGGATGCCCCTGTCAATCTATTATGACAAATCAATCTTGTACAGTTCTTCACACTTTCCCAAAGTTGGAGGTATTGTTCCCGAGAGAAGGTTATTGTTCAGCAACAAATAAGTCAGTTAAACCAATTTTCCTGAACTAGGTGGTATTTCATCAGAGAATTCGTTGTGTGATAGGTCTAGAGGACCTAGGTGAGGAAGCTGGCCCAATGTCGATGGAATTGGACTAGTGAAGCCATCGTGTGACAAGAACAGCTGCTCCAACCTTGACAAACGAGTGATCTCCATAGGTATGCTTCCATTTAGAATATTGGATGTTAAGTTCAAATTTATCAGATTGGAAAGATTTCCTAAATCTCGAGGAATTGATCCAAAGATGAGGTTATCACGTAAGGAAATTTCTGTTTGGTTTAGACCAAGGCCATTTACGAAATTTGGCAATTGGCCTCCGAGGCCCATGCCAAGAAGTTGAAGCTCCACTAGACGAGTGCAGTTTGCAAGGGCACTAAAGAATGGATCAAGATTGTAGTTACCATCATGACTTGCCATTTTTTTTTTTATGAATATGTGAGTTTATTCATCGAAGAATAAGAAAATACAAAAGCTTAAGGGCATACCCCAACATTACAATTTATCTAAGAGAAAATAGCATTTGAAATTCTACAACTATGACACAATAAAAGATTTGCTTGAGAGAGTTTAATGTTCCTAAATAAATATGTTCTTTAACGAATTACTCTCCTAATTCTAGCTAACAAAATTGGTATATCAACAATCTTATTTTGAAAACGTCTACGATTACGTCCAAACCATATATAATAAAGATATGCTAAGAAAGAAAGTTAAAGAAGCTTTGCAACCAAATCATTTCCCTTAGTTGCTTTAATCATCCATTGTAATTCAAAATTTCAATTGTTGATATCCTTACGAAGGTCTTGTTGTGCTAGAATACTTCTTCAAATCTAGCTAGTCCAAGTACACTAAAAAACAAGTGTAATCTACTTTCATATTGAGAACCACAAAAATTACAATACATATCAATTGAGATGAGCCATTGAAAAACTACTTCTGCTATAGGAAGTTTGTCCCTACATATGAGCCAACCAATGAAATTATGTTTGTTGATTCCTCCTAACTATATAAAATTATACCATTCAACCTCAGTATTCACTTGACGCAATTCCTTGTATGTTTCTTTACAATAAAAAAAAATGTTTAGAAAGTGTAGAGGTGAGAGTTTGTCGTAACTTTAGAAAACCTATCCAACTCCATGTCATATTTCATTTGATGTCAAGATACATAATTAATACTAGGAATCCACTTATTCTATAAGGATGAACTTGAACAATTGATGAGATTCCATAGTGACCGTCCCAACAAAACCTTATTCCATATTTTAAGGTTAAGTAGTCCAAGATCTCTTTCCTTTTTAGCTGAACAAACAACTTGCCAAGCAACCTTATGAGTTTTATGGTCTTCTGAATTTCCTATCCAAAGAAAGTATTTAATATTCTTCTCAATTGCATAAATAGTCTATTTTGAGAGAATGAACATTTGCATCCAAAAGGTACAAATAAAAGTAAGAACTGATTTTGTCAATTGTAATCATCTAGCATAGCTTAGATGTCTCATTCTCCATTTATCAATTCTTGTCATGATTTTCTCTATCAAAACCTTACAATCAATGTAAGTAAGCCTTTTTATAATAAAATGAACACCAAGATACCTAATAGGGAGTTTTCCTTTAGAGAAAGAAGTGTGATCTAGTATCAAAAGCTTTTCTTGTTCAGTAAGTCCTGAAAAGAAATATCTAACTTTTGCTAGGATTAAAATGTAAACCTGTGAGTGTTGCAAAGTCCTCTAAAGCATCAATGAGACATAATACTGAATTACTATCCTGATGTGCAAATAAAAATAAGTCATCAGCAAAGCAAAGGTGAGTGATTTTCTCTTTCTTGCAACGCCAATGATATTTAAAAATAGAAATAGAAGCTTTCTTAATAATTATCCTATTAAGAATCTCCATGACAATGACAAACAAATAAGGGGACAAAGGATCTCTTTACCTTAATCCATTAATGCCCTTAAAATAACCACCATGCTCATCATTGAAGTTCACAGAGAATCTAGTAGTAGTAATGCATTGGCTAATCAGATCAAGTAAAATTTGAGAAGTATGAATAGCTTGGAGAACACCTAATATTGCATCCCATTTAACCACGTCATAAGCTTTCATAAGATCAATCTTAATGGCAACATGCTTTCCTTTATCTTCTTTATGATAGTTATGAAGCAATTCTTAATAAAGCATAACATTTTTAGAGATTTGACAACTCCTGATAAAAGCATTTTGGTTTTGACTAATCACCACAGAGAGAATGAGGCTTATCCTTTCTGCAAGTAATTTAGAGATTACTTTAAGGACGAGTTTGTCACTAAATCAAAGAATCCGCCATTTGGAATCGCCCCTCAAAGTTGTTAAAGGAAAGGTTTAGATAGATGAGAGGAAGAAATTTGTTAAGACTTACTGGAATCACCCCAGATAAGTAGTTTCGTGAAACATCAAAGGATTCGAGATTTTGTAGTTCCCCTATGGATTCTGGAATGTGCCCTTCAAGAGAGTTGTTTGAGAGATTTATCGTCCTGAGGGCAATGCACCTCCATATTTGAGGAAAAATATTTCCAGTAAATTTGTTTGAAGAGAGGTCAATCTCCTGCACAATTTCCAGTTTGCTAAGCTCGATTGGCAAAGGCCCTTCAAGTTGATTGTGTGAAAGATTTATAAAAATTCTGAGCTCACGCATGGCTGCCACCTCTGGAGGGATGCTCCCTGTCAGCCTATTATATGACAGATCAATCCTGTACAGTTCTTCGCTCTTTCCCAAAATTGGAGGTATTGTTCCCGAGAGAAGGTTGTTGTTCAGAAACAAATAAGTCAGTTGAACTAAATTTCCTAAACTGGGTGGTATTTCATCAGAGAATTCGTTGTGTGATAGCTCTAGCAGACCTAGGCGTGGAAGCCGGCCCAATGTCGAAGGAATTGCACCAGTGAAGCCGTTGTGTGATAAGAACAGCTGCTCCAATCTTGACAAACGAGTGATCTCCACAAGTATGGTTCCATTTTGAATATTTGATGTCAAGTTCGGATTTATGAGATTAGAAAGATTCCCTAAATCCGGAGGAATTGATCCGAAGATGAGGTTATCATGTAAGGAAATTTCTGTTAGGTTGACACCAAGGCTGCCTACGAAATTAGGCAATTGGCCTCCGAGGCCCATGCCAGCAAGTTGAAGCTCCACCAGACGAGTGCAGTTTGCAAGAGCATTGAAGAATGGATCAAGATTATAATTGCCATCATGACTTGCCATATTGTTATAAGATAAATGGAGAAGTAAAAGGTTGCCCAGCTTCCTTACAATTTCCGAAGGCAGTGCGCCTTGAAGAAGATTGTTCTCCACATCTAGGTTTTCTAGCGGAAGACTGCTCAAAGAGAGAGGTAGTTGTCCGATAAATTGATTATTGTACAAGATTGAGGCTACTTAAAAGTGGGCAGTTTCCAATCTCTTCTGGAATGTTGCCTGTAAGGATGTTTCCGGAGAGGTCTATGTTCCATAACAAGGTGCAGTTGGAGAATAAAGAAATTGGAATTGTACCGCTTATGTTGCTATCCATAATTTGAAACACAGTAAGTTTGGAGAGAGAGGCCAAAGATTCTGGTATGGAACCATGCAGTTTATTTCCCTCAAGCACGAAAAGGCGAAGATGTCGAAGGGAGGAAAACTCGAGTGGAATATTACCGGACAAGTCATTGCCCCACATACGTAAAACGCGAAGGCCAGTGAGATTGGAAATGGAGAGTGAAAGCAGCCCCACGAGCTCTGTGTCTACCAGTTGGAGTTTTGTTACACGGTGGTGAAGATTGTCACAGGTCACACCCGTGAAGTTGCATACATGAACGTCCTCGACCCAATCACCAAGGACGGAGTTTGGATCAAGTGTTAGGGTCTTTTTGAATGCCAATAGGGCAGCCTTATCTGAGATCAAAGAGCGGTGAGGTAGGTTGTGATGACCTGGAGTTGTGATACCAGAGGCTAACATCAAAAGTTGTAGTAGGAGGAGACACTCGGATTTTTTGAAGATCATGATGGATTTGCTAGAAGTGTCTTATAATACTGCTCCTATGGATTCCTCTTCTCTTACTCCAACGAGGCTAATTAAAGTAGTAGAAGAGTAGGAAAATTGAGAGAGAGAGAGAGATGTGGTTCAGGCAATGCAAGGGAGGCTGGAGCGAAGGTGGGAATAAGTACTTCGGCTTCAATGGAGGCAATGATTTGTTGAAAAGACTACGAATCGTTCTTCATTATGCTAACAAGAAAGTTTACATAAGAGTTTAGATACCAGAATGACGGACTTAGATTATGTTGAGTAATGTTAGAATATGATACAAAGCAACGGAAGAGCGTAATATACTCTTAGGCGCACCACTACAGAATAATGGAATATTACCAGCCTTCTCATACGTGCCTAGCATGTATATTTCTCTTTATCTTTTCCTCGTCGTTGGCCTCAATTTTTGGGTTCCCTTTTGGTTGCTGGTGATTTGTGTCCAGGTATCACCTTTAAGTTGAACCTTTCTATGCTTTTCCTCCAATTTAACAATTTCTTACTCCTGATTGATAATTCTACATCGGAAAACATATAAAGAAAACAATAAGTGGAAAAGCCATCGAATCTGAGGAGCTTTTTTTTTTTTTCTTTTTTTCTTTTTTTCCTTTTTGGTAATCAAGTCCTTTGGCAACGTCAATTAACGCCAGAGCTAATGTCGATTAGATTTCATCTTTTCTGCATGGCAATCGCGGAATAATGCCAAACTTATTATTGTATTGAATTCGTTCACAAACAGTCACATAAAACATCATAATCTATATGAAAAATCCTTTAATGTCAAGGGAAAAATTACAAGATGAATTGGAATACCAATTTTCGCTTCTAACAAATTTAATTTAGAGCAATATATTAGAGATCCTAATAATGAATAGACTTAATTCTCCTTTAATCACAAAATCTGTAAGCATATAGATATTGTAATAAATTAGATGTAAAATTAGAATCCAAATCTAGTACAGAAGAAACAAAAATGAGACAATTAACTTATGTTTCAACACTATCAAGAACAGAAAACCTCCACTATGATTGCATATAAAAGCCTTGAATCTGTTATATTAAGAGAAAGAAGTAGTGAACAAGGGAAATGAGACTCTGGGGCTTCAAAATATGGTAAAAAGAAACCATATGGCTTCTTATGGGTTATATATTGGGTCAATGTTTTAAGCCTTTCACCGAACCTAACTTAAAGCAGTAAACTAACGTAAAAACAACCCGAAAAACACAAACCACGTTTAACAATGATATCGTGGAAAACGAGTCTCACGGCATGTTCAACTATCTGACCCGACAACAATTTTCATACTCTCACCAATCGTTTTTATCATCTGGACTGGTAACGAAACATGTTGCGAGGAATATAAGTTGGATGTTGCGTCACAGATCACCACCATTATGTCTTTGTCGTTATGTATCAATACTCTAGCATTACCGAAAAAAAAAATCATCTTTCTAATAGTGGTTCTCATGCTTTTGAAACATAAAATAAAAAAGGATTAAAAGTGTGTACTTGCCAACAATAGGAATTCATTATTTTGCGGTTGTCATCAAAGGATAGAGTAGCACTCATCAAGGAAATCATTATAATACTAACACTTGGGTGGAAGATTGCTACAACCTTTTCAATCACAATTAGTACAAGTATTTATTTTTCTTGTCATCCGTTAACTTTTCTAATATTATACTTGAAAGTGCATCGTGTTTCACTCCCTACACTTCACATTTAACTAAATTAATTGTTGGTGGTTCCATCTCCTTATAGTAGGGCAGAAACACACTTGTGTTTGTCATATCCATGGAATGGGCATATCTTCCACATTCAAGCCCAAGGTGGAAGGTACTGTCTGCCATTGTATTGAAAAAGGCAAAAGCAATCCGGTTTGCGAAACAGGGAAGAGGTTAAAAAATAAATAAATTATTAGTCAATTTATTTTCTTTAATGTTTCCTCAATTGGCCTGTTTTCATATTCGATTTGTTTGTTGGAAGTTGATGTCAGTAGATCTTGATGATAGCTTGAATTGGTGTATGTTCTAATTTTGTTGTCCTACACTTGTCATGGCGGGACAAACCTTGCATGTCATTACCATATTTAGCTTCTAAACAGTCAACTTTTACCGTATGTACTACTTGTTCTCATTGTCTTTACCATATGCCACTTCAAGTTTATGTACAACAAATAGAGAAAGCATTAGTCGTCGTCGGCGGTGGAAGATGAAATTCCGAGAGAAGAGGCGAATGTCGCTGTAGTATCTCCAGCGAGGTATCTCTTAAGGCGATCCAAGTCATCGGCTGCGTCGAGCATTGTAGGCCTAGTGGACGGCGACTCCAGTGTGCAAAGGATACCCAACTCAATTAACTCTCCAATTGCAACTTCCCACGTTTTCTTGACTTCAGAGGATTGAGCCTTTGTCGCTGCCACCAAATGAGGATCTATCACTCTTTCCACCCTTCCATTGAAGTGCTTCTTCACCCATCTATGTAGGCTTAGACCACCAATAAACATCTCGTCTATTGGTCTTTTTCTAGTCACCATCTCAAGCACCAGAATGCCAAAGCTGTAGACGTCTCCTTTTGTAGATCTGGTTGATCCAAAACCGTACTCTGCATTCGAAAATTTTACACGTTACAAAACCTGTCTTTTCAGCAAATTGAAGGGTAGAAGTAGTTCATACAATAAAGTTGGTATAGATAAACATGAGATTCGGGAACTTGAAAGGTAAACATAAGTCTAAATCTGAAACTAAAGTGAACTTATAAGTAAGAAGGAATAAATTTATATTTAAATATAACTTAATGAATGTATATATTTAGTATGAAATTTATGTTCTTAATATTCATTTGCATACCAAGTTCTTAATTTTTGTTCCTCAGTGTAATACTTTCTTCCAAATATAATATACCACATTAAATATACTCAAATGGTTTAAGTGAATGGGAGTCAAAGCAAATTAAACTAAGCTTTAATCATGTAAATAAGTTTAAGGTCAATCTAGAAGTAAGAGAAAACAAATCTACATTTAATATTGCACTGAGACCCTCATCTGCAATGGTACATAGTAAATGTGTCTAAGCCTAGGAAGATTACAGAATGAGAGTTCACATAATAGACATGTATGATTCAATGTTGTAGTTATCGATAGCTATTTACTAATAATATGCTGCAAAATTACTGTGCAATTATACCATAGTTTAAAAAATGTCCTCTAAATGTGTAATTATTCCATTTAATTTTCTTTAGATGCAAAGGTAGGGGAGAAGTCTATACCTGGTGCTATGTATCCAATAAATCCGTGTAACATAGTTGTAGTAGAGTTTCCCATTTCAACAAGTCCACCATTTCCCCCTGCAACAGTCATTATCAACTTTGCTATCCCAAAATCATATACTAGAGCTGTCATGTCATCATTGAGAAGAACATTGCTTGGCTTTAGATCGCAGTGTATGACTCTGACAAGAGAGTGATGGTGAAGATAGGCCATCCCTTCAGCTATGTTACTGTAAATTTGAACCCTCTAGATAAGACTTAAATCTGAAGAACCTCAAGCCCAACCGGCCTTCTTGGCCGGATAAAGACAACTTTCCAAGCTCCCATTCTCCATATAAGGAAGAACAAGAGCCTAGAAATCAGGTAGACTACATGTTGTTATAATCCTTATCAGGTTCCTGTGATGAATCCTCTTGAAGACTTGGCATTCTCTGTTAAAACTCTTCATTGAGTTCCCGGTTTGTAAATGTAACACCTTGACTGCACAGCAGTTTCGTCAATAAGGACTCCCTTGTAGACACGACCATAGCTACCTGACCCAATCAGTCTCTCCTCATCGAATGCAACTGTTGCATCTGATAGTTCTTTATGTTGGTAATCCATCCTCATCATAAGAAGATTGAAAGTCAAAGTTGTAGCAGTAAATATTGAAACTTAAAGTCAACAAAGGCAACAGCAGCCTTTCTAACAGGTTTTTGACATCAAACTCTTAATTGTCTTGGATTAATGATTTCTACATGAAAACGGCCATGGAATAACCTGGAAATCTCTTGAAGATGAGTTAGTATGTCTATATATTAGAAGCTTGTGTTAGAAACTGTGTGAGAGAGCAAGTGAGAAAGAGATAAGTCCCTTAGAGAAAATTATCGAATGCAACAGTCGCATCTAATAGTTCGTTATGTTGATAATCCATCTTCATCATAAGAAGATTGAAAGTCAAAGTTGTAGTAGCAAATATTGAAACTTGGAGTCAACAAAGGCAGCAGTAGCCTTTCCAACAGGTTTTTGACATCAAACTCTTAGTTGTCTTGGATTGATGATTTCTACACAAAAACGGCCATGGAATAACCTGGAAATCTCTTGAAAATGAGTTAGTATGTCTATATATTAGAGGCTTGTGTTAGAAACCGTGTGAGAGAGCAAGTGAGAAAGAGATAAGTCCCTTAAAGAAAATCAATTTTTGCAGAAACTGAAAACAAAATATTATTTCTGTGTCCACTTTGATAGCTTGTAACTTTCTTCCTACTTAGTGAAATTTTGAGTTTCTTACCCAAAACTCTTCCTTGTCTTGTCTAGTTTATGTTAGAAACAAATTTCATTTCATTCTGCTGCGTATTGAGTGAGATACCGATCCTACAAAGTGATATCAGAGCCACGTTATTACCCAGAATTTCTACAAAAAATTTCTGCAAAATCTGTTTTATTGTTCCCTTAGAGTTTCCTTCGAAATCAACTGTTTTTCTAAAACCCCCAAGCTTTCAAAGATGTCAGATTCCATCCATTACAACACTCCCCTTTCTTAATGAAACAAATTATGGTGATTGGAGCATGCAAATGAGAATCATACTTGGTTCTCATGGCTTGCTAAAATTTGTTGAAGAAGGTTATGAAGCACCAACAACAAGGAGAGCTGAGGAAGTTCTGTCAGATGCCAGGAGAGCTACCTTGGAGGAGAATAGGCAAAAGGATCAGAAAGCCTTTCTTGTGATCATGCAAGGCATGGACAGCAAGTTATTCAAGAAGATTTCTGCACTACCTACATTAAAAGCCGCATGGGACAGCCTTAGAAAGATGTTCCAAGGAGAGGCAAAATCAAAACAGGTAAAGCTTCAATCTCTTAGACGTGATTTTGAGCTATTAGAAATGTTAGAGAATGAAACCATTGATAGCTATGTGTGTAGAATTTAGGATGTAATGAATGAAATGCAAAGATGTGATGAGGAGGTTGATAAGAGAAAGGTGATTGAAAAATTGTTGAGAACTTTGGTGGATGTTTTGATTGTATTGTGGCTATCATAGAAGAATCTAAAGATTATCTAAAGCTGTCATTAGATGATGTTTTAGGAACCTTGCATGCACATGAGATTAAGATAAGACAAAAGAAGGAGAAGAAGCAAAAACTTGAGCATGCTTTCCAAAATAAGCTAGAAATGAAAGAGAGTGCAGAAAGTAGTCAAGGGAGAAATAGAGGAGGAAACTCATGGTCTATAGGGAGAAATAGTTATGGAAGAGGAGGAAGACAAGGAGGAAGAGGTGCACAGAATAACTATACCAATAGGAGGAGTGAGCAAGGTGAAAACTTCTTTAGAACTGAAAATCAAAACTATCAAAATAATTCAACCCGTGGTACTAGGGGGAGCTTTAAAGGTAGATTTAGTTCAAGGAATGGGAGAGTTTAATGCTTTAAGTTTCAAAGATTTGATCACATAGCTAGAGATTGTAGAGTAAAGCCAAGAAGGGATGACAGAAACTATCATGGTGAAAAGAAGAAGGAAGAAGATGAAGGTGATGAAAAACCTGTTTTACTGGCTGTTAAGGAATGTACAATAGATGGGGTTGAAAATATTTGGTATTTAGATACTGGTGCAAGCAACCATATGTGTGGTAAAAAGGAGTTATTTTGTAAGCTAAATTTGAGGTTTACAGGTGATGTTGCTTTTGGAGATTCAACCAAAATTAAGGTTGAAGGCTTGGGTGATATAGGTCTCACAACTCAATAAGGTAAACAAAGTTTTATCAAGGATGTTTACTATGTTCCAACCCTTAAAACTAATCTCTTAAGTTTAGGTCAGCTATTGGAAAAGGGGTATGTGATTAGTATGAAAAATGGTGTCATGTTTGTGAGGAATCAATATAAAGAGCTTATAATCAAATCAAGGATTCAGAATATAAATTATTTATCCTAAATCTAAAAATTGAGTTTATGAAATGTCTTAAATCTGTTGTGAAAGATGATTGTTGGTTGTGGCATCTAAGATATGACCATTTAGGATTTAAAGGTTTGAGTGTCTTGTCCAAAAAAGATATGGTGAGAGGACTACCAAAAATAGACAAACCAAAGAGGTTGTGTGAATCTTGTGTGAAAGGAAAGATGACTAAGAAAAAGTTTGAAGTTGGAAAGTCTTGGAAGGCTCAAAAACCCCTTCAACTTGTGCATACTGATTTAGTAGGACCTTTTGATATTGAGTCATTAGGAGGAAATCGATATTATGTGACTTTTATTGATGATTTCAGTAAAAAGTCATGGGTGTACCTCCTTAGAGAAAAATCTGATACGTTTGAGAAGTTTAAAGAATTCAAGGCTTTAGTAGAGAAAGAAAGTGGAAAGAATATTAAGGTTCTAAGATCAAATAGAGGAGGAGAGTATACATCAAGAGAATTTAAGAATTTTTGTAAAAAGGAAGGCATTAGACACCAATTTATAGTAGCCTATACTCCATAGCAAAATGGATTTTTTGAAAGAAAAAATATAACCATTTTAGATCTTTTGAGGAGTATGCTTAAAGTGATGAATTTGCCTAAAAGTTACTAGGGAGAGGCAGTAAAATGTGCTGTTTATCTCCTAAACTGAAACCCTACCAAAAGTGTGAAGAATAGAACCCCAAATAAGGCATGGACTGGAAGGAAACCAAGAGTTAGTCATTTGAAAATGTTCGGTTGTGTGGCTTATGGAACAGTACCTGATCAAGGGAGAAAAAAGCTAGATGATAGAGGAGTTAAGTATATTTTTATAGGGTATGATAAGAGAACAAAGGACTATAGTTTGTACAATCCAGTAGAGAAGAAACTTATAGTTTCTAGAGATATAGAGTTTGATGAGCATACAAGTTGGAATTGGAATGAAGAAGAAAAGAGTCAAAAGGGCATGTTTTATAAAGATTTTATGAATGAAGATAAAGGAAAAGGTGTTGAGGATGCTGGGGTAAGAAATGAGTCAAGATCAAATAGCTCAGAAGGTGAAACAAGTGGTGATAGAAGCAGTCCAACAGATTTGACAGCATCACCTACAAGATTGAGAAGTATAGATGATATCTATGGAGATTCAGTTCCAATTAAGTATTCCATGTTTTGTTTGATGGATGCATGTAATCCTAAAAGCTTTGAAGAGGCTGTAGAGAAGAAGCATTGGAGAAAAACTATGGAAGAAGAATTAGCAGCAATAAAGAAGAATGACACTTGGAAGCTTGTTGAATTGCCTAAAGGTCATAGTGCTATTGGATTGAAATAGGTGTATAAAACCAAAACCAATCAAGCTGGAGAAGTTGAGAAGTATAAAGCTAGGTTAGTGGCCAAGGGTTACAAGCAAAAATATGGAATTAACTATGAAGAAATGTATGCACCAGTGGCTAGGATTGATATAATAAGACTCATTCTAGCTATAGTTGCTACTAAGGGATGGAAAGTGCATCAAATAGATGTTAAGTCAGCTTTTCTAAATGGATACTTAAAAGAAGAAGTTTATGTTGAGCAGCCATGTGGTTATGAAAAAAAGGGAGAAGAAAATAAGGTTTACAAGTTGAAGAAAGCTTTATATGGTTTAAAACAAGCACTAAGATGTTAGAATGCAAAAATTGATAGTTACTTGCAAAGTAATGGTTTTAAGAAAAGTCCTTATGAATACTCTCTTTGTACAAAGGTTAAGAAGAATGGAGATATGGTTGTGGTGTGTCTGTATGTAGATGACATGATCTTTACAGGCAATAATGTAAGCTTGTTTGATGAAGTTTGAGCTACTATGCACAAAGAGTTTAAAATGACAGATTTAGAAGATATGGCTTATTTTCTAGGAATGAAAATGCTGCAAAAGGATGAAGAAATTTTTATATCCCAAAAGAAATATGCAAGAGATGTTCTTAAGAGGTTTAGAACGGAGAACTCTAAACCAATTGCTACACCCATTGAGGTGAATCATAGGTTGAAAAAGGATTTTGAAAGCAAACCAATTAATGCTCATTGTTTCAAGAGTATGGTGGGATGTTTGAGGTATCTAACCTACACTCGACCCGATATAATGTTTGGTGTTGGTTTGGTCAATAGGTTTATGGAAGAACCAAGTGAAATACACATAAAGGCAATGAAAAGAATCATGAGATATGTGAAAGGGACATTGGATTATGGATTGTTATACTTGAAATGAAGTTAGAAGGTTTTTGTGACTCTGATTTTGTAGGAGATTTAGATGGAAGGAAAAGCACTTCTAGATATGGATTTGATGTGGGTTCAAGTGTTTTTTCATGGAGTTCAAAGAAGCAACAAATTGTGACACTATCTACTTGTGAAGCTGAATATGTTGCTGCATTTGAAGTTGTTTGTCAAACTATGTGATTAAGAAACTTGTTAGAGGAGCTGAATTTCAAACAAAATGAAGTAACTATGGTGTATGTTGATAGTAAATCAGCTATTGCTTTAGTCAGGAATCCCATTAGTCATGGAAATAGTAAACATATTGAATTAAGGTATCATTTTATTCAAGAACAAATGGAGAAAGAAACACTCAAATTAGTTTTCTACAGAAGTGGTAAGCAACTAGCAGATGTGTTCACAAAACCTCTTCAAGTTAGAGATTTTGAAAAGTTCAGAAGCTTGCTCGGTATGACAAGGATGGAGGAGGAGTATGTTGGTAATCCATCCTCATCATAAGAAGATTGAAAGTCAAAGTTGTAGCAGCAAATATTGAAACTTGAAGTTAACAAAGGCAGCAGCAACCTTTCCAATAAGTTTTTGATAGCAAACTCTTATCTGTCTTAGATTAATGATTTCTACACGAAAACAGTCATGGAACAACCTGGAAATCTCTTGAAGATGAGTTAGTATGTCTATATATTATAGGCTTGTGTTAGAAACCGAGTAAGAGATCAAGTGAGAAAGAGATAAGTCCCTTAAAGAAAATTAGTTTCTACAAAAATTAAAAATAGAGTATTGTTTTTGTGTCCAATTTGATAGCTTGTAACTTTCTCCCTACTTAGTGAAATTTTATGTTTCTTACCCAGAACTCTTCCTTGTCTTGTCTAGTTTATGTTAGAAACAAATTTCATTTCATTCCGTTGCGTATTGAGTGAGATACCGATCCTACACTTTATATGTGATTCTTGGAAAATTATGGATCATTTCTACACTAGTTGTTTCTCTGTTGGGTTCAATCATCCGAGAGTATATCATTGCTCTAATGCATTGAAATGCAATCACACAGCATATTCCCGATAAGAATATTGATATGAAAATGACCAAGATGAATATAACTAGGAACACAAGTGAATGAAACCAACGTATGTTTCATTGGCAGAATGGAATGTCGGCAAGTCTACCAGAAACTGTCCTGCAGAGACGGTGATTCCCCAAGAAGGACGTGTTTGTCACTAAATCAAATAAGCTACCATGTGGAATCGTCCCCTCAAAGTTGTTAAAGGAAAGATTTAGATAGGTGAGTGGATGAACTATATTGAGACTTACTGAAATCTGTAGGATCGGTATCTCACTCAATACGCAGCGGAATGAAATGAAATTTGTTTCTAACATAAACTAGACAAGACAAGGAAGAGTTCTGGGTAAGAAACACAAAATTTTACTAAGTAGGGAGAAAGTTACAAGCTATCAAAGTGGACACAAAAACAATACTTTGTTTTCAGTTTTTACAAAAACTGATTTTCTCTAAGAGACTTATCTCTTTCTCACTTGCTCTCACACACGGTTTCTAACACAAGCTTCTAATATATAAACATACTAACCCATCTTCAAGAGATTTCCAAGTTGTTCCATGGTCGTTTTCATGTAGAAATCATTAATCCAAGATAGCTAAGAGTTTGCTGTCAAAAACCTATTGGAAAGGCTGCTGCTGCCTTTGTTGACTCTAGGATTCAATATTTACTGCTGCAACTCTGACTTTCAATCTTCTTAAGATAAAGATGGATTACCAACATACTCCTCCTCCATCCTTATCATATTGAGCAAGCTTCTGAACTTCTCAAAATCTCTAACTTGAAAAGGTTTTGTGAACACATCTGCTAGTTGCTCACCACTTCTGCAGAAAATTAATTTAATAGTTCCTTTCTCCATCTGTTCTCGAATAAAATGATACCTTAATTCAATATGTTTACTTTTTCCATGACTGATTGGATTCTTGGCTAAAGCAAGAGCTTATTTACTATCAACATATACCACAGTTGCTTCATTTTGTTTGAAATTTAGCTCATTCAACAAGTTTCTTAACCACATAGTTTGACAAGCAGTTTCAGATGCAACAACATATTCAGCTTCACAAGTAGATAATGTCGCAATTTGTTGCTTCTTTGAACTCCATGAAAAAACATCTGAACCCACATCAAATCTATATCTGAAGTGCTCTTCCTTTCATCTAAATCTCCTACAAAGTCAGAGTTAGAAAAACCTTCTAACTTTACCTCTCTTCCTTTCAAGTATAACAATCCATAATCCAATGTCCCTTTCACATATCTCATGATTCTTTTCACTGCCTTCATGTGTATTTCACTTGGTTCTTCCATAAATCTACTGACCAAACCAACACCAAACATTATATCAGGTCGAGTCTAGGTTAGATACCTCAAACATCCCACCATACTCTTGAAACAATGAGCATCAACTGGTTTACTTTTAGAATCCTTTCTCAACCTATGATTCATCTCAATGGGTGTAGCAATTGGTTTAGAGTTCTCCATTCTAAACCTCTTAAGAACATCTCTTGCATATCTCTTTTGGGATATAAAAATTTCTTCATCCTTTTGCAGCATTTTCATTCCTAGAAAATAAATCATCTTTTCCAAATATGTCATTTCAAACTCTTTGTGCATAGCAGCTCGAAATTCATCAAACAAGCTTGCATTATTGCCTGTAAAGATCATGTCATCTACATACAAACACACCACAACCATATCTCTATTCTTCTTAACCTTTGTACAGAGAGAGTATTCATAAGGACTTTTCTTAAAATCATTACTTTGCAAATAACTATTAATTCTTGCATTCCAACATCTTGGTGCTTGTTTTAAACCATATAAAGCTTTCTTCAACTTGTAAACCTTATTTTCTTCTCCCTTTCTTTCATAACCACATGGTTGCTCAACATAAACTTCTTCTTCCAAGTATCCATTTAGAAAAGCTGACTTAACATCCATTTTATGCACTTTCCATCCCTTAGCAACAATTATAGCTAGAATGAGTCTTATTATATCAATCCTAGCCACTGGTACATACATTTCTTCAAAATCAATTCCATATTTTTGCTTGTAACCCTTGGCCACTAACCTAGCTTTATACTTCTCAACTTCTCCAGCTTGATTGGTTTTGGTTTTTGATAACTCTATTTTTATAGAGTTATTTTACCTATTTTAGGCAATAAATAACTTTAATAATTGTGAGAAAATATTTGAACTCCTCTTTATTTACTTAAATTTTTCTTGTTTATGTAGCACAAGAAGACAAGGAGAAAAGAGATGAACATGGAGAGCTTGATACTTATTGTGTGGCAAAATCATAATATCAGGATCAAGAGAGTCAAGATGGGCTTGGGCTTTGAATGATTGTTATTAGATTTTATTGTTATTGGGTTTTCTAAATAATTAGAAAACCTAATCATATTAGGAGTTCAAAGCTTAATTAAATTAGGAGTTCAAAACCTAATTAAATTAAGAGTTCAAAACCCAATTGTTTTAGATCTCTAAGACCCAATTCTACTAGGATAAGAGTAGGTCTAAACCTAAACCCTATTTAAGAGAAGAGAAGAGGCAAAAGAAGGAGGAGGAGGAAATTAAGCACAACTCAAGAAAGAGGCCAAAAATTCAAGGTTTTTTTAAAGAGAAGACAAAAAGGGTGACAGACTTCTTGTTCTTAGATTCAAAATGCCTTCTTTATTCCCTATTATTATTCTTCCTCATTATTTCTTTATGCTTTAGTTTATTTTTGTTAGAGCTACGATGTAACCTAATTATGATGGTATGAATCTTATGATTATTATGTTTTGCAAGATATTTTATTTATGTGAGTTATATATTATTATGTTTAATGCTTTTAAGTGATTGGCCACCACTTGAATGATTTGATGTGCATGTTTGAGACTGAAAGGTAATAATATGCAATTGCTTCTTATAATATATAACCATGAATTAAATGTGGATAGACATATACCATGTTGTTTGTGTGGCTTTTGGTGATAAGATAATTGAAAGATTTATTGTAAACTAGGAATGTTCATAGATCCTAATGCATTTGGTTTGTTTCAATTCACATATAGAAATATAGTGAATTAATGAACTAAGTAGGTTTGCTATACCTAGACATAGGATAGTAAATAAATTAGGAAGTTCCGCCATCACATAGATATTATCCCTCTTGCAAGCATACATAATCTACATTAGTACCTCATAGTTATGGTGAAATCGGACACTCTAACATATTTTGTGTATTTAGTTTTATTAAATTTAGTTGATTAGTTTATTCTCTATCAATTTGAATTTGTTAGATAAATTCTAGGAGTTGTTCACCGTTAGTAATTAGTTGGCATAGTAATCACCAATCTCTGTGGGACGATACTTTTCTTATGATTATATTACTTATTCGACATGTTCACTTGCATTTAAAATTCACTGAACAGTTTTATACACCCATTTCAATCCAATAGCACTATGACCTTTAGGCAATTCAACAAGCTTCCAAATGTCATTCTTCTTTATTGCTGCTAATTCTTCTTCCATAGTTTTTCTCCAATGCTTCTCCTTTACAGCCTCTTCAAAGCTTTTAGGATTACATGCAACCATCAAACAAAACATGGAATACTCACTCAACTCAATTGGAACTGAATCTCTATAGATATCATCTATACTTCTCAATCTTGTAAGTGATGTTGTCAAATCTGTTGGACTACTTCTATCACCACTTGTTTCACCTTCTGAGCTATTTGATCTTGACTCATTTCTTATCCTAGCATCCTCAACACCTTCTCCTCTATCTTCATTCACAAAATCTTTATAAAACATGCCCTTTTGACTCTTTTCTTCTTCATTCCAATTCCAACTTGTATGCTCATCAAACTCTATATCTCTAGAAACTATAAGTTTCTTCTCTACTGGATTGTACAACCTATAGCCCTTTGTTCTCTCATCATACCCCATAAAAATATACTTAACTCCTCTATCATCTAGTTTTTTTCTCCCTTGATCAAGTACTTTTCCATAAGCCACACAACCGAACATTTTCAAATGACTAACTCCTGGTTTCCTTCCAGTCCATGCCTTATTTGGGGTTCTATTCTTCACACTTTTGGTAGGGCTTCGGTTTAGGAGATAAACAGCACATCTTACTGCCTCTCCCCAATAACTTTTAGGCAAATTCATCACTCTAAGCATACTCCTCACAAGATCTAAAATGGTTCTATTTTTTCTTTCAAAAATTCCATTTTGCTGTGGAGTATAGGCTACTATAAATTGGTGTCTAATGCCTTCCTTTTTACAAAAATTCTCAAATTCTCTTGATGTATACTATCCTTTATTTGATCTCAGAACCTTAATAGTCTTTCCACTTTCTTTCTCTACTAAAGCCTTAAATTCTTTAAACTTCTCAAACGTACCAAATTTTACTCTAAGGAGGTACACCCATGACTTTCTACTGAAATCATCAATAAAAGTCATATAATATCAATTTCCTCCTAATGACTCAATATCAAAAGGTCCTACCAAATCAGTATGCACAAGTTAAAGGGGTTTTTGAACCCTCCAAAACTTTCCAACTTCAAACTTTTTCTTAGTCATCTTTCCTTTCACACAAGATTCACACAACCCCTTTGGTTTGTCTATTTTTGGTAGTCCTCTCACCATATCTTTTTTGGACAAGACACTCAAACCTTCAAATCCTAAATGGCCATATCTTAGATGCCACAACCAACAATCATCTTTCACAACAAATTTAAGACATCTCATAAACTCAATTTTTAGATTTAGGGTAAACAATCTATTTTTCTGCATCCTTGATTTGATTATAAGCTCTTCATATTGATTCCTCACAAACATGACACCATCTTTCATACTAATCATATACCCTTTTTCCAGTAGCTGACCTAAACTTAAGATATTAGTTTTAGGGGTTGGAACATAGTAAACATCCTTGATAAAACTTTGTTTACCTTCTTGAGTTATGAGAGCTATATCACCCAAGCCTTCAACCTTAATTTTGGTTGAATCTCCAAAAGCAACATCACCTGTAAACCTCAAATTTAGCCTACAAAACAACTCCTTTTTACCACATATCTGGTTGCTTGCACCAGTATCTAAATACCAAATATTTTCAGCCTCATCTATTGTACCTTCCTTAACAGCCAACAATACAGGTTTTTCATCACCTTCATCTTCTTCCTTCTTCTTTTCAACATGATAGTTTCTGTCATCCCTTCTTGGCTTTACTCTACAATCTTTGGCTATGTGACCAAATCTTTGACACTTAAAGCATTAAACTCTCCCATTCCTTAAATTAAATCTACCTCTAAAGCTCCCCCTAGCACCACAAGTTAAATTATTTTGATAGTTCTGATTTTTAGTTATAAAGAAGTTTTCACCTTGCTCACTCCTCCTATTGGTATAGTTATTCTGTGCACCCCTTTCTCCTTGTCTTCCTCCTCTTCCATAACTATTTCTCCCTCTAGACCATGAGTTTCCTCCTTTATTTCTCCCTTGACTACTTTCTGCACTTTCTCTCATTTCTAGCTTACTTTGGAAAGCATGTTCTAGTTTTTGCTTCCTCTCCTTCTTTTGTCTTATCTTAATCTCATGTGCATGCAAGGTTCCTAAAAAATCATCTAATGACAACTTTGGATAATCTTTAGATTCTTCTATGACAGCCACAATAAAATCAAAATCATCCACCAAAGTTCTCAATAATTTTTCAATCACCTTTCTCTCATCAACCTCCTCACCACATCTTTGCATTTCATTCACTACATCCTAAATTCTACACACATAGCTATCAATAGTTTCATTCTCTAACATTTCTAATAGCTCAAATCATGTCTAAAAGATTGAAGCTTTACCTGTTTTGATTTTGCCTCTCCTTGGAACATCTTTCTAGGGCTGTCTTATGCAGCTTTTGATGTAGGTAGTACAGAAATCTTCTTGAACAACTTGCTATCCACGCCTTGCATGATTATAAGAAAGGCTTTCTGATCCTTTTGCCTATTCTCCTCCAAGGTAGCTCTCTTGGCATCTAACAGAACTTCCTCAACTCTTCTTGTTGTAAGTGTTTCATAACCTTCTTCAACAAATTTCAGCAAGCCATGAGAAACAAGTATGATTCTCATTTGCATGCTCCAATCATCATAATTTGTTTCATTAAGAAGGGGAGTCTTGTAATGGATGGAATCTGACATCTTTGAAAGCTTGGGGATTTTAGAAAAATGGTTAATTTCGAAGGAAACTCCAAGGGAACAATAAAACAGATTCTGCAGAAATTCTAGGTAACAACGTGGCTCTGATACCACTTTGTAGGATCGGTATCTCACTCAATACGCAGCGAAATGAAATGAAATTTGTTTCTAACATAAACTAGACAAGACAAGGAAGAGTTATGGGTTAGAAACATGAAATGTCACTATGTAGGGAGAAAGTTACAAGCTATCAAAGTGGACATAAAAATAATACTTTGTTTTTAGTTTCTACAAAAACTGATTTTCTCTAAGGGAGTTATCTCTTTCTCACTTGCTCTCACACATGGTTTCTAACACAAGCCTTTAATATATAGACATACTAACTCATCTTCAATAGATTTCCAAGTTGTTCCATGGCCGTTTTCGTGTAGAAATCATCAGTCCAAGACAGCTAAGAGTTTGTTGTAAAAAACCTGTTGGAAAGGTTGTTGCTGCCTTTGTTGACTCTAGGATTCAATATTTGCTGTTGCAACTCTGACTTTCAATCTTCTTATGATAAGGATGGATTCCCAACATAATCATCCCAAATAAGTTGTTTGAGGAAACATCAAAGGATTTGAGATTTTGTAGTTTCCTTATGGATTCTGGAAGATATCCTTCAAGATAGTTGTTGGAGAGATTTATCGTCCTAAGGGCAATACAACTCAATATTTGAGGAAAAATATTTCTGGTAATTTTGTTTGAAGAGAGGTCAATCTCCTGCACATTTTCCAGCTTGTTGAGCTCAATTGGCAAAACCCCTTCAAGTTGATTGTGTGAAAGATTTATAAAAATTTTAAGCTCACCCATTGTTGCAACCTTTGGAGGGATCCTCCCTGTCAATCTATTATATGACAGATCAATCTTGTATAGTTATTCGCACTTCCACAAGGTTGGAGGTATTGTTCTTAAGAGAAGGTTGTTGTTCAAAAACAAATAAGTTAGTTGAGCCAAATTTCCTAAACTTGGAGGAATTTCACCAAAGAATTTGTTATGTGATAGGTTTAGCAGACCTAGGTGCGGAAGCTGGCCCAATGTCAAAGGAATTGCACTAGTGAAGCCGTTGTGTGCTAAGAACAGTTGCTCTAATCTTGACAAACGAGTGATCTCCACAAGTATGGTTCCATTTAGAATATTGGATGGCAAGTTCAAATTTATAAGATTGGAAAGATTCCCTAAATCTGAAGGAATTGATTCGAAGATGAAGTTATCATGTAAGGAAATCTCTGTTAGGTTTACACCAAGGTTGCCTACGGAATTAGGCAATTACCCTCCGAGGCTCATGCCAGCAAGTTGAAGCTCCACCAGATGAATGCAGTTTGCAAGAGCCTTGAAGAATGGGTCAAGATTAAAGTTGCCATCATGACTTGCCAATTGTTATAAGATAAATGGAGAAATAAAAGGTTGCCCAGCTTCCTTACAATTTCTGAAGGCAATGCGCCTTGAAGAAGATTGTTCTCCACATCTAGGTTTTCTAGTGGAAGATTGCTCAAAGAGAGATGTAGTTGTTCGATAAATTGATTATTGTACATATTGAGGCTCCTTAAATGTGGGCAGTTTCCAATCTCTTCTGGAATGTTGCCTGTAAGGCTGTTTCCGGAGAGGTCTATGTTCCATAACAAGGTGCAGTTGGAGAATAAAGAAATTGGAACTGTACCGCTTATGTTGCTATCCATAATTTGAAACACAATAAGTTTGGAGAGAGAGACCAAAGATTCTAGTATGGAACCATGCAGTTTATTTCCCTCAAGCATGAAAAGTCGAAGATGTTGAAGGGAGGAAAACTCAAGTGGAATATTACCAGACAAGTCATTGCCCCACATACGTAAAACGCGAAGGCTAGTGAGATTGGAAATGGAAGGTGAAAGCAGCCCCATGAGCTCTGTCTCTACCAGATGGAGTTTTGTTACACGGTGGTGAAGATTGTCATAGGTCACACCCGTGAAGTTGCACACATGAACATCCTCGACCCAATTACCAAGGATGGAGTTTGGATCAAGTGTTATGGTCTTTTTGAATGCCAATAAGGCATCCTTATCTGAGATCAAAGAGCGGTGAGGTAGGTTGTGATGACCTGAAGTTGTGATACTAGAGGTTAAAGCCAGAAGTTGTAGGAGGAGGAGAAACATGGGTTTTTTGAAGATCATAATGGATTTGTGAGGAAGGGTGCTATAATACTGCTTCCATGGATTCCTTTTCTCTTCTTACACTTTCACGTTGCTTCATAGTCATAAGAGACTAATGAAATTAGTAAAAAGTAAGGATCTTGAGAGAGTGAGAGAAAGCAGACGTGGTTTTGGGAATGCAAGGGAGGCTTCAGTGAAGGTGGAACTATATATTGAATAAATGCAATCTCTTGTTGACATTTACAATTAATAAATCTTTCATAAGAGTTACAGCCATGATGACAAGACTTTCAACTAACGAAAATGGATACTTACCAGCTTAGAGGAAATGCCTTCCAAGATGTCACTAAAAGTAGAGTGCAGAAAATGAATTTATAATGCACGCTGAAAGCAGCAATGCATGATTAAACTGAGGAACACAAAATTCACACTTAACTAAACAGATGTTACAGTGTGCCTTATAAAAGAAAGCTTTATAGAATGTAACATTTAATATATGTATATTATAAAAACAATATATACTTTGAACAATGGTAAAATGGCCAAAAGTTAACACAATGGGATTCAGCCCACTACTCAATACAGAGATATACTATGAAAGTGAATAACCAAAAATAGTTTTTAAGTATTTACACTCAACTCACACAAGTAAAATATGAACTCAAACATAAGGTTATAATCTCTACTAGTTCATCACTAAATTAATTAACTAAACAATAGTTTAAGATATCAAAATGAGACTAATATTTCATAAAACCAACTACAGAGTCTTTAAGCCTGTTATAAGAAGACATTCATACAAGGAAAGCACCTAATGGTCTTTGAAGTACAAAATTAACATAGAGGTTGGTCTTCAAGTCAGCTTGGTCGGCGGTGGATATAGTCCCACATGAATCATAGTCAAAAGTCTAGAGGAAGTGCGGCGTGAAGTGGAGCAAGGGATATATCTTTAAAAAAAAACTTCAACACATCTTAGCAATATAAAATAATCCAAACCATTAATATACAATTTTCATCCTATGGTATTGTCGACAAACTAGTAACATCAATGTTTTTTGGCACGAAGTTTTGTGGAAGCTCTATCAACCAACCCCTACTGAGGTACTTTCTCTCTTCCGCCATCTCACATGTAACATATGTTTGAAAACTTTTGCAACCTTATCCTTGTTTGAAGAATTTTGAACCCCATTGTTAACTTTAATTACATTTTAAATTTTTTTCGAGATATGGGTTTGTTTCTCAAGTTTATGTTGTTTGCAATGAGGATTTAGGTAGCTTACCATTTAGTTAACTCATTCTTAATCACAAAGAGTTTTTTTTTTTTTATGCACACACTGAGGAGGGAAAATGACTCAAACCCATGACTGCCTATCAAGATTTGGTTTAAAGAACACCACTAAGTGAGGTCCCCCAACCCCAAAGAGTATTAAGTGTGTATTCTAAATTTCAATAATTTCAAAATACAAAACTATAGGTTTTCTTTCCTTTTAATTTTGAATCTAAGCTCTTAATTTTGTGCTTCTTTAATTGTTTCATTAATATAACTCTAAAACCTCTTGATTTCATACATCACCAACTCCTTTAATTGTAATTCTTCTCTATATTACTGAAAGATCTAATCCACGGCTTTAATCTTTTTAACCCAAAAAATCAAAAAATAAAAAATAGCCAATACTTCAAATCCGAACAAGTTCTTCAGGCAGAGAGCAAATTCTCTTTAAAAATGTAACATCTTATTGTCATATTAACAGGGTTTAGGGCTATTAATGTAATATTATTTTTTTATCATGCATCGCCATTTCTTTTTTTATATTTTCTCATTATTTGCTGCAATTTTGGGATTCCCTTTTGGTTCAAGTATCACTTTCAAGTTTAATTTTTCTATACTTATTACTCTAATTTTCAATTTGTTGTCCCAAATTGATAATTGTAGGTTGGAAAACATAAAAATAAAACAATAAATGAAAAATAAATCCGCCGAATGATGAAATGCCAATAAATCCTCCGAATGGATTTGGCAATCCATTGCCAAATCAGCTAAAGCGATTTTGTGGACCCCACACAGAACCCTTTTAAAAGCTCTTGACGGACCCTGAAACCGCCAAGACGCTCATTTAAATCTCTCACCAAGAAACGCTAGAACTCTTCTGCTTCAAGATTTCTTCTCTCTCTCTCGGATTATCCTTGTCAATAGATCAAGTTTTCTCTTCTCTCGGGTTATTTCTGTGAGCTCTTCTTTCTTTTTTGTTTTCTTTCGTTAATCTTTTCTGGAATGCCTTGTTCTTTTAGTTGCGTAACTTCTTAGTTATCCCTCACCTTGATTATTTCTTAATCTTGTTTCTTGGTGAACATATTTTTATTTTCTTTTATCTTTTTCCAATCTTGGGTGCTGGAATTCACGCTTTTGGGGTTTTATAAGTTATGAATTTTGGTGTTTGGTTTCGAATTCCTTTTGATTCGTTGTTTTGTATGATTTTGAACGGAGAATCCCTTTTCTTGGAATTTTCATTTTTGTTTGTCTTATTCCTTTTAACTGCACCAATTTCAAGTCTAACACATGCGCATTTTGAGAAAATATTATGATATTCTTGGTCTATCGTTGAATCTGTGGAATGAGTTTTTCTTTTCAAGGGATTTTTGGTGAAACATCTATGATTTTACATTCTTTATTACGTAAAAAAATCTACATTATACTTTGAGACTCCTTAGACAATTTGAAGGTTTACTTTCTAGTAATTAATCAAGATTTTCTTTTATTCATGTCTTTCTTTCATGTCGCCTTACAAACTTTTTATTGACTGGTAGAGAATGTTGTTCCTGAGTTACTCCTTTTGCCTTATTTGTACCCAGATTTGGCCGTAAAATGGCAGATGACAATTTGGATCTTAAGTGCAGACCAGGTGACACTACTTCACTGTCACCAAAGAATGATGAACTTGAGTCCCGCATTGTCAATGAAGGTACTGACTTTTTGTAAAAATGTGTAGGTGTCGTAGGCCTTTAGTTTGTATTGTGTTGTTTGTTACGGGCCAAAAGACATGATGAGGCCCATCTCTATTCTTGTTGTACTTAAACTGTAATCAGGTGTTATTCATTCTGGGAGAAATGTTAATAGAAAACAGCACATCGTGCTTCCACAAAATGGTGTTCTTTGGATGCATAGCTTCTTACTTTGCTGTTTTGCACTCATTTCTTCACTTTTCTTGGACTTTTACGATCACAATGGGCACTGGATCTAATGCCACGGCCTTCCCAGATCAACTGACACCTTTTTGTCTTTTCCTTATGAAGATGCAACTGGAATACCTCCAGTTTACGCTCAGGAAATACCCCAAACAGCTACTAATTTGCTCGCAGATGATGTAGCCCAGTCCAGTAACCGTCAAAATTCCAACATTGACCGCAATTTCACCCATGGGGAAGGTAAAAAACGCCTCTTATGATAATTTTGGTGCAATATGAGGAAATTAGGTCCACTTTCCTGTTGTGATAATTCTGTGGCTTAATAATGTAAGGAATGTTTATATCAATAATTTACAGAAGCCTCAGGTTGACATAAAACTTGGAAATTTGAGCAGCAGTTCAACAGGTCTTGTAAATGACGATGCAGGATTCGTATGTATAAGTAGACGCTAAGTGGGAATGGAGAAGTTAGTGATGGTAGTTTTTGTATGCCCTGGCTGAGAAGTAACTCATTATGCATGGAGTTAGCAAGCCTATATTGAGCTATAGCCCAGATGTTGAACAACTAGGAATTCCAAACTTGTGTCTTAATAATGTAAGAAATACTTATATCAACAGTTTACAGAAGCCTCAGATTGACAAGTGATGATGCAGGATAGAGAAGTAACCGATGGTAGTTTAATTGTGCCTCAACTGAGAAGAAACTTCATCACACATGGAGTTCGCAAGCTTGTATTGAGCTGTAGCCAGATGTTGAAGAACTAGGAAAACAAAATTGTGTGTTAATCAGGTAAGAAAAAACTTATATAAATAGTTTACAGAAGCCACAGTACGACAAAAAACTTGGAATTGTGAGCAGTAGTTCAGCAGGCATCATGCAAATGATGATGCAGGATGGAGAAGTATCTGAGGGGAAGTATGATTATGCCTCAGATTAGAAGAAACTCCATTGCACAGGGAGTTAGCAAGACTGTATGAGCTATACTTCAGATGTTGAACGGCTAGGAATTCAAAATTGTCAGGGACATGGGACCCAGTTGTAGAAAGCACTTTGTTAGAAGTTTCCTTACCCTTGGTATTAGAGGCAATATGGAGGTTATATCTAGGTCTGTTGTCTCTACTGGGAACATTAGCGGTGATAATGGACGGGCTATCCTTCCTCAATAAGATACTCCCCTCAGTGAAAAGTTAAATAGTTCATCAGATCGTGGTCTAAACTGGGCTACTCCTACATCTAGTTTTCAGGAAAACCTTGGATGGACTGTCTACTCTAATGAAGAATGTGAGTGATTGGACCTCTTGTGATCATAATCTTGAAGTACTGTCTATACAGACTGTTCGCATGTCTTACAAACTCCACGAATTGATAAGCTGTATCATGTTCCAAACCCAAGGTTATCCAACCATATCTTCAGCACTCATCACCGGCAGCTCTGAAATGCCTCATCCTGGACAGAGCTGGGCGACTGGGCTACCATTGTTAACTTCTGTAATCAGGATTGGCACTAGGTCAGCTTCCGATAACTTAAGGAAGCGTTATCAGGAATCTTACAGGAACCTTCAATCAGGGTCTTCTGCTGCCTTTTCCACCGGGCGCAGAGGAAGCATCCCCATGCGGCACAAGTCAGGTGCGTTTTGGATAGTTCACCATGCCCCTAATTTGAATGCATGCAAAGCACAGATTATCAGTGCCATAATTTTTTTCTTTTTTTCTTCATTGAACTTCCTAAAGCAAATCAAGGATGCATGACTAGTTTTTTCTATTTAAATGCTTGTTACATATTTTAGATTGGAAATCTTTCTTGTGAGCCGTACCTTTTGTGCTATGAATAATTTTTTTCTGCCCATTGATTAGCAAATAACTAGCAATTATTTGCCCCAATTGGATATTGATGTACTCAATATCCATAATCTAAGTCAAAACACAAGGTAGGTTTAGATCATCTCATAGTGATGCTGCTTGATGTGTCACATCATTATTTGTAAGCATGAACCAAGATTTGCCATGAAGCAAACAACCTTCACTTATAACACAAAAGATGATAATACGAGGGACTTTACCATTATTCCTATTTATAAACTTAGAAATGATGCAAGCCCAGCTGGTTCTATAATTACCCTAGAATTATTGAAGGCCAAAGCTGATAATCAACCTTCCTCTTGCTACTGTTATCCTACACGCTTTTGTACCCATCATTGGACATGATACCAAAGAAAGTTTCAACTTGTTTTGATTGCTACAGAATGCTGTGGGTAGGAAAAAAAAAATTATGCTAACCGGTAGATGTCTCAGGTCAATAGTGATATTGTCATTCATCTTGTCTTTCGACAAGGCCTTGACCCCTGGCTCTTCAACTTGAATTAAAGAAGTTTTTCTTCATATCATGTAGCCATCTGTTTGATTGGCGGCAGTAGCATTGTTATAGCACAATGTTGGTAAACATTATATTTCCGTAAGTCTCAATTGTTTTTACCTAGTTGAAACCATTATTTAGTTAGGGTTATTTTCTTTTTACTGTGCAAGGATAATTTTCAATTTCAAACCTTCCAATATCAATCAAATTTTGTAAAAGAAGAGTATGTTTCAATAACTCCTACAAATTTTATTACACCATTGTCAAGGATCATTTTAAAATGCTAAGCATAAGTTGTACAAACCCTTTTACGACAGTTTGGTTGTAAAATCAACGTGCTTTTGTTTGTTTTTATATATAAAAATCTTTGCTTTAAAACATAACCTGTATTTTTGCCTGAAGCTAAATTTTTATATTTGCTTTCCAAAAGGAGTTAATTCAATGAATAGTACATTTTTAATGTAAATTGAACAATGTCTAAACAAACTTTCACCTATCATCTAACAAAAGTATTGGACAGCATCCATCTTGATTTAACTTCAAATTTTTTCTCCAGGACATTCCTTCTCAATCAATAAGGGAATCACTGGTCAAGTGCTCGAAAAGGTATACTTTCAATATGTCAGCCCGCTAGTATGGAATTTTTAAATTGACTCCACATATTTGATGTCTCTTTGTTGTTGGGGTTAAGGCTGTGTTTAGTTATAATCTGATGTCTTGAACTTCAGTATTTATACAACTTATGAACGTCTCTCATCTGGGTCATACGGGATAGCTTCAGTCTTTAGTTGCCATGCTTTGATTCCTGGATGATTAATTGATAAGAAATGATAGGAAGTGAGAAGATATGGTCCTAAATGTCTATTGGCAGCAATGATAATTGTCTAAAGTGTACTGAGTTTATTTCATGCATATAATTAATGCAATCTGCCTGTAATGCTGAGCTAAATACAAAGCTAGATTAATCCAGAAAAGAGCTTTTAGTTGCTCATCTCTTTACCTGAGCTATCTTATTTCGTGATGTGGTGATTTCTAAAAAAGTTTTCACAACCGCTCGGAGGTAATCTTGGGCGGCATCGTTCCTTTTAATTATTTCCTCCGTTTTCGTCTAAATCTTCTAATGAGCTTCACGGGTTCTACAGGGGACATGTTGGGATTAACATGGCCACAGGAAAATTTGACTTTTCAGACTCCTTGTGATCCATCGGTCCAAGATCTCAATCAGATTCTTTCTACTCTACCACATCAATCCCAGATAACTTGGGCTCAGGGAGCTCCATCAGTCCAAGACCTCAATCAGATTCTTTCTGCTCTACCACATCCACCCCAGGCAACTTTGACCTCGTCTCATCGGCCCGATTCCAGGACTAGAGGTCCTCCAACCTTGGGGGAGACTCAATATCTCTATTTAAAAATGCGAGGTATATCTTGACGCTTCTGGAGACCTACTTTCTCCTTATATATGATTTGTGTTCTCAATTTTCCAAAGCCCACTTCCTTTCTGAAAAGCTCACACCTTTTTTTCTTTTTTATGACGCTCAGAGGGCGGGAAGTTAATGATTTCATGTAAATTATAATTGCCATGCTGTTTTAGATGCGTTATTACATTCTGTAACATTTTATTCAACGAATAGATACTGTAGTCTTGAAATGGACCAAGCTCAGTTCCTTATTTTGGTCTATCCTGAGTATGGCTGTCTGATTTTTCTTTTTATTTACCTATTTGCCTGTTTATATGCCCTGCCTCAAAGATCTCTTTTAAGTATGCTTTCTTGGCTACATGGTCTGCTACATTGAAAAATCTGTTGTGCTTTGTGGTTTCCTCATTGGTAACTTTTCATTGCAGGCATCTATCGGAGTAGGAAACCAGTTGGACAGAAATGCTCTATTTGCAATGTGGATCTCTCGGTCTTACCAGATGATCCTGAATACCAAGAAACTAATCCTCCAACTGTTGCCGTTTTACCGTGTGGCCACACCTTTCATGAACAGTGTTTGCAGGATGCCACCCCTGGAAAACAAGCCAGTGATCCTCCATGCATTCATTGTTCACCTGCTGAGAATTAATGCGAATGTGCTCCATCCAGTTGGTCGCAAATTTGATCTTTGGTTTCTAACTTCCTTTTGCATTCATCATGAGAAAAAGTTTGCTGAATGAAGTAAGTGAAATCCATAATTGTATACATCCCTAGTGAGGATTCTTAGCATTGTAGTTAGGCCATTAGAAAGTGTATAGATAGTAAATACCATTTTTGCTATCATAAACTATTTACCTAAATTGATTTTCCTCTTTTGCTTTTAAATGGAAAGAATGTATCAAGTTTTGTCCATAGGTTCTATTTCTTAATAGGTTCTATTTAATTGATGTTTTTGAACTTTTACCATATTTTTTATTTTTCTATTGTTTTTCCATTCAAAGAAGTTTTTCTTCATATCATAGAGCCATTTGTTTGAATGGCAAAAGTAGCATCATTATAGCCATACTTCCACAAGCCTCAATTATATTTACCTAGTTGAAACCATCATTTGGCTAGGCTTATTTTTTAAAATTTGTGAAAGAATAATTTTCAATCTCAAGCATTCAATATTAATCAAATGTTATTACAATGTTGTTGAGGATCATTTCAAAATACTGAGAAAAATATGAGGAAATGAGAATTGTGGACAAAACTTGATATATCCGTTCCATTCAACAAGTAAGAAAGGGAATTAATTTGGGCAAGTAGTTTATGATAGTGAAAGTGTGTTTATTGTGTATACACTTTCTAATGGCCTAACTACAATGCTAAAAATCCTCACAATGGATATATACAATTATAAATTTTACCAATTTCATTCAACTAACTTTTTCTCATGATGAATGCAAAAAGAAGTTAGAAACCAAAGATCAAATTTGCAACCAACTGAATGGAGCACATTGGCATTAATTCTCAGCAGGTGAACAGTGAATGCATGGAGGATCACTAGCTTGTTTTATAGAGGTGACATCCTGCAAGCACTGATCATGAAAGGTGTGGCCACAAGGTAAAACGACAACAGTTGGAGGATTAGTTTCTTGGTAAGACCGAAAGATCCACGTTGCATATAGAGCATTTCTGTCCAAGTGGTAGACCTCGACCACAACGAAGTTCTATTTTGCTATTTAGATGAGCGCCTAAAGGCATGAACAAAGATCCTTTATTTATCTGTAAAGTAACAACTTGTTTACCGTTAGGCCCTTGCAAGACCAAAATTAAAGTTTGCCCTTAATGAACCAAAATAATCATAGTAAGCCCAAATCATAAAGGTCCATTAAAATGCTACTTGTTTCTTTCTATATCTTAATGTGGTCTATATGTGCATGAATTGAAGAATTGATAGCGGCCACCAGTAGATCTGGTGATGCCATGATGACGTCGTGATCTACTACCTCAAGGTACCAAGTTTTTTGCCTAAATAAGTATTCTCGATACCATGAACCTAAAAACCCATACAAGATTTTTCTTCCTAAAATTAAAACATCAAGGTTGTTTTCTGCACCAATTTCATGTTTTAAATGAAGTTAAGGTAGCTCTAATACCAAAAAAAAAAATAGATATCAAACGAAACTAAAAATGCTAGAATCCATAAAGGTCCATTAAAATCCTACGTGATTCTCTTTATATTTTAATGTGGCTTATTTGTACATGAATTAGAGTTGGAAAAGAAACTTAGCTATATTACTTATATACTACATAAATAGGTTTAACTCATCGTAATCTTATTAAATAACTATTAGTTCATGATAGTATATCTATATTCAATTATCAATAGCATGTATTTCACTTAATTAGACATATTAAAAGTTACAATTGTATATCTAAGTATTAGAATTTTTTTAATATCCATTAATATAAGTACACATGTAACGTCTAAGGTCAGCCTGCATTTGCTAATCCTAAAGGGTTCCGTCCTATACATGCCCACAAGAAAAAGCTGAATAAAAATCCTAGCAAAGAAGAGTAAGCTTGCCAATTCCGACAAGGCGAGAAGGTGGAAGGCCCAAATGGAAGGACTTAGCCCAATAAGATGCTGCCTGTGTTGCCTTCTTCTCCTCTACTTCCCTCTTCCAATTCTTCTAAGCAGAGGACGAAGGGAAAACATGCAGGCCAAGGACACGATGTCGTCCGTCGAAACCTTGGCCTCGACAGAAGTAGCAGTCAGTGCCACCTTTCCTTCCATCTCGGCTGCCGAGGCGTTTTCCGTTCACCTGATCTCTGGGCTGGGTCTATGCCTCGCCCTCTTCCTCGCTCGCGCTGCATACTCCGTCAACCTCGTCTCTCATCCTTCTCTCACTCTTCGTCTTATCTGGGTAAACACGTCACTCTCACTCTTCGTCTCATCCGACGTTTTCGTATTTTAGTTGGTTTCTAATTTAGTCCTTTAATTGTTTCATTAATATTAGGTTGTTGAGTTCCCAATTGTGATTCTTCTCTACAGTCGTTACCGAAAGAATCGAGAGGAATGCTCGGTAAAATCAGCACCCTTTTTTCTCCTTTTTTTTTCCTTCAAATTATATCTGGTCGCTGGGGAAATGTAGGCAAAGGATGCTTTTTGGGAGTTATGTCATATGTTAGTTTGAGTTAACAGTAATGGATGAACAAGATCCAATTCACGACTTTGATCTTTTTTTTCTCTCTCTTTATTTTCGTAGCATCCCATTATTTCTCTGTCGCTTTTCGCTTCCTTCATTTTATGTTGTAGTTTGGTGTTTTTCTGAGGGGTTATTTCAATTGTGATTTTTCTCTTTTCAGTACTTGAAAGCTGTTGGACGAGGCTTACTAGGACTTCCTGTTGGTTAGTCCCTTTATTTCTTTTTCTCAGTTTTGCTGCTATATGTATAATTTTATTACTAAATTATGTCCACTTCGTAGAAAGCAATGATGTTGCTTCTTCGGAATTTTGTACCATCGAAATGGACCTATTAGAGATCATGCAACCTGTGTTATGCTTTGTGATTCACATTCCTGATATGAATACATTTACAAAGGTTGTACTCCTGGGTATTACATACTTCTTTTATGAAAAAAGAAAAATCTGCTTAAGTGGTTTAGAAGAGTGAATTGAAGAAAACCTTTTTATTCCTTCTATGGCAGGGGAAGAGGTTTTTCTTTTTTCTTTTTTTTTTTTGGAGTAAAAAAGGTCAGGCTTTGTAGTAGTCAAGGCTAAACCACGCCCTCAGTTCACATAGCTCATGTAGTTGGACCCATATATTGTTGTGTGTAGCATATGATTGATCATACTTTGAAACATGCTATATCCTATATTTGGTTATGAGTTCGTGAATTGTCTTGAAAGTTTTTTCTACTTGATGCATGTTCATTATTATCGATCAAACACTACTTGCGTAGTTTTGGGGAGTCTGAATCTGGTCCTTGATACTATACAGATATGGTTGACTCTATGACAAAAAATAGATGGTAAAAATATGGAACCTCCTAAGCAAAATATGCCACTTTAAGCAGTATCACATTTTCATTTACTGTTGGTTCTATTGTTTTATGGAAGAATCTGGTTTAATCAGCTGATAATTTTTATATGTATTTTTGTAGCTTTTACATGCCATAGACTCGAAAGAAAAACAAAATACAGCAGAAGAGAAGAACATTTCTGAATATAACAACACCTAGGTGAAGATTGTTTACCTCTTTGCTGCTATCTCTTTGCTGGTGTATTGTTTTAATCTTGTCTGGTTGGTTTATTGCCTCACATATGTAGAGCACCTCAGTCACCTAGATAGGACATCTGATATAAAAGCATCTCTTAAGATTATGTGATAGTTTTATTGTATTTTAAATTGTTAAAGCCTATGCTTGCATCTTCTTTTGCTAGTTAGTTCCTTTACTTGTCCTTTATATATATATATATATATTTTATGGTTGAAGTTGGGGTGGGTTTATGTTTAACAAAAGGGAAATATCATATCTTGTGTTTCTATTCTGTAGGGGCCATGGTAATTGCTTTGGGAGCTATTGCGTTGGGCGCACCTGTTGGCACTCAGTATGTGATTAAGAGTTAAATAGACTTTTGTTTTCATTTGTGTAGTTCTCAAAATAGAAGTTACAGTTGAGGTTGGATGAAAATAGTTCCCACCTTTCTATACCCTTTCTGAAACGAGACAATTTCTCATCATCATCACTAGGTACAATTCAACATTTGCTTTTCTTTTGGGAATACCTTTCTCATTTTCGAAACTTTTATTGAGAAGGCAAGTAAAACCCATAATGGTTTATAGTTTTAGCTGGTATATTTTAAATTCCTAAGATATTTGTGACCATCTGACCTCAACTTGTAGTTATATCCTAAGAACTGTGAAGACTGAAACATACCTTAATGATCTCTGAATCTAACCTATCTCCAATTTGGTAACCTGAGACTCTCATACTTCAATTCTTTGTTATTGAAGATTCAGTTGTATTTCAAGCATGTGCTGATTTTGTGCCACTCTCACTGGACTCAGGTTCTTGTCAAAGACCATTAACTGGTCCCTTATGATGTCATTGTTCACTGTAAGTAATGCATCACAATCTTGCCTGCTTTACAGAATCACACTTCAGACATTCCGGAGTATTTGGATAGGGACCCCTTAACTTCTTTTATAACCTCTCTACTTATATCAGAATCTGTATGATAATATCTGGTTATTATGCTTGTCTTCAAGGTAAATCATAAATGAATCTCTTAGTATTAGACTATTCACAAGCTGGGATTTCCAGAACCTTAATTTGTAATTTTAGGCTAACAGTTACTTTCATGCCTTTTTGCTCAACCAAGCTGCCATTCTCTTCCAGCTTTCCTGGTATCTGAATGCTTTCATTTTGAACAGGCTATGCCTCTCACACATATTGTTACTGTTTGGATTTTGTCAGACTGTGCCTGCAGCTTCTGTATTTGGGTCATCGTGGAAGGATTGGCAACGAATATTTGCACATACAAAGTTAGTCTGTCTTCTAGTCTAACAATGGGCTTTTGAGTTGTCATGTTTAAATCCATTTTTTTACTACCCTTTGAATTGATGCCAATTACTTATTCTTAGGCCATGCTGATGAAAGTAAATTTATTCTTAGGCCAATTGGATCTGTTGATCTTATAATCTGCTTACCAGCACATGGAGCTGTTATTGGAGCTTGGTTTGGGGCTTGGCCTATGCCACTTGATTGGGAAAGACCATGGCAGGTACTGTGCTGATCCTTAACGTTGCCTAATGTCACAAACCTACATCTTTAATGTTGAGTACTGAGCTACTTGGGTTGACTATTTGAAGTTAAACCATTTATAATTGCTTCTAATGAAAGATAGGTTAGTGATAAAAGGAAAATGTATCAACTCTTTTATTGGATATTTACTTTTCAGGTCTGGGCTGTTATCCTTGCATCATTCTTGTGTTGAATTCATTGTTTATGGTATAACCCGTTAATTATGTGGGGTATTAACTCGTAATTATGCCACGGAGGATGGTATAATTAAATAGCGGTAGCAACAAACCGGGTACTTCTGTTTATATTTGAAAGAGTTTGAAGACATGAGTTCATGTTTCACCGAGTTTCCAGCCAAAGATCAATGACTTCCTATCTAGTTCATTAGATTGAGATACTTTTGGACTTTCCTGTTTCTAAATTGTGGTAACCTTTTAATTCTTGGTCTATGACTTTTTGAGTCTTGATGCTCCATGTATGTTGATTTCCCCTATGTTTGTTTTGATCCTTCCTAATTATCGGTATTTGCTTTCTTGTTAAATTATTTTTAACTTGTCTTTTCTCATAACAAATAATTCGGTTTGCATTTCCTGTAGTTACATCTGTTATTATCATATGTTCTTAGTTAGGCTTGTAAGAATTTTAACTTGTTTTGTAGGAATGGCCTATTTGTGTGAGTTATGGAGCAATATTGGGGTATCTGCTCGCAATGGTGGCATCGTTCTTCTTTATCCTCGCGCGTACTCGGCTACAACATGTCAAAGGAGACTGACAAACAAGTCTTCCAATTATTATTAGCTTAACAAGATGCATCTCCGAAGGTTTTCGTCTTTACAAACTAACTAGATAGATTCAACCCCTTTCATTAACCAAGCTTTCTCTGTTTTTCCTCTTCTTCTTTTCTCCCCGCTTTTGATTTTCCTTCTTTTGGGTTGCGGGGGTTGCATCTGTTTGATTTGGCATACTTTCTATTGGAGTTCATCGTTATTTTGTTTGTTGTCCTCCTTTTATAATCAGCGAAAGTCACATTGATCATCTTGAGGTTTCATCGAATTACATTTCTTCCTTGTACTGTAGTCAACGAATTACGTCAAAAAAGAATTAAGGAAATGCTTTCCCCAGCGTCACCCCCCCCCCCCCCCCCAAAAAAAAAAGGGGGCCAATACTTTAAAGCTGAGCCAGTTTTTCTGACAGCGAATTCATAAAAATTAACCTCGTATTGTCATATTAAAAGGGTTTAGGGTGATTATGTAATATTTCTGGTCTTTTTATACGTGCTTTGCTTGTGTTTAGACTCTTTTTTTTTTTAATGCACCGTCTTTTTTTCTATATATATATTTTTTTTTTCTTTATTTTTTCTCATTATTTGCTACATTTTTTGGATTCGCTTTTGGTCCAAGTATCAGTTTCAAGTTTAATTTTCCTCTAATTTTGGTATTTCTTATCCCGGATTGATAATTGTAGATTGGAAAACCTATAAAGAAAACAAAAAAGGAAAAGGAAAACCTCCAATAAATCCCGGGAATGACGAAAGTGCCATGCAGCTTAGCAACATTTCCCGCTGTCATATCAGCAATGCGACCCGGTGGACCCCACACCGAACCCCTTAAAAGCTCTTCTCGGAGCGTGAAACCGCCAAAACGCTCATTTGAAACTCTCTCACCAAGAAACGCTAAAACTCGCTTCAGCTTCAAGATTTCTTCTCCCTCTCAGGTTATCCTCGTCAGTAGATCAAGTTTTTCTCTTCTGTTGGGTTATTTCAGTGAGCTCTTCTTTCCCTTTTGTTTTGTTCGTTAACACTTTCTCTGAATGCCTAGTTCTTTGAGTTGCGGAAATGACCTTTTCTTTATCATTTCTAAATCTTGTTTCTTGGTGGATATATTTTTATTTTCTTTTTATTTTTCCATTTGTGGGTGCTGGAATTCACGCTTTTGGGGTTTTGTAAGTTATGAATTTTGGTATTTGGTTTCGAATTCCTTTTGGTTCGTTGTTTTGTGTGGTTTTGAACGGAGAATCCCCTTTCTTGGAATTTTCATTTTCGTTTGTCTACCACATGCGCACTCTGAGAAAAGATTATGATATTATACATTCTTCTATTGCATGACAGAATCCCTATTATACTTTGAGACTCCTTTGACTATCTGAAGGTTTGCTTTGTAGTAATTAATCAAGACTAGTTTATTGTGTGTTTCTTCAATTCATGTCTTTCTTTCATGTCGCCTACAAAAATTTTTGTTGACTGGTGGAGAATGTTATTCATGAGTTACTCTTTTTGCCTTATTTGTGTCTAGATTTGGCCGGATAATGGCAGATGACAATTTGGATCATAAGCACAGGCCAGATGACGCTACTTCACTGTCACCAAAGAATGATGAACGTGAGTCCCGCATTTTCAATGAGCGTACTGACTTTTCTTGGACTTTATGGTTACAATTGGCAATAAACTAACGTCTTTGTCACCTTTTCCTTATGAAGATGCACCTGGAATACCTCCAGCTTACTCTCAGGGAATAACCCAAACTGCTACTAATTTGCATTCCGATGATGTAGCCCAGTCCAGCAACCGTCAAAATTCCAACATTGACCTCAGTTTCCCCCATGCGGAAGGTAACAAACGCCTCTCATGATAATTTTGGTTGCAATATGATCAAATTATGTCCACTTTCCTGTTGTGATAATCCTCTGGCTTAATAATGCAAGTAGTGTTTATATCAATAGTTTACAAAAACCTCAGATTGACGTAAAACTTGGAAGTGTGAGCAGCAGTCAGCAGCTCAAGGATCATTTTAAAATGCTCAGCATAACTTGAACGAACCCTATTACGACGGTTAGGTTGTAAGATCAAGTTGCTTTTGTTTGCTTTTCTAAACATCTTTGCTTTTTAATATAATTTTTATTTCTTCCCAAAGCTTACTTTTTATATTTGCTTCCCAAAAGGTACTAATTCAACAAAAATTATGTTTTGACTTCTTTTCTTTGTTGTTTAAAAAGTAAAATAATACTTTGTAGTGAAAATTAAATAGTGCTTGAACAAACTCTTATCTTTCATCTAACAAAAACACTAAATAGTGGCTTTCTTGATTTAACTTTAAATTTTCTCCTCAGGATGTCCCTTCTCAATTAATGAGAGAACTACTAATAGAGTTGCTCGAGGAGGTATGTTTGCCCATATGTCAGCCCAAGCTTTTGTTTGTTTTTTTATACAAATATCTTTGCTTTTTAACTTAAGTTTATTTCTTCCTTAAGCTAACTTCTTATATTTTCTTCCCAAGAGGTGCTAATTCAATGAATACTACTTTTGGCTTCTTTTCTTTGTTGTTTTGAAAGTGATAAGTGCCTTTGTATTGTAGTTAGATAGTGCTCGAACAAACTCTTATTTGTCATTTAACAAAAGCATTTAATAGCATCCCTCTTGATTTAACTTCAAATTTTCTCTTTAAGACGTTCCTTGTCAATTCATGAGAGAAATGTTAGTCGAGTTGCTCGAGGAGGTATATTTGCCCATATGTTAGCCCAAGTTTCTATTTGCATTTCTATAGAAACATGTTTCCTTTTTAACATTTTTATTTCTTCCTTAAGCTAAGTTTTAATAGTTGCTTCCCAAAAGGTGCTAATTCAACAAATATTACTTTTTGAGTTCTTTTCTTCATTGTTTTAAAAGTAAATAGTACCTTTGTAGTGTAAATTGAATAGTATTTGAACAAACTCTTATTTGCCATCTAAGAGCATTAAATAGTGTCCCTCTTGATTTAACTTGAATATTTCTCTTCATGACACCCCCTCTCAATTCATGAGAGAACTACTTGTTAAGTTGCCCGAGGAGGTATATTTGCTCCAATATTAGCCCAAGCTTCTATTAGCTTCTCTATAGCAACATCTTTGTTTTTTATTATGATTTTTATTTTTTCCTTAAGCTAACTTTTTATATTTGCTTTCAAAAAGGTGCTAACTTAATGAATATTACTTTTTGACTTCTTTTCTTAGTTGTTTTAAAGGTGAACAGTACTCTTGTAGTTTAAATTGGATAATGCTTGAACAAATTTTTAGTTGTTAGCTAACAAAAGCATTGGACAATATCCTTAATTTAACTTCAAATTTTCTTTTTAGGATGTACCTACCTAGTTCGTGGGAGAACTATTGTTCGAGCTGCTCAAAGAGGTATATTTGCCCATATGGCAACCTAAGCTTTTGTTTGCTTCTTTATATAAACATCTTTGTCTTTTAACATAATTTTTATTTTTTCCTTTAGCTAAATTTTATATTTCCTTCCCAGGTGGTGTTATTTCAATGAATATTATTTTTAACTTCTTTTCTTTGTTATTTTACAATTGAATAGTACTTTTGTATTTTAAATTGAATAGTGCTTAAACAAACTTTTATTTGTAATGTAACAAAAATATTGGATAGTGTCCCTCTTGATTTAACTTTAAATCTTCTCTTCAGGACGTTCCTTCTGAACTAATGAGAGAACTATAGAACTAGTTGCTCAACAAGATATGTTTGCCCATATGTCAACCCAAACTTCTGGTTGCTCCTCTATGTAAACATTTTGCTTTTTAACATCATTTTTATTTCTTTCTTAAGCTAACTTTTTATATTTACTTCCCAAAAGGTGTTGATTCAATGAATATTACCTTTTGACTTTTTTTTATTTGTTGTTTTAAAAATAAATAGTATTTTTGTAGTGTGAACTATATAGTTTACACTACAATGATGATTGTCTAAACTGAACTCAGTTTATTTCATCCATACAATTAATGCATCTGCTTGTAATTCTAAGCTAAATACAATGCTAGATTAAGCCAGAAACGAGCTTTTAGTTGCTCGTCTCATTAACTGAGCTATCTTATTTTGGGTTATGGTGATTTCTAAAAAGGTTTTGATGGCCACTTGCAAGTAGTCTTGCGTGGCATTGTTCCTTTTCATTATTTCCTCTGCTTTTGTCCAAATTTTCTAATGAGCTTCACTGGTTTTACAGGGAACATGCTGGGATCAACATGGCCAAGAGGAAATTTGAGTTCTCAGACTTATGATCCATCAGTCCAATTTTTTCTGCCACATCGACCCCAGATAACTTGGGCCCAGGGTTATCCATTCTTTCAGCCACATCAACCCCAGGCATATTGGGCCCAGGGTGATCCATCGGTCCAATCCTTTCTGCCACATCAACCGCAGATAACTTGGGTCCAGGGCGATCCATCAATCCAATACTTTCTGCCACATCAACCCCAGAGAAGTTGGGCCCATGGTTGTCCATCAGTCCAAGACCTCAATCAGATTCGTTCTGCTAGACCACATCAACCCCAGATAACTTGGGCCCAGTTTGATCCATCGTCAGTCCAAAACCCCAATCAGATTCTTTCTGCTCGACCACATCAACCCCAGGCAACTAGGGCCCACGGGAATCCATCAGTTCAATTCCTTCAGCCACGTCAACTCCAGGACCTCAATCAGATTCCTTTGGAATCTGGAGTTCTACATCAATCACAGATAACTTGGGCCCAGGAAAATCGCATTCTTTCTGCTCTACAACATCCACCACAGGCAACCTCGGCCTCGTCTCATGGGCCCGATTCTCCAACCTCGGTGCAGATTGAAAGTCTCCAACACAGAATGGGAGGTATATCTTGACGCTTCTGGAGATCTGCTTTCTCCTTATATGTGATTTTTTTTTTTTCTCAATTTTTCAAAGCCCACTTCCTGTCTGAAAAGCTAACACCTTTTTTAGTTGTTGTTGGAGGGCGGGAAATTTATGATGTTCATGTAGATTATAACTGCCGTGCTCTTTTGCACTTTTATCCACAGTTTGGGCTCATGCTGTTTGTGATTCTTTATTACATGTTGTACCATTTTATTCAACATACGTATTTGTATGCCTACCTCAAATATCTCTTTTTAAGTATGCTTTCTTGATAACCTGGTCTGCTACATTGAAAGATCTGCTGTGCCTAGTGATTTCCTGATTAGGAACTTTTTCATTGCAGACATATCTCAGAGGAGGAGACCAACCGGACAGACATGCTCTTTATGTGATAAGGATCTCTCGGTCTTCCTATTTGATCCTGGATACCAAGGAACTGATCCTCCAACTGTTGCTGTTTTACCGTGTGGCCACACCTTCCACGATGAGTGTTTGCAGATTGTCACCCCTAGAGACCAAGCTAGTGATCCTCCATGCTTTAATTGTTCACGTGCCGAGAATTAATGGCAAATTTGATCTTTGGTTTCTAACTTCTTTTGCATTCATCATGAGATAAAGTTCACCGAATTAAGTAGGTGAATTCCATAATTGTATATATCTCTGATGAGAACTCTCAGCATAGTAGTTAGGCTATTAGAAAGTGTATAGACAACAAACAGCACTTTCACTACTATAAAACTAATTCCCTCTATTGCTTCTAAATGGAAAGAATGTATCAAATTTTGTTCCTATTTTGTCATAATCTCCTTGAAACACAGAGATTAACGAATGGAAAGGTTGGAAGAGGTGAAGTAAGTCGTCTCCTCATTTAGGAAGTACTTGTTGGAAGCCGGCTGAAACCCACAAGCATAGAATGTTGAATACAACCCACTTGTGGTCTTAGCCCACCGTGTTGGTTGGAAACACCATTGAACAAAATTGAATTTTGTGTTATCGTTTCAGCGATTAAACACATACAGAATCTTTGCTTAGCCCTTGTCGCTTGTGGAAGATAAGAAGGTACGCAGCCTTGACCCAACTGAAAAAACCGAAAAAATAAAAAATAAAAATAAAAATAAAAACCATCAAATGAAAAATGCTACAGTTCCAAAGCATATTCTTTAAGCACAAAGCCGTAGCCCAGGATACTCTGAAATTGGTTTTGTTTTTATCCTTTCTGGATTGCCTTTGCCTTTGCCCTTTTCCGAGAGGAGTCGGAAAACAAACGTGTAGCAACAAGGGAGGAAATGAACATTTAACGCCGCCGCAAAAACAAATAAGAAATAAGCAAAAGAGCCAACTGTTAACATAAAATCTTCCAACCAAATGCACCAAATCTGAACCGTTCAAGGCCAACGTGGTCCCATCCCGTTTAATAATGGCCAAGCAATTATCTTCTTCTCCTCCTCCTTGTTGGTAAGAGCAACCAAAGTACAAGAAGTCTCAAACACTAACAAACATATTCCCAAACAACAAAAAATTCCTCTCTCTCTCTCTCTATCTCTCTGTTTATCTGGGCGAGTTTGCGGTGCTTTGTTTCTCGAAAGTAACGTTGTCTTGGACTCCTCCCCCCCCCCCCCCCCTCCTCCTCCTCCTCGTTGTTCCTCCTCTTCTTCTTCTCGTGGTTCTTCCATGGAAGACCGAAACCAGGGGCGGGAAATGAAGGCGGCGGATGGGGCTCTGGTTGGCTTCTCTCCCGTCTCTTCCCCTCGGATTTTTTGGAAATCTCGAAAGAGATCAGGTAGCGTCGGTTTTCTTTATCTCTCTCTCTCTCTCGCTCTCTCTCTCTGTTCTTGTGATGTTTGCTTGTGTTTATAGACGCACCCCGCGAACCTTTATCTGTGCTCGAATTGTTGTACCGAATGGAATTCAGCGATTTTTCGAGTGGTGGATGGGTCTTTGAAGATCTTCCCTTAACAACTAGTTTTGGTTTTGTTGTTTACATTATTCCGTAGCCGAGTTATATCTTACCCATCTCTCTTCAGATTCTCAGATAGCGTTCCTTCTGATTGCTTCCCTTACCCAACTACCATACCGAACTATTTCTTCGATATGACGAGGTTTTAACTTGTTTTCTTCATTTAAAGTCTGCATCCTGCGAAAGGACATATTCTCATGGCGCTAATACCTTGCTGTTCTGTATTATTATCGTCTACCACTACCACAACCATTTGTGCGGTTGTTGAAGCTTTCTCTGAGAGACAGTGAGACAGAGACAACCAATTATTGACTTTGCTTGTACGTTACTTCGGGATTTCTCTTGTCTCTCTTCCTTGCCCCTCTCATCCTCATTGGGCTATCAATTTCCTTCGATTTTATTTTAAATTTCCTATCCAGAACCGCAACGATTACGCGTGGGCTACAGAAGCTCAAACCATTTCCTGGGTCAGCTTCATCTTTTATATTTGTTATTTAATGTCAATAATTTCTTTTCTTTTTTTATTTTCTAGACAAGAACCGTGGCTACCTTTTCCCCAAATTACGTATTGCTGACCAATTACAATGACTTTGACGTGTGAGTAGCACCATTTTACTTTCTTTTTAATTACCCCATACCCAAGTTTCTTACCTACCTGTCAAAACGTCGCCATTTTTTTACTCTTCAGAGTAGAATCCAGGGACCCGAATTGAAAATTTGGAGTTAACTTGGGCATCTTTTGGTTTATTTAATATCTCATGGTGAAACACGGGGTGGGGTGAACCACGTGGTCTGGTTAGGCAAACCAGCTATTCCCCAATTTTATATTCTTAGATGATCGTAAACAAGGTCCCGCATGTTGCAAAATATATTGCTCCCTTGAATATTGGATGTAGACTTGTTCCTCTTTTGAATCCCTCTCCCTCTCCTTCTGGGCTGTCTGGTATTCCGAGTCAACGCTACATTCATCAGTTATTCATCACGTTTTCATTAGGTGGCTTTTATATTAAAGAATGATTTCTCCACTTCCGCCAGGGAAAGAACAGATCATTGAGGATAAACCGGTGATAATATTTTATCCAACCCCAAACCCAACCGACTGGAGGGAGACTAAGGAGCATTGTTTATTTCGTGGTGCTTTACAAAATTGTGTTTTTCTTTGAGACTTAGAAGTTGTATATCAGCACATCTGCTGTAGTTACCAGGATAACTAAGGAATTTAGCAGCACCTAAGGAAAAGGAATGGAAGTGGAAAGGATAAGTAATCTAAAATTTGCAAGGGTAAGTTGTGTCTAATATGGATTGCTGTCAAAGGACACTGCCGCACTGTAGGATCCTTTTATAAAACCATGCTATTTTCTGTCTTAGTAGTACATGACAGTAGAGGTTGTGACCATAGTGTGACATGAACAAAGTGAGTCTGTTGGTCTTGTGCCCCTTATGTTCCATGCCCAAAATGAATCTGAGGGAGAAATAGTTGTTTTTGCATACTATTATTGGGAGTCATCATGATCTCAAAAACAATGCTTGAGAAGTTGTGTTGCAGATTTTTTTTTTTTTTTTTTGGGTGATAAAGGTGCCCATCCTGCTTTCACCTATCCTTTACGGGCTTTCCTCTTGTAATTCATGTATAGGCTGATTCTTTTTGTTATCTTGTACATTTCTTAATGGTGCTGAACCTGTTGGGTAATTTCACAATCAGTGATAATATGTGTACATGGGTGATATGGTACCCATATGGATGTGGATTTTATGTTTGTCGGAGTTGTTGAAGAAGGGACTCCATACCTCCCATTGACGAGAATATTAAGCTGTTTCTTCTACATGCACCTTTAGTAATTTAAGCTACTTAGTTACCCAGAAAATGAATTATTGGGAGATGCAAAAATGTCAATCATTTCATGTTATTTTGCATAACGGATGAAAAGGAGCTGCATTAGCAATTTTCATGTATATTTCTTTGTCTTGGTTTCCTTTCATTTTAGAGTATGCACTCAAAATGTAAGCATAAAAATAAAACATGACTTCGACCACAAAATGACTCACCTTCTATACAAGCATCCAGATAGAAAGCCTTTGCGGTAGGATGTTACAGAACTTTAGAACCGTTACCCAGTAGTTGGTCATAAAATGAAGGACTAAGTGCCCTTTAGTTGGAGAACGTTGTTTCTTGAAAGGGTTTATTGTTCATCTCTTTATAAAAATGATCCAAATCAAGTGCATCTTTCCTTTCAATCACCACGTATAAGCAGAAATGCAGAAGCAGGGCGTGGTATTTCTCATATTTAACATGGTTATATTGCCTCTGTATTATGTTTGATGCGTCGTTGGTCTACGTTGGAACTAGAATAGTAACTTGTTTCCAACAGCTAGCGGGAGGAACTTAGACAAGGTAATTGAAGACAATGCTAATGAAACACCCGACAAACAGGAGGAACCTATGTCTGAGGAGAACTTACAGGACCCTGCTGCAGCTTCTGAGCTCTCAGAGCGTCGAAAGGCTCTGTATGAACCATTAGAGCCTATAAAGAATATAAATGGCCGACGACCAGCGGCTGAATCCTTACTTCCTCCTCCCGACTTTGATGCCACAAGCTATCCCCGAGGCTGGCTCATTGGTAAGAAGAGGAAGCTGGTGAATGTGGATGTCGTTGAGAGCATGCGGAAGATTGCCATCCAAGAAATGAACAGAAAGGTGCTATTACTTTCCACAGCTACAAGCACCGCACCGCAAACACATAAACCCACGTACAAACACGTCGAGTTACACATTATTGCAATCACAGTTGAGCCAAATTTTGGTTATGCATGCAGGACCGGGAGATCGATGGCCTGAACCAGCAACTGGAAGAAGATGCTCGTTGCCTAGAACACCTGCAGCTCCAGCTTCTGGACGAACGGAGCAAGCGTTCGGGGATCGAGAGAGAAAATGCAATGCTACAAGACCAGATCTCCATGTTGATGAACATGTTAGAGGAGGGGGGGTCCATGGGGGAAGAGGGCCCAGATGAGCCATAGTCTGCGGTTTCTTTCTTGTTTGTTTTATTTTTTATTCTTTTGTAGAATGTCCGTAAGGAGTCTATAAAAATAGGTGGAATAGGTTGTTGGTACTGCCAGTACACGGATATGTTAAATCTGTTTATAACAAGGTTCAAATCTTGTATTACCGTACATTGGAGTGATCTGCTTGTTAGTCAAAACGGTATTCAGCAGATGAAAACGTTTGTGTTATGCGCTATAAAAGAAAGAGTGCCTTCTTGCAACAGTTACATATGGTGGCTGGTTGGGGCTGATAGGCTTAGGATTTAATTTCCTTTCTTTTTGAGCACAATCTTAAGACTTTTTAGTTTCAGTATTCGTCAATTTGTTGATGTGAAGTATATAGTGAAAGATCTGTGGTGTTGATTCGCAAACATGGAGTTTAAAACTGCAAATATTGGAGCATGCCCCTGCATGGAATATAGTACAAGAAAGGATAGGAAGAGCACTAACATAAATACAAAAGGATCACAGAAAAACACGCTACCCAACACCGGATTGACCATATGAACATATCAGCTTACCCAATATTCACAAAACAACCTAAAGTTTCTTTCTTCTCATAAGAAGACTGATTGAAAATCACTATCTAGCTTGATTATCAGAATCTTCTTGCAAGCTGAACAAAAACTGTGGGAGAGATGCTATCCTTGGAAGGTTGACTAGAAGGTCCGCAAAGGAGTCCTTCCTGGTCATGGCGACTGCCTGCTTGCACCTAGAAATGTCGTTGGAATCCACATCAGGGGCTTGATATTTCTCAGCAACATTTTTGCCATGTTCATCGACTCCATCGCGTTCCACCGGCAAGTTTTGTGCAATTGAGGGATCTTTCTGAATGAGACAGCAAAGCGAATTGACCCTTGACATGAGTGACTGCTCATCAGAAGCTGATGTTGATTGGAAGTCGTTAAACAAGTACTGGGTAATCTCTTCCAGGACGTCTCTTTTATCTCTGTAGCCGGAAAAGACAGACTTCTCGGACGTCATCTGTTCTGTGATGCAATTTCCAATGTGGTTCACCAGATCACTCACAGACATTGATGGGTGGAGACCAGGCACTTTGATTTGATCTAAATGGTCGAGCAACTGCGAACTCTTGCCCCGTATGCTCCTTATCTCATCAGTTGCATGCGTGTCCATTCCTAATATATGACAACGGTTAGACCAAGAATGATTGCGAGGAAGCATATGCTCATGATAAGCTTTACAGAATAGTGGAATCAAGAATTGTAGGACTACAATGCTGCTAAAATAACGCCAGACACATAGACATCCATCCGCTACCAAATCCTCCTGGAAAATGTATCTATCCCATGAACAGTGAGCAACTGAATTTTTGGTTGTTTTCATATTTCCGCGGACAACAATTTGTTTATTGCCATGCACTATCAGATAGCTTATTCATATACTCTCTATGGCAATCGATTAAGCCTGGTCAAAGCAATGCCCTGTGCAATTCTTTTGTCCATTACCTACTCAACATACTATTGAGCTATTACCTTGGGAAGAGATCAGTTTGCTAATAATCCTATTCTAGATAATCGATTATGTATAACTAGTGGTAATTCAACTCAAGAGAACAATATAAAAGAGTAAAAACAATATGAAGTCGCCTTATTGAATTTGGTCTCCAAACTATGTATAGAAGAGGAAAAACAGCACAAATTGACAGGAGAAGGTGTAGAATTGTCACAAATGAAGCAATGGTACGTTGAAAAATCAGAACTTGTAAAATGAAGGGCATACAACAATCCTAATACCAAATTCCAATTTGACATAGGAGTGAATAAGTGGTAAGTTAGCTTTAATTTTTATCTAATGACTTTCACTTCTGAGTTCAGCATTTTTACCTGAGCTGGATGAAGAAGTTTCCTGGGAAAAATTTTCAGGTCTACCAATGAAATCTTGTTCACTCTTTGAGGAAGATGACTGAGCTCCAGAAGGTGATGCCACATCCCCCAGTCCAAAGAAGACAGGTCTCTCTTCACTCCTTAAGTCAAATGTATTGCCAGATTCATTTGGATCCTGAAAAACACCTACTTTTGGTTCAAAGTATGGACACTCCAACACGATTTCTGGCTGTTGACTTAGAAAATTGAGTCGAGGATCACATTGCATTAGCTTTTCAAAGTGCTTGCCCAAGGTGCCTGGTGGGCACTGCAGAAAGTGTCGCCTGTGACAATATGAAAAACCCATATCAGCATACGTATTAAGATGTCTAATGAGATTACAAGTTCGATTAGTTGCATGCTGCTAAAGGAACCACTTTATATACATTAAGAAGAAATAGCGACCAATAAACTTTCTTATGCTGTTAAGAAAGTAGTAACTAAAGAAAAGGAGGAGGAAATTATCTTTTCATCAAAATGAAAAAAACACACTCAACGCGGCCCACCCCCCCACCCCCCCCAAACCCAAAAAAAAAAATTGCAATCCAGCATCCTTTCTTATTGACAAACCTATACCAAAGTTTTTGCCACAAGAACAGTTTTGGAAGCAACTAACATATGGAAGTTGCATGATTTTGATAATTGAGAAATGAAATTGCAGACAAAAGTGATAATATATATCTAAACTGTACACTGCCGATTCTCAAATTTTTGTATTGATATCGAATTGTAGATGAAAAAGATGCTGTATATCTAATAGACTGCCTATTCTCAAATTGTTTCATGCAATATCTAAAAGTCTATGCTCCCTATTATCAAGACATCATGTTTGTAAGACGAATTTAGATCAGAAAACTTGTGAATATAGTCTTTATGTCCACTTGCAAGGTATTTCACTCCTTTTGAGATAAGAACAAGTATGAACACATCTAGTTAAGGATAATGAATTAAGCATTCAATGATTGAAAGAGGTAGAAAGACAATGATAGAAAAACAAAAAAGTACAATAGATTAAGAAAGAAATAAAAAATAAACAGCACAGGATTCAAAACTATTTTAATGGGTTAATGAAAGAACGAGGCAAGCAACGTTTTGACAGAACAACTCTCCTCACAGAGAAACTTCTAAATTTACAAGCAATTTTGTCTTTCAACACATCAAGCACTTTAGGATTGCCAATCCTTGAGACAAGCCTCAAGAAAACGTTTCAAATGGTGATTGAAGCAGCCAATATGACCCTAGGCTCATAACCTAGGATGCCAAATGAGGCATTTCGAGCAAAATGAAATCTTGACTAAGATGATGAATGAGAAAAGGCATAATCAGATCCAATGTGATATGAATAACACACTAATACTAAAGTGCAGGTTCAGGCCAATTTGTTAATCCGTGCCCTAGCATGGATGAATTAAGACTTAAACCAATCACCAGTAACAACTATACAAGACAAATAAAAGCCAAGGGAGAAACCCAACACATCATTAACATACTTCCTTTACGAGATAGAGGCAAATATCTTGAAGATCACTCAGGTGCAGGGCTCTAAAAGATGAGTCAAGAGACAGCTGGCAGGGAAAACCTTACAAATGAGACGGACATGAAGCACATTTCTCTGTACTTTGAATATTTCCCATTTTTTCAGATAGGCACAATTAACATCCAAATTTAAGGGAGCCAGATCACAACACTTTGATGAAACTGCATGAGAGCAGCCTTCCACAATATGATGGCAAACCAACAATAATTTGCAAATGGAAACTCATGGAAGACATGCACATTTATTCAGAAACCCCACTTATTCTTGGAGCCATGCACTATTCCATAGTTCAAGTGAGAACTTAAAGCCTTGCAACTCTTTGCTACAATTGGAGAACTTTTCCCATCTGCCATTCTATTTTTTAAAGAACAAAGTGCTTGAATAAGAAGGCAGCTAAAACACCATGCAAAAGATAAGAAATGCTCAAGAATGCAGGAATCTATGACACAATGATCTTCAACGCACACTCACTAAGACAACAAATCTCAAATCGTGTGCTGCATGCAGCTACACATTAAACAATGCGATTATGCATGCAAGCATTGTCTGAATGACCTGCACAAACCCTCGCTAAGGACCCATAAATCAATTCACTTGCATAGCAGTACAACGAGATACACAATAGCATAAGCAGGACTGACACTTGGAAGGTAAGATCTCTTCTCGATGAAAAGAAGATCAGAGGTAGTACCTATTTATGCTAGCTTGTCCGCATGTAAAATCCGATGTTGCCTGCCACAAGGTATGCTTCCTAGGTTGTGGATTTGTTTCCCTGAAGAAAAGGGGCCGTCTAGCCAGCTGCATCATAGAAGAACACCAATCTATAATCCCAACCTAAATTACATATCAATAAACATGATACTAAGAACAAACATATTCTGACTTACCACCACATCCAAAAACCCTGGTGCATCATCTGGATAGTTTGCCTTGATAGCAACAATATCTGACCACTGAATTTCAATCTTATTCTTAAGACTGCCATCAAGAACTTCCCACACAAGCTTATGCTTCATAAAGTAACATTTTGCCACCAAGTCTCCCTCATACCTCGACTTATACTACAATCCAATAAAATTTAAGAATCAAAACAAGCGCAATTGCAAGCGGAAAAACGAAATATTCTCTTTTAACCAAATTTGCTCCAGAAAAAAAGGCGTAAATTTACCTCCCAGGTCCCAATTTTTAGAACAGATCCTGGAAAATTCGAAGCCTTGAGCTTATCACTTGAACCCTTTTGATCTTTTTTGCATATGGCCGCCAGTTTGGAACCATTTTCTTGAGAAAGCCTCATTTGAATCAAGTCCAAAAGGGAGGGGGTCTTCCGGAGACGCAAGCCAAGTGGGCTCGGCTCATCCAGGGGATTGTACGTAGATGGCGGAATAGCTAAGCAGCCAAGTCCTGTATTCAGTGGCTGAAAAAGAAGATAATGAAAGGAAATGAAAAACGCCCACTGGAATAACAAACAGCTAAGAACATGAAGGAAAAGTAAAATAAAGCAGGGTTAGGAGCATGGGCAACAGCAGTTATAAACCTATCATCATCAGTAACTAGCATAACGGAAGATACGTCTATCCGTCTCTGTTTTCAGCTTTTCGCTCTGTTTGCCAACTAAGAAAGCAAAAGGAGAAGGGAAAAAAGGAAATCAGATTTAAGCCGCAGGTGACAGCCCCCGGTCGATGTGTTTTCCAATAAAGGGTGAAAGAAGAACAATTTCAATCACGCCCGTTTGGCTGCTAAGAAAGCGTGGGAAATATAACAGGAATTCGAATTTTGGCACGGAGAAACCCAAACCTGCAGAGACAGATCAGGCTTTGATCGCTTGTGAAGCGGACCGAGTTGTTCCTCCAAGGACTCCTCATACTCTTGCTTCACCCCGACCTTTCTCCCGGACTTGATATCCGAGTCCATCCCGGAATTCATCATCTGAACCATCGACGCTAACTCTGACTGAACTCAGTGAGGGAGCGAATGCCACCAGGAAAGGCAAACGAGAAAAATTCGGCGAATTGACCCGCTGAATCGGCGATTCTCCAGACACTGACTGAAAGCCAGAGATCATACCATGATAGGGAAGCGATGGTTTTGGTTTCGTTTTGAAAGAGCTGGGCAACAGGACGTGGTGTCAAGTGGGCGCACACAACGCCACGTGTAGTCAATTGTGAACAACGAGGCGGAGACGTCAGGTTCGTACGTTACTCGAGCAATAGCATGATGACTATCATGCCCCTGATGTCGACACAGCAAGTGGCTGTCGTGAGCGGTAGTGTTGTCTTTTCCTCTTTTGTCGTTGACGTAAGCTAGGTTGGCGTTTTGTGGTGGGTTCGTAGAACTCGGATCAAACGCGGGTCCCGGTTCGTGAAGCTTCGTACTGTTTTTGTCGTGTCCGACCGAAGTAGGGACTTCATTCGGTTGGGAGGCGCGGACGCGTGGCGGAGTGCGGTGGCGTGTTGAACACGTAGGACAGGTGCACACGGTTTTGGATAAGGTTTCGGAGATGCGCCTACCAAATGAAACCCAGCCACTTTGTCGGGTTTCGTCGACGAAGCTTGTCAAATAATGCTTCTTTTATGAGTTTTCAATCTTTTTTTTTTTAATTTTTACAAGCTTTATAGCTCATCCTTATCCATATCGTCCCTACGTGGAAAGTCCTTTGCCCACCCATTTTCTAAATCCACGGTGGGTATACGGGCACGTGTGGGAGCACATCGTTGGCAGCCAATATGGACTGGCTGGAAAAGCAGGCTGGATGCTCAATCCAGCAGGGATGGCACGTGGCCAAGAGAGACACGCCCCCATCCCTCTAAGCGTCACTTCAATTGTACTACCCTGCTTGGTTCCTTTCCCTTCCATCAATCCCATCACCGTGGACATTCCTGTCAACCAAGCCGCCGTCAAGTTTTCGTATCTTCTGCCCGCAAGGACTCCTCAGGATTGCAAGAATCAGAAGGTCAGCGTCCTAGCAGGCCCAAGATGACAAGCAATCAAAACGCTCTGCTCAGAAGATGACGGTGCTCGACTGGGCTGCAGCAGTTGTTTTCCGTCCCAGGGGTTATTGGGCTTCTCTTTCTTAGGCTTTTGTCAGGCATGTCCGATTGGATACACATCCTGGAAAAAAAGATTCCATTGGAACTCGACTGGAGGAGAGACCTATAATCTATGAGATTGAAAGTATTATTCTTTTTACTTCTCTCAATGCTTAACAAATGGACAACATGCATCTTAGTTTGCCATACGACAACAAAATATAATTCTTTTTCTTTTCTGACCAAACATTTCTTAGATTTCCAAAAGATGCAGAATCCAACATGGACTACACGGATCATACAGTAGTTCTGTCTCTGGCTCTCTGGCTCTCTCTCTCTCTCTCTCTCTCTCTCTCTCTCTCTCTCAACACTCACAAGCTTAAACCACGCCATTTTAAGCCTAAAAAAAGAAACATATTGGACTTGAATTTAAACTTTGACATTATCTCATTAAAGTATAACCTATTGCATTCATCCTTTTGACACTTGACACGCTTAAGTTCACGGGACACCAGGTCACGAAATACTGGCGATTCGTCAACTCAACAGTGCTTTTAGTTTGACAATTCAGGGTAAAACTAGTGCTATTTATAAAGTAACAAAAAGACGAAGACGATGTGACAATCCCACACAAGGAAAAATGGTGATAAGCAATGGAATGCTCTTGCTTGCCATGGGCCACACCAAAAGGCGAAAGTCCTCCAATGAATGCTTCCTTGTTTTGGGAGATGGGACAATGATTATGCTTTGTTTAGTCCAAAATCTGAAGAGCGGGATAGTTTTTTTCAGCCAATGGTCATCTTTTTGTGTGTCCGCCCAAACATTTTAACCTCTTCTTGGTACATCGAAGTTCTCAAGTTCATACTCGACCGAAATCAAATTCAGTGAGGGGTTTCTCAGAGAGGGTTTGTGATAATAGATGGTACTCTTCTCTGGTCTCTTGCAGCTTCATGTAGGAGGTAACAGGAGACACAAAAAACTCTTAATCTCTCTCTCTCTCTCTCTCTCTCTCTCTCTCTCTCTCTCTCTCTCTCGGTTGTGACAGTTGATTCCGTGAAGGGTGAGTTCCTATCGCTGAAAGTTCAACAAACCAATGAAATTCTTGTAATCCGCGGTCGTCGATCCCACCAGGTCACTAGGAAAGATGGCACTGTTTAGCCTTCTCTCTCTCTCTCCGTCTTCCTCTCCCAATACGTGCACGTGAAACCTCAATAATTTCTCATGCACAAGTGGGTCCTAAAGCCAGCCCTTCCTCTTTTGTTCTCATGCCAAATTTTTCACTGCTAAGAATCTCTCCACACACCCTCCTCTCTCTCGTCTCTCACCATTCTTCTTCTCTTTTCCTTGCTTTTCCCTGCAAACCCACTTGTTATCTTTCTTTTCTTCCCTCAACCATGGCGGTTGCGAAGCCTCTATTGCCTTTGATGCTTTCTCTTCTTCTTGTTTATCTTGGGATTGGGAATGAGGTTCGCTGCTATGAAGAGAAGGCCCTCAGCTTGCAAAGATTTCAATGGAAACAACCAAGTGGCAGACCAAGTTGCTTCTCCCGGAAATCAAGTGAGTTTGGGCAAAGAGAAAAAGTGAAAGTCGTAAAACTACTTAACTAGGATTGGGCATGGCTTTTGTTACTTTATTTATTCTCCACTTTGGGTTCAGTTGTCTACAATTGCTTTCCTTTTCTTGATAGTCTGAACTGGTTCAAGCTTAAGGACAGTGTTGAAAGTACAAATACATTGGTCGCCATTTTCTTCGGAAAACCTAGTAACAGTCTTATCAACTGTCCTTGATGAGTTTGACTGAGGATTTTCTCTTTATTCATTTTCTTCCTTTTGTCACGGAAGTAAAGAAATCAAAGTTTGCAGGCCATATGAGGGAATCAAACTCAAGGCTAAGTTAGCTATAGTTTCAGTTTCTGAATGGTTAATTTTCAGGAGTTAAATATGGAAAAGCGGAGCAGAATCAACTTCAACTTACCACAGTAAACTATTAATTTTAATTGCTAAATGTACCATGAGAGAAATCTTAAACTACTACTATTTTCGAAGCAAATATGAAAGTGGATAGATATCATAAAAATGTAACTCTCTTGCTGAACAATCAAAGAATCTAATAATGAAACCAGATATAAAATTTTAAGTTTTTTTTTTTTTTTTTCCTTTCAATTCACTTAAATCGCTCTATTTTGCTTGATGTTTCTTAGGGAAGGAAAATGGTGCAACTATATTAGAGATGAAGCACCAAGACTCCTGCTCTGGGAAGATCATTGACTGGAATAAGAAGCTACAAAAACGTTTGATATCGGATGATTTTCATGTCCGGTTACTTCAGTCCCGGTTTAAAAACGGGGCATCAGGTGCGGAATATGTTTCGGCGGCTCAAATACGATTGACTTCCGGAGTAAAATTTCAGACTTTAAACTACATTGTAACCATAGGATTGGGAGACCGGAATATGACAGTGATTGTCGACACGGGAAGCGATTTGACATGGGTTCAATGCCAACCTTGCAGGCTTTGCTATAATCAACAAGAACCTCTCTTCAACCCCTCTACATCCCCATCATACCAGTCAGTTTTGTGCAATTCATCAACCTGTCAGTCTCTTCAATTTGCTTCTGGGAGTCCGGGCTTCTGTGGGAATAACCAACCAACTTGCAACTATGCTGTTAGCTATGGAGACGGATCCTATACTAAAGGAGAGCTAGCTCATGAACACCTTAATCTCGGAACAATTTCTGTGGAGAATTTTACGTTTGGCTGTGGTAAAAACAATAAAGGTCTTTTTGGGGGAGCTTCAGGCCTCTTGGGTCTGGGAAGGAGTGAACTCTCAGTGATTTCTCAGAGTTCTGCCTTGTTTGGAGGAGTTTTCTCCTACTGTTTACCTTCTACTGAAGCAGGGGCTTCTGGTTCGTTGGTTATGGGTGGAGATTCTTCAGTATTCAAGAACAACACTCCCCTTTCTTACACCCGAATGGTTCCTAACCCACAGCTATCCACCTTCTATTTTCTCAACCTTACTGGCATAAATATTGGTGGGATGGCCATACAATCTCCAAGTTTTGGTCGAGGTGGAATTCTAATCGACTCTGGAACCGTTATCTCAAGGCTTCCTCCATCAGTTTACAAGGCTGTGAAAGCAGAGTTTCTGAAACAGTTTTCTGGATTTCCAACAGCACCGACATTTTCAATCTTGGATACATGTTTTAGCCTCAGTGGATATGAGGAAGTAAGCGTTCCTACAATAAAATTGCAGTTTGAGGGTGATGCTGAACTGGATGTGGATCAAACTGGCATATTTTATTTTGTAAAGGCTGATACATCTCAGTTTTGTTTGGCTCTGGCAAGTCTCTCCTATGAAGATGAGATTGGTATTATTGGAAACTATCAACAGAAGAACCAAAGGGTTGTATATGACACTAAACAGTCCAGGCTGGGATTTGCAGGGGAAAGTTGCAGTTTCACTTGAACAGAAGATACAATAAAAATAGGTGAGTCCATGTGAACATTAATCTTCCCAGCAGAGCCAAGCTATAATTGGCAATATACAGCAGAAGCAATAGTTTATATTTCACTTCACATTGTTTACAAGTAGTTATTTTGTCCTATCCGAAAAGATGTAAAACATGTAAACAGCGTTTGTGATTTTTCATAGTCTTCTACGTGAAATGATTCGTCTTCCTAATGTTGAGAGCAGCAATATTGTTAATTGTATATTGAATTCTGTAAGATTTCTTTCAAATAAGCTGATAAGTGTGTGAATAACGGTGTTCAGATTTCTATGCTTTGCCTGCTGCTGCAGATCCTGAAGAACTGAGAGCCTTCTAAGTTTAGCTATTATTGAGGGCTAGAATTTCTTTTAATATCGAAAAATTTGAATCATTCTAATTGTACAAGCAAGTTAACGAATGATGGAACAAAAACCTTGATTCTTCTGAGCCAAAAAAGAAAAGATTAAAAAAGAAAAAAGAAATGGAGATGCAAAAGGAAGGTTTTTTCTGTCTTCAATAAGTCCCGAACAAAGGACGTCAATGCTAATTAGATGCTCAAATTCTATGCATAGGATTATCACTTGGCAGAAAAAGACCTTCCCTCGATGCTTAACTCATGAACAAAGTAAACACAAGCTGCATCCACTGGAGCAATTTCTTAAGCTTGAAGCTGTTATTTGAATGGTACATTAATGAAGAGAGTACAAGTTGGATAGCAAATCCTATATCAGAATTGAAACTGGGTTGGCTATAAAAATCTGAGCTCTGTACGGCATTCCATCATAGTTTATTACATGTATGCATCTATAGAATTCTCCAGCAGTAGCGAATTTGGAAGCCTTTATGAGAATGACATTGAGAGGCAACCAAGCTCATCCACTGAGGCACTCTCTGATGGTCTGGACCGATGGGGAATCATGATTGAAATGCAAATTTGATGACATAGCAAAACCAACCATGGTACTGCCTAAATCCTTTTACAGATCGGACATTGGCCCTCTCCTAACAACTTCCTTCGCACCACGCGATTCAGTTTTTCCAAGGAACCATGTCTACGGGCATCTCCTATCAAATTGCTTCCCCTTGATCAGGTTGTAGATAAAAAGCAGTAACATCAATGCAGCAACCATAAATTACTATTTGATGCGCGTTCCCTTTTAGGTTGCATCTCGGTACGTCCCTAGTTTGATCAAGTGCTGTTGAGAAGGGAGGTCATTTCAACAGTATCAGATTCAAGTATACTACCATCTTTCTTTGTGCTTGACATTTCAGTTGGAAGGATAGACGAGCTGGGATCATTTCTGGGTATCAAGTACAGAAATCCAAGAGGAACTAGCCGCGCCAAGGTCCTAATCAATATAGCCACCCAAAGATTGTCGAATCGTGTTCTTGTGACCTTCAAAATGTGAAGTAAGAGTCCTCCTGCCCAGGCCGACGAGAGTAGCCCACATTGGTCAATGGACATCAGCAACGCAAAGAAAGTGCCTTCTATACCAGTTGGACAAATCTTGGAACTAAATACAAGAAGAGGCATCCATTTCAAACGCCCTATCATATGTGTAACTGCTGAATCCATTACGGCAAAGAAATAATCTGGTACGTGAATTTTCAAGTTTATGCGTAAAACCAATACCAAATCTAGCAATCCTGATGCACCATACAGCAACTGAGTCCAGAAAAGTAAGTCACGAAGAGGGTGCCTTTTCAACAAGTTTTGATAGATAAGGACCCCAAGAAGTGAGCCGACTGCACCAACGGCAAATGTAGATCCAATAAGCTCCTGCATGAAGGATATGGATAATGAATCACCCCACAATAGGTTTATCTTAAAGAGATAATAAACACTGTTTAATCCAATGAAAAAAAAAATCTTATAAATGGGAACTAACTTAGCTGAAAATAATTTCGATTTGCAAATATATACTGAAAGGGTAGTAATAAAACAAAAAGTGTTGAAAAATATTGGAATGAGAGTAAGGAAGTAATATGCTCCCAATGGGAACCAATGGGAACCAATGGAAAGAAGAATAAGCTGATATTCTGGATAACAAGGCTGATATTCAAACATGAGTAAAATTTCGATGCTTTTATAACAGAAGAATATAATGGCACCTGTGAAAAAGATGGACCTCCCTTGGCATCTGTGTACCAATAAAACATTCCTTCATTGATATTCATGCTTAAAGCAAGAGATAAGTACATGTATAAACATGGCCTCCACACATCTTGACATTTCAGTGTTGTCCACATAGTCTTAGTGGCATCCACTAATTTTTCACGTACCTATATCAAGATCTTCAATTGAGCACAGAAGAAAAGTAGGAATAGGAAAGATGGCTAATAAGTTAACCATACCGATCGGGAGGTAAAGTTATGGACGCGGGATTCTCTCAGCACAAATCCAACCAAAACGACCAGTCCTGGTGGGATGCTAAGCAACCCAAAGACGCCCTGTCAAGAAAGTGTACCACCATTAACAGGCCAATAGCAGCTATAATTCAAAAAAGAAATGGACCTTAGAAGGTATGGTATAGAAGCCATGGTATAGAAGCCATGGTTGACTTATAATTGAATAGATTTATATCCATTACATAAAACAGTTACCTCTACATGATTTCAATGAGACCTGATAGGTTATAACTTTAATCTATGATGCAAAATTTTGACTAGAGCATATATCGCATATTTTGTTATTCATGTGGACTGGAGCATTTCAAGGCCAGGAATCATATCCGAATCTTGTCTGTCGGATATCAGATTTAAAAGAAATGAGAACTTGATGGTTATTGAATAACAACCTGTTGTTGAAGGCAGATGAACAACTAAGAATTGGACAAGGATTCAATGCTGTTGCACTCTAAAAAGATGCAGGAAAATAAATACGACCAAAGGAAAAAAAAAAAAAAGTAAAATGAGCTGAGCAGAAGTCACCTTAGGCCCAACTAGGTGAACAAAGAAGCCACTAAGTGAATATCCTATTAGAGCTCCAACAGAAGAGCTCAGTCCGCACAAGCTTTGCATATCGCTAGCAAGGGAAGGATGAATTTTACTGTTCTGTGTCACACAGGCATCAATGGTTACATCTGCTATTGCTACTCCAGCACTGCCTGAAATTAGATATAACAAGGCAAGGGCAAGAGGCAATTTCTTGTGCAAGGATAGCACAAGCATGGATAGGACACCAAGAAAACCTGAAATGAGGGAGAAACTATACAGTATATAAATCTTTGGTAATCATCCAACGCCCTCCCAAGTCTCTCGTAGTCCACTCCCGACAAAGAAAACAAAAATCTTACCGCAAGAACCCAGAGGCAACAGAAAAATTTCAGTCAAAAGCAGGATGGTTTTTCCTTACAACTATTTTGTTCAACATCTACACATATACATCCTAACATCGCTGCAGGTAGAAAAATTTTATTACTGTCAATGGGGAAGACGGCTATATGAATTTTCGGGTAAATAGGAAAAAAATTTATTAGCTGCGTTTACAAAACAATTCAGAAATGCTTTCAACGTGGTATATTTCACAGCCATCAATTTGCATATCAGTTAGGTCATGCTGTGTGTCTCTCATTTGCATATCCACTTCTCTGTGGTGTTTGACAACATTCACCTTAAATTAACAGAGGGAAAGATTAAGCAAACTAGGCTTATCTCTAGCAACTAGAGGTGCAACATTCTTGAGCCTGATTTAAGCTCCATACAGATCAGCATGGAAGAAAAAATGAAAACAAAGCGAAAACACCAGTTACATATCCGATGGAAAATATTATTGGAAGCTTCCAGAAGCTATATAAGGGATAAGAGGATATCGATTCTGCTAAAGCTTTTCTTTGTGACAATTAATGGAGAGGACCTGGATGACATACCAGAGGATAGACAAAAGAAGCCAGAGGAGAAGGCTAAATGGAAGATACACCAACTTCTACAAATTTTCTACTACAATCAAGGGCATCTTTTTCGAGGAAAACAAAAAAACACCATCGAAGAAAGCCCTGGTAAACAAATATGGTAAGTTGTATGGAATAACAGCCATGTAAATAAGCTATCATTCAACGAGAACGTTAGCTTGTTACATAACGAGATCCACAGCTGGCAAATAACGATAATGGGTGGATCTTCTCAATGAAACTCCAGGGAAAAGCAAGTCACTCATACTTAAGGAGAATGATACTAGAAAAGTGCTTCTTCTTTCTTGAAATGTAATGCCCATGCAATGAAGATCTTAAAATTATTTCCCATAAAGAAGCAAAAAAGTTACACGTGTTCATTCTTGAGTTATTATAGAAGACAAATTGCCTAAAGCAGCTCATTCCCTAAACTGATAAAATTTTGTTCGTAACTTGATAAGATTATAACAAATGGAATATTTTGCTTTAATCCTCCAATCAAATCCAGAGTAACAATGTGACAGTCCCAAAAGTTTGCCCCTGGGATTTCTAGCACGGTTAATTAGAGAATAGAAAGCATGATGAAGGTGATATCTCCAATAGAAAAACTTGCAGTTTTGATCTTCTATCTTACTACTCCAATTTACTTATAGCCCTCCTCCCTTCTTCAATTTTTCTTCTGAAAAAAAAATCTTACATCCAATTGGTACCACGATGCCGTAAATCTCATTAAAAACTTCTCACCGGAAATATTAATATGATGTAACAGAAAAATCTCAAAACTACCATTCAGAAGGAACAAAAAACTAAAATCATATCCCTAAATGAAAATATCAGCTAAATAGCAATTTCATGGGAAACAAATACATATACAGGAAATGGACAAATTTATCCTCTCTGCAACATGCTAATTTTGGGTAGCATAATAAGTAAAGGGTCCGGAAATATACCTGCGGAAATAAAATAAGGCCGTCTCCGGTAGCCAAGTATCGGTACGGTATCAGTGAGGAGACCCCAGAGAGGCTTGAGAACCCAGGGAATATGAATCATCCCAAAATACACCTGAGTTTCAGAGGGCTGCATTCTCTGTTCATCCTTCATGTAGTACAGGGTAGAAACTCTACTCAGACCAACACCCAAACCCTGGCTCACTCCATACACTATAACCACACCCAACACTAAGCTCCAGTGCAACTCTTCACTGAGCATTTTGAACCATTGGATGGGTCTCCATAGCAATCCCCAGAACCCCAGTTTTCTTGGGTTCTCCTGGTTCTGCTTCTGGCTCTGAGTCCCAACTTCGTGATTTTGTTCTGTGTCTCCCATTGACTCCATCTTTCATGCAAGAACTGGGAAAAATGAAGATAAACCCAGTCGAAATCTAAGACTTTTATGAACGAGGATATTCCAAATCCCAAACTAGTACGGCGTTTACTTGCAAAAGCAAAATGGGACCACACCAAGTAGACACAGGACGGTTTCGACACCATATTAAAAATTGAAGGGCAACTAATCACAAAACTCGTAATAGTGAGTTGTTAGTAAAAGTTTATAAGGTCAAACTCTCCTATCACGTTATAATGTAAGACTGAATATTTTAATCTTTCAACAAATTCTCTTGGTTAGGTGTTAACCGGTGGAATCTCATCGTGACTCTGGCGATAGTGAACGTAATCTTGCGGTCGTGGGCGTTGAGATTCGAGAAGACGGTCAGCCTCTAAGATGGGGCGCCCGCTGCCGCTTTTTTTTTTTATCACAGGCCAATATTTTACAAAGCAATGAGAGGAAAAACCAAAGGAAAAGTCGTCGCCTGATGTTTTCCTTCTCATTCATTATTCAGACCTTCGCTGTACTTTGAAACCTAGAAACATTTGAACCAAATTTATTTATTATTATTATTATACACAGATAATTTGAATAACATTGTCAAAAGATGTGAAATGTTTGAAATGCAAGTTGTTTCTCTATATAAAATTCGTAAAACCTTCTTCAGTTTCGAATCTCTTAAAACTTGCACCCTTTATCCACCAAACATATATTCAGATTATTCTCTTTTCCCAAAATGGAATCCGCGATCCAATCTTTCATTGAAATAGTAAGATAAGATCAAGAAATTAAAGTTTGCATTATAAAGTTACAAATCTGCAGCACCTGTTTGGAAGAGAAGTAGTTCCTGGGGAAGGTTGTTTTGAAAGAAAGGTAAGATCATGAAATTAAAGTTTGCATAATAAAGTTACAAGTCTGTAACACCTGTTTGGAAGAGGAGTTCTGGGGAAGGTTTGTCTTGAAAGATGCATGTGGATTGTCTTTCTATAACATCCATAGGTGATTGTCCCTTCCAAAGAAAAGGTGTGGAATCTAGATGCTGCGGCTGTGGTCATTTTGGTTGAGAAAAAGCTAACATAGATAACATTCACTCAGAGGCGACCTTGCAGGTGACTAAGGAATTTTCTCATCTTTCTTTTGGTCACTCGGAGAATGAAGTAGAAAGTCAAGAATTGCAACTAAAAGGCAGCCATACCATTTCTACAGAGCATCGACAGCAGAATTGCAAGTGAAAGAGAACCAAAACGTTTATACAAAGAATCATTCGAGGAGCTGAAACAGTTGTACCTTCATTGTTTGTAACCAAAATGGTTAGCATACTCGAGATTTAGCACAAGCAAAGGGCATGGGATTGTGTAGAAATGCTTAGAAAGAGGTGGTTGGATTATGTCTTTTCTCAAGGAAGAAGAAATATGCATTGACAGTACTCTGTTCATCCTCTGTTTCTCATCTCTTCTCTTAGTCCTTTTCTCAGTTATTTTGATTCTCTAGATTGAACCCACGACACAGTGTTCGGTGAATGGATCTCTGAAGTAGACTGAACATGGGCATTTTTCAGACCCATCACAATCCCCGCCACAAACTAAACGGCGCTCCATGCCTACCTTACAGCTTGAGGCCTACGTTAGATTTGCATGGACATGAATTTAGGGCATCGCTCGCATGTCACAGACATGCTATATTATTTTCTTTATTTTCCAAATGAGTTTTTGTTTTGCATAGGTTCAGAATACCGGATTTGTTACCCATTGGATGAATTTATTTATGGTTTTATTAATAGATTTTTTTTTTCTCCTCTCTTTAACATAGTATTAAAACTAGATCTCATTATTTGATATGATTTCGTTTTAGAATCCTATTAATAAATGGTTTTCTCTTCCTCTAACTTATAGATTTTAAAAAGATACATACTCTACTTTAATATGGTATTAGAATTAAGTTCAACTTTTTAATGTGATTTTCTTTGCATTTTTTATTTGTCCATCGATGAAGTTACTTTTATTTTACTAAGAGGGTATGTTGAGAATATATGGATTCGTCTTAAAAAAAAAAAAAAAAAAAGGGAACTACAGACGCACTCTCCTTGTCTAACGTGTGATCTACATAATTGTGGCATGAGCCTGGTTTAAATCTTTTGGGTTGGGTTGGCATCTCGGTTGGGCTAAACTCTTAGATTTGGGCTAGTTGCAACTCGATTGATAAACTAAATTCATCAACCCCGTTCGTCTAACTTAGTAATCTAATTATAAAAAGGTCTCTCGAAACTTTATACAAAATTATTGTCTAATGTTTTTTAAAAATTTTAAGGTAACTTGTTAGTTTATGAATATTTTTTCAATAAATTAAAAGATCGTGACAACGAAGATCATGTCTATGTCTTTAGTTTTTATTCTAATTTTAACCATGTCTTCTAAATTATAATCATTTCAATAATTTTAAAAAATTTACCAAAATAAGTTGTATGTGTTCAAAATTCTTGTACACATAATTCATGAAATCCATGTGCCAAATCAAGCGCTAAAACGGAGTGAAGCCCAATAAAAAGGAATGAGGCGTGCAATAATAAATTTAAAGAATTAAGAGAGTTTCAGAGTCAAAAGACATTGGATTCTTTCATTAATGTTGAAGATCTATGCAGATTATAGAAAAGAGGAGAGATGCTCCGCATGCTCTACGTGACTTAACAAAAAGTGACAAAGGAGAGACTGCAATGAAAGGCACCGAAAGTTAAAACTACTTCTTTCTTGTAAACAGACTATATTTTTATTTTTTTATAGTGTGGCTTTATAAATTTTGAAAATCTGTAAAAATCTAAATGTATTGTTGCAACACTTCATGAGGTAAAAGGATTTTGTATGAACATTTTTTCTTTTTGTAAGCTTCACCCTTAAAAAAGGAAAAACACCTACATATAACGTTGTTGCATAAAAAAAAATTAAAAAGAAGCATGAAATACATTAAGTAACACGTATACTTAATCCTATGATGACTTATAACAACAGGACATGAGAGAGGCAATGAGGAAAGATGTTTGAATAGTCTCACATTTTGGATTGCATATCCATAATTGGCAAGACAACCAACAACTTCATTTCTCTCTCAATATATATGTATTGTACTTTTGTAGATGTTGAAATCATGGATATACATTGACAAATGACATACTTTAATTTTCAAGTAGTCTCCCATTTTTTTAAGTAGACAACATCTACATCATTATATTCCATATCATTTTGGGCTATGGATGGCAAGCATTTATGGCATATTTCAAGCTAATATTTCCCAATAAAAATTGATTTCCAAGAAAAAGACGAAGCGAGCTACAAAGTGTAGATGGTTCCAAAAACCACCCAATGGGGACAAAGCTCAGGCTTGGTCTTAACCTTAAAGTCTCATGGTGTCAAACTCAATGATGATCCGAAAAACAAAGATGGAGAGAAGGAAACCAAAGAAAGCGACAAAAGAAAGTTGCATAGTAAAACTGAAACCGAGGCACTTGTCTGCCAATGTCTTATTAAAACAACTATTAGTTAAATGAATGTCTAACTCCTTATCTACATCTCAATGGGCTAATAACAATTAGCCAAACTCTTCTACCTGCAATTTGATAAAGGATAGAAGAGAAACATTTGGGGAGAAAAAAAAAACAAAATGAATCTTAATCTATTGTTTTCAAGATACTGAAGAAAAATCTTGATTCACTCTTTACTCTTACCCTTCTTTGTTGTTCATATTCACATAACACCTCGTCTTTAAGGATCAAGTTCACAGTGAAAAATTGGTGAAGCGATTGAGTTCAAGTCCCCAAAGATAATGTCATCGCCCTCGGCGTAGCTCCCGGAGTCTTGGCAATCAAAGTACG